>AP028282.1:12448493-13087317 GCA_030269945.2 Trilocha varians | reverse complement strand
ATTAAATTAAATTATCTTTATTGGCACACATAAAGAATACATAATATAACAAAACTTAACTAGGTACAATTATTTTCTTACGTAATATTACATAAAGCACTTATTTAGGTCTATGGGTTAATCAACATATATTTGGTTGAACTCTGGTACCCATGATAAGATCAAACTTGTGTTATGGGTACCAGGGCTCCTTTTACATTGGAAACGCACAAGTTATATTATATGTAAATAGACGATTATTATTTAGAGAAATGTAGGTACCTAGGTCAGAAAGATATTAACAAAAAAATTTAAAGTGATAAGTAATGCAGTACAGAAATAAAATCAGAAAACCAACCACCTGCCTAAAACTATAATAATAAGAAAAATCAAGTCCAAGAAAGACACATTAACACTTAGTAGTGTCTCCTAAACTGAAAGAAGATCCTCAGTCTCCTGGTATGTTCTAGTTTGAAGCCATTCGGCGAGTTTAGATTTCAGTGGACCCTTACAAAGTGAATAAATGTGACATATTTGGATAATTCGGTTATATAAATGACAACTAATAAAACAGAAATGCCTTCTCGCAAGCGAAGTTTTGCATTGTTGAATCGGGCATATCTGGTAGGAACGTCTTCTATTTAACAGGTTCTCATCATAGTGTAATGTCTTATGCTTCCTCACAATAGTTTGTAATACGAATAGTTGCCTTACTGTAAGGAACTTACATTCTCTATAAAGTAATGTAGTGGAATATCTATAAGGCTTAAAACTTAATACTTTTAGTACGGCCCTCTGTGCACGCTCCAGCTCTAAAAGATAGGTTTTGGCAGCTCCTCCCCACACCGATATACAATAGCAGATTAAAGACTGGCACAGTGCATAATACACAATCTTAAGGGTAGATAAGTCTGCCGAATGCCTTAATCTTTTGAAAACATAAATAAGTTGGCGTACTCTTGAAGTTAAGTTTTCCAGGTGTGGCTTCCATGTAATGCGATTGTCTATGTTGATACCTAGATATTTGACATGGGACGATCTATTTATGTGAGGGCAATCACATATTTGGGAATCATTTCATGAGTGAGCAACCAGAGTATGGTCGTCAGGAGATGGTTGAGTGGAGGAGTTCAACGAGAATGTGAGATAGGTAGTTTTACTAACATTCAAGGTTAAACGATTACCAGATAACCAGGCCGTGACTGCACTTAAGGCGTTTTTCGCTGATTTGAATGTGTCTGTCCAAGTAGAACCGTGAATAACTAAAGCAGTATCATCCGCATACGTAAAGACGGAACTATTGGGGAGGGTTAGGTTACACAGAGAGTTAATATAGGTCAAGAATAGCGTAGGTCCTAGGATAGAGCCTTGTGGTACTCCGAAGGTTATGGGAGTTGGATCACTAGTTAAAGGACGAATTCTGACACTCTGAGTCCGATCAGATAAATAATCCTTAAAGATCTCAAGAGCAAGGCCACGAATTCCCATACTCTCCAGAGTGAGAAGAAGCTGTGAACAAGAGACTGTGTCGAAGGCCTTTGAAATATCTAAGAAAATACCGATACATTTCTGCTTTTTGTCCAGTTTATCGACTATACAGTCTATTAGAGAAGCCACCGCATCCTCAGTAGATTTATTGCTTCTAAAACCAAACTGATTACTAGCCAATTGATTCTCTTTTTCCAGAAAACTGACTAAACGAAGATTAATAATCTTTTCAAGCACCTTCGATAGCGCTGGAAGAATGGAGATTGGCCTGTAATTATTGACCTCGTCCCTCTCCCCCGCCTTGAAAATAGGATGAATCACTGCCTTTTTAAAACATTTTGGAAATTTAGCGGTACTTAAGCTTAAGTTACATAAATCTACAATTACAGGAACTAAAGTAACATTGCATTTCTGTAATAAGGAAGAGGTAATACCGTCTCATCCCGCGGCGGTATTCTTGCGGAGAGTAAATATGATTCGCGATACTTCAACTTCATCTGTAGGGAACAGAACTAGCGAGTTTGTGAGAGAAAAACGATTGTCTACTGAGTAAAGAGGACTGTTACAGTTTGTTTCAGCAAGAGTTTTCCCAATGTTGGCAAAAAAGTTATTCACTTTGTTTAAGGACGACAACTCGTCAGACTCAATTTTTAATAGTTCCAAAGGAGGTCTTGTTTCTGAATTTATGTCTATGATATTTTTTATCACCTTCCAAGTTTCTTTAGGGTTATTTTTAGCTT
The DNA here is from genome assembly GCA_030269945.2 of Trilocha varians. Lineage (NCBI taxonomy): Eukaryota > Metazoa > Arthropoda > Insecta > Lepidoptera > Bombycidae > Trilocha > Trilocha varians. Next base: position 13,085,110 of record AP028282.1, on the reverse strand, counting down.
TGTCCAGTTCATTTTTTTCATAAGATTGTTTTAGATGTTTTAAAAGTTTGTTACAGAAATTACGATACCTGCGATAAGTAGTCTTTAAAATATAGTTATCTGATTCGGTTTGAAGTCTGAGATTCATGGCGTTCCTATTACGTATACAACGAAGAAGTCCCAGTGTCATCCAAGGTTTTATAAGTCTATTTTTTGAGGAAATCCGCTTTGTAATTGAAAACTTATCAATAGAGTGGTTTATAGAGGAAACCAGTGAAAACGCCGCTTTATCTGCATCAGACAATTTTAGTACATTGCTAAAGTCGGTACTCGAGACGTCTGAGTACACTAAAGAATAGTCAGTATATGTGTAGGTTTGAGCACGTTGTAAAGATACAGCTTTATTAATAATATTTAGCATAATTGGTTTATGGTCGGTAATTGATGTTTCGAAAATGAGAGTGCTGCTTTTTAGTTTAGATTTTAAGAAAATATGATCGAGACAATTATTTTCGCGTGTAGGTTGTGAATGTGTAGGTAATAGTCCATGTAAAGCGTTAAGAGCAAGATATTCATTCGCATTTGAGGTTAGATTATGAGGCGATATGTTGATATTGATATCTACTATGATAATCACGTTATCAACATCATGCACTAGACACGTCAAGACATAATTGAGGCTATCCAGAAAATTTGCAATGTTACCAAAGCTAGGCGACATATATAATGCTATAATGACCATATTATACATAGGCAATTTGCAGATCAGACAATTAGCATCATTGAAATTGGGTTCTTTAATTGAGTGTACAATTCCAGACTTAATGTAGATGATAACACCATCGTTTTGGTTGAGGTTATTATTCGTTTGATATCCTATGTATCCGATCAAATTTGGGAGCATGGGGTTTCTGCGAAGCCAACATTCCGACAAAACTATAACTTCGGGTGTTATATTGATAGTGGCTAAAAAAATACGGAAATCATCCATATTTTTAGAAACACTTCTGATATAAATATTCTGCATTTAAAAATGCAGAATATTGATACTATCAACATCACTTTGGTTACTTAAAACAGAAGAACATTCTTCAGGCACACACATGTATGAGTGGCCAGAACCTATCGCATCTATTTCTTCGGATATAATATTTAGATCAAGCACTGATGTGACGTTAAAAGCACAATTATACATTGCACATCAGTAGACCGGTATCCTGTTGATATCGATAATAGTAATGTAGCTATTAGGTTAGTGATTAATTCGAAATAGTCAAAATAACATGAGTTTATATTAGATAATAAAGTTAAGCAGTAATAAAAAACTAAGTAATGTCCACAAACATAGTACTGGCTCACGGACCCGTACCCACTAAGAAACAAACAGTTTTGCAAACAGTATGGGGAGTAACAGACACGCTTAGGGAGTGACGAAGTGCAGAGGCCTTTATGAATTATACACAGAATCTTAAAAAGTTGATAGGGGACGTGTGTATATAATTTAATAAAAGTTGATTCAATCGGAGTAAATACGGAAAAAATAAATTTGTGCAGATTTGGTTGTAGAAATATGATTACAATTATCGTAAATATATAGCATAGGGTTGTCTTATAAATATAATCGGTTATATAATTGAAACTGGATGGAATACCCAACATTCCAAGTGGTAAAATTAAGTTAAATACTTTTAAACTAATAGTACAATATACACAAGGCATTAAATCAGACAAATATGCGATTATCAATTTAACAGATTTAAAAAATAAAAAGTTAAAACAAGTACAGGGAAACAAAAAATTAAAACTTATGCTAGATATGTAACATCTATTGGCTTTCAAGAATTTTTTTAAGACACATTGAGGTGGTAATTGGAGTTGCAGCCAGTCCTTCACATTTTCTAATAAATATTTTCCCATTGACTGTCCAACAGAACTTAAAATTGTTTTGCTTGCAAAAGGACCGCGCCTCATAAAAAAGTTGCCGCAAGCTGCTAGGTAAATGTTCAGCAATATAAATGGGAATTAGAGGTCCACTTACTCCAACATGACCAGTATTCAGTTTTTCGGCTGGTGGGAGACCCTTATTAAAGTTGCGTGCAGCCGTGACTATATGATTTTTAAGTGGGACATTTTCGAACTCTATCACTATAGGCCTTGTAGATCCCTTTTTTTCCCGGCAAGCGGTAAGCATCGCGGATCTGGTTAGCTTGAATTGGCGCTTGTATAGCGTTACATGTGTGAGTTGTAATCGAGATTAAATCATTTGCTGTTTCCTTATCAGGTTGAGGAATATTTCTCAACTCGATAGAAGAAGAACGGGGTCCGCGTTCCAGATCCTGAACTCTCTTCTCCAAACCCAGAATGTATTTTTTTTGTTCCAGTTTTTCTCGTTCCAGTCCCTCAATAATCTTCCTCATATCTTCATACCCACTGTTCATAAACTCTAATGCTTTTTCAATTTCACCATTAGTTTTCTTGATTTCGAGGTTCTGTTGTTTGACTTCTGCAATATCAGAGGTCAACCTGTTCAAAGTTATGTCCTGGTCGGTCTTCCACGATGTCAGCATCTTCATAATCTTTTTCTTCAAATGTTTTGAGCTCATTGAGAGGAGAAAAATCAGGACGAAGTCGTTTAGTCCTCGAAGATTCCCCATGCATGTACATATTAGGAGTATACATGACCTCCTGATTATCAGTGTCGGAATCGGCAGTAGCTGGAGGTGTACGGCGTAGTCTAGGCATGGTTGTAGCCAAAGCAGTAAATAAAGCAATAATAATTTGCAAAAATGCCAAATTTATCCTACCTTTGTTAAAAAAATTTCACAATGAAGATATTCTTCTAAGTGCGAGATTGCCGCAAACAAGATCTGTAGTACGAAGTTTTGAACGCCACGCCCACGGTCGTCTTGGTCGAATGGCGGCGACAGCGGAACTGTGACGCAGCGACCCCAGGTTCAAATCCCACCAAACGCGCTGTCGACGTTTGCACGACAGAAACGGCGAAGCTTCGTTTCTTGAGGTTATCACTTTCAGGAGGTGGAGCTTGTCCGTAAAATCGCCTCAAGAGTAAGTGAGAATTTAAAATTATGTACACTGACCAATAAGAAATTTGATACGCAATATCTGAGCAAAGGTAACAAAGCAAGCGACACACGTCTATTCGCAATGATAGTTAAGCGAGGAGTCGAAACATAGCTGAGCCGACAACCTTTTCCAAGCATGTTAATTATATTTAAGTTCAATTGTAATCATGTGTATTGTTTGGAATAAATGTTTTTATTATTTATTATATTATTATAGATATATAGTGCTATCTCGCTCACTCACACGAGACTGTTCGCGAATGTTCTAGAAAGTGTGAGAGCAAGACAGAGATATATTGCTATCTCTTTCACACCCTTCGAGACTATTCGCGAAGTTTCTAGAACAACTTTCCAGACTAATCGAGAACTTTCTAGAACGTTGTTAGTCGCTCCATTAGGGACTATTCCAGAAGCTTCTAGAACAATGTGCAAGTGAGACAGAGATATGTATTTCTATCTCTGTCACTCCATTCGAGGCGCATTGCGAACAATCTAGAAGCCGGTATCTCTGGATATAAATAGCCGGCGAGTTTGGAGCGACGACAGTTCCACACGGAATACGAAAGTGAACGGATCGAAGCGAACAAGTGAAACAAGTGCGAATAGTGTTTGTGAAGTGTTAGTTTAAGTGTTTAATTAGTGAATTAAATAAATTTGAGTCTTCCTAAGGATAAAACCGTGTTTCATTACTTATCCCGAACCTGCTCGTAACAATTTGGTGTCGGAAGTGAGATAAGTTATGTCGGTATTACCAAAGGACGATTCGGAGGGATTCAGGACAAGGAATCCGTGGCAAGAGGTGATCGACCAGTTTCGTTCTGCTCGTCACGACCAGGCAAGAATGGAGCCAGTTGTTGATCGTTTAGCAACATCTTCATGTGACTCGTCGGCTAAAATGGCCGTGATTCAGGAGCAGGTTCGCCGTTACGAGGAACGCATTCGTCGTCTGGAGGAGCAGGTCCATCAGTTGGAGGAGGAACAGAATAGACGTCAAGCTTCTGCTGCTACACAAACAGCCAGCATGTAATGTACCTCCATTCGATGGATCTACTTCATGGGGGGCTTACAAAAAACAATCATAAAGTCTAATAACTGGAGCGAAACCCAAGCCTTGACAGCTCTGACACTCGGTCTTCGTGGACAAGCTCTGGCGATGCTCGAAGCAATTAAAGGCGACGTTACATACGAGAAGCTACTTGAAGCTATGGAAACTCGTTTTGGAGACGCGCATTTAGAGAACGTTTTCCGAGCACAATTAAAAGACCGAGTCCAGCGTAGCTCAGAGAATTTGCAAGAGTGGGCCTATGAGGTGGAAAAAGTGGTACGCAAAGCATACCAGTCGGAACCAATGTACGTCAAGGGTATTTTGATAGACGTCTTTATAAATGGGATCCGGGACCTGGAAGTTAGAAGTGCCGTACGCCTCGGGCATCATAAGACGTTAAAGGAAGCTTTGACACATGCTTTAGAAGTGGAAGCAGTAAGACAAGACTTTGGCGCTCATCGCATTAGGGAAGTGAAACCAACGTTTGTTTCAGGACGACCCCGAGACTCATATGTCCCAAGGTGCTTCATCTGTGGAGAAAAGGGCCATCTTCGGGCAAACTGTCCAAAGAAACCTGATAACGAAAGACATAAGGAGCGTAGTGCAGCCGCTAATACTGCCAACCTGCAGCAGGGAAACGAGTAAACGCCAGGACCACGGGGCGGGTGCTGGCTGGTGGTTGCAGAGCCCCAAGCATTGCGATCTCACAGGCTCAAGATGGAAACAGCCTAATCATCAATGGCGAAGTCAATGGGACGCCTTGTAGGCTAACATTGGATACTGGAGCTTCGCGCACCATTGTCAGTACTCAGTTAGCAAGACGCTCTCTTGGGGACTTAACCAGTCGAGCAGAGCGCTTAAATTTAATAACCGCTACCGGTCAGCACATAACCGCCCGGGGCGTGAAGGAGGTCGAGTTAAAATTAGGAAACAAAGTATATATCGACACAACGTTATTGTTGCTGATATAGTTGATGACTGTATTCTGGGTTTGGACTTTATGAGAACTCATCACTGTGAGATCGATGTTAAGCAAGGAGTATTACGATGTGGTTTGGAGGAGATCTTTATGGTAGGTGCTTCGTCGGGCAAAGTCTACTGCTGGAAGACGACTACCCTTGCTCCTAGGTCGGAGGTGAATGTACCTGTTAGACTACCGCATCAATGCAAGCAAGGATCTCGTTGTGTTCTCATAGAGAAACTGAGTGATGATTCTCCGTGGACTGTTGCACGTCCATTTTTTTTTTTTTTTTAATTGCCATGTAGGCAGACGAGCCAACGGCCCACCTGATGGTAATGTTATACCCCTTGGTTGTATAGGATAATGCATTATATCAATTTATAATTAACAAGATCAGCACTTATGACTCTATATAGTCGAGCATGCCCCGTACCGGGCAGTCAGTCTATTCCAATCCTTCATGAGAGAGCCATACAATTCCTAAATCATAATTTCTATTTCTTTAAAAGTGTTAGTAAAGTATTACTAAAGTGTTAATAAAGTATTATTCTATTAGTGTGTGTAATAAATAATCTTTTTTAAAAAGACCTCTACCGAGTCCCGTGTAACATTGGTGGCAGCGGAAAACGAGATCTCATCTCGTGGAAAATCAAAAAACCAGTGATCAGTTTTAACAAAAGTGTTTTCAGTGTAAAAAGATTTCTCATCAAGTGGGAAAAACGAAATAAAACTACTCAGTGTTTAAGTGCTTTTAGTAAAAATATTCTAACATTAATAAAAGTGTTGTGCACTTCGTTGTTCCGAGTGCGAATTCGAAGAACTCATGCTTATCGCATTCCTGACCGTCTGCGGACTGTAAGTGCAATTTTAATTCTCCGAACTGTACTCATAAATATCGCATGGAAGGCTACAAATCGTGTCCAGAAACCCCAACCCCCGAGAGCATAAAAACGCCAATTCATTCACCAATTTTCACACAAAAGCACAAAGAAAATAATCACCGGATATGTGTGTCAACTCCCACATATCCGGTGATTTCCTACAACTGAAAAAAAAAAGTTAGTCTTTATTACATAAGCTCGGCCATTGAAAGTCCCATCCAAATCGACCCAGCCAATCATGTTTAGGCTCTACTGAAGCGTCCTGATGAAATCTTTGCGTAGAGCATGGATGTCAAGGTCTGATGATGGAGCTGGAAGGTGGCTATGGGAACTCCGTCAATAAGCAAGATAATCTCATCGTGTTTAGGCTCTAATGAAGCGTCTTGATGAGTTCTTTGCATAGAGGATGAATGTCAAGGTCTGATGATGGAGCTGGAAGGTGGCTATGGGAAATTAAATTAAATTATCTTTATTGGCACACATAAAGAATACATAATATAACAAAACTTAACTAGGTACAATTATTTTCTTACGTAATATTACATAAAGCACTTATTTAGGTCTATGGGTTAATCAACATATATTTGGTTGAACTCTGGTACCCATGATAAGATCAAACTTGTGTTATGGGTACCAGGGCTCCTTTTACATTGGAAACGCACAAGTTATATTATATGTAAATAGACGATTATTATTTAGAGAAATGTAGGTACCTAGGTCAGAAAGATATTAACAAAAAAAATTTAAAGTGATAAGTAATGCAGTACAGAAATAAAATCAGAAAACCAACCACCTGCCTAAAACTATAATAATAAGAAAAATCAAGTCCAAGAAAGACACATTAACACTTAGTAGTGTCTCCTAAACTGAAAGAAGATCCTCAGTCTCCTGGTATGTTCTAGTTTGAAGCCATTCGGCGAGTTTAGATTTCAGTGGACCCTTACAAAGTGAATAAATGTGACATATTTGGATAATTCGGTTATATAAATGACAACTAATAAAACAGAAATGCCTTCTCGCAAGCGAAGTTTTGCATTGTTGAATCGGGCATATCTGGTAGGAACGTCTTCTATTTAACAGGTTCTCATCATAGTGTAATGTCTTATGCTTCCTCACAATAGTTTGTAATACGAATAGTTGCCTTACTGTAAGGAACTTACATTCTCTATAAAGTAATGTAGTGGAATATCTATAAGGCTTAAAACTTAATACTTTTAGTACGGCCCTCTGTGCACGCTCCAGCTCTAAAAGATAGGTTTTGGCAGCTCCTCCCCACACCGATATACAATAGCAGATTAAAGACTGGCACAGTGCATAATACACAATCTTAAGGGTAGATAAGTCTGCCGAATGCCTTAATCTTTTGAAAACATAAATAAGTTGGCGTACTCTTGAAGTTAAGTTTTCCAGGTGTGGCTTCCATGTAATGCGATTGTCTATGTTGATACCTAGATATTTGACATGGGACGATCTATTTATGTGAGGGCAATCACATATTTGGGAATCATTTCATGAGTGAGCAACCAGAGTATGGTCGTCAGGAGATGGTTGAGTGGAGGAGTTCAACGAGAATGTGAGATAGGTAGTTTTACTAACATTCAAGGTTAAACGATTACCAGATAACCAGGCCGTGACTGCACTTAAGGCGTTTTTCGCTGATTTGAATGTGTCTGTCCAAGTAGAACCGTGAATAACTAAAGTAGTATCATCCGCATACGTAAAGACGGAACTATTGGGGAGGGTTAGGTTACACAGAGAGTTAATATAGGTCAAGAATAGCGTAGGTCCTAGGATAGAGCCTTGTGGTACTCCGAAGGTTATGGGAGTTGGATCACTAGTTAAAGGACGAATTCTGACACTCTGAGTCCGATCAGATAAATAATCCTTAAAGATCTCAAGAGCAAGGCCACGAATTCCCATACTCTCCAGAGTGAGAAGAAGCTGTGAACAAGAGACTGTGTCGAAGGCCTTTGAAATATCTAAGAAAATACCGATACATTTCTGCTTTTTGTCCAGTTTATCGACTATACAGTCTATTAGAGAAGCCACCGCATCCTCAGTAGATTTATTGCTTCTAAAACCAAACTGATTACTAGCCAATTGATTCTCTTTTTCCAGAAAACTGACTAAACGAAGATTAATAATCTTTTCAAGCACCTTCGATAGCGCTGGAAGAATGGAGATTGGCCTGTAATTATTGACCTCGTCCCTCTCCCCCGCCTTGAAAATAGGATGAATCACTGCCTTTTTAAAACATTTTGGAAATTTAGCGGTACTTAAGCTTAAGTTACATAAATCTACAATTACAGGAACTAAAGTAACATTGCATTTCTGTAATAAGGAAGAGGTAATACCGTCTCATCCCGCGGCGGTATTCTTGCGGAGAGTAAATATGATTCGCGATACTTCAACTTCATCTGTAGGGAACAGAACTAGCGAGTTTGTGAGAGAAAAACGATTGTCTACTGAGTAAAGAGGACTGTTACAGTTTGTTTCAGCAAGAGTTTTCCCAATGTTGGCAAAAAAGTTATTCACTTTGTTTAAGGACGACAACTCGTCAGACTCAATTTTTAATAGTTCCAAAGGAGGTCTTGTTTCTGAATTTATGTCTATGATATTTTTTATCACCTTCCAAGTTTCTTTAGGGTTATTTTTAGCTTTGTCCAGTTCATTTTTTTCATAAGATTGTTTTAGATGTTTTAAAAGTTTGTTACAGAAATTACGATACCTGCGATAAGTAGTCTTTAAAATATAGTTATCTGATTCGGTTTGAAGTCTGAGATTCATGGCGTTCCTATTACGTATACAACGAAGAAGTCCCAGTGTCATCCAAGGTTTTATAAGTCTATTTTTTGAGGAAATCCGCTTTGTAATTGAAAACTTATCAATAGAGTGGTTTATAGAGGAAACCAGTGAAAACGCCGCTTTATCTGCATCAGACAATTTTAGTACATTGCTAAAGTCGGTACTCGAGACGTCTGAGTACACTAAAGAATAGTCAGTATATGTGTAGGTTTGAGCACGTTGTAAAGATACAGCTTTATTAATAATATTTAGCATAATTGGTTTATGGTCGGTAATTGATGTTTCGAAAATGAGAGTGCTGCTTTTTAGTTTAGATTTTAAGAAAATATGATCGAGACAATTATTTTCGCGTGTAGGTTGTGAATGTGTAGGTAATAGTCCATGTAAAGCGTTAAGAGCAAGATATTCATTCGCATTTGAGGTTAGATTATGAGGCGATATGTTGATATTGATATCTACTATGATAATCACGTTATCAACATCATGCACTAGACACGTCAAGACATAATTGAGGCTATCCAGAAAATTTGCAATGTTACCAAAGCTAGGCGACATATATAATGCTATAATGACCATATTATACATAGGCAATTTGCAGATCAGACAATTAGCATCATTGAAATTGGGTTCTTTAATTGAGTGTACAATTCCAGACTTAATGTAGATGATAACACCATCGTTTTGGTTGAGGTTATTATTCGTTTGATATCCTATGTATCCGATCAAATTTGGGAGCATGGGGTTTCTGCGAAGCCAACATTCCGACAAAACTATAACTTCGGGTGTTATATTGATAGTGGCTAAAAAAATACGGAAATCATCCATATTTTTAGAAACACTTCTGATATAAATATTCTGCATTTAAAAATGCAGAATATTGATACTATCAACATCACTTTGGTTACTTAAAACAGAAGAACATTCTTCAGGCACACACATGTATGAGTGGCCAGAACCTATCGCATCTATTTCTTCGGATATAATATTTAGATCAAGCACTGATGTGACGTTAAAAGCACAATTATACATTGCACATCAGTAGACCGGTATCCTGTTGATATCGATAATAGTAATGTAGCTATTAGGTTAGTGATTAATTCGAAATAGTCAAAATAACATGAGTTTATATTAGATAATAAAGTTAAGCAGTAATAAAAAACTAAGTAATGTCCACAAACATAGTACTGGCTCACGGACCCGTACCCACTAAGAAACAAACAGTTTTGCAAACAGTATGGGGAGTAACAGACACGCTTAGGGAGTGACGAAGTGCAGAGGCCTTTATGAATTATACACAGAATCTTAAAAAGTTGATAGGGGACGTGTGTATATAATTTAATAAAAGTTGATTCAATCGGAGTAAATACGGAAAAAATAAATTTGTGCAGATTTGGTTGTAGAAATATGATTACAATTATCGTAAATATATAGCATAGGGTTGTCTTATAAATATAATCGGTTATATAATTGAAACTGGATGGAATACCCAACATTCCAAGTGGTAAAATTAAGTTAAATACTTTTAAACTAATAGTACAATATACACAAGGCATTAAATCAGACAAATATGCGATTATCAATTTAACAGATTTAAAAAATAAAAAGTTAAAACAAGTACAGGGAAACAAAAAATTAAAACTTATGCTAGATATGTAACATCTATTGGCTTTCAAGAATTTTTTTTAAGACACATTGAGGTGGTAATTGGAGTTGCAGCCAGTCCTTCACATTTTCTAATAAATATTTTCCCATTGACTGTCCAACAGAACTTAAAATTGTTTTGCTTGCAAAAGGACCGCGCCTCATAAAAAAGTTGCCGCAAGCTGCTAGGTAAATGTTCAGCAATATAAATGGGAATTAGAGGTCCACTTACTCCAACATGACCAGTATTCAGTTTTTCGGCTGGTGGGAGACCCTTATTAAAGTTGCGTGCAGCCGTGACTATATGATTTTTAAGTGGGACATTTTCGAACTCTATCACTATAGGCCTTGTAGATCCCTTTTTTCCCGGCAAGCGGTAAGCATCGCGGATCTGGTTAGCTTGAATTGGCGCTTGTATAGCGTTACATGTGTGAGTTGTAATCGAGATTAAATCATTTGCTGTTTCCTTATCAGGTTGAGGAATATTTCTCAACTCGATAGAAGAAGAATGGGGTCCGCGTTCCAGATCCTGAACTCTCTTCTCCAAACCCAGAATGTATTTTTTTTGTTCCAGTTTTTCTCGTTCCAGTCCCTCAATAATCTTCCTCATATCTTCATACCCACTGTTCATAAACTCTAATGCTTTTTCAATTTCACCATTAGTTTTCTTGATTTCGAGGTTCTGTTGTTTGACTTCTGCAATATCAGAGGTCAACCTGTTCAAAGTTATGTCCTGGTCGGTCTTCTACGATGTCAGCATCTTCATAATCTTTTCTTCAAATGTTTTGAGCTCATTGAGAGGAGAAAAATCAGGACGAAGTCGTTTAGTCCTCGAAGATTCCCCATGCATGTACATATTAGGAGTATACATGACCTCCTGATTATCAGTGTCGGAATCGGCAGTAGCTGGAGGTGTACGGCGTAGTCTAGGCATGGTTGTAGCCAAAGCAGTAAATAAAGCAATAATAATTTGCAAAAATGCCAAATTTATCCTACCTTTGTTAAAAAAATTTCACAATGAAGATATTCTTCTAAGTGCGAGATTGCCGCAAACAAGATCTGTAGTACGAAGTTTTGAACGCCACGCCCACGGTCGTCTTGGTCGAATGGCGGCGACAGCGGAACTGTGACGCAGCGACCCCAGGTTCAAATCCCACCAAACGCGCTGTCGACGTTTGCACGACAGAAACGGCGAAGCTTCGTTTCTTGAGGTTATCACTTTCAGGAGGTGGAGCTTGTCCGTAAAATCGCCTCAAGAGTAAGTGAGAATTTAAAATTATGTACACTGACCAATAAGAAATTTGATACGCAATATCTGAGCAAAGGTAACAAAGCAAGCGACACACGTCTATTCGCAATGATAGTTAAGCGAGGAGTCGAAACATAGCTGAGCCGACAACCTTTTCCAAGCATGTTAATTATATTTAAGTTCAATTGTAATCATGTGTATTGTTTGGAATAAATGTTTTTATTATTTATTATATTATTATAGATATATAGTGCTATCTCGCTCACTCACACGAGACTGTTCGCGAATGTTCTAGAAAGTGTGAGAGCAAGACAGAGATATATTGCTATCTCTTTCACACCCTTCGAGACTATTCGCGAAGTTTCTAGAACAACTTTCCAGACTAATCGAGAACTTTCTAGAACGTTGTTAGTCGCTCCATTAGGGACTATTCCAGAAGCTTCTAGAACAATGTGCAAGTGAGACAGAGATATGTATTTCTATCTCTGTCACTCCATTCGAGGCGCATTGCGAACAATCTAGAAGCCGGTATCTCTGGATATAAATAGCCGGCGAGTTTGGAGCGACGACAGTTCCACACGGAATACGAAAGTGAACGGATCGAAGCGAACAAGTGAAACAAGTGCGAATAGTGTTTGTGAAGTGTTAGTTTAAGTGTTTAATTAGTGAATTAAATAAATTTGAGTCTTCCTAAGGATAAAACCGTGTTTCATTACTTATCCCGAACCTGCTCGTAACAATTTGGTGTCGGAAGTGAGATAAGTTATGTCGGTATTACCAAAGGACGATTCGGAGGGATTCAGGACAAGGAATCCGTGGCAAGAGGTGATCGACCAGTTTCGTTCTGCTCGTCACGACCAGGCAAGAATGGAGCCAGTTGTTGATCGTTTAGCAACATCTTCATGTGACTCGTCGGCTAAAATGGCCGTGATTCAGGAGCAGGTTCGCCGTTACGAGGAACGCATTCGTCGTCTGGAGGAGCAGGTCCATCAGTTGGAGGAGGAACAGAATAGACGTCAAGCTTCTGCTGCTACACAAACAGCCAGCATGTAATGTACCTCCATTCGATGGATCTACTTCATGGGGGGCTTACAAAAAACAATCATAAAGTCTAATAACTGGAGCGAAACCCAAGCCTTGACAGCTCTGACACTCGGTCTTCGTGGACAAGCTCTGGCGATGCTCGAAGCAATTAAAGGCGACGTTACATACGAGAAGCTACTTGAAGCTATGGAAACTCGTTTTGGAGACGCGCATTTAGAGAACGTTTTCCGAGCACAATTAAAAGACCGAGTCCAGCGTAGCTCAGAGAATTTGCAAGAGTGGGCCTATGAGGTGGAAAAAGTGGTACGCAAAGCATACCAGTCGGAACCAATGTACGTCAAGGGTATTTTGATAGACGTCTTTATAAATGGGATCCGGGACCTGGAAGTTAGAAGTGCCGTACGCCTCGGGCATCATAAGACGTTAAAGGAAGCTTTGACACATGCTTTAGAAGTGGAAGCAGTAAGACAAGACTTTGGCGCTCATCGCATTAGGGAAGTGAAACCAACGTTTGTTTCAGGACGACCCCGAGACTCATATGTCCCAAGGTGCTTCATCTGTGGAGAAAAGGGCCATCTTCGGGCAAACTGTCCAAAGAAACCTGATAACGAAAGACATAAGGAGCGTAGTGCAGCCGCTAATACTGCCAACCTGCAGCAGGGAAACGAGTAAACGCCAGGACCACGGGGCGGGTGCTGGCTGGTGGTTGCAGAGCCCCAAGCATTGCGATCTCACAGGCTCAAGATGGAAACAGCCTAATCATCAATGGCGAAGTCAATGGGACGCCTTGTAGGCTAACATTGGATACTGGAGCTTCGCGCACCATTGTCAGTACTCAGTTAGCAAGACGCTCTCTTGGGGACTTAACCAGTCGAGCAGAGCGCTTAAATTTAATAACCGCTACCGGTCAGCACATAACCGCCCGGGGCGTGAAGGAGGTCGAGTTAAAATTAGGAAACAAAGTATATATCGACACAACGTTATTGTTGCTGATATAGTTGATGACTGTATTCTGGGTTTGGACTTTATGAGAACTCATCACTGTGAGATCGATGTTAAGCAAGGAGTATTACGATGTGGTTTGGAGGAGATCTTTATGGTAGGTGCTTCGTCGGGCAAAGTCTACTGCTGGAAGACGACTACCCTTGCTCCTAGGTCGGAGGTGAATGTACCTGTTAGACTACCGCATCAATGCAAGCAAGGATCTCGTTGTGTTCTCATAGAGAAACTGAGTGATGATTCTCCGTGGACTGTTGCACGTCCATTTTTTTTTTTTTTTTTAATTGCCATGTAGGCAGACGAGCCAACGGCCCACCTGATGGTAATGTTATACCCCTTGGTTGTATAGGATAATGCATTATATCAATTTATAATTAACAAGATCAGCACTTATGACTCTATATAGTCGAGCATGCCCCGTACCGGGCAGTCAGTCTATTCCAATCCTTCATGAGAGAGCCATACAATTCCTAAATCATAATTTCTATTTCTTTAAAAGTGTTAGTAAAGTATTACTAAAGTGTTAATAAAGTATTATTCTATTAGTGTGTGTAATAAATAATCTTTTTTAAAAAGACCTCTACCGAGTCCCGTGTAACATTGGTGGCAGCGGAAAACGAGATCTCATCTCGTGGAAAATCAAAAAACCAGTGATCAGTTTTAACAAAAGTGTTTTCAGTGTAAAAAGATTTCTCATCAAGTGGGAAAAACGAAATAAAACTACTCAGTGTTTAAGTGCTTTTAGTAAAAATATTCTAACATTAATAAAAGTGTTGTGCACTTCGTTGTTCCGAGTGCGAATTCGAAGAACTCATGCTTATCGCATTCCTGACCGTCTGCGGACTGTAAGTGCAATTTTAATTCTCCGAACTGTACTCATAAATATCGCATGGAAGGCTACAAATCGTGTCCAGAAACCCCAACCCCCGAGAGCATAAAAACGCCAATTCATTCACCAATTTTCACACAAAAGCACAAAGAAAATAATCACCGGATATGTGTGTCAACTCCCACATATCCGGTGATTTCCTACAACTGAAAAAAAAAAAGTTAGTCTTTATTACATAAGCTCGGCCATTGAAAGTCCCATCCAAATCGACCCAGCCAATCATGTTTAGGCTCTACTGAAGCGTCCTGATGAAATCTTTGCGTAGAGCATGGATGTCAAGGTCTGATGATGGAGCTGGAAGGTGGCTATGGGAACTCCGTCAATAAGCAAGATAATCTCATCGTGTTTAGGCTCTAATGAAGCGTCTTGATGAGTTCTTTGCATAGAGGATGAATGTCAAGGTCTGATGATGGAGCTGGAAGGTGGCTATGGGAAATTAAATTAAATTATCTTTATTGGCACACATAAAGAATACATAATATAACAAAACTTAACTAGGTACAATTATTTTCTTACGTAATATTACATAAAGCACTTATTTAGGTCTATGGGTTAATCAACATATATTTGGTTGAACTCTGGTACCCATGATAAGATCAAACTTGTGTTATGGGTACCAGGGCTCCTTTTACATTGGAAACGCACAAGTTATATTATATGTAAATAGACGATTATTATTTAGAGAAATGTAGGTACCTAGGTCAGAAAGATATTAACAAAAAAATTTAAAGTGATAAGTAATGCAGTACAGAAATAAAATCAGAAAACCAACCACCTGCCTAAAACTATAATAATAAGAAAAATCAAGTCCAAGAAAGACACATTAACACTTAGTAGTGTCTCCTAAACTGAAAGAAGATCCTCAGTCTCCTGGTATGTTCTAGTTTGAAGCCATTCGGCGAGTTTAGATTTCAGTGGACCCTTACAAAGTGAATAAATGTGACATATTTGGATAATTCGGTTATATAAATGACAACTAATAAAACAGAAATGCCTTCTCGCAAGCGAAGTTTTGCATTGTTGAATCGGGCATATCTGGTAGGAACGTCTTCTATTTAACAGGTTCTCATCATAGTGTAATGTCTTATGCTTCCTCACAATAGTTTGTAATACGAATAGTTGCCTTACTGTAAGGAACTTACATTCTCTATAAAGTAATGTAGTGGAATATCTATAAGGCTTAAAACTTAATACTTTTAGTACGGCCCTCTGTGCACGCTCCAGCTCTAAAAGATAGGTTTTGGCAGCTCCTCCCCACACCGATATACAATAGCAGATTAAAGACTGGCACAGTGCATAATACACAATCTTAAGGGTAGATAAGTCTGCCGAATGCCTTAATCTTTTGAAAACATAAATAAGTTGGCGTACTCTTGAAGTTAAGTTTTCCAGGTGTGGCTTCCATGTAATGCGATTGTCTATGTTGATACCTAGATATTTGACATGGGACGATCTATTTATGTGAGGGCAATCACATATTTGGGAATCATTTCATGAGTGAGCAACCAGAGTATGGTCGTCAGGAGATGGTTGAGTGGAGGAGTTCAACGAGAATGTGAGATAGGTAGTTTTACTAACATTCAAGGTTAAACGATTACCAGATAACCAGGCCGTGACTGCACTTAAGGCGTTTTTCGCTGATTTGAATGTGTCTGTCCAAGTAGAACCGTGAATAACTAAAGCAGTATCATCCGCATACGTAAAGACGGAACTATTGGGGAGGGTTAGGTTACACAGAGAGTTAATATAGGTCAAGAATAGCGTAGGTCCTAGGATAGAGCCTTGTGGTACTCCGAAGGTTATGGGAGTTGGATCACTAGTTAAAGGACGAATTCTGACACTCTGAGTCCGATCAGATAAATAATCCTTAAAGATCTCAAGAGCAAGGCCACGAATTCCCATACTCTCCAGAGTGAGAAGAAGCTGTGAACAAGAGACTGTGTCGAAGGCCTTTGAAATATCTAAGAAAATACCGATACATTTCTGCTTTTTGTCCAGTTTATCGACTATACAGTCTATTAGAGAAGCCACCGCATCCTCAGTAGATTTATTGCTTCTAAAACCAAACTGATTACTAGCCAATTGATTCTCTTTTTCCAGAAAACTGACTAAACGAAGATTAATAATCTTTTCAAGCACCTTCGATAGCGCTGGAAGAATGGAGATTGGCCTGTAATTATTGACCTCGTCCCTCTCCCCCGCCTTGAAAATAGGATGAATCACTGCCTTTTTAAAACATTTTGGAAATTTAGCGGTACTTAAGCTTAAGTTACATAAATCTACAATTACAGGAACTAAAGTAACATTGCATTTCTGTAATAAGGAAGAGGTAATACCGTCTCATCCCGCGGCGGTATTCTTGCGGAGAGTAAATATGATTCGCGATACTTCAACTTCATCTGTAGGGAACAGAACTAGCGAGTTTGTGAGAGAAAAACGATTGTCTACTGAGTAAAGAGGACTGTTACAGTTTGTTTCAGCAAGAGTTTTCCCAATGTTGGCAAAAAAGTTATTCACTTTGTTTAAGGACGACAACTCGTCAGACTCAATTTTTAATAGTTCCAAAGGAGGTCTTGTTTCTGAATTTATGTCTATGATATTTTTTATCACCTTCCAAGTTTCTTTAGGGTTATTTTTAGCTTTGTCCAGTTCATTTTTTTCATAAGATTGTTTTAGATGTTTTAAAAGTTTGTTACAGAAATTACGATACCTGCGATAAGTAGTCTTTAAAATATAGTTATCTGATTCGGTTTGAAGTCTGAGATTCATGGCGTTCCTATTACGTATACAACGAAGAAGTCCCAGTGTCATCCAAGGTTTTATAAGTCTATTTTTTGAGGAAATCCGCTTTGTAATTGAAAACTTATCAATAGAGTGGTTTATAGAGGAAACCAGTGAAAACGCCGCTTTATCTGCATCAGACAATTTTAGTACATTGCTAAAGTCGGTACTCGAGACGTCTGAGTACACTAAAGAATAGTCAGTATATGTGTAGGTTTGAGCACGTTGTAAAGATACAGCTTTATTAATAATATTTAGCATAATTGGTTTATGGTCGGTAATTGATGTTTCGAAAATGAGAGTGCTGCTTTTTAGTTTAGATTTTAAGAAAATATGATCGAGACAATTATTTTCGCGTGTAGGTTGTGAATGTGTAGGTAATAGTCCATGTAAAGCGTTAAGAGCAAGATATTCATTCGCATTTGAGGTTAGATTATGAGGCGATATGTTGATATTGATATCTACTATGATAATCACGTTATCAACATCATGCACTAGACACGTCAAGACATAATTGAGGCTATCCAGAAAATTTGCAATGTTACCAAAGCTAGGCGACATATATAATGCTATAATGACCATATTATACATAGGCAATTTGCAGATCAGACAATTAGCATCATTGAAATTGGGTTCTTTAATTGAGTGTACAATTCCAGACTTAATGTAGATGATAACACCATCGTTTTGGTTGAGGTTATTATTCGTTTGATATCCTATGTATCCGATCAAATTTGGGAGCATGGGGTTTCTGCGAAGCCAACATTCCGACAAAACTATAACTTCGGGTGTTATATTGATAGTGGCTAAAAAAATACGGAAATCATCCATATTTTTAGAAACACTTCTGATATAAATATTCTGCATTTAAAAATGCAGAATATTGATACTATCAACATCACTTTGGTTACTTAAAACAGAAGAACATTCTTCAGGCACACACATGTATGAGTGGCCAGAACCTATCGCATCTATTTCTTCGGATATAATATTTAGATCAAGCACTGATGTGACGTTAAAAGCACAATTATACATTGCACATCAGTAGACCGGTATCCTGTTGATATCGATAATAGTAATGTAGCTATTAGGTTAGTGATTAATTCGAAATAGTCAAAATAACATGAGTTTATATTAGATAATAAAGTTAAGCAGTAATAAAAAACTAAGTAATGTCCACAAACATAGTACTGGCTCACGGACCCGTACCCACTAAGAAACAAACAGTTTTGCAAACAGTATGGGGAGTAACAGACACGCTTAGGGAGTGACGAAGTGCAGAGGCCTTTATGAATTATACACAGAATCTTAAAAAGTTGATAGGGGACGTGTGTATATAATTTAATAAAAGTTGATTCAATCGGAGTAAATACGGAAAAAATAAATTTGTGCAGATTTGGTTGTAGAAATATGATTACAATTATCGTAAATATATAGCATAGGGTTGTCTTATAAATATAATCGGTTATATAATTGAAACTGGATGGAATACCCAACATTCCAAGTGGTAAAATTAAGTTAAATACTTTTAAACTAATAGTACAATATACACAAGGCATTAAATCAGACAAATATGCGATTATCAATTTAACAGATTTAAAAAATAAAAAGTTAAAACAAGTACAGGGAAACAAAAAATTAAAACTTATGCTAGATATGTAACATCTATTGGCTTTCAAGAATTTTTTTAAGACACATTGAGGTGGTAATTGGAGTTGCAGCCAGTCCTTCACATTTTCTAATAAATATTTTCCCATTGACTGTCCAACAGAACTTAAAATTGTTTTGCTTGCAAAAGGACCGCGCCTCATAAAAAAGTTGCCGCAAGCTGCTAGGTAAATGTTCAGCAATATAAATGGGAATTAGAGGTCCACTTACTCCAACATGACCAGTATTCAGTTTTTCGGCTGGTGGGAGACCCTTATTAAAGTTGCGTGCAGCCGTGACTATATGATTTTTAAGTGGGACATTTTCGAACTCTATCACTATAGGCCTTGTAGATCCCTTTTTTCCCGGCAAGCGGTAAGCATCGCGGATCTGGTTAGCTTGAATTGGCGCTTGTATAGCGTTACATGTGTGAGTTGTAATCGAGATTAAATCATTTGCTGTTTCCTTATCAGGTTGAGGAATATTTCTCAACTCGATAGAAGAAGAACGGGGTCCGCGTTCCAGATCCTGAACTCTCTTCTCCAAACCCAGAATGTATTTTTTTTGTTCCAGTTTTTCTCGTTCCAGTCCCTCAATAATCTTCCTCATATCTTCATACCCACTGTTCATAAACTCTAATGCTTTTTCAATTTCACCATTAGTTTTCTTGATTTCGAGGTTCTGTTGTTTGACTTCTGCAATATCAGAGGTCAACCTGTTCAAAGTTATGTCCTGGTCGGTCTTCCACGATGTCAGCATCTTCATAATCTTTTCTTCAAATGTTTTGAGCTCATTGAGAGGAGAAAAATCAGGACGAAGTCGTTTAGTCCTCGAAGATTCCCCATGCATGTACATATTAGGAGTATACATGACCTCCTGATTATCAGTGTCGGAATCGGCAGTAGCTGGAGGTGTACGGCGTAGTCTAGGCATGGTTGTAGCCAAAGCAGTAAATAAAGCAATAATAATTTGCAAAAATGCCAAATTTATCCTACCTTTGTTAAAAAAATTTCACAATGAAGATATTCTTCTAAGTGCGAGATTGCCGCAAACAAGATCTGTAGTACGAAGTTTTGAACGCCACGCCCACGGTCGTCTTGGTCGAATGGCGGCGACAGCGGAACTGTGACGCAGCGACCCCAGGTTCAAATCCCACCAAACGCGCTGTCGACGTTTGCACGACAGAAACGGCGAAGCTTCGTTTCTTGAGGTTATCACTTTCAGGAGGTGGAGCTTGTCCGTAAAATCGCCTCAAGAGTAAGTGAGAATTTAAAATTATGTACACTGACCAATAAGAAATTTGATACGCAATATCTGAGCAAAGGTAACAAAGCAAGCGACACACGTCTATTCGCAATGATAGTTAAGCGAGGAGTCGAAACATAGCTGAGCCGACAACCTTTTCCAAGCATGTTAATTATATTTAAGTTCAATTGTAATCATGTGTATTGTTTGGAATAAATGTTTTTATTATTTATTATATTATTATAGATATATAGTGCTATCTCGCTCACTCACACGAGACTGTTCGCGAATGTTCTAGAAAGTGTGAGAGCAAGACAGAGATATATTGCTATCTCTTTCACACCCTTCGAGACTATTCGCGAAGTTTCTAGAACAACTTTCCAGACTAATCGAGAACTTTCTAGAACGTTGTTAGTCGCTCCATTAGGGACTATTCCAGAAGCTTCTAGAACAATGTGCAAGTGAGACAGAGATATGTATTTCTATCTCTGTCACTCCATTCGAGGCGCATTGCGAACAATCTAGAAGCCGGTATCTCTGGATATAAATAGCCGGCGAGTTTGGAGCGACGACAGTTCCACACGGAATACGAAAGTGAACGGATCGAAGCGAACAAGTGAAACAAGTGCGAATAGTGTTTGTGAAGTGTTAGTTTAAGTGTTTAATTAGTGAATTAAATAAATTTGAGTCTTCCTAAGGATAAAACCGTGTTTCATTACTTATCCCGAACCTGCTCGTAACAATTTGGTGTCGGAAGTGAGATAAGTTATGTCGGTATTACCAAAGGACGATTCGGAGGGATTCAGGACAAGGAATCCGTGGCAAGAGGTGATCGACCAGTTTCGTTCTGCTCGTCACGACCAGGCAAGAATGGAGCCAGTTGTTGATCGTTTAGCAACATCTTCATGTGACTCGTCGGCTAAAATGGCCGTGATTCAGGAGCAGGTTCGCCGTTACGAGGAACGCATTCGTCGTCTGGAGGAGCAGGTCCATCAGTTGGAGGAGGAACAGAATAGACGTCAAGCTTCTGCTGCTACACAAACAGCCAGCATGTAATGTACCTCCATTCGATGGATCTACTTCATGGGGGGCTTACAAAAAACAATCATAAAGTCTAATAACTGGAGCGAAACCCAAGCCTTGACAGCTCTGACACTCGGTCTTCGTGGACAAGCTCTGGCGATGCTCGAAGCAATTAAAGGCGACGTTACATACGAGAAGCTACTTGAAGCTATGGAAACTCGTTTTGGAGACGCGCATTTAGAGAACGTTTTCCGAGCACAATTAAAAGACCGAGTCCAGCGTAGCTCAGAGAATTTGCAAGAGTGGGCCTATGAGGTGGAAAAAGTGGTACGCAAAGCATACCAGTCGGAACCAATGTACGTCAAGGGTATTTTGATAGACGTCTTTATAAATGGGATCCGGGACCTGGAAGTTAGAAGTGCCGTACGCCTCGGGCATCATAAGACGTTAAAGGAAGCTTTGACACATGCTTTAGAAGTGGAAGCAGTAAGACAAGACTTTGGCGCTCATCGCATTAGGGAAGTGAAACCAACGTTTGTTTCAGGACGACCCCGAGACTCATATGTCCCAAGGTGCTTCATCTGTGGAGAAAAGGGCCATCTTCGGGCAAACTGTCCAAAGAAACCTGATAACGAAAGACATAAGGAGCGTAGTGCAGCCGCTAATACTGCCAACCTGCAGCAGGGAAACGAGTAAACGCCAGGACCACGGGGCGGGTGCTGGCTGGTGGTTGCAGAGCCCCAAGCATTGCGATCTCACAGGCTCAAGATGGAAACAGCCTAATCATCAATGGCGAAGTCAATGGGACGCCTTGTAGGCTAACATTGGATACTGGAGCTTCGCGCACCATTGTCAGTACTCAGTTAGCAAGACGCTCTCTTGGGGACTTAACCAGTCGAGCAGAGCGCTTAAATTTAATAACCGCTACCGGTCAGCACATAACCGCCCGGGGCGTGAAGGAGGTCGAGTTAAAATTAGGAAACAAAGTATATATCGACACAACGTTATTGTTGCTGATATAGTTGATGACTGTATTCTGGGTTTGGACTTTATGAGAACTCATCACTGTGAGATCGATGTTAAGCAAGGAGTATTACGATGTGGTTTGGAGGAGATCTTTATGGTAGGTGCTTCGTCGGGCAAAGTCTACTGCTGGAAGACGACTACCCTTGCTCCTAGGTCGGAGGTGAATGTACCTGTTAGACTACCGCATCAATGCAAGCAAGGATCTCGTTGTGTTCTCATAGAGAAACTGAGTGATGATTCTCCGTGGACTGTTGCACGTCCATTTTTTTTTTTTTTTTTTTAATTGCCATGTAGGCAGACGAGCCAACGGCCCACCTGATGGTAATGTTATACCCCTTGGTTGTATAGGATAATGCATTATATCAATTTATAATTAACAAGATCAGCACTTATGACTCTATATAGTCGAGCATGCCCCGTACCGGGCAGTCAGTCTATTCCAATCCTTCATAAGAGAGCCATACAATTCCTAAATCATAATTTCTATTTCTTTAAAAGTGTTAGTAAAGTATTACTAAAGTGTTAATAAAGTATTATTCTATTAGTGTGTGTAATAAATAATCTTTTTTAAAAAGACCTCTACCGAGTCCCGTGTAACATTGGTGGCAGCGGAAAACGAGATCTCATCTCGTGGAAAATCAAAAAACCAGTGATCAGTTTTAACAAAAGTGTTTTCAGTGTAAAAAGATTTCTCATCAAGTGGGAAAAACGAAATAAAACTACTCAGTGTTTAAGTGCTTTTAGTAAAAATATTCTAACATTAATAAAAGTGTTGTGCACTTCGTTGTTCCGAGTGCGAATTCGAAGAACTCATGCTTATCGCATTCCTGACCGTCTGCGGACTGTAAGTGCAATTTTAATTCTCCGAACTGTACTCATAAATATCGCATGGAAGGCTACAAATCGTGTCCAGAAACCCCAACCCCCGAGAGCATAAAAACGCCAATTCATTCACCAATTTTCACACAAAAGCACAAAGAAAAATCCACACCTACGACATACAACATCATGGACCTCAACATATTATTTAAATTTATCAATAACTTCGATGGAAGCCTGGAGACACTCAACTCATCTATACTTATAATAAAATCGTAGAGAGGTCAATTCTGTACATTGAAAATATAAAAAAAAAAACTAGCAGGGGGTGTTTGGTTATCGACTCTGATGCCAAAAATGCAATTAGATTTTTTTTTGTCTGTTTGTCTGTTTGTCTGTTTATCTGTTTGTCTGTTTGTCTGTTTGTCTGTATCTTTGTGCACGCTAATCTCCGAACCGGCTGAACCAATTTAGTTGGGGTTTTTGGTAATGTATTATGGCAAGTCTCACTTAACATTTAGTCGTTGTTTTATCAAAATCGGTTCAGTATTAAAAAAGTTATAAGCGAAATAACGTCGATGGGTATTACGTTTTCTTGGCCAACATAAAGAGATCTCCAATTTATATGGTGAATCGTCGCAACTGGAGCTCTGACTAAAGTGGCCAGCGGAACCAGTGATATTGAGTAATTCGTATTTCGACTGGAAAGAGTGCCGAGCGAATAATGCGTCGTGCCGTCCCTACAAACCCCGTGCTGGGTTCTGGCCTCAGCCGGGGTTTGGACGATGAGTGTGAGCGGTTGGAGGTTTTAGTGCGGTTCAACTCCCACATATCCGGTGATTTCCTACAACTGAAAAAAAAAAGTTAGTCTTTATTACATAAGCTCGGCCATTGAAAGTCCCATCCAAATCGACCCAGCCAATCATGTTTAGGCTCTACTGAAGCGTCCTGATGAAATCTTTGCGTAGAGCATGGATGTCAAGGTCTGATGATGGAGCTGGAAGGTGGCTATGGGAACTCCGTCAATAAGCAAGATAATCTCATCGTGTTTAGGCTCTAATGAAGCGTCTTGATGAGTTCTTTGCATAGAGGATGAATGTCAAGGTCTGATGATGGAGCTGGAAGGTGGCTATGGGAACTCCGTCATTAAGAAAGATAACCTCATCGTGTTTAGGCTCTAATGAAGCGTCTTGATGAGTTCTTTGCATAGAGGATGAATGTCAAGGTCTGATGATGGAGTTGGAAGGTGGCTATGGGAACTCCGTCATTAAGAAAGATAACCTCATCGTGTTTAGGCTCTAATGCAGCGTCTTGATGAGTTCTTTGCATAGAGGATGAATGTCAAGGTCTGATGATGGAGCTGGAAGGTGGCTATGGGAACTCCGTCATTAAGCAAGATAAGCTCATCGTGTTTAGGCTCTAATGCAGCGTCTTGATGAGTTCTTTGCGTAGAGGATGAATGTCAAGGTCTGATGATGGAGCTGGAAGGTGGCTATGGGAACTCCGTCATTAAGAAAGATAACCTCATCGTGTTTAGGCTCTAATGAATCGTTTTGATGAGTTCTTTGCATAGAGGATGAATGTCAAGGTCTGATGATGGAGCTGGAAGGTGGCTATGGGAACTCCGTCATTAAGAAAGATAACCTCATCGTGTTTAGGCTCTAATGCAGCGTCTTGATGAGTTCTTTGCGTAGAGCATGGATGTCAAGGTCTGATGATGGAGCTGGAAGGTGGCTATGGGAACTCCGTCATTAAGAAAGATAACCTCATCGTGTTTAGGCTCTAATGCAGCGTCTTGATGATTTCTTTGCGTAGAGCATGGATGTCAAGATCTGATGATGGAGCTGGAAGGTGGCTATGGGAACTCCGTCATTAAGAAAGATAACCTCATCGTGTTTAGGCTCTAATGCAGCGTCTTGATGAGTTCTTTGCGTAGAGCATGGATGTCAAGGTCTGATGATGGAGCTGGAAGGTGGCTATGGGAACTCCGTCATTAAGAAAGATAACCTCATCGTGTGTAGGCTCTAATGAAGCGTCTTGATGAGTTCTTTGCGTTGAGGATGAATGTCAAGGTCTGATGATGGACCTGGAAGGTGGCTATGGGAACTCCGTCATTAAGCAAGATAACCTCATCGTGTTTAGGCTCTAATGCAGCGTCTTGATGAGTTCTTTGCATAGAGGATGAATGTCAAGGTCTGATGATGGAGTTGGAAGGTGGCTATGGGAACTCCGTCATTAAGCAAGATAACCTCATCGTGTTTAGGCTCTAATGCAGCGTCTTGATGAGTTCTTTGCGTAGAGGATGAATGTCAAGGTCTGATGATGGAGCTGGAAGGTGGCTATGGGAACTCCGTCATTAAGCAAGATAACCTCATCGTGTTCAGGCTTTAATGAACCGTCTTGATGTGATCTTTGCGTAGAGGATGAATGTCAAGGTCTGATGATGGAGCTCTAAGATGGCTATGTGAACTCTGTCAATAAGCAAGATAACCTCATCGCGTTTAGACTCTAATGAAGCGTCTTTATGAGTTCTTTGCGTAGAGGATGAATGTCAAGGTCTGATGATGGAGCTGGAAGGTGGCCTCTGTCTGTCTGGTTAATCTCTGGAATGGCTAGACCGATTCGGACGGGCTGGCTTTCAATGACTGATAGTTTATGTTATATGGAGTAACTTAGGCTATATTAATTTTAGAAATTGTTGTTTTTTTTAAATTCTCGATGAAGTTCAAGGATATTATTTACAGCGAGAAAAAAATCGAATAGTTGACATTTAATTGAGATTGGCGCAGACGAAGTTGCGCGGGGCAGCTAGTTTATAATAAACTGCGACAACGCCTATGAACTCGCCTCGGATACGCAAAGACCTATATTGTTTAAGTATATACTAAGCCAATTAAGAGGTAAGGCGGAGCTTGCTTGCTCAGTAAAAGAACTTAACTCATGGAAACAACTAAAATAATTTCTAAAAATACAATTTTGTGAACGAAAACACCATTCACATTTACTCACGGAATTACAAGAATGCAAGCAAGGCCCGCGCGAAAATATTCAAGCATTTGCTCTTAGAGTGGAAACCTGCCTCTCTCAATTATTAACCGAAATCTGATACTCTATGGAAAATACAACTGAACTGCCAGGCCGTATTGCCGCGATGGAAGACTTAGCTCTCCATCATTTCTCTGTGGGCTTGCACCCACAACTTTCAACAATTGTTAGATGCAGGTCACCCAAAACATTAAACGAAGCTATCAATTTTGCTATTTCAGAAGAACGTATCCAACAAAGTATGTATAAACGTCCTAATTTAGAAAATAGGTTTCCTAGACCAATTCCTAGACCATTTATTACATCGCCTCGTCCTTATGCCCAAAACATGTACAACAATAATTTTAACAACAATTTCGTCAACAACAGGAATAATGACTCTTACAATGTCGTGTGCCGATACTGCAAATTCCCAGGACACACTATTGAAAACTGTAGGAAACGAGAGTATAACAACAACATCCGTGCTAGAAACTCAGGAAACCCTCCAACATTAGGCTACAGGCCTCAACACCGAGTTAACTTTATAGACATTCCAGTTCAGTACCACAATGATAATAACTTTCGCGCAGAAAATCACGGAAATTTTCTTACTCCAAGATACACACCTCAACCACGCATTCAATATGTAGAAAATGAAGAACAAACCTTTAATAATAACGACCCACAAACAAAAAACGATTAAGTGACTCGTATCAGTGTCATACGAGGCACCAAATTAACACACGCAACGACACCAATCATAATCATAGACATTTTAAACAACATTTAATTACTAATTCCACTGATTCAAATAAAATTAAAAATGTAAACGACTGTATCAATTCTACTAATTCTACTAAATCTACTATATCTACTATATCTACTAAATCTACTATATCTACTATATCTACTATATCTACTATATCTACTAAATCTACTATATCTACTAAATCTACTAATTCAAATAAAAACACTGCTTCCACTGAATCACACCAAAGTACTAACCCTCCTAAATCTACTAAATCCAATATATCCTCTACATCCACTGAAATCTTCGAAATCACTAGTAAACCCTCTAAAACTCTTTTACCCCATAACATAGTCAAATCTACCATTTCTAAAGAAACTTTATCATTATTAATAGACTCAGGTTCATCCATCAGTTTAATTAAAGCATCATCACTAAATAACACACCCACACTAAAAAAGGAAATAATTTTACTTAAGGGCATCGACCCAGTACAAGAAACTACCAAAACATCTGGTCCAATTAAAAATTATCCTACCAACCAACCCTCCCATACTCATGTCTCATAAATTTCATGTCGTAAAAAATATCAACTTACCTTATGATGCAATCATAGGAAACGATTTCTTAAAACAACTCGGTTGCACTTTGGACTACACTAACAATACTCTAAGCATAAATAATAACAAAATAGAACTACAATTCCATGAGCCAACTTATACTATACCAGCCAGAACAGAAACCGTTATAGAATGCTCAGTAGCTAATCCAGAACTAAAAGAAGGCGTAATCATAGATCATAGTATTTCTGACGATTTACTAATAGCAAATTGCCTCGTCCGAGTAAAAAACAACAATAGAATCAATATTACGGTACTAAATGTTTCGGATCATTCTATCACTTTAACATCAAATTTAAATTTAAAACTATCGCCTGTAGAACAGTATCCAGATCACGCTCCAAATAACGAAGTAATATCACCCGTAAATTTCGTACAAAATCAAAGCAATCTAGATCGAACCACCAAAGTCATAAAACAATTAAGGTTATCTCACCTTAATAACGAAGAAACTACAAGTCTCCTCCAAGTTTGTACCGACTATTCCGATATATTTCATCTCCCAGGCGAACCACTAACGTGCAGTTGTATAACTGCAATTAAACACAAAATCACAACTAGTTCCAATGAACCTATACACACTAAGACATACAGATTTCCAGAAGCGCATAAAACAGAAGTAAATAAACAAATAAACGAAATGCTAAGCCAAGGTATCATTAAACCTTCTATCTCACCCTGGTCGTCTCCAATATGGGTAGTCCCAAAGAAAAAAGACGCTTCAGGAAAACAAAAATGGCGCATTGTTATAGATTATAGGAAACTGAATGACATAACAATAGGAGACACCTATCCGATCCCACAGATCACCGAGATACTCGACCAACTAGGTAACAGTAAATATTTCTCAACTCTTGATCTCGCTTCAGGATTTCATCAGATACCTATAGATGAAAATGATGCAGATAAAACAGCCTTCTCTGTCCCTCAAGGAAAATTCCAATTTGCTCGAATGCCGTTTGGTTTACGCAATTCACCCTCTACATTTCAAAGACTCATGAACACAGCACTAACAGGGTTGCAAGGTATCCGCTGTTTCGTTTACCTCGACGACATTGTAATATATTCATATGATCTTAATTCCCATATCGAAAATCTAACCTCAGTATTTAAGAGACTAAGAGAATACAATCTCAAATTACAACCAGATAAATGTGAATTTCTAAGACGCGAAGTAGCCTATCTCGGACATATCATAACTGAAAATGAAGTTAAACCCAATCCTGACAAAATTAAAGCTGTCCTCGAATTCCCTATCCCGAAATCCCCTAAAGATATAAAGTCATTCTTAGGCCTTGTATCATACTACAGACGATTCATACCTAATTTTTCCAAAATAGCTAAACCTTTGACAAATCTCCTAAAGAAAAACGAACAATTTCTATGGCAAAACCATCAACAACTAGCATTCGAATTTTTGAAGGAAAAACTTACATCTGCCCCAGTTCGGTGTTACCCCGATTTCACGAAACCTTTCATTCTCACGACTGATGCCTCCAATTATGCTCTAGGAGCAGTACTGTCACAAGGCCCTCTTGGAGAAGATAGGCCCATTGCTTTTGCTTCTCGAACTCTCAATAAAAGTGAATCCAATTATGGAACAACCGAAAAAGAATTGTTAGCCATCCTCTTTGGCTGCAAAACCTTCAGACCATATTTGTATGGACATAAATTCCAAATCATCTCGGACCATAATCCATTAAAATGGTTATTCAACCATAAAGACCCCTCTAGTAAACTGCAAAGATGGAGACTCAAACTAGAAGAGTATGACTATGAGATAGTATACCGTAAAGGCAAACTTAATACAGCAGCAGACGCACTATCCAGATACCCCGTTAACGTAATAAACGCAGAACCAAATACACCCTATCCCAATTCCTCAAACAACCACCTTCCACAAGATTTTAACATACCTTTTAGTCCTTCAAATCTTGATGACATTAATTTACCCACTATAAATATATCTTCTGACTTAGATGATCTACCTAATACACCATTCAACCCAGCAAATGAAAGTACAGACACTCCTAACCCTATAATACAAAATAACAACCTACCAAGTCCTGAAATCCATGAAGACTCCTATTCCGATTTCCTGAGAACAATGTCAAACAAAAATTTTACCTATAACACCGAAATCCACGAATATACCAACCCTTTATTGCAAACAGACAGTAAAGTCATCGTTATCCCAACAGCGATTGATATGGACGAGTCCAACCCATATGTAGAAGAAATATTAAGCAATTACGAAGACTCCTCAACTTTCCTAGCAAAGGAAAGAACTCTTCACCATTTTCAAAACTTCACTAACAAATCATACTACTTTTTATTCACTAAAGTACACCATTTTGATACCCCCCAATACCCAGAGATATTTACTGCACTCAAATCTATAAGAAATGAATTGCTAGTTTTGTGCAATCCAACCCCTGAAGAAATAGCGATAACAGACTTTAATGACCCCTTCTTTAAATCTTCATATTCTAAAATTTACAATATCCTTGCCTTTCTTTTCCATAACACAAATATACGCATTAAAATATACAGTAACACAATGATATTTCCAGTCCCAAGTGAAATCTCCAAAATCCTAAAAGAAAATCATGATATACCTATAGCAGGTCATGTTGGATCATCTCGAATGCTTAATCGGATTAAAGAAAGATACTACTGGAAAAATATGAGATCAGATACCGAAAATTACGTGAAAAAATGTAGTTTATGCCAATCTAATAAAGCCTTACGTAGAATTAATCGTGCTCCAATGCAAATAACATCAACTTCAACAGCACCATTTGAAAGAATAAGTCTAGATATCGTAGGACCACTTCCTGAAGCCGGCCAAGTCCGCCTCAGATACATACTCACCTTACAAGACGATCTTACAAAATTTTCTACAGCCTACCCAATTAGCAACGCGACAGCAGAAGAATCTTGCGAATGTTTAATCCACTTCATATCACTGTTTGGTATACCAAAGACAATACTAACAGACCAAGGTACTAATTTTACAGCTGAAATATTTAAGAAAACTTGCGAATTTTTAAAAATAAAACCATTATGGTCCACCCCTTATCACCCTCAAACTCAAGGAGCCCTGGAAAGGAGCCACTCCACACTAAAGGAATATTTAAAATCATACGTGGATGAAAATCAAACAAATTGGCATAAATATGTTTACACCGCGATCCTCGCTTATAATACAAATGTACATTCTACTACAAAATTTACTCCATATGAACTCTTAGTTGGACACAAACCCTATCTCCCTAATTCCATCTATGAAATCAATCCCAACAACACATATCACGAATATATAAAAATGCTTAGTCACCGCTTAAAACTCTCACGTGATAAAGCTATACAAAACATAAATAAATCTAAGCAATCTTCTAAAACCTATTATGACCAAAGAAATCGCCCAATAACATACAAAGTCGGTGACATGGTATGTGTTAAAAATCACCTTAGATTGCGTAAGGCCCTAAGGATTATTCAGCCATATCTCATTTAATCTCTAACAGACTTAAACGATCACCATGGATTTCCAGTATTGGCACTGTCTTAAAACATATATTTGGAACCCTAGACGAGGATGATGCCATAAGATACGACAATACTATCCAACTATTAAAAGATAATAATGCAAAAACATTAGATATTGTTAAAGAAAATGTATTTAGTTCTAAATCTGCCATATCTAACTTAAACCAATCCCTTGTTGAAACTCATGAAAACGAGGAAAAACTGAAATCAGCCCTAGAAAACCTATCTTCTAATGTCAATAACCTAACTGCCGGACTAGGAATGTACAACGTCATTCATTCTAGTATGTTAAGTTTATCTTATAAGTTAGAGGATATTGTAAATTCTATACTAGTAGCTAAGAGTAATAACCTACACCCGTCTGTAATTACACCTAAAGATCTATACCATGATTTAATAACAAATGTTAAGTATCTACCTAAGTATACGGAACTTCCTGTTAACCTAGAATTAAGTAACATTCATACTTTAATTAGTACTATTGAAATAATAACATTTATATTAGATAATAAGTTAGTATTTACTCTTAAAATACCATTAGTATCGCTTGACCAATACAGCCTTTATAAGAACATACCTGTACCAGCACCACATGATAAAATTAATCCAATAACCTATCAAATTGTAAACCTATTTCAAACCTAAATAAAATCTGTAAAGACCTAAACGAGTTAGACACACAAAATTATCCAATATGTGAGTCGGAAATGATGACAAAAGTCTTAAACAAACTACCAGACAATTGTAACGTAAAATTTATACATGGTAATATAGACATTTGGCAAACCTTGAGTAACAATAAATGGCTCTTTACGCATTCTAAACCTACTAAATTACATGTAAAATGCAACAATCAAATGTCAGAATATAATATACTAGGAACAGGTATCCTCACATTAAAACCGAATTGTATTGGATTTTGTAAAAACACCAAACTAACTGGTAAAACTAACCCTAGTTACCAGTTTAATCATGTAAATTCGGATTTCAATTTAATTAACGACTCGTGTTGTAATCTCTCAGCATTTAGAAAATTAAATTATTCCAAGGAAAATTTTAAATTACAAGATTTAGACTTTACAAATCTGAACAAAATCGATCAAGAAAACAACAATTTATTAAAAATGATTAAAGCACTACAAATTCAAAATAAATCAATTCCTGGTGTTACAAAGATCACGATTAATTCTATAATGTTAAGTATTATTATAAGCCTACTAGATGACCCTCGCAACTTCGTCTGCGTCATAAAGGGGTTCAAACAGTACTCGCAATGCCGTCGAGTTATTATTTTCA
Source organism: Trilocha varians (assembly GCA_030269945.2). Taxonomy (NCBI): domain Eukaryota; kingdom Metazoa; phylum Arthropoda; class Insecta; order Lepidoptera; family Bombycidae; genus Trilocha; species Trilocha varians. The sequence goes on along the minus strand of AP028282.1, from coordinate 13,052,750 downwards.
CGGCTCGCTGAGTCCCACATATTCATTGCGTTTTATACTCGTAATAAGTTCTAAATGAAAAGTCCGATTGGAATAAAACAAAAAGTAATTTAATTCTACATTAATACTCTTGATAACAAAATACTTAATTTGGATAAGGGTTAATATAAAGATACTCATTTAACGTTAAATTCAATCTCGGAACGAAATATTAAATTTTAAAAACATAAAAGTGGTCATTGTGACTAAACTATGATAGTTAGATATATGCTGTCGCGGACTTTTTTGTTTGTCTCCAAAAGACCTAAAAACCCGTAGTACATAATTTTGTTCTATTGTCAATAGTTTTTGCAGCGTACGCATAAATAGGTTTTCGATTTTTCACCTTTTGTTACATATTCGATATTTTCATGCGGATCCCTAATGTTTTTGAAAATAAAATATAGCCTATAACCTTCCTCGATAAATGGACTTTCCAACAGTGAAAGAATTTTTGAAATCGGACCAGTAGATCCTGAGATTAGCGCGTTCAAACAAACAAACAAACAAACAAACAAACTCTTCAGCTTTATAATATTAGTATAGATTTCTAATCTTTATATTTTACTATTTTTGTAATAGGAAATGCATGGCTCTATTCAACAAAATTAGAAACAGAAACACGTTAGAAATTCAAAATCGCGATATTACCCCTACTGACCTACAACCACAAACCCTTGAACCACGAATAAGAATAAACTAAAAACTTCGCCCTTAGACGCGGAAGTTTTTCATCTAAAGCGGGGGGCTGTTATACCCCTTGGTTGTATAGGATAATGCATTATATCAATTTATAATTAACAAGATCAGCACTTATGAATCTATATAGTCGAGCATGCCCCGTACCGGGCAGTCAGTCTATTCCAATCCTTCATGAGAGAGCCATACAATTCCTAAATCATAATTTCTATTTCTTTAAAAGTGTTAGTAAAGTATTACTAAAGTGTTAATAAAGTATTATTCTATTAGTTTGTGTAATAAATAATCTTTTTTAAAAAGACCTCTACCGAGTCCCGTGTAACAGTAAGAAGTAAGAACATCCGATGTTTCTGTATTGCGCGTCATCAATCCAAGTGATAAGGCACACATAATTAAGAAGGGTACTCTTATGACGACCTTCGAGGAGGTTGACTGGATGCGTAAATGCCAGGATTCGTCTGCTGCTAATAACCAGAAACCTTCAGAGATGAATCTGTCAACACTTTTGGATAAGAGTCGCGCTAATCTGTCCTCGGATGTCTTCTCGAAAAACGACGCTGATATCGGAAAAACAGGTTTAGTTCAGCATAAGATAAATACAGGCAATGAGTTACCGATTCGGCAGCGACCGAGAAGACTACCAGTTGCTAAGAAAAAGGTGTTCAGACTGACCCAGAAAAGATATCTGCTGTTAAAGATTGCCTATTGCGATTGGCCTGTTCCGAAGGACAAAACACAAGTTAGGGCATTTCTAGGTTTGTGCTCTTATTATCGAAGATTTGTGAAGAACTTCGCTGATATAGCCAAACCTTTACACAAGCTAACTGAGGAGAAGCGACAGTTTTGTTGGAACGAGGAGTGTAACATCGCTTTCCAAGAACTTAAAGACCGTCTGTGCAGTACTCCAATTCTGAGCTATCCTGACCCTGAAAGTGAGTTTATAGTTGACACAGACGCGAGTAATATTGGAATCGAAGGTGTGTTGTCTCAGCGTAAAGGTGATCAGGAATATGCTGTTGCGTACTTCAGCAAGTCTCTGTCTAAACCAGAGAGAAATTACTGCGTCACCAGAAGAGAGTTACTTGCAGTAGTCAAGACGTTACAGCATTTCAGTAAGTATCTACTCGGACGGAAATTCCATCTGCGGACTGATCATGCAGCCTTGAAGTAGTTGTTACAGTTTAAGAATCCAGAAGGGCAAGTAGCACGATGGATTGAACAATTACAAGAATTTGACTTCACGATTGAACATCGTAGCGGAAGGTTACATGGTAATGCCGACGCATTATCCAGGAGACCTTGCGACGAGGATTGCAAAACCTGTACAAGGCAAGAGAGTAAAGAAGCCGTGCCAGTAAAGACGATAAGAACGGATTTAAGTGCTGAGTGGAAAGAAACCCTAAAGGAAGCTCAGAAGAATGACAGGAATATCAAACCGATCTTGGAGTGGGTTCAAACCAATGCTAGACCTAGAATAGTAGACCTAGCTGGAGTGAAGTGGCAGCAATGAGCTCAATCACTAAGAGCTATTGGGCTCAATGGGACAGTCTCACTATACAAGATGGTGTTCTATGCCGAAAGTGGGAGAACGCTCGCGGAGACAAGTGCCACTTGCATATGGTAGTACCAAAAGCCAAGGTGCCGGATGTTCTTCAGATGTACCATGATGGATGCTCTGGAGGACACATGGGAGTGAAAAGGACTCTATTAAAAATCAGAGAAAGATTCTACTGGGTTCACTGTCGAGACGATATCGAAGACTGGTGTCGGAAATGTACCAGTTGTGCAGCAGTGAAGGGTCCTTAAACTCGCAGTAGAGGAGCACTAAAGCTGTACAATGTAGGAGCTCCGTGGGAACGAATCGCTGTGGATGTTGCCGGACCGTTTCCTGAAAGTGAAAACGGTAACAAATACTTCAAGGTGGTCATGGATTACTTCACGAAATGACCTGAAGTATTTGCGATACCGAATCAGGAAGCATCAACGGTAGCAGACAAATTGGTTCATGAGGTCTTCTGTCGTTTCCGAGTGCCGCTGGGAATCCATAGTGATCAAGGTAGAAATTTCGAATCTCAAGTTTTCCAAGAAATGGGTACGCACAAGACTAGGACCACTAGTTACCACCCGCAGTCGGATGGAATGGTTGAACGGTTCAACAGGACGTTAGAAGGCTACCTGGCAAAAGTGGTGGATAGTAGACAAAAAGACTGGGATAAATACATCCAACCCTTCCTTCTGTCATACCGAAGCGCTGTGCATGAATGCACGTCAGTAACTCCTGCTTTCGCGAACTTCGGGAGGGAATTGCGGTTGCCTGCAGATTTACTAACCGGCGTGCCACCAGATGCTCCAAAATGCGTGACGGAGTACGCAAATGACTTGCGAAGCAAAATGGATGATGTTTACGAACACATTAGGCAATCTAGTCAACAGATGTCGGAGCGAATGAAAACGAGATATGATCGTAGAACAAACATCAAAGGTTTCGACGAAGGAACATTAGTGTGGTTGCATAATCCAACGCGTAAGAAAGGCAAATCACCCAAACTAAGGGCTAGATGGGACGGACCGTACCAAATATTGACTAAGTTTAACGATCTCACTTATAGGATCCGTAAAGGCTCGCGTGGTACCCCAAAAGTCGTTCACGTGGATAGATTGGCACGCTACTATGGAAATGAAAATGCTCGGGACGAGCATGTCTAAGAAGGGGGTAATGTTACGAGAATGTTCTAGAAACATCCAGAAAAGTGTGTAAGTGAGATAGAGATATATAGTGCTATCTCTCTCACACACACGAGACTGTTCGCGAATGTTCTAGAAAGTGTGAGAGCAAGACAGAGATATATTGCTATCTCTTTCACACCCTTCGAGACTATTCGCGAAGTTTCTAGAACAACTTTCCAGACTAATCGAGAACTTTCTAGAACGTTGTTAGTCGCTCCATTAGGGACTGTTCCAGAAGCTCTTAGAACAATGTGCAAGTGAGGCAGAGATATGTATTTCTATCTCTGTCACTCCATTCGAGGCGCATTGCGAACAATCTAGAAGCCGGTATCTCTGGATATAAATAGCCGGCGAGTTTGGAGCGACGACAGTTCCACACGGAATACGAAAGTGAACGGATCGAAGCGAACAAGTGAAACAAGTGCGAATAGTGTTTGTGAAGTGTTAGTTTAAGTGTTTAATTAGTGAATTAAATAAATTTGAGTCTTCCTAAGGATAAAACCGTGTTTCATTACTTATCCCGAACCTCAGCTCGTAACAATATAAAACAAAATAAGGACATTTGACATTCAGCCTCTACGTAAAGATCTCACCAGGACATTCATCCTCTACACAAAGAACTCATCAAGACGCTTCATTAGAGCCTGAACACGATGAGGTTATCTTGCTTATTGACGGAGTTCCCATAGCCACCTTCCAGCTCCATCATCAGACCTTGACATTCAGCCTCTACGTAAAGATCACACCAGGACTCTTCATTAGAGCCTGAACACGATGAGGTTATCTTGCTTAATGACGGAGTTCTCATAGCCACCTTTCAGCTCCATCATCAGACCTTGACATTCATCCTCTACACAAAGATCTCATCAGGAAGCTTCATTCGAGCCTAAACACGATGAGATTATCTTGCTTATTGACGGAGTTCCCATAGCCAACTTCCAGCTCCATCATCAGACCTTGACATTCATCCTCTACGCAAAGAACTCATCAAAACGCTTCATTAGAGCCTAAACACGATGAGGTTATCTTGCTTATTGACGGAGTTCCTGTGGGCACCTTCCAGCTCCATCATCAGACCTTGACATTCATCCTCTACGCAAAGATCTCATCAGGACGCTTCATTCGAGCCTAAACACGATGAGATTATCTTGCTTATTGACGGAGTTCCCATAGCCAACTTCCAGCTCCATCATCAGACCTTGACATTCATCCTCTACGCAAAGAACTCATCAAAACGCTTCATTAGAGCCTAAACACGATGAGGTTATCTTGCTTATTGACGGAGTTCCTGTGGGCACCTTCCAGCTCCATCATCAGACCTTGACATTCATCCTCTACGCAAAGTACTCATCAAGATGCTTCATTAGAGCCCAAACACGATGAAGTTATAGTTTATAAAATATTTTAAGAACAGCGCCATCTAGCGATAATCATCTAAAACAAAAAAGTGTCGTTCCAACTTTTTCAAGAATTGTTGTCTAGCCCCCTTTCGATATCGCGCGATAAGGAACTACGTTCCAACACCGTCGGGCACCCCAAACTAATAAACCAACGTACGACTCCTAAAAAGCATAATAGGCAATGGAGTTTTCCAAAAAAATATATATTTTTCAAAGTCATAGTTTATTAACAAAGAAATTTCTATGTCATTTTTCATACAAAGAAAAGGTTGATTACAATTTGATTTGTAGAAGAAACTTGTCCAGATGTTAACACTCTTAATTCACCGGTAAAAACTAAAAATCTTTGAGTTTTTTTGTACAAGAACAGGTAAAGTTGACTTTGAAAACTTTACAGAAACTTTCACGTAATTTTCACCTGAGAGAAATAATTTAAAATTAGTCACTTAAGGTCAGTATCTACTTCAGTAACGGTTCCCATAAAAAATTGATGTAACTTTAAGGTAACCGTCGCATGACTTTTTGAAATTAATTTTACACCGTCTTCCATAGTATTATCTATTACTAGTGTAAACTTCTCCAAATCAAACTCCAATTGTAAATCAGCATACAGTTTATTCTCCAACACAAATCTCTCTTCTTCCGAGTCACAGTCACTTTCACTTGTAAACTTCTTAAATAACACGTCCGCTCACTTCGAGCATCCAAACAACAATCCCCTAACAATGGCCAACACCTGCATTTATAGCAAGTCCCCACTTCCAACTACCCACAATGTTGGCTCTATTATACAAAATATTAAATGAGAAAAATAATGTTAATAGTTTTTTTTTTTTTTTTTTTTAATCTTTATTTTAAGGAGGTTTATTCAAATTGAATATGCCACCTCCATTAACAAAACTTAAAAATTAAATAACAAATCAACTCTTATTTCTGTGGCGACCTGTACCTACACAATATGTTAGTAACGTAATTAATTTACCTATAATAATCTAGATATTAATTTCATAATAATATGTTATTGTAATGCGCGCGCAGCCCTTCCGTTCATAAAAAGCTAACGGTACTTGCCGACACCGCGCGACCGGTTCACTGCGAACGATTGCACTGAGTTAGTCAGCTCACGAACTTGACGCCGGAAGGCTGCGCGTGCACACCGAACGAATTGTATATAGCTTGTCGAAATAAACAGTAAATAAAATATATCCACAAATTGGTGACCCCGACATGATTTAACCATCACAAACACAATGTCGTCAGAAGAAACAACGCAAGTAGCAGCCGTGGGCGTTAAAGTACCGCCATTTTGGACTCACAAACCAAGCCTCTGGTTCATCCATTTGGAAGCACAATTTATGCTGGCCAACGTCACCACAGATACGACAAAATATTCGCATTTAATCAGCTGCTTGGATGCCCAAATTTCAACGGAAGTGGAAGACATTATTCTCAACCCACCGACAACCGGCAAGTACGAAAAATTGAAAACGCAACTAATTACAAGATTATCAGCATCACGCGATCAAAGAATCCGACAATTGCTGTCTCAAGAAGAATTAGGCGATCGCAAACCGTCTTCGTTTCTTCGACATCTCAAGAGCCTCGCTGGTGAAGATGTTAATGAAAATATTTGCGTTCATTATGGGTAAGCAGACTACCGCCGAGTGTACAAGCTATTATAGCCACACAAGAGGAAGTACCGCTGGACGGCACCGCAAACCTGGCGGACAAAATTTATGAAGTTTTGCCACAGTCTACCTCGCAAGTCGCTACTACCTCAACATCAATAAACGAACCATCCATTGCACAACGATTGGAAGACTTATCTCAAGAAATAGCGGAACTTAAAATTTCAAACAGACAATTTCGTAGCAGACCACGCATGCGTAACAATAACTACGACCAGTGATTCCACTTTAGAAGCCGTTCAAGAACAAATGATATAGGTTACTGTTGGTACCATGCTACCTTTAACACCAGGGCCAACAAGTGCCGACCACCATGCACTTTTCGGTCGGGAAACGCCGTGAGCAGCCAGCAGTAGCGGCGATTGGTTGCCAAACTCCCAGCCGCTTGTTTATAACGGACAAGGATACGAACACACAGTTTCTCGTGGATACAGGTTCAGATGTATGTGTTTTTCCTATTAAGCTAGTTAAAAATCATAGTAGCTATAAGCAAAATAAATATCAATTGTTTGCAGCTAATGGTTCACCAATCGCTACTTATGGACAGCTAAATTTGCGCTTAAACTTAGGCTTAAGGCGAGCTTATAATTGGCGTTTTAGTATAGCGAAAGTCACAAAACCTATCATAGGAATAGATTTTTTATATAATTATTCACTACTTGTCGATGTTAGAAATAAATGCTTAATTGACAACACTACAAAATTAAACGTACGCGCTTCGCCTATTCCTGCTACCTTATCTGTGCATTCTATTAAAACAATTTCAGGGAGTTCACCATACCACCACCTCCTCTCGCAGTACCCCGAGATTACGAAGCCAAGCGGAGACTTGCAACGTACAGTGAAACATCAAACGCTACACTACATCCGCACCACGCCCGGACCGCCCACCTTCTCTCGACCTAGGCGTCTAGATCCAGAACGTCTCCGTTTAGCTAAACAAGAATTCGAAGAGTTACTAAGTGCATGTATCATCCCACCCGGTGGTCCCGCCTTGTCGTGGCGGTGGGCTGGAGCGTGCACCCTCGCATCCCGCAAGGTGTTTAGTTGGCAAGAGGGTGCCGCGACCAAGAGGACCACACGGAGCTCCTCTCCCCACACCGCTTGTTAAGCAAGCGGTGCCCTCGGGGACGAGGAGGGTGGCTAGTGGGCCACCGGAGGAGGACGCCGAACCGCAGGCGGCGTATAACCTGCACCCAGGCGATCGCGAGCCTTGGGGGACTAAATCCCCCCCAGAAAGAGCGACCGCACCACCTTGGGTAAGTGGTGTGAGCAATCACCCAAAGGATAGTAAAACAAATATGAAAATGTCCGAAAATGAGAGTGCCTTGCCGGACGATCCGGCCCCAGGCACCCGGCGCTCGCGGGTATCCGGGCCCGCGAGTGTAAAGACTCCCACCGATGCCCGCGTAGGGGTAGGCGACCAGGCCCCTACGACGGAAGTGACACCTGGAAGGCGCTCGCAGGTAGCCGGGCCTGCGAGTGGCAAAGCTACCGATGCCCGGGCCCAGATCGTCCCGTTCAATTGGGCGGACGAGATGGGCTCGGAGGAAGAAGAGCCTATCGATGCGGGACCAGAGCCGATGTGGAGTTCAACTCCCAGCGACTCTGGAGAGCAACAGGCGGGGAAGGTCCTCCGCAAGCGGAAGTCCGCTGCGCGGAGGACCTCGAGGAGCGGCTCGTCCTCTCGCGGTGAGGGGCCGCAGAGGGCGAGACGCTCGGGGAGGCTGGCCGCCAAGGGCGCCGGGCCGGCTCAACCGGAGCTGGATGAGCACTCGCTCATCCTCCAGAGCCTGGGGCGCAGGGCGCTTTATGCGGCCGCCCGGGCCTCGGGAAAGGGGGCCAAGGAGGAGGGGCAGCGGCTGCGAGCGATCGCCTCCGATGCCCGCAAACTGGTGCCGGTGCTTTCGGCGGCTGTCAGCCGGGCATCGGCGCTGGAAGCGGAGGCCGAGCGGTCTCGTAAAGAGGAGATCGCCGCCCTCGAAGTGAGGCTGGCGGCGTTGGAGCGGAGGGGGCCATCGCGCGTGCTCCGAAAGGAGCGGCGCACGCCTACACCAGGCCCTAGCCCGGGGGATGCGTCTGCGCATCGGTCCCCTCCCGCCCCAACTAGTGCAGAGCAGCCGGCCCTGCCCCCTCCTGGGGAGGCTACAGGGCCCAGGCGCCACCCTTCGCCCCGCTCGAGGGCGGAGATAAGGGAGGCGACGGAGTTGGAGGGGCGCATCAGGCGGGAGCTGATGGAGGAGTTCGGCAAGGAGATTGCCGAACTCAGGGCGGAAGTCACTGCCCTGCGTGGTGCTGCGTCGGCTGCAGCTGCAACTGCGGCTGCTGACGCGGCGCCACCCCCCACCACCCCGTCTGGTCCCACCACTCGGCGGTCGGCTCGTCGGCCCCCCGCGGGGCCAACTCCGGCCCCAAAGAAGGGACGCGGTGCTGGCGCGGCGGTTGCCCCAGCACCGAAGCCCCGTCCGCTGCCGCCAGCGCCGTCCAATATGGACGACGCCTGGACTGAGGTAGTGCGGCGGGGCAATAAAAGGCCAGGGTGTCGGCCCCTCCGGTGGCGGCGGAGGCCTCACCACCTGGAGGGGTTACAGCCCCCCCACAGACGAAGACGCGGGCGGTGGCAGAGGCTCCCCAGAGGGGTCGAGCGCCTGCCACCCCCACCAACCGGACTGCGACGCGGGCGGTGGCGGAAGCTCCCCAGAGGGGTAGAGCGCCCGCCACCCCCACCAACCGGACTACGACCACGGCGGCCGTGGCTGCTCCCCAGGAGGGTCGAGCACCGGCCGCCAAAAAGAAGAAGAAGCCCAAGAAGAAGGGCCCGCGCGCACCGAAGTCGGCGGCAGTGGTGGTAACACTGCTGCCAGCCGGCGAGGAAAAGGGTATGACCTACCCTAATGTCATGGCCCAGGCGCGCGCGGCCATCGACTTGGGCGAGATAGGAGCGGGGGAGGGCCTCCGCTTCCGGACGACCGCCAACGGGGCTCGTCTGCTTGAGTGTCCCGGTGCCGATAGCTCCGGCATCGCGGACCTCCTGATGGCGGGCCTCCGGGCGGTCTGGCCGGAGGAGGTGGTGCGTGTCCACAGGCCGGTGAAGATGGCGGAAGTCAGAATCACCGGTCTGGACGACTACGCCACTAAGGAGGAGGTGGCAGCGGCAATCGCGGCCCAGGGCAAATGTGCCCCGGAGAACGTAGTCGTGGGCGAGCTTCGCCCCGGCTACTCCGGGGCCAGATCGGCGTGGGCGCGATGCCCTGTTGAGGCGGCCACCTCCCTGGCCACTCCCCCGCCGGGACGACCGGCTGGACACCCTGGCAGGCTGCGCGTGGGCTGGATTGCGGCCCACGTGCGCCTGCTAGAGTCGCGCGCCTGGCGGTGCCTCCGGTGCTTCGGCACCGGACACAGCATCGCCAGGTGCACGAGTACGGTTGACCGCAGGGAACTTTGCTTCCGCTGCGGTCAACCGGGACACAAGGCGGCCATGTGCTCGGCCGCACCGCACTGCGCTTTGTGCGCGGCGGCCGGGCGCAAGGCTGATCACCGGGCGGGGGGCAAGGCTTGCTCCCCGTCCGGCTCCAACACGGAGCGCAACAGGCGCCGCAAGCAGAAGCCTGAAGAAGAAGTCGGCCGGAGGAGCACCGGCCGGCGTTTCGGCCCCCGCTGTGGCGTCTCAGACGCCCGATAGCGGGGGCGATGGAGGAAGGGAGGAGGCGATGGAGGTGGTTCGATCTTAATGGACCACACCCTTCGCCTCCTCTAAGGTAACTTGAACCACTCCGCCAGGGCTCAGGACATGTTGCTCCAGAGCATGGCGGAGTGGTCAATTGACGTTGCCGTGGTCGCCGAGCCGTACTTCGTTCCCCCAGCCGACGATTGTTGGTTCGGGGACGATTGCGGCTTGGCGGCCATACATATTAGGAGGGCCGTGGCGATCCCGCCCTTGGTAATGGTGGCCAAGAGTTCTGGGTTCGTCGCGGTGTCGGTTATGGATACCTTCGTGATCGGGGCGTACTTCTCTCCGAGCCGGCCTACCGTCGAGTTTGAGCAGTTCCTGGACGGGCTCGAGGCGATTACTCACCGCCTCGCCCCCCGTCCAGTGATACTCGCGGGGGACCTCAATGCGAAATCCGTCGCTTGGGGCTCCCCCCGCTCTACAATTCGTGGTAGGCTGCTGGAGGAGTGGGCGGTCGCGACTGGCCTCTGTTTACTCAACAGGGGTTCGGTCGCGACTTGCGTGCGATGGCAGGGCGAGTCCATCGTGGACGTTACGTTCGCGAGCTCTGCCATCGCGGATCGCATCCGCGGCTGGAGAGTGTTGGTGGGGGCGGAATCGTTATCAGATCACCGCTACATTCGGTTTGATCTTTCCGTCCCCACGCCGGCTGCGGACGCCCGCGGGAGTACGACCCGGTCATTTCCCAGATGGGCGACGCCCATGCGTCCACACCCAGTAGACGTGGAGGCCGAGGCGCTCTGGCTCCGGGACGCGATGCGTCGCATTAGCGACGCTTCGATGCCCCGGGTCGGCCCTTGGTCTCCCACGAGGTCGACGTACTGGTGGTCGCCCGAGATAGCGCAGTTGAGAACTGTATGCGTCCGGGCGAGGCGCCAGTGCGCTCGGCACCGCCGTCGCCGCCTTCCGCGTCGCAACGACCCCGTTGCATTCGCGGAGGAGGAGGCCCGGCTGCATGGCTTGTACAAGGAAGCGAGGGGAGCCATGCGGCTGGCCATCAAGATGGCCAAGGAGCAGCACACGGAGCGCCTTTTGGAGACGCTCGATGACGACCCTTGGGGGCGCCCATACAAGATGGTGCGCGGCAAGGTGCGCCCATGGGCGCCCCCCATAACCGAGCGTCTACCGCCTCAGCAGCTGCGGGACATTGTCACGACATTGTTCCCGCAGGAGCAGGAGGGATTTATCCCCCCTGCTATGGGTGAGCCGCCGGAGGATACCGGCGGCGAGGCCCCTGCTGAGGTTCCCCACATCACCGGGGAGGAGCTTCGTGTGGCCGTAGTCAGGATGAGTGCTAAAGACACGGCACCCGGCCCGGATGGCATCCATGGCCGGGTCCTGGCCTTGGCCCTCAATGCCCTAGGGGACCGACTCTTGAGGCTTTACGATTCTTGCCTCGAGTCGGGACGGTTTCCCTCGCTGTGGCGAGAGGGTAGACTCGTCCTTCTCAGGAAGGAGGGGCGCCCGGCGGATACAGCCGCCGGTTACCGTCCTATCGTGCTGCTGGACGAGGTGGGCAAATTGCTGGAACGCATTCTGGCTGCCCGCATCGTCCAGCACCTGGTCGGGGTGGGACCCGACCTGTCGGTGGAGCAGTACGGCTTCAGAGGGGGCCGCTCAACCGTGGACGCGATCCTTAGCGTGCGGGCCCTCTCAAATGAAGCCGTATCACAGGGCGGGGTGGCCTTGGCGGTGTCGCTTGACTTCGCCAACGCATTTAACACCTTGCCCTGGTCCGTGATAGGGGGGGCACTCGAGAGACATGGAGTTCCCCCCTACCTCCGCCGGCTGGTCGGCTCCTACTTGGAGGCCAGGTCGGTAGTATGCACCGGGCACGATGGGACCGTTTACCGGTTTCCGGTCGTATGCGGGGTTCCTCAGGGGTCGGTCCTCGGACCTCTCCTTTGGAATGTCGGGTACGACTGGGTGCTGAGAGGCGCCCTGACCCCGGGCCTGAGCGTGATCTGTTACGCTGACGACACGATCGTCATGGCCCGGGGTCAAGACTTCAGAGAGGCTACCCATCTCGCCACAGCGGGGGTGGCCCTCGTCGTCGGTCGTATTAGGAGATTGGGCCTCGCGGTGGCGCTCAATAAATCCCAGACCCTGTGGTTCCACAGGGCTGGGGTGACGCCACCTGCAGGGGCCCAAATCGTGGTTGGAGGCGTCCCAATAGAGGTAGGGGTGCGATTGAAGTACCTCGGCCTCATACTGGACAGCCGTTGGACTTTCCGGGCCCACTTTACGGAGCTCGTCCCCCGACTGATGAGGACGGCCGGCGCTCTGAGCCGGCTGCTTCCGAATCTCGGGGGACCAAACCGTGTCGTGCGCCGCCTCTACGCGGGGGTGGTGCATTCGATGGCCCTGTACGGCGCGCCCGTTTGGGCCGGCCCGGGAAACCGGACAGCAACTGTTGTCCGGATCCTGTACCGGCCGCAGCGCGTCGTAGCTATCAGGGTCATCCGCGGATACCGCACCGTCTCCTTTGAGGCGGCGTGCGTGCTGGCGGGGACGCCACCATGGGATCTGGAGGCGGAGGCGCTCGCCGACGACTATCGTTGGCGCTGCGACCTCCGTGCTCTGGGTGTGGTGCGTCCCATCAGAGCCGCGGTACGGGACCGGAAGGCCCAATCTCGGCGGTCCGTGCTGGAGGCGTGGTCGAGACGCTTGGCCAACCCCAGCTGGGGTCTAAGGACCGTCGAGGCGATTCGCCCTGTCCTGGAGGACTGGGTGAGTCGTGGCGAGGGACGTCTCACCTTTCGTCTGGTGCAGGTGCTGACCGGGCATGGTTGCTTCGGGAAGTACCTGCACCGGATACAGGTCGAGCCGACGACGAGGTGCCATCATTGCACAAGCGACCTGGACACGGCAGAGCATACGCTCGCTGTCTGCCCCGCATGGGAGGAGCAGCGCCGTGTCCTGGTCGCACAAGTAGGGCGGGACTTGTCGTTGCCGGGCGTCGTGGCATCGATGCTCGACGACGACGATTCCTGGAAAGCTATGCTCGACTTCTGCGAGTCCACCATCTCGCAGAAGGAGGCGGCGGGGCGGGAGAGGGAGAGCTCTTCCCTCCCCGGCCAACCCCGTCGCCGCCGACGTCGAGCGGGGGGCCGACCTCGGGAGTTGTCCCGGGACCTGGCCCCCTAAGAGTACCGGGTCCATCAACATCGGACCCGAGGGGTGCTGCGCTAGGCATCAGCGCGCACCCTCCGTGCCATCTGTACGGGGGATGGCAAGCCGTGCTCCGCCACGGATGCAAATTTTTTTCTACCCTCGACCTCGTTAGGGCTTATCACTTTATTCCTGTCGCTCCTGAAGACATCCCGAAAACGGCCATCACAACGCCTTTTGGAATGTATGAATTCAATTTTATGAGTTTTGGTTTAAAAAATTCCGCGCAATCGTTTCAAAGGTTCATGGACGAAATCATGAGAGGTCTCGATTTTGTTTATGTTTACTTAGATGACATTTTAGTAGCCTCACAAAACGAAACAGAACATCAAAATCACCTTAACATCATTTTTGAGCGACTACAAGCACATGGCATTGTCATTAATACGTCAAAATGTAATTTTGGACAGACAGAAGTATCTTTCTTAGGCTATAAAATTTCAAATCAAGGTACAAAACCATTACCAGAGAAAGTAGAAGCAATTCAATCACTATCACTCCCAAATTCAATAAAAGACCTAAGACGTTTCCTTGGCATGCTCAATTTTTACCACAGATTTATACCTCATGCTGCCGAAAAGCAAGTACCACTAAACGCCTTGTTATCTGGTCCAAAACTAAAAAGTACAACTCAAATCGTTTGGACAACAAAACTAAAAGATGCTTTTGAACTTTGCAAAGAGCAGTTAGTCAATGCTGCGTTACTAGCTCACCTACGATTGGATGCAGAAATGTCGTTAGTCACGGATGCCTCAGATACTGCTATAGGAGCCGTCCTTCAGCAACGTAACAATAATGCATGGGAACCGTTGGGATTCTTTTCAAAAAAACTTTCTCCGGCACAACGTAAGTACAGCCCCTTCGACAGGGAATTGTTAGCGATTTATGAAGCTGTAAATTACTTCCGCTATATGCTCGAACTTCGAAATTTCTATATTTTTACAGACCATAAACCTATAACATTCGCATTCAAAAAACCATCAGAAAACAATTCTCCTCGACAATTTCGATATATGGATTTTATAAGCCAATTTACAACTCATATTCGTCATATATCAGGTAAAACTAATGTGGTCGCCGATACATTATCGAGATCGATATCCGAGCTCAGTTATATTGACTTTAATCGCTTAGCATTATCACAAAGTACAGACACTGAACTTTAAAAACTAATTATGAACAAAAGTTCCTCTCTGCATCTTGTAAAACGTATAATTCCAAATTCCACAGAAACGGTATACTGCGATGTATCCGGTCCGCGTGCTCGTCCTTACTTGACTCCAGAATTTCGACGACCCATTTTTGATGCTATCCATGGATGAAGCCATGCTAGCGCAAAAGCGACCACGAAACTCGTTACTGAACGATTTGTTTGGCCTAACGTCCGAAAGGACTGTCGTGAATGGTGCAGGACTTGTCTCGCTTGTCAAAAATCTAAAATATCTCGTCATGTTCACTCACCCATCCATAATTTTTCAACTCCTACTCAAAGATTCGCACAAGTTCACATAGACCTTATTGGCCCATTACCATCGGTATACGGTTTTCAATATTGCCTGACAGCAATAGATAGGTTTACAAGGTGGCCAGAAGTCATTCCGATCACAGACATTAAAGCAGATACTGTCTGTCAAGCTTTCCTAACTGGTTGGATATCCAGATTTGGATGCCCGACACACGTTACGTCAGACAGAGGTCGAGAATTCGTTTCCTCCATTTTTGCACAACTAGCAAAAATGACAGGAACACGACACATTCAAACTACGGCTTATCACCCATCTTCAAATGGTATAATTGAAAGAATGCACAGACAACATGTCTTTTTACGACAAGACGCGGTCAAACGCCCCCTTCAAGCTCCATACACTGGACCATTCAAAGTTATTGAACGATATGATAAATATTTTAAAATCAATTACAATAATAAATTAGTAAATGTTTCGATAGACAGGTTAAAACCAGCCCATATCTTAAATACTACTAACATTAATGACGATCACTTAAAACCAACTGAGACGTTCGACTATGCGCCTAGTACAGAGAAGCGTACGCGATCTGGGCGTGTTGTGCGTTTTACAAATTTTTATCGACCTTAGTCCAGGTCTAAAGGGGGGGCTGGTGTGGCGACCTGTACCTACACAATATGTTAGTAACGTAATTAATTTACCTATAATAATCTAGATATTAATTTCATAATAATATGTTATTGTAATGCGCGCGCAGCCCTTCCGTTCATAAAAAGCTAACGGTACTTGCCGACACCGCGCGACCGGTTCACTGCGAACGATTGCACTGAGTTAGTCAGCTCACGAACTTGACGCCGGAAGGCTGCGCGTGCACACCGAACGAATTGTATATAGCTTGTCGAAATAAACAGTTTTGTTTGTACCAACCCATTACTGCCCACTGTTGGGCTCAGGTCTCCTCAGAAGAGGGATTAGGCATAGTCCACCACGCTTGCCTAGTGCGGATTGGGGACTTCACATATCTTCAAAGGATTTTTACATAGAACCCTTTTCCGACATGCAGGTTTCCTCACGATGTTTTCCTTCACCGTTTTTAGCCAGTGGTGTTGTGAAAAATTGCACATAAATCTTTTTTCACATTTTAAATAAACAGTAAATAAAATATATCCACATTTCTAATCTTAATGCCTAATTTGCATAACCTATACCTATACCTAATATGTATAACCTCCGGGCTATTCCCGAACTCGGTTCAGCCAGGATGGAGTTACACCACCCAACATCATAAAGAGGTATATTCACTTCCATAAGTAAATTCCATCTAGCCACTTCATTCCGTACACACTCCATTATAATGTGGTACACATCCTCTGGTTTATTGCATTCGGCACAATTTGGATTGTTTACTTTGCCAACCATGTATCCGAATTTATTCAATGGTATGTGTCCAGAGCGAAGTCTTACTGCTATAATTATATCTTGCCTTCCCATGTTGGATGCTTCAAACCACGGCCGTTGCAAAAGAGTAGGTTGAACTGTCTTATACCAAATTCCCTTTTTTAAAGACCTTTCATCGAAATATTCGGACCATAACTTAAAAAACTTTTCTTTAACTACATATAATAAGTCTGTGTGGTAAGGTATATGTTCATAGATAATGCCATCAAGGGATGCTTCTTTGGCAAGTTGATCAACCAACTCATTGCCGACTATTCCAATATGGGAAGGTATCCATTGAATGATTACATTTTTACCCACAGCATTGAGACTGCGTAATTTTTTAAAAATTTTGTATGCAATTGGAAGGCCCTGGAACCGTGAGGTACACCGAATCAAATGCTCTATTCCACTTTTACAATCAGTAAGAATTACAAAGTTAACAAAATGTATAGTCTCTATATAAGTTATGGCCTCAGGCTATAAGTTCAGCTACCACTATGGACACCTTTACTTGTAGCCGGCGTTTACTATAGTGGCCCGTCTGCATGTCAAGGAACGCTAAACCAATGTTATTTAGTTCATTTTTAGATCCATCGGTAAAAATTTGAGAATAATCTGAGTATTTGTTATTTAAAAATTGATTACATATATCAAGTAATTCTGTACTATCGTATGTGTGTTTCGATTTATCAATTGAATGAATTTTTGGTTTTATGGCTTCCGCGTTTAAATTACTCGGCCACGTATCAAGACTAAACATCTCCAGTTGCACCCTGGAGTGGATCCGTGTAGCATTTAGAGAATTATGGACTGAAACTAGTAGCGGCAATTTTTTATTTCTCCAATAACAGGCATCACTCAGAGCAGACAGCTCCTCCAGGAGTATTACAGTCATGTTACCAGTGACGGACTTAGATTTCAACCAAAACTTGCCAGCTAAGTAGAATCTTCGAGCAAAAAGAGGCTCCAATCTCAATTCTGACTCCATAGCATGAACAGGTGTGCTCCTAATGAAACCTCCGATGATGCGCATAAATTCATTTTGAACTTTATCTAATTTTGATATATGAGTAGCACAACTATTAGCAAACAGAAAAGAACCGTAATCCAACCGACTTCTTAGTAGTGATATATAAAGCCTTCTTAAATACATAGGGTGCACACCCCACCCAGGACCCGACAGAACTTTAAATACGTTAATAAATTTGTAAATTCTTTCTTTTAAGTTATTAATATGTGTTGCCCATCTAAGATTGCGATCCAACCACATCCCCAAGTATTTGACCTCGTCAACCCTATCAATCAGAACTCCATTAAGACTAAGATTAACTGTTTCTTTCTTTCTACCTCTCTTAAAGACACAAACCTTGCTCTTAGTTGGAGATATATCCAATCCTAACTCAAAAATAACTGTTTGGAGGATATGTAACGAGCTTTGTACAATACCTATACTTTTAGAAATTGTGTTACCGGTGTTATAGATAACAAAATCGTCCGCGTACTGAGAGACAAAAATGTTGCGTTCCAGGCGCCTACAGATATTCAAAGTCGCCACATTAAACAGTAGCGGTGAAAGTGGATCCCCCTGGGCTAAGCCCCGATTTGTTATCCTACTTATATAACCATTTTCCGTCTGTATTCCAAGAAGTCTTTCTTTCAAAAAATTCCACAAATAAGTACATATTTTAGAGCCTACTTTAAGTTGATCTAAGTTTACTAATAGCGCTTTAACGTCGATATTACTGTATGCACTTTCAACATCTACGAAACAGCCGACGGTAGTTTGGTCCTTTGAAAACCCAATTTGAATTCTAGATATCAAGGTATTCAAACTGTCCATGCAGCCTTTGGATCTTCTAAAGCCAACTGTATTGATTGAAAAAATATTTTGGACTTCAATAAAAATAGGTAAAAAACTTTTTAAGTTAAACGGTTTTATGTTAAACATACATTGCAATGTTTAAGATAAATGTACTAAAAACCAAAAAATAATAAAATATATACAGTCGTGGGAATTATAAAACCGTTGGATACAATCGTTGATTAAAATGTTTGTTTTGTAATGTTACATTATAATTAAGACAACAACGATTGTAGAAAATTGATGTGCCCAACGGTTTTATAATTCCCACGACTGTATCTATTTTATTATTTTTTGGTTTTTAGTACATTTATCTTAAACATTGCAATGTATGTTTAACATAAAACCGTTTAACTTAAAAAGTTTTTTACCTATTTTTATTTTCTAGTTTTTAGTTTGATAAAAAATTGTTATCAGCCATTTGGTAACGAGGGCCATCTTGGATTTCAATTTTTTATAGTATATTGTATTCTGCTTGTTGAACCCTTTCATTTGATACCCATATTTATGGGATTGATAAAACCTACGTTATCCGCCATTTTGTAGCGGCCGCCATCTTGGATTTTAATTTTTTATAGCACATTGTATTCTGCTTGTTGAGTCCATTCATTTGATAACCGTATTGATGGGATTGATAAAACCTACGTTATCCGCCATTTTGTAGCGGCCGCCATCTTGAATTTATAATGATAATGAATAAACGTAATTGTATTGTCACCAAAATCCAAAGTGTATACAAAATTTCAGATTAATCGGTTGAAAGGAAGAGGGTGAAATTTGAATTACTAGATTTGACGCAAGAATAAAACAAACGGGGTGAGCTAAATAAAACCGTTTAAAAAACCATTCCATTCTAGCGTTAATAATGGAGTGAAAAATTTTACATAGACAGGTCATCAAAGAGATTGGGCGAAGAGATGTGGTATGAATTCCATCACCGCCAGGTTTAGGGATCGGTACAATACAAATATCACGCCATTGAGTCGGTACAAAAGCCAGAGACAAAAACTTGTTGAATAAGATGCGAAGATTCGACATAGCGTTCTTGGGCAGGTGTTTGATCATCGAATATGATATACCATCACATCCAGGAGATGTATCTTTAGACTTTATACATTTAACCAGCTCCTGTATGGAGATAAGGGATTCTAATTTCGTATTACTCGAAATAAATAGCGGTTGGCTCGGGCAGGCATAGTCGGGTGTTAAACTGTAAAGTAACTGATCAAGAACCTTGTCTTGGAGAATCCTATTGTGAGATCTGTAGCCTTTTATCCATCTCATTTTCTCCCACAATTCCTTCGAAGTAGTATTTTGATCAACAGAAGAGCAAAAACTCTGCCAGTTTTGATCCCTAGCCTGACGAATCAATTTTTGTGCGTTTCGTATTTTATCCTGTAAAATCGATAAATTAAACGGGGTAGGGTTCTTACGGAATTTTTTAAGTGCTAGTCTGCGTAAAGCAACTGCTTCCGATAGTTGGGCGTTCCAGTAGGGTTTTGGTCTAAATTTAGAGAATGAGCTGCCTTTAATCCACGGAATACTAACATCAGCTGCATGATTGAGATAACTTACGAAGGTATCGTAGGATTGTTGCGGATCGTATGATGCTGTGTATCCATTAAAAAGGTTTTCCAAATATGATGTATACAGCGACCAATCTGCATTCTTAAAATTTCTTCTATTGCTACTCCCTTTTTTTTTTTTTTTTTTTTTTGTTTTGGACGGGAGGAAATCGCCGGACTTCCACTCGCCCCGCGAGTGGGGTATGTGGGGGTTGAACCGCACTAAAACCTCCCGCCAATCGCACTCGACGTCCGATTAGTAGGGGTGACAGGACGCTGAGGCGCTGAGGCCTAGCGCAGCACCCCTCGGGTCCGGTGTTGGTGGACCCGGTGCTCTTAGGGGGCCAGGTCCCGGGACACCTCCCGAGGCCGGCCCCCCGCTCGACGTCGGCGGCGACGGGGTCGGTCGGGGAGAGAAGAGCTCTCCCTCTCCCGCCCCGCCGCCTCCTTCTGCGAGATGGTGGACTCGCAGAAGTCGAGCATCGCCTTCCAGGACTCGTCGTCGTCGAGCATCGATGCTACGACGCCCGGCAACGACAAGTCCGGTCCCACCTGTGCGACCAGGACACGGCGCTGTTCCTCCCATGCGGGACAAACAGCGAGCGTATGCTCTGCCGTGTCCAGGTCGCTTGTACAATGATGGCACCTCGTCGTCGGCTCAACCTGTATCCGATGCAGGTACTTCCCGAAGCAACCATGCCCGGTCAGCACCTGCACCAGACGAAAGGTTAGGCGTCCCTCGCCGCGACTCATCCAGTCCTCCAGGACAGGGCGAATCGCCTCGACGGTCCTTAGGCCCCAGCTGGGGTTGGCCAAGCGTCTCGACCAAGCCTCCAGCACGGACCGCCGAGATTGGGCCTTCCGGTCCCGTACTGCGGCTCTGAGGGGACGCACAACGCCCAGAGCACGGAGGTCGCAACGCCAACGATAGTCGTCGGCGAGCGCCTCCGCCTCCAGATCCCAGGGCGGCGTCCCCGCCAGCACGCACGCCGCCTCGAAGGAGACGGTGCGGTATCCGCGGATGACCCTGATAGCTACGACGCGCTGCGGCCGGTACAGGAGCCGGACAACGGTTGCTGTCCGGTTTCCCGGTCCGGCCCAAACGGGCGCGCCGTACAGGGCCATCGAACGCACCACCCCCGCGTAGAGGCGGCGCACGACACGGTTTGGTCCCCCGAGATTCGGGAGCAGCCGGCTCAGTGCGCCGGCTGTCCTCATTAATCGGGGGACGAGTTCCGTAAAGTGGGCCCGGAAGGTCCAACGGCTGTCCAGTATGAGGCCGAGGTACTTCAATCGCACCCCGACCTCTATTGGGACGCCTCCAACCACGATTTGGGCCCCTGCAGGTGGCGTCACCCTAGTCCTGTGGAACCACAGGGCCTGGGATTTATTGAGTGCCACCGCGAGGCCCAATCTTCTAATGCGACCGACGACGAGGGCCATCCCCGCTGTGGCGAGGCGGGTAGCCTATCTAAAGTCTTGCCCCGGGCCATGACGAGCGTGTCGTCAGCGTAACAAATTACGCTCAGGCCCGGGAGCAGGGCGCCTCTCAGCACCCAGTCGTACCCGACATTCCAAAGGAGAGGTCCGAGGACCGACCCCTGAGGAACCCCGCATACGACCGGAAACCGATACACAGTCCCATCGTGCCCAGTGCACACTACCGACCTGGCCTCCAAGTATGAGCCGACCAGCCGGCGGAGGTAGGGGGGAACTCCATGTCTCTCGAGTGCCCCCCCTATCACGGACCAGGGCAAGGTGTTGAATGGGTTGGCGATGTCTAGTGACACCGCCAAGGCCACCCCGCCCTGTGATACGGCTTCATTTGAAAGGGCCCGCACGCGAAGGATCGCGTCCACGGTTGAGCGGCCCTCTCTGAAGCCGTACTGCTCCGATTGCTACTCCCTAGATTAACATCATCATTAACTTTAGTGTTAATTTGTGTCATTAGGTGATTGGTTACGCGATTTTTAGCGTAGCTTGCCGTCTCGTTCTCGCTTGCTTAGTCTTGGTAGGATAGAGAGAGGCGACGAACCGTCGTTCGTAGTTCTCTCATCGCACGCGCAGTGTCGCTGGCACTGACATACACCAACCGCCAACCGCCGCGTCAGTTTCATATTCGCCTTCCGAGAGCGCGCACGTTTCCGTTGCTTCTCACCGCTACTGGCCACGGCCGGCCATTAATGTGAACTCAACAAACCTCTACGAACAATATAACTTGGACAGTGTCATAACCATTTTGTGAAGTGTGTGCCCATTTGGAGCTGCGAGCCAAGGTAAGTCGTCTCAATTTACTTGCCAAGACGCCACGCACCAGGAATCTGACAGCACGTATAGCTTTCCGCCATTTGCAACGCACAAGGACATTGTTCTGGCTATATTTTCTTTGCATTATTTCTTCGCACCACGCCTAAATACAATCCACTTATCGTCTTATCTCGCATATAATTTTCGTCCATTGATTTAAAGTCCTCTTCCATATCAACAGCCTCACGGGTATCAAAATGTTCTCTTGCTTGTTTCTTGTTAATCTGCCGCTTAGGTTTTTGTACTCGAAAACTGTAGGTAGTTTCATCTTCTTGGTGGACGTCGACTGCAGTATTAAAAGTTTCCGCATGAGCTGTTGCGCGGTTGGTTGAGTTTTCGCGAGGTAAAACAGGTTTTTCAGAGTTTGGCTTAACTTCATCTGGTGGGTCTGGAGGGACGTAAAGCATCAGCGCTTTCTTAAAAGTACAATTAAATTCTGACATAATTTCGCGAATTCTCTTTTGTTTCAAATAAGCTGGGCATACTGTTTTAGCCATAGACATGTGGTTTCCGGAGCAGTTGACGCATTTAAAGGAGGTGGTGTCACAATTTTCGTGCTTACCGGTGCATTTTGGGCAAACTATTTTGTCAGTTGGACATCTTTTTGTCGAGTGCCCTAGTCTCCAACAATGTGTACATCTCTGAACAGGAAACACGTACGGCTCCACCTTAGCTCTGATTCCATCCGTATAAACAAACGGAGGGATAGAACTACCTCTAAAACATAGTCTCACTGCTTCACTCGGGCTCCATCCTGTTTCACTCTTGCTGTCTCGGCGGTTGAGTCTATGCACTGAAGTCAATTCTATATTTTGCAGGCATTCAATTTGTTTCATAATGTCCTCGTTTGATAGTCCCAGGTCTACGTCTCTAATAGTGCCATACGAAAAGCTAACCTCCTGGTCTTTACTGAATCTCCATCCCATAGAAATAAAGGTTTCATTAGTGTACAGTTTACGTGCATAGATTTCATTTTCGAATTGCATGCGCACTCTAAAAGGACTCAAGTATTTTACTTTATTAACTTTATCAATATTTTCATTTTTAAGCATGCGGGCTAAGGTGAAAAGCTTAGGAAGTTTATCTTTCGAGGAGATGGTAACTTCTATACAAGTTTCTGTAGGTGTGATTTTTTTTGTACGAGGATGCTTGCCTTTAGATGAAACTCTAGACCATTCTTCATCTGTATCATCTTGTTCTAGACCACGTTTAGATGGAACTCGACCCTCCATGGACTTCTTTTTATCCTTTTCATTTTCAGGGACATCACTCCAAAATTCGTTCTCGGTAATATACTCGCATAAACTTCTTTCTTCGGGTGTTAAAATGCTATCTAAATTATCCTCCATCGTAATGCATTATTTGCCACGAACGGAATTAATAATAACAAACAGCCGGGCGCCGTAGCAAACCGGTTTACGTTCGGGGAAACAATAAGCGCTAATCGAACACCTCGGTCGAGTGTCGACGCAAGACTGAATGTTAATTGTAATATTAATATTACATATTTTCGATATTATAGTAGTATTTAATTACGTATTTAATATTATATAATAGTTTATTAAAATTATTTATTTTTTCTTTCAAAATTTATTTTATTTTATTGCCTACCACACTTTTTATCTCTCCATTACCCAAAGGTAGACTGGCAGAGAATGCCTACGGCATTAAGTCCGCCTATGTGCAAACTTGTGCATGAAGCAATAAATAAATAAATAAATAAATAATATTGAAAACTGTTACAAAAATGCTTTAAATTGATTAGAAACCTTTCACTCGACCATCCTGACGACATGTATGACCTCATACATATACCAGGTGGAACCATAAAAACCTTTCACTCGGCGGTTCGAAGAATTTCATAACAGTCACGATATCACAATTTTACAATTTTAACAATTTTGTAACCAAGTATCCACTTAAAACTATCCTTGTAACCAAGTCCAGCCTCAACAGCAGCAGCAGCACCAATCGAGTCCAGCACCAATCGAGTCCAGCACCAATCGAGTCCAGCACCAATCGAGTCCAGCACCAATCGAGTCCAGCACCAATCGAGTCCAGCACCAATCCAGTCCAGCATCAATCCAGTCCAGCATCAATCCAGTCCAGCATCAATCCAATGCAGGTCCAGTCCAGTACCAATCCAATGCAGGTCCAGTCCAATCCCAATACCAATCCAGGTTCAATCCAATCCCAATACCAATCCAGGTCCAGTCCAATCCCAATCCCAATCCAGGTCCAGTCCAATCCCAATCCAGGTCCAGTCCAATCCCAATACCAATCCAGGTCCAGTCCAATCCCAATACCAATCCAGGTCCAGTCCAATCCCATTCCTTTCATTATCTCTAATATTTTGGGCTATTAAAAAATTCAGTATACCGTTGGATCTAGGAAACGTTACTGCTTTAATATATGATTTATGTCACGATCTAGGCAAAATCTTCCAAAAGCATTTGCTGTGAAACAGGATCCACGATCGCTTATCAGCCTATAAGGCTGCGTTTCCACCAGAGATGTGCGAGGATGCATAGCGAGGGATGTGTTTGTAAAGAACCAATAGGATCGCTTCATTTACCTTGCCTCGGTCAGCACAGCTCTGGTGGAAACGGCTCAGCGGAGCTAGATTTTTGCGCATACAAAACAAGCGCGGGATGTGTACGAGGGAAGTGTGCGAGGAATGTGTGTTGAGAAAGATGTGTTGCGAGGTTTGCGCATACTGTATCAGCCAGTCCATAGACGGAGTTTGTTGGAAGTAGAAGTGCGCAAAATAGATAATAATATGGATAATTGGAAAAAGAAAATACTTTTATATTTAACAATTTGTGATGAAGAAATGGAAGCAGAAGATACGGAGTTTATTAGTTCTATAATTTACACAGCTTCGCAACGCATCCTCGCGCCACACATAAATGCGCATTTTCACAGCTCCGCTACACATCCTCTTAGGCACATTATCATCGCACAGCTTTGGTGGAAACACCCACACATTTTCACAGCACAGCTAGACATCCTCGCACGACACATTTCCATCGCACATCTCTGGTGGAAACGCAGCCTTAGGGGCGCGCAATATGTCAAATATGTCTTGTAATGATCTTTATAACAATTTGCGTACTAGTATTTCCGTCCGGCTTGATAAATACAAACTTGGCAAAAGAATCTACGACAGTGACTATGTGAGTAAACCCTGGAATGCAATCGAATGCAATCCATGGAAAGGAATCGCGACTTACGTACTTTTCAACAAACTGGACCATTTTTGCAAACCAATAGGCTTTTTTTATTTGCACTATCGTCTTTTCGAAACCGACGTGAGCAATATCGTCGTGACCCATTTAGCACACCTGCCACATTGCACCCTTTGGTAAGACCCACCCTACGCATTCCTTGTCATCCCCCCACGTATCTTAAAAGTTTATTATTCTATACTGCAAGCCTTTGGGATCCAGGTCACTACTGACGATATCTCTTATTTTGCACAGCTCCGGATCCCCCATTTGTAAAGTAAGAAGACAGTCACTATCCGATATAACGAGCACTGATGGATATCTCACAGGATCGGTAGTATCCGCTCCTGGAAGCGGATACCACCGGCTCCGAAGCCGGATTCCTAGACAAGGCGTCGACATGTCCCATCTTTGTTCCTGCTCTGACTATCCAATGGACGTTGCAGCAGTATCCCTCCTACGCCAATCCTGCTGGCATCCGTATGAAGCTCCGTCTCGGCCGTAGGGTCATACAAAGCTTTCCTTTACGGTGACTGAATTAAACAACCTGTAGTCTACACATAATCGTACTTATCCATTCTTTTTCCACACGAGAATCACGTTGACTCTTGAATAAAGCCCGCCTCTAGCATCTCGTCAATCATTCCCCGAACCTTCCCCCGTTCGTGGTCAGACAGATGATACAGTCTATAAACAACTGGACGCCGACTGCTCAGTTTAATTGACATTCTGTAACGTCAGTGCAGCCAAGATCCGCCATGCTATTCGCAAAACATTGGCTGTGGCGTTTGTAGTACTGATAGCAATTTAATTTTTGCTTCCTCAGAAACAGCATCACCTAGCTGTACAAGCTTTTTGTCGAGATGATTGAAGGGAGAGGGGTCGGTTCTGGTCTCAGCAGCCTTCAGTGTCCACTAACCTATAGACCGACTCAACTCTTTCGGCGCGTGTTATGCGTGTTATAACTTAGTCTCTCCTAGAGGCAACATGGTATCGCACATGGTTGCACCGTAATAAAAAGTTTTCCACTACCTATGTACTTTGTAAATCCCACCCCAACAACATACTGCCTACCGAATGCTCCTAGCATTTTGGAGCCTACCATAATACTACCAGTCGACGAAGTCTCAGTTGTGGCTCTAACGTTGGCAGGGTCATAGATTTTGCAGTAGGCGTATATCCGGACTTTTTCGGCGATGTTCATCTTCATTTGGTATGTAAACGACAATGAACGATAGCGTTTACTCCGTCAATGGATAAGCTTAATTTTGCTGAGCCCAACGATTAGACAAGGCCATTTCCGAATGCCTTTCATTGTAGGTGGTATACCGTCATGAGTAAATCCGAGTCTGGCAAATCTTGCCTGCGCAGTCAGCGAAACTTCGCTACCAAGGTCAAAGAATGCTTCTTGATGGAACATATTCTACAGTAACTCACTTTTTTTTTTTTTTTTTTTAATTTATTGCACGACGCTGAACTAGATGTACGCATGGTTTTCGCCGTGATTTCAGCGTTCGTTGACCCTGTGCTCGGCTTAGCATGACACAATTTAGGCTTATAGCCCACTTTATTTCAAAGACTACACCTGATTAATGGCTTGGCGCATCTGGAGTACGGACGTCCCTTTTCCTTGCAATTGTAGCCAAATAAACTAGGATTGACTTGTGCGCCAAACCGACTACTCGACTTACCGTTTCTCATAACTACATCCCTCTCTTTAGAAAACTGTTGCGGTACGTAAGCTTCCTTATTGTTGATGAGCAAAAACATCAGCAATTCGTGAGGTTCTTCACGTCGCGAGGCCAGAGCACCAGATCTTATGGTCCTATCGCTAATACCATGAATTACACAGTCTACCGCGCGCCTACCCAGGTTTTTGCTTTGATTGAGAAGGGCTAACTTTCAAAAAAATAGTTATGAATATGTTCATTAAACCTACTCCTACGTCGTCACATGTCCTCGAGTAATGTCTCGTAAAACAATTTAGCCTGCCACTCTTCCCCAAGTATTTAAGATTGAATTCTGACTTTCATACCAAGTTTTAGCTATACCAGACAATTTCTGCATAGAGAAATCCAATTATGGTCCTTTCATCCCAGCCGTAGACCTTTGCACACTCGTTGACCTTTTTTAACCATATGTACATACGCTGGCTTTTCTCAGACGTATTGAACTCGGGGATGATGTTTTTACTGTCTCAATTGGCTAACTGTGTGCTCGGGCCCGGTTCTTACTGCGGCGTTCATCAGAACGTTCCTCTGGCGTCCACGTCCGGTAGGCCATATTCGTATCCGTGGGTGCTCTTGCAACTGCGGCTGCGACTACGACGTCTCGACTCACGGCGTTCGCTTCGGTGGCGACGGCGTGCAGCATCTCTGTCCCTTTGTAGAGCCAACTCCAGCTGACGAACACTTTCTTGCTCCCGCCTTAGCGAGAGCTCGTGGTCCAGCATTTGACGACTGTGACTACGGCTTCGCGTGCTCGAGCCACAGCGTTCGTAGCTACCAGCAACACTGCGCCTGGACCGTGAAAAAATTACTTTGAAAAAATTATATTAGAACAACTTTTAGACCATTTTAAGACAAATAACCTGCTACACAATAAGCAATTCGGGTTCACGAGGGGTCGCTCTACTACTGATGCAGGTGTTTATTTAGTCAAAAATATTTTCCAAGCTTGGGAGGAGTCTCAGGATGCTCTCGGAGTATTTTGTGATTTATCTAAAGCGTTTGACTGTGTTGACCAAATGTATTAAGTTTAGTTTACCAAATGTAAAACAGGTACATAGTAATATAATTGTTGGTGGGGAGTCAATGGAGCTTGTTGAGTCAACTGTATTTCTTGGTATAACAATGGATTCCAAGCTGCAGTGGGGACCCCACATAAATAAATTAGCGAGTAAGCTCAGCTCTGCGGCATACGCGTTAAAAAAAATTAGACTCATTACTAATGTAGACACGGCTCGTTTAGTTTATTTTAGTTATTTTCATAGTGTTATGTCCTATGGCATTTTGCTATGGGGCAATGCAGCCGATGTAGAAACGATCTTTATCTTACAGAAAAGAGCTATACGCGCTATTTATAATATGCACTCAAGGGAATCCCTGAGGGAAAAATTTAAAGAAATTAAAGTTCTCACTCTGCCATCCCAATACATTTTTGAAAATTTGATGTATGTTAGAAAGTATATTGAGGAATTTCCTAAAAAGTCTGACCTACATAATAGAAACACCAGGAACAAACATAAACTTGACTTGCCGATTAGTCGATTGCATAAAATAAGAAGTTCTTTCAGGTGTTTGTCTGTATGCATGTACAACAAAATCCCACAAGATGTTCAAAACCTACCTATACATAGGATTAAGAAAACCATTAAAGAACGTCTGTGCAAGAAAGCCTACTATAAGGTCAATGATTACTTGGACGATTGCACTAAGTGGGAATGAGTTGCTCGCCAAGGTCGTTTCATTATAATTAACGGTTTTTTTTTAATATATATATAATATATTTTGTCTATTTCATCTTTGTATAATATTGTTAAAATATAAAAAAAAAAGAAAAGATAATGCTCATAATAATAATACACAAAAAAGACATGCCCGCTGAGTTTCTTGCCAGTTCTTCTCAGGACGGTGGCTACAATTATTATTTTTTGTGTCCGAACTGGTAGTAGCTTTTAAATATTGACGTCAATAAGAATGAGCATATCATCAAAGTTGAAAATAAAGTATTTCATTTCAAAGTATTTCATTTCATTTCATTTCTTGAGGCTTTACGATTCTTGCCTCGAGTCGGGACGGATTCCCTCGCTGTGGCGAGAGGGTAGACTCGTCCTTCTCAGGAAGGTGGGCAAATTGCTGGAACGCATTCTGGCTGCCCGCATCGTCCAGCACCTGGTCGGGGTGAGACCCGACCTCTCGGCGGAGCAGTACGGCTTCAGAGAGGGCCGCTCAACCGTGGACGCGATCCTTCGCGTGCGGGCCCTCTCAAATGAAGCCGTATCACAGGGCGGGGTGGCCTTGGCGGTGTCGCTTGACATCGCCAACGCATTTAACACCTTGCCCTGGTCCGTGATAGGGAGGGCACTCGAGAGACATGGAGTTCCCCCCTACCTCCGCCGGCTGGTCGGCTCCTACTTGGAGGCCAGGTCGGTAGTATGCACCGGGCACGATGGGACCGTTTACCGGTTTCCGGTCGTATGCGGGGTTCCTCAGGGGTCGGTCCTCGGACCTCTCCTTTGGAATGTCGGGTACGACTGGGTGCTGAGAGGCGCCCTGACCCCGGGCCTGAGCGTGATCTGTTACGCTGACGACACGCTCGTCATGGCCCGGGGTCAAGACTTCAGAGAGGCTACCCATCTTGCCACAGCGGGGGTGGCTCTCGTCGTCGGTCGTATAAGGAGATTGTGCCTCGCGGTGGCGCTCAATAAATCCCAGGCCCTGTAGTTCCACAGGGCTGGGGTGACGCCACCTGCAGGGGCCCAAATCGTGGTTGGAGGCGTCCCGATAGAGGTCGGGGTGCGATTGAAGTACCTCGGCCTCATACTGGACAGCCGTTGGACCTTCCGGGCCCACTTTACGGAGCTCGTCCCCCGATCTGTGGGGAATATCAGTAAAGGTCGTGAAATCTATTATAGATGTTATATCTCCTCATCTTGCTAGTATATTTAACGATTGTATTAGGTGTGGTGTGTTTCCTGACTTAATGAAACACAGTAAAGTGATTC
This sequence comes from Trilocha varians, assembly GCA_030269945.2. Lineage (NCBI taxonomy): Eukaryota > Metazoa > Arthropoda > Insecta > Lepidoptera > Bombycidae > Trilocha > Trilocha varians. Next base: position 13,022,725 of record AP028282.1, on the reverse strand, counting down.
CCCTTTTTAAATCTGGTAGTACTGATGACCCCTCTAACTACAGACCTATATCAGTACTACCAACATTGAGTAAAATCTTTGAAAAAATTATATTAGAACAACTTTTAGAACATTTTAAGTCAAATAACCTGCTACACAATAAGCAATTCGGGTTCACGAGGGGTCGCTCTACTACTGATGCAGGTGTTTATTTAGTCAAAAATATTTTTCAAGCCTGGGAGGAGTCTCAGGATGCTCTTGGAGTATTCTGTGATTTATCCAAAGCATTTGACTGTGTTGACCACGAAACATTGGTGAGGAAACTACATCAGGTGGGCCGTAGGCTCGTTTATCTATCTTGCAATAAAAAAACAAAAAAAAAAAAACTATGGTATTAGGGATGGTACGTTAGCGCTTATTAAATCCTATTTATCGGGCAGGACACAAATAGTCGATGTTAAAGGAAACCGATCTTCCGGCGCCGAATTGAGTATGGGTGTACCTCAGGGTTCCAGCTTGGGTCCTTTTCTATTTCTAATATATATAAATGATTTACCTAGTTTTATTGAGACCCGACACGATGTCGTATTATTCGCAGATGATACATCTTTATTATTTAAAATTAAACGACGAAGGATCGTTTATGACGAAGTGAATGATGCGATTTCTTGTGTGGTCCATTGGTTTCGTGTTAATAATCTCTTATTAAACGCAAAAAAAACCAAATGTATTAAGTTTAGTTTACCAAATGTAAAACAGGTACATAGTAATATAATTGTTGGTGGGGAGTCAATGGAGCTTGTTGAGTCAACTGTATTTCTCGGTATAACAATGGATTCCAAGCTGCAGTGGGGACCCCACATACATAAATTAGCGAGTAAGCTCAGCTCTGCGGCATACGCGGTAAAAAAATTAGGCTGATTACTAATGTAGACACGGCTCGTTTAGTTTATTTTAGTTATTTTCACAGTGTCATGTCCTATGGCATTTTGCTATGGGGCAATGCAGCCGATATAGAAACGATCTTTATCTTGCAGAAAAGAGCTATACGAGCTATTTATAATATGCACTCAAGGGAATCCCTGAGGGAAAAATTTAAAGAAATTAAAGTTCTCACTCTACCATCCCAATACATTTTTGAAAATTTAATGTATGTTAGAAAGTATATTGAGGAATTTCCTAAAAAGTCTGACCTACATAGTAGAAACACCAGGAACAAACATAAACTTGATTTGCCGATGAGTCGATTGCATAAAATAAGAAATTCCTTCAGGTGTTTGTCTGTATGCTTGTACAACAAAATCCCACAAGATGTTCAAAACCTACCTATACATAGGTTTAAGAAAACTATTAAAGAACGTCTGTGCAAGAAAGCCTACTATAAGGTCAATGACTACCTGGACGATTGCACAAAGTGGGAATGAGTTGCTCGCCAAGGTTATTTCATTATCATAATCGATTTTTTAATTTTGTACATTTAAGGTAAAATTGTATAATACTGTTAAATACTTAAAAAAAAAAAAAAAAATGCTCATATTACAAAAAAGACATGCCCGCTGAGTTTCTTGCCAGTTCTTCTCAGGACGGTGGCTACAATTATTATTTTTTGTGTCCGAACTGGTAGTAGCTTTTAAATATTGACGTCAATAAGAATGAGCATATCATCAAAGTTGAAAATAAAGTATTTCATTTCATTTCATTTCAAAGTATTTCATTTCTTGAGGCTTTACGATTCTTGCCTCGAGTCGGGACGGATTCCCTCGCTGTGGCGAGAGGGTAGACTCGTCCTTCTCAGGAAGGTGGGCAAATTGCTGGAACGCATTCTGGCTGCCCGCATCGTCCAGCACCTGGTCGGGGTGAGACCCGACCTCTCGGCGGAGCAGTACGGCTTCAGAGAGGGCCGCTCAACCGTGGACGCGATCCTTCGCGTGCGGGCCCTCTCAAATGAAGCCGTATCACAGGGCGGGGTGGCCTTGGCGGTGTCGCTTGACATCGCCAACGCATTTAACACCTTGCCCTGGTCCGTGATAGGGAGGGCACTCGAGAGACATGGAGTTCCCCCCTACCTCCGCCGGCTGGTCGGCTCCTACTTGGAGGCCAGGTCGGTAGTATGCACCGGGCACGATGGGACCGTTTACCGGTTTCCGGTCGTATGCGGGGTTCCTCAGGGGTCGGTCCTCGGACCTCTCCTTTGGAATGTCGGGTACGACTGGGTGCTGAGAGGCGCCCTGACCCCGGGCCTGAGCGTGATCTGTTACGCTGACGACACGCTCGTCATGGCCCGGGGTCAAGACTTCAGAGAGGCTACCCATCTTGCCACAGCGGGGGTGGCTCTCGTCGTCGGTCGTATAAGGAGATTGTGCCTCGCGGTGGCGCTCAATAAATCCCAGGCCCTGTGGTTCCACAGGGCTGGGGTGACGCCACCTGCAGGGGCCCAAATCGTGGTTGGAGGCGTCCCGATAGAGGTCGGGGTGCGATTGAAGTACCTCGGCCTCATACTGGACAGCCGTTGGACCTTCCGGGCCCACTTTACGGAGCTCGTCCCCCGATCTGTGGGGAATATCAGTAAAGGTCGTGAAATCTATTATAGATGTTATATCTCCTCATCTTGCTAGTATATTTAACGATTGTATTAGGTGTGGTGTGTTTCCTGACTTAATGAAACACAGTAAAGTGATTCCCCTTTTTAAATCTGGTAGTACTGATGACCCCTCTAACTACAGACCTATATCAGTACTACCAACATTGGTAAAATCTTTGAAAAAATTATATTAGAACAACTTTTAGAACATTTTAAGTCAAATAACCTGCTACACAATAAGCAATTCGGGTTCACGAGGGGTCGCTCTGCTACTGATGCAGGTGTTTATTTAGTCAAAAATATTTTTCAAGCCTGGGAGGAGTCTCAGGATGCTCTTGGAGTATTCTGTGATTTGTATTTGTATTTGATTGTATAATACTGTTAAATACTTAAAAAAAAAAAAAAAAAAATGCTCATATTACAAAAAAGACATGCCCGCTGAGTTTCTTGCCAGTTCTTCTCAGGACGGTGGCTACAATTATTATTTTTTGTGTCCGAACTGGTAGTAGCTTTTAAATTTTGACGTCAACAAGAATGAGTACGTCATCAATGTTGAAAATAAAGTATTTCATTTCATTAAAGTATTTCATTTCATTTCATTTCATTTCACTGATGAGGACGGCCGGCGCACTGAGCCGGCTGCTTCCGAATCTCGGGGGACCAAACCGTGTCGTGCGCCGCCTCTACGCGGGGGTGGTGCGTTCGATGGCCCTGTACGGCGCGCCCGTTTGGGCCGGACAGGGAAACCGGACAGCAACTGTTGTCCGGTTCCTGTACCGGCCGCAGCGCGTCGTAGCTATCAGGGTCATCCGCGGATACCGCACCGTCTCCTTTGAGGCGACGTGCGTGCTGGCGGGGACGCCACCTTGGGATCTGGAGGCGGAGGCGCTCGCCGACGACTATCGTTGGCGCTGCGACCTCCGTGCTCTGGGTGTTGTGCGTCCCCTCAGAGCCGCGGTACGGGACCGGAAGGCCCAATCTCGGCGGTCCGTGCTGGAGGCTTGGTCAAGGCGCTTGGCCAACCCCAGCTGGGGCCTAAGGACCGTCGAGGCGATTCGCCCTGTCCTGGAGGACTGGGTGAGTCGCGGCGAGGGACGTCTCACCTTTCGTCTGGTACAGGTGCTGACCGGGCATGGCTGCTTCGGGAAGTACCTGCATCGGATACAGGTCGAGCCGACGACGAGGTGTCATCATTGTACGAGCGACCTGGACACGGCAGAGCTTACGCTCGCTGTCTGCCCCGCATGGGAGGAGCAGCGCCGTGTCCTCGTCGCACAAGTGGGGCAGGACTTGTCGTTGCCGGGCGTCGTGGCATCGATGCTCGACGACGACGAGTCCTGGAAAGCGATGCTCGACTTTTGCGAGTCCACCATCTCGCAAAAGGAGGCGGCGGGGCGGGAGAGGGAGAGCTCTTCCCTCCCCGATCGACCCCGTCGCCACCGACGTCGCGCGGGGGGCCGGCCTCGGGAGATGTCCCGGGATCTGGCCCCCTAAGAGTACCGGGTCCAACAACACCGGACCCGAGGGGTGCTGCGCTAGGCATCAGCGCGCACCCTCCGTGCCATCTATACGGGGGATGGCAAGCCGTGCTCCCCGACCCGGGCTGGCCCTGGGCCGGCCTGGGCCGAGGGAGACCCTACATCACTCGGCCCCATCTCGGCGGGCTTTAATCGGCCCGTCTACCGAGTGAGCCGGTGGTCGTTTCACCGACGGCTGCCGGTTCGACGTCCGGGGGTGACGGGGCGATACGTGAGCGACAATCGCGAACGCGTCCTGTCACCCCTACTACATCGGATGTCGAGCGTGAGAGGCGGGAGGTTTTGGTGCGGTTCCGGCGATTTCTTCCCGTCCAAAAAAAAAAAAAAAAGTGTACGACTGTTGTATGCGATGTGATGTTCCACGCCTTCGTGAGATTGCGTAAGAACAGCCCCGATCGCATACGCAGAGGCATCCGTGTGAAATGAAAATGGAAGTGAAAAATCAGGACATTTTAAAATAGGAGCAGAGATAAGAGCAGTTTTAATTTACTAAATGATTCTTCTGCCTCATCATTCCATGAAAAGTTCACATTTTTACTAGTTAATTTAGTTAAGGGCCTCGATATTTTTGAATTTTTTAAATAAATCTCCTATACCAACCCGCCATACCAATGAATCGTTTAACATCTTTAGCAGTTTGAGGAGTTGGATACCAAATAAGTTATCCATGAGTCTTTGCATCGTTGAACTCGCTTCAGATAAACCAAATGACATACGATTAAAACAAAATAATCCACGCCGCGGAACCGTAAAGGCTGTCTTCCCCGCAGAAGACTCATCTAGGGGATTCTGCCAGTATGCCGATGTCAGGTCTATTGATGATAAGTATTTCGCGTCGCGTAGATTGTCTAATATTTGTGTTAAGGCGCCAGCGCCTGTTTACAATCTAGAGAAACAATTGCTATTTAAAAGCGACAGGCGCTTCCTTACATATTCATAAATTTAATTGTCATTATCACTCGACCACCAGAACTCGGCACGCTAACATTGTACTCATTAAGAACAATAAACTTGTAACCACGTATACCTACGGAAGTTTCATTTTGGCACCTGTACGTCCGCTAAAGTCGTAACATGGTGGCCCCTGAGGGGAACTACTAAGAAAAACCACAAGAAGAACCGCGACAAAACCGAGAAAATACGAGAATTGGATGACGAACCGAACACGACGACCACGTCACGAGGGACAAGAGGAGCCTTCCAGTGAGCAGCCTAAAGTCACAGAGCTCCAGGGATCGGTGCAAGCCAACTATACAAGGCAGCGAGCAGTGGTACAGCTAAAGTATCGCATCGTATAGCAGCGTTCTACCAAAGATAAGTGTCCTTCCTATACCAATATCATATTTTGTTATCCAAATCTCCAAAAACCTATCCAAATCTATTGTAACTTTTCAAAATACTAATCTATTTGTGCAAATAAAGGCATTTCCGTGCTATTTTTGTCAAGTTTCCGCAAAGGGAAACGTGGTTGCATCATTATATTTTTTTTAATTACCCACCGCGTCGAAAAAATATTTTACAAAATCGAAGTATTTTTTGATTTATTGCTTTAAAATAATAAAACTAATATTAAATAAGGATTTTGTAAAGACTTTTGTAATATTGTATTACAATTTCATTAGTTTTTCTAACAATTACGTACGAAAATTAAATATTCGTTTTAGTTGTGCCGGTGGTTGTATTTTCCTTTGTTACATTCATTCCTTTGTTGAATTTTATACTTAAATCCTATCAATACCAAGCACTTAGCGTAGTTTGCCGACTATTTCAGGGTTCATGTTCATTGCGTCGTGCGTATTTACGTGCGATAGCGACTAACGAGCAGTGAGCCAGCTGCAGTAAGTGCGCCGTTGAGGTCGCTGCACCGGTTTCCTGTTCGGCAAGTCGTCGCCCCAGTGCTTGTTTGGCCTATCTGACATTTTTTTACGAAAATGACTTTTTAATGCAGTATTATAAAGAATTAAATTTCCATCTTACTGGTAAAATAACTTTTTAAAATTTTCAATTCTAAAGCAATAAAAATCTCATTGTAATTTTTTTCTCAACACGGCACTTAACAAAAATTCCGTGCTTGTTTGCTGTATCGGTAGTTTTTAAAAATTTCAGTGCTTGTTTGTTGTATCGCAACTCAATTGACCAATCACAGCCGGCGTAGCGCCGTATCCGCCATTTTGTATGACGTCACAGTAGTTCGAAACACAGTGAGATTCGCATGAAATCACCATAAAAAATGAGAAATAGTTTATTAAATTATGTTTTTTTTTCATAAATTTGATTGAATATCATTTTAAAAGTATTTCTTCAACAAACCACAAAAGCAAAGATGAGCAGACACCGCTAAAAATAGAGAAATACGTATTTTTTTTAATTCACCGTTGACTCAGTTGAATTTCAAACAGGGTGTTCTATTTAAAAACTTTAAACCAATTGTCAGGTTAAGACAAGTATCACGCCCGTTTTCCACACAAATAAATAAAATTCGAGTTTTCGAAATCTGTGTGTAAATTGTTCTGTACTGTGAATCCTGGATCCGAATGTTGGATTCTGGATCCTGGATCTTGAATATAGGATCCTTGATCTTAATCAAGATCTGATGATGGAGCTGGAAGGTGACTACGGAAACTCCGTCAATAAGCAAGATAACCTCATCGTGCTTAAGCTCTAATGAAGCGTCTTGATGAGTTCTTTGAGAAGAGGTGAATGTCAAGGTTTGATGATGAAGCTGGAAGGTGGCAACAGGAACTCCGTCAATAAGCAAGATAACCTCATCGTGTTTAGGCTCTACTGAAGCGTCTTGATGAGTTCTTTGCATAGACATGAATGTCAAGGTCTGATGATGGAGCTGGAAGGTGGCTACAGGAACTCTGTCAATAAGCAAGATAACCTCATCGTTTTTAGGCTCTAATGAAGCGTCTTGATGAGTTCTTTGCATAATCATGAATGTCAAGGTCTGATGGTGGAGCTGGAAGGTGGTTACAGGAACTCTGTCAATAAGCAAGATAACCTCATCGTGTTTAGGCTCTAATGAAGCGTCTTGACGAGTTCTTTGCATATACATGAATGTCAAGGTCTGATGATGGAGCTGGAAGGTGGCTACCGGAACTCTGTCAATAAGTAAGATAACCTCATCGTGTTTAGGCTCTAATGAAGCGTCCTGGTGAGTACTTTGTCCCTAGATGAATGTCAAGGTCTGATGATGGAGCTGGAAGGTGGTTACAGGAACTCCGTCAATAAGCAAGATAACTTCATCGTGTTTAGGCTCTAATGAAGCGTCTTGATGAGTTCTTTGAGAAGAGGTGAATGTCAAGATCTGATGATGGAGCTGTAAGGTGGTTACAGGAACTCTGTCAATAAGCAAGATAACCTCATCGTGTTTAGGCTCTAATGAAGCGTCTTGACGATTTCTTTGCATATACATGAATGTCAAGGTCTGATGATGGAGCTGGAAGGTGGCTACAGGAACTCTGTCAATAAGCAAGATAACCTCATCGTGTTTAGGCTCTAATGAAGCGTCTTGATGAGTTCTTTGCATATACATGAATGTCAAGGTCTGATGATGGAGCTGGAAGGTGGCTACAGGAACTCTGTCAATAAGCAAGATAACCTCATCGTGTTTAGGCTCTAATGAAGCGTCCTGGTGAGTACTTTGTCCCTAGATGAATGTCAAGGTCTGATGATGGAACTGGAAGGTGACCACAGGAACTCCGTCATCACGCAAGATAACCTCATCGTGTTTAGGCTTTAATGAAGCGTCCTGGTGAGTACTTTGTCCCTAGATGAATGTCAAGGTCTCATGATGGAGCTGGAAGGTGGCTACAGGAACTCCGTCAATAAGCAAGATAACCTCATCGTGTTTAGGCTCTAATGAAGCGTCCTGGTGAGTATTTTGTCTGTAGATGAAGGTCAAGGTCTGATGATGGAGCTGGAAGGTGGCAACAGAAACTCTGTCAATAAGCAAGATAACCTCATCGTGTCTAGACTCTAATGAAGCGTCTTGATGAGTTCTTTGCATAATCATGAATGTCAAGGTCTGATGATGGAACTGGAAGGTGGCCACAGGAAATCCGTCACTAAGCAAGATAACCTCATCGTGTTTAGGCTCTAATGAAGCGTCTTGATGAGTTCTTTGCATATACATGAATGTCAAGGTCTGATGGTGGAGCTGGAAGGTGGTTACAGGAACTCTGTCAATAAGCAAGATAACCTCATCGTGTTTAGGCTCTAATGAAGCGTCTTGACGAGTTCTTTGCATATACATGAATGTCAAGGTCTGATGATGGAGCTGGAAGGTGGCTACCGGAACTCTGTCAATAAGTAAGATAACCTCATCGTGTTTAGGCTCTAATGAAGCGTCCTGGTGAGTACTTTGTCCCTAGATGAATGTCAAGGTCTGATGATGGAACTGGAAGGTGACCACAGGAACTCCGTCATCACGCAAGATAACCTCATCGTGTTTAGGCTCTAATGAAGCGTCCTGGTGAGTACTTTGTCCCTAGATGAATGTCAAGGTCTCATGATGGAGCTGGAAGGTGGCTACAGGAACTCCGTCAATAAGCAAGATAAACTCATCGTGTTTAGGCTCTAATGAAGCGTCTTGACGATTTCTTTGCATATACATGAATGTCAAGGTCTGATGATGGAGCTGGAAGGTGGTTACAACTTTGTCAGTAGATGAATGTCTATACAAAGAACTCATCAAGACGCTTCATTATAGCCTAAACACGATGTCGTTATCTTGCTTATTGACAGAGTTCCTGTAACCACCTTCCAGCTGCATCATCAGACCTTGATATTCATGTCTATGCAAAGAACTCATCAAGACGCTTCATTAGAGCCTAAACACGATGAGTTTATCTTGCTTATTGACGGAGTTCCTGTAGCCACCTTCCAGCTCCATCATGAGACCTTGACATTCATCTAGGGACAAAGTACTCACCAGGACGCTTCATTAGAGCCTAAACACGATGAGGTTATCTTGCGTGATGACGGAGTTCCTGTGGTCACCTTCCAGTTCCATCATCAGACCTTGACATTCATCTAGGGACAAAGTACTCACCAGGACGCTTCATTAGAGCCTAAACACGATGAGGTTATCTTGCTTATTGACAGAGTTCCTGTAGCCACCTTCCAGCTCCATCATCAGACCTTGACATTCATGTATATGCAAAGAACTCATCAAGACGCTTCATTAGAGCCTAAACACGATGAGGTTATCTTGCTTATTGACAGAGTTCCTGTAGCCACCTTCCAGCTCCATCATCAGACCTTGACATTCATGTATATGCAAAGAACTCATCAAGACGCTTCATTAGAGCCTAAACACGATGAGGTTATCTTGCTTAGTGACGGATTTCCTGTGGCCACCTTCCAGTTCCATCATCAGACCTTGACATTCATGATTATGCAAAGAACTCATCAAGACGCTTCATTAGAGTCTAGACACGATGAGGTTATCTTGCTTATTGACAGAGTTTCTGTTGCCACCTTCCAGCTCCATCATCAGACCTTGACCTTCATCTACAGACAAAATACTCACCAGGACGCTTCAAGCGCAAAAAACCCATCAATCAAAAATCGAGAAGTTGGTCATATTTTAAAATAATATACACAACGGAACAAGCGAAATCGGCAGTAAAACTTATACTAATTAAAAAGTCACGTCCTGTATCAACAATATTAGCACTTAGCACAAACAAGCACGGAAAATTATCACAATCCTTTGGTCAATCTTCAGTGCACGTTTGTTGTAAGTAAACATCCGAAAAATTTTTAGTGCACGTTTGGCCTATCGTCACACAAAACATGTAAAATACGCTAGAATCATAAACTATTGTATATTATTTCTTTATAAATCAATTTGTGGGTAGCTCGTGTATTTATATTAAGTATCAAATTAAAAAATTAAACGTTAGTTAATAAATAAAACAAAAAAAACGTCTCCTGTAAAGTTTGCTCGAGTGCAGATAGGCCAAACAAGCACTGAGGCGACGAAGTGTCACCGTTAGGAGGAGCGTGAGCCAATCAATTTATTTTTAATTTTATTCACATAAAAATACAAAAGACCATTTTTCATATTTGTGGCGCCGTAACCTGTCAGGCAGTTTTTGGTCGATATTACACTTTTTTTTAGGGTAGCTCGTACAGTTCTGAGCGTGATTGTATTTAAAGAGACTTTTCTAAGGGAGGCCTGGTAATAACAAGAAGTTTAAAGTGATAGGTTTTGTACAAAACAACATTGTAAGGTCGTTTTCTCAGTAACTTGTCGTGTCCGAACGCTATGTGTCTGACTTTGAACTGAAATAAAAAATTCAATACTTCCAATAGGCAGTTAAAAAAATTAAATTCAACTCTTGATAACATGATAGTTTAGACTGTTTAGAATACGGTTTGTAATTTTAAATAGTTTTGGAGATATTCATGATCAAATTTTGTCCGGGGACTTTTTCTCCATTTTCTGTTCTCGCAAACTAATGAATTTTATAATAAAACTATTATGTTTATGATATCCCGTTCCAGTGCAAAATATAGTTACAGTATCTAGTTAAACGTTTGTTAAGAAAGAAGTGCTATAATCCTGACCGTTTTCCTACCATATACATCCAGACATCAAAATCGGATTTTGTAACCGGTATGTTATCTATGTCCTGGCGCATTTTTTTTAGTTTGTGTATGGAAATATTTAACAATTCATACGTACAAATGTGACATTTAGTATCTATTTATGATCCCTTAAGTGGTATATTAAACAACCGACCCATTTAAATGTTATTCAATATTTTCCCACGTTTTCTCATTAACCTGTCTCTCTTTCTCCTGTTAAAATGCACAGGTTAAAGAGATATTTGCCAGGTTAAAGTTATTTTCCTTTTAATTATAGAAAAAAAACATTGTTACTAAGGGAATAAAGATATAATTAGGCTTCAATATCTAGAACAAATACTAAAATTTGCATTAATAATACTAAAAAGATAGCCAAAGCTATGGAACTAATCATACCCACTTAAACTTTTAAGGTAATGTTTGACCTACTTCTGCTTTAACTTCTAAGAAGAAATGTAGGAAAACAATAAATTTATAATATTTATAAGAGAACTAGAAGGAGAATCAACAAAATCCAGTTATCTAAATGAAGAGGTTCTTTAATACTCTGTGGCTATAGCTTGATATTTTGAGTTACTTTAGTCCTGATGACAATAGTTTTCTTGTTCTTTATTATGTACTTATTGTTATCAAAGATTATAGTAGTACCCAAATGAATTTGTATGTATCCCTCATACATTGTGTACAAAATTAGCCCTGTCTGAAATGGACTACCTCTGAAACTCCAGTGTTAGTATAATGCTGAAAGCAAAGCAGGAAAAGAATTTCAGTCGTATTATGTCTGAAATAGGGTGATAATATCCTTCTGAATACTGACGTACACCCATTAGGCTTCTGAGCCATGTCTTGAAGCTATGTTTTCTAGCGTCCTAAGAATCGTCTCACATTCACGGTTGACGATATCTAGTTCTATCAAGCTGGTTTCTAAAAAGACTATAATATCGTAGATAAAACTCATACGCTGCAATATATCATACAGTAGATCGAAGACTTGCCACTTTATATAGTTTTGAAAACTACGAAAAGGTCTTGATTAGGTCGAAGGTTGGGCTGTATTGCAGTACCTTCAACAGTGCTAAGCTAATGAGGCAAAGTGTCTGTACGAAAAAGCCACCACGTCAGTCTAATTTCAGAGTTAGACCCAAATCCAATCCGCGTAAAGCGTGAGATAAGGTAATGTTACATCAAAATAAACAGCGAGTTTAAATTTCAATATTGATTTGCGGATATTGTTGTCATTTTAGTGAACTTGTGCTTTAAGTTCTCTACAATGGCCAGGCATAATGACTCTCTCTCTCAGTACTCAACGATATCAACAAAATTAATTTGGAAGTGGGCCTTAAAATAACGAGGAAAAGAAGAAACTCATTTGAAATGTTTATGTCGCCTTTTTGTTTCCTTCTTATCTGTTATCACTCGTTTGGGATTTTTTTAAATTCAATACCGCAATTCAAGACTAACGTGTGTTCACAGTGATGACTTACATATTACGTAAGACTTCACGCTCACAGTGAATCTAACCGAGTGGCTTCGAGTCACTCTAAAATGGAATGGAATGCAATGGAATGGTTTAAGCTTCTAGTTTAACTGCGAGATCGCATCAGAAATTAAAAGATCTGCTGAAGAACCAAAACAATTGAAATAATATGAAGAAAACCGCAAGTATTTGAATAAGTTTATAACATTAAGATCCTAACTCTGAAGTGGTAGTGTGGCAGTTGATGCTGAATGGAGCCGGAAAAACTTGGAGTTGGTTGGGCACAAAATGGGGCAAGATCAGTCGTTATGGTGAAATTTGAGGGAAGCATAGGTCCAACAGTGAACGTCTATAAAATAATAATGATGATAATAATATAATATAAAGGTATTCAGGAGTGCTACCAAAAGTAATTGAAATTATTATTTTTTATTTTTTTAAACTTCTCAATTAAGGGAAGAAATTGCAGGTAAATAGCGAAAAACGTCCCGAAATTCCATTGTTAACACAACAACCTGTATACTAAGGGATGACTTCTACGATTACATTGTTTATTCTTTCAGAAAATAGTATCTTTCTATGTATTCTAATAAGGTTTTCTCATTTACCTGCATACTTTCACTTTAACCTGTGAGAGCATTTTTTTGAAACACTGTATTTCATTCAATTTTGTTTAAATCTCGTTCCCTTCCATAAATTCCTTATAATTATGATAATGTCAATAGAATTACATCAAAAAAAGTCCGAAAATAAAACTTTTTTAAAAAAGTGCAAAATAAATCAATCGGCGCCACAAATTTGAAAAGAACCCAAAAGGTTTTAATAATGTTTTTTTTTTTTTTTTTTTTTTTTTTTTTTTTTTTTTTTTTTTTTTTTTTTTATTATTGCCATGTAGGCAGACGAGCCAACGGTCCACCTGATGGGAAGTGGTTACCGTCGCTCATGAACCTCTGCAATGTCAGGGGACACTGAGGGGTCGCTACCTACGACCTAACTTTAAGGACCCTCCTCAAGCCTCGTTTGAAGAAGGACAAGTCATAGCGCTCAGGGAATACCGAGGAGGGGAGCTCATTCCATAGCCGGATGGTGCGTGGCAAAAAAGTGTTCTTGAAACGAACCGTGGATGACCGCGGTGGTTCCATATAGTAGGGATGAACTCCACCTCGACGCCGAGTGGTACGATGATAAAAGGGAGATGTTGGAATCATCTCAAATAATTCCTCGGAGCACTCCCCGTGGAACAACCGGTATAAGATGCAAAGAGACCCGAAGTCCCTTCGCAGACCCAAGGGTTCCAGGTGGTCCGTGAGCTTGGGATCGTCAACGATACGAACAGCTCTGCCCTGCACGGAGTCAAGTGGATGCAGTTGGTATTTGGGAGCACCAGCCCAGAGGTGGGAGCAGTACTCCACGCGAGGCCGTACCTGTGCCTTGTAGAGCACAAGCCTTTGCCTCGGCGTGAAGTACCGCTTTGCTCGGTTGATGACTCCCAGCATCTTAGAGGCAAGTTTGGCTTTGCCTTCCAGATGACTCCGATACTGGACAGTGCTCGACACGTTGACCCCAAGGATCCCAATGCTCTCAGACACTTCAAAGGAGACTCCTTGGAATTTCGGCGCCATGACAAATTGGTCCTTCTTCTAAGTCTAGCGAGAATAAGCAACGATTTAGAGAATTATTAGCAAAAAGAATGTCCACTAAGGGACAAATTACAAAATTTAGAAATTATTTAAATAGTATTTCTGACCTTGATGAACTAACTAATATTCAATTAACGGAATTAAGTTTGAAACTTACAAAATTTGAAGCTTTATCATTAAAATTAGATGACTTGCAAGGTGAGATAGAAGTACTGAATTCTGAAAATATTTCGATTGAAATTGAAGAACGCGAAAATATTGAACGTGAAATTATAACAAACATAGCCACTGCAAAGAATTTGGTCGAGATATTTTCTAGAAAAAATGAGAACGAGCAGAGACGACATTCTGCTCATAATAGTTCTTGTTGTATTGATCATCAACAACAGGAGGTACCATTAAAGCTCCCACAAATTCAGATTGCGAAGTTTGATGGACAACATTTCCGCTGGTTGGAATTTCGAGGTACGTTTGAGAATTTAATCCATAATAATGCAAGAATTTCAGCAATCAATAAATTTCATTATCTCATATCGTATTTACAAGGTGACGCGGCCAGAATAATATCGAATCTCGAAGTTTCCACCACTAATTATGCTGAAGCATGGAATCTGATATGCCGTCGCTATAATAACAAAAGAATATTAATAAATCATCACTTAAATTCATTAATAAACATTAAGCAGCTTCCACGCGAATCAGAAAAGTCATTAAGATTTTTAGTTGATCATGTAAATAAAAATCTGCGTGCGTTAGCCGGCCTCGGTCAACCAACAGATAAGTGGGACGTGTTAATCATATTTATGCTTACATCTAAATTAGACTACTACTTTACTAAAATGGGAGGAATATCGAAACAATATTGAAGGTGATGTTCCTACCTTAGAGCAATTTTATAAGTTCATGACAGACAGAGCAGATGTTCTTGAATCTCTAAATCGTAATCGTCCTGAGCACATAGTCTCAAGGACACCTGCGCAATTAATACAAAATAACAATAATCTAAAACATGGTGTTCCATTTACAAAAACATTTGCAAGCGTAAATAATAAAAATAAAAATTATAAACAAAATCAAGTTAATTTCTCGTTAAGTATAATATGTGATGAAGGTCATAGGATATATGACTGTCCTACCTTCAAGGCTAAAGGAGTTGATGAAAGATTGTCGGATGTAACAAATAAATTGTGTATTAATTGTCTACGTCAGGGACATGCCGTGCGTGAGTGTCGTATGGGACCATGTCGTGAGTGCAAGCGGAAGCACAATAGTTTGCTTCATCGCCCATCATCTTCCAATAACAATATCACTTGTCTCGAAGAACAAGGTGAGATTATAGCAAATTGTACAAATCAAGTTACTAATTTAAATACAAGTCAGGTTCTGCTGTCCACTGCCATGGTTGAAGTATCGAATCCATTTAACCATCAAAAGGTTAAAGTTCGTGTTCTTTTGGACAGTGGAAGCCAATCATCTTTTATATCTGAGTCTCTAAAGACTAGATTATTTCTTCAATCTAATCCCATTGACTCGCTAAAGGTCATAGGAATAGGAAACACAACTGCGTCCAATGTGGTCGAAAGTTGCAATGTACACATCAAATCGATACATACAAAACTTCAGACTATGCTACCATGTCTCTTGATGAAAGAATTAACAGGTTGGTTGCCAAGATCACCAGTTGCCGTTGATTCAATGAGACTGCCAAAAGGTATACAGCTGGCTGATCCGTCGTTTCATCAGCCGGCCCCAATAAGCATGATGATTGGAGCTGACTTATTCTGGGACCTTCTAGAAAACGAGCAGCGTACTCTAAAATTGGGAGCCAACAATCCAAAATTAATAAACACAAAGCTAGGCTGGATTATATCCGGTCCTATGAATAGCTGTAAGAACGCTAGTAAGAAAACGCTATGTAATCATAGTACGATTTCAATGTCAAATTCGCAACAAGAAAACGTTGGCGAAGTGTTAACAAAGTTCCGGGAATTGGATGGAGTTCCTGCAAAAAGGGTAATGAGTCAGAATGAAAGAGAGTGCGAAACTCATTTCTTAACTCATACTTCTAGAGACAATACTGGTAGATTCACAGTTAAATTGCCATTAAACGATACAATCGATTGCCTTGGAGACACATATTTATTAGCTAAAAAAAGATTCATCAATTTAGAAAAGCGATTTAGGTGCAAACCCTCGCTTAAAACAGAATATGCAAATTTCATTAACGCCATTGAGTTGGGACATTTGTCTATATCCCAAAATTACTCAAAATGTATGTCATCAAAACGAGGCCGAGTGGCCAAGATTAAACAATAACAAAGTCGATATTTTACCTGAGACAAAATCTTATTCAACTATAATAGATCATAGCTCCGTAATAAACTTCGAAAAATATTCATCTTTAAATAGACTTAAAAGATCATTTGCATACGTTCAACGATTCATATTTAATATAAAATATCCTAACAGAAGGCGCATCGGCCCATTATTGGTTGATGAACTGCGTGAAGCATTCTATGCACTTTGCATTATAGCTCAACGTCAAACATTCCGCGTCGAATACGACGCACTCGCAAACGGCAAGCCACTGAGTAAGAAAAACAAAATTTTATCTCTTTCTCCGTTTATTGACGCTAATGGGTTAATTCGTGTCGGTGGAAGAATTGAAGCTTCGGATTGTTCATACGAGAAAAAACATCCTGTTCTTCTCCACGCTTCACACAGACTTACCAAATTGTACTTTGAAAACGAACATTCAAACAATATGCACGCTGGCCCGCAATTGTTATTAGCGACAGTTAGAGAAATCGTATGGCCAGTAAACGGGCGTTATCTTGCAAGACGTACAGTTAATACTTGCGTGCGATGCAGGCGTCTTCGAAGGAAAACTCTTTGCCCCAAGATGGGTGAACTGCCAATTCAAAGAGTTAACCCAGGTTATCCTTTTTTATCTGTTGGTTTAGACTTCGCCGGTCCGTTTTTTATAATCAATCGTAAAGGCCGCGGAAGCCGCGTTATAAAATGTTATTTGTGCATATTTGTATGCCTACGTTATAAGTGCGTTCATCTCGAGGCTGTCAGTGATTTAACGAAAGACGCATTTATAATGACACTCAGGAGATTCATCGCTCGGCGAGGCAAACCAGCGGAAATGTTCAGCGATAATGGAACAAACTTTGTGGCAGCTGCTAAAGAAATTGGTAATTTCATTAAACAATCACAGGTTCCGGTATCTGATTTTGCAAGTCAACAAGCTATAACTAATAAGTTCATACCCGCGTACTCTCTTCATTTCGGTGGCATATGGGAAGCCGGGGTAAAGTCGGCTAAATATCATATAATACGTGTAATTGGAAATAGTCACTTAACTTTCGAAGAATTGTCAACTTTGTTTGCACAAGTGGAGGCGATTTTGAATAGCCGTCCCTTGTGCCCTCTATCCTCATATCCTGACGATCTCCTTCCACTTTCTCCAGGACACTTCATCATTGGGAGGCCTTTGACCGCGCTACCATCATCGATCCAAGACGGCAGCAGCAATCATCGTAAACGTTACGAAGCCCTCGAGCGAATACGACAGCACTTCTGGCAAAGATGGAGCAAGGAATATCTATCTGAGCTACAGCAGAGAACGAAGTGGCAAACCAATAATTCAAAGCTGAGCGTCGGAGATATGGTGTTGTTGGCTGACGACAATTCTTCACCACTACAATGGAGGCTTGGACGCGTTCTGCGTCTTATCTATGGACCAGACAACATACCGCGGGTCGCAGAGGTCAACACTACTAAAGGCCGTATACTTCGGTCATTAATCCGCCTCTGCCCACTACCAACAGCAGAAGAACTAAAGGGTTGAAAACCGCAGCTTTTCAACGGCCGGAAAGATGTTAAGGCGCCAGCGCCTGTTTACAATCGAGAGTAACAATTGCTATTTAAAAGCGACAGGCGCTTCCTTACATATTCATAAATTTAATTGTCATTATCACTCGACCACCATAACTCGGCACGCTAACATTGTACTCATTAAGAACAATAAATTTGTAAATACGTATACCTACGGAATTTTCATTTTGGCACCTGTACGTCCGCTAAAGTCGTAACAATTTGACTAATATACGGTAAAGGATATGCATCCGTTTTTGTGACCTCATTCAGCTTACGGCTATCTAGGCAGAGTCTAATTGCACCTGATGGTTTTTGAACCATAACAACGGGTGAATTCCACGGGGATTTTGAAGGCGAAACAACTTTCAATTTTAGCATTCGGTCTAGTTCTTCTTCTAAAAGCTTTTGTTTATACGGTTACAAAGGACAGTACCGTTGCTTGATTGGCTTACTGTCACCCGTGTCGATCGTATGATGTATTAAAGTTGTACGACCTAGGCCGACTAACTCTGAACTTATGCTATTAAATTTATTTTTAGTTTCATTAGCGATCTCAAGTTGTTTTGTGTCAAGTGACTTATAATCAACTAAGCCGTTGTCCAGTTGTAAAGAATTAACACCAGACAATAAAAATAGTAGACAATATAAATAGTATACGTTGCACAATATTCAATTTAATAATTTTACATTTATTATTATATTGAATATTGTGCAACGTATACAAACTCCAATTATTTTGGTTTCGGGAAATGTTCGGGAATATTAAATTTTGATGGTACATGTTCGCCTTAGCAAAGTGCGCATTTGGCCGGAGTACTGCGGTCCTTTTTTTCGCAGTCGCTTGTTTTATGCTGTCCTGCACATTTCACACAGCGAAATGGTCTCATATAGTTGTTTTTTGAGTGACCATATTGTTGACACTTCGTGCACTGCACTATAGTGTTTCGTTTTTTAGGGTCTTCAATGGTCACTACTGTGTTATAAATGTACTTTGTAGTTTTGTTTTGGCTTTTGAGTTGTTTGGGTTAGGTTCAAGATTGACAAAGAATGTTGATGTTGGTACTTTGTCTGGGCCACCTCTGGCGTTGATTATTTCGCCACGTATCTTGTTACCTGTATTTTCAAAAGCTTCAGCGATAGCTTCATGTGGTGTCGTGTGATGAAGGTTTTTGATCACTACCCTATAGCACCTTTCTTCTTTTCTCGTAAAAGTATGGCCTATGAAACTCATCTCTCTTACAAGGCTCATTAGTGTTTTGTATGGTTCCACCGAAATGCAGTTGATTCTTAACTGATTTCTGGTAATTATTTTGATTGAGTAGTTCTTCTTGGTAAGAACTGTTTCAATAGATTCTATCAGTTTATTGATTTCTTGTATGCCGTAGAAAACAAGTGGCGGAGGTTTGGTTTCTTTGATAGGAATTTCGTCCCAAGTGGAGTCAGTTGGTAGTATACCAAACATGTTTTGTGTTTCTCTAGTTTCGACTTCTGGTGACGAATCTAACATTTTGCGCTTTTTGTTAACTCTCGGTGTTGGGGTTTTTTGTTAGGTCGGCTTAGCGGTTGTACGAGAAGTCGAGGATGTTGATGGTTTTGTGTTTTCCATTTGCTCTGTAGTAACTCTATTTGTAAAATTGTCGGTTACTTGACTAATGTTGGTTAGGGAATTATTGCGTTATTTTACATGAAACATGCTCTTGTGGAATGTCTGCTCTATAAGTTTATTTTCCTGCGTTTGCGGTAGCGCATCTTGCTTCGGATCCACTTTCAGTGAAACTGCGACCTCAACAATAAAAATTTTGATTTTGACAGTTCAATTTTCAGTCTTCAGTTTTATTTTAGTTAAATCTTCAAGGTGAATGTTTATTTCAGCTCCAAATGTTGATAGTGGATATATTTTTGCACTGGTGAATTACTAAAAACACTGATTTTAGTAGCGTTTTAACGGAGTGACATTTACATCGACTTCACTTGGTAAGATTCACGAGGGTGGACTCCCCAATATTAATGATCTCTTCGATATGCTGGGAAAAAGTACTTACTTCACTACTCTCGACTTAGCTAGTGGATACCATCAAATAGAAGTACGGGAAGAGGACCGGGTGAAAACGGACTTCAATACGCCTTCCGGTCATTATCACTTTAACAGGATGCCCTTCGGGTTACGCACGGCTCCTGCCACATTCCAACAAGCCATGGAAAACGTCCTCAGGGGTCTCCAAGACTTACATTGCCTGGAGTACTTGGACGACTTCTCAAAAAGTTTGCCGGAACATATTGAAAAGCTCAGAGCAGTTATCGATCGCTTCAGATAGACAAATTTAAAAGTACAATTACATAAATCACAAATTTTAAGAAAAGAAGTCCTCTATCTAGGACATATAATAACAAACGAAGGATTAAAACCGAACAATGATAAAATAGACGCTGTACTGAAGTATCCACTACCGCAATCGGTAACACAAATTAAAAGCTTTTTAGGTCTTGTAGTCTATTATAGGAAGTTCATTAAAGACTTTGCCAAAATCACAAGACCAATGACAGCGTGTTTAAAAAAAGGCCGAAAGATAATTATCGACGTCGAATACAAAGAGTGTTTTGAAACGTGCAAAAAACTTCTCGCTGATGCAGGGTGCATTACTACAATATCCGGATTTTAGTAAAGAATTTGTATTAACTACGGACGCTTCAAATTTTGCGATCGGAGCCGTCCTGTCACAAGGAAACATAGGATCCGAAAAACCAGTTGCATATGCAAGTCGAACTTTGAGTGACACCGAATTAAAGTATAGTACTTTAGAAAAAGAGCTCTTGGCCATAATATGGGCAGTCAAACACTTCAGGCCATACTTGTACGGCAACAAGTTTACAATCTTTACCGATCATAGACCCTTAGCATGGCTGTATTCTCTTAAAGAACCCAACAGTAAACTTACACGTTGGCGATTGCGATTGGAGGAATAAAACTTTGAGGTTCGCTATAAGAAGGGATCCCAAAACACAAACGCGGATGCATTATCCAGAATAAAAATTAATGACATTGACGACGATTTGGACTCTATATTTGTTAACGTAAACGATATTTATACGTAGAGAGAATACAGAGAATAATAGAAGAAATAGAAGACGATTACCAAGACCCAGACGTCCCACTGGAAACGATAGAAATTTCTGATTCAGATGACGGCGTCACAGGTAACTCAGTTTCAAATAGAGAACACGACGGTATTCCAATAATGAGTGAAGCTATAGATACAAAACCAAAACAGATATTAGTACACTCATGGCATAGAGATAAACTGACAGTAAAAGAT
The DNA here is from genome assembly GCA_030269945.2 of Trilocha varians. Lineage (NCBI taxonomy): Eukaryota > Metazoa > Arthropoda > Insecta > Lepidoptera > Bombycidae > Trilocha > Trilocha varians. The sequence goes on along the minus strand of AP028282.1, from coordinate 13,001,711 downwards.
ATATCTAATAAGAAACAAAAAATTTTAGAAGTCCACTTGCCTATAGACAACGAAGAATTTACAAAACAATTTCTTAAAGAATATATAAATCCAAAACATAAATATTTTATATACTTCGAGCACTCATCATTTCGAAAAACGTTTAGTAAAGTAATCATTCAACTGTTTAAAAAAGACTCAATAAAACTAACTGAATGCACTGAAAGAATAGTTAACCTTACAGAATCTGAGGAAGACCAAAACATGATAGTCATGAAATATCACGAAGGGAAAACATGCCACCGTGGTATTAATGAAACCCTCGCCAAACTTAAACCACACTATTGGTGGCCACAAATGAAAGACACCGTTACTGCAATAATCAACTCTTGTGAAACGTGTAAAAAAATGAAATACGATAGGAAACCGATAAAACCAAAAATACAATTAACACAAAGTCAGGACGCTCCGTTCCCGGAGATGTTTATAGACTTACTATTCATAGAAGGTAAGTATTATAATAAAAATAAAATAAAATAAAATAAAATTAGCCTTTATTACTGTTACTGTTACAATTACATTTTAAAACTATAAATATGTTGACATTTGTCATCTAAAGTTAAGGATGTGTAACAGTTTGTCTTTCGACAAAGGCCTCCTCTAAATTCTTCCATGCTCTCCGATCTTTTGCCACCCGAATCCAATTTGGTCCTGCTATCTTCCGAAAGTCATCCTCCCAGCGTTTAGTTTGCCGTCCTTTGCTCCTTTTTCCGTCTCTTGGGTACCATTCTGTAACTGTTTTGGTCCACTTTTCTTTATCCTCTCTCAATATATGACCCGCCCATCGCCATTTCTGGATTTTACATTCTGAGTTTGCATCTCTAAACTTGGTTATGTTTTTTATATTTGTTAATTTGATCTTATCTCTCCTTTTAACTCCTATTACACTTCTTTCCATGCTGTTTTGGCATACATTTATTTTTCTATTTAGTTTGTCATTTAGGGCCCATGTTTGACAACCATATGTCAAACATGGTACAAGTATTATAATACTTAATATTAATTATTTTGTATTATCTGACGATAGTAGACGCGTTCAGCAAGATCGCACAAGCAATTAATATACAAAATAGAACTACACCCGAGGTTGTTAAGACCCTCATCAAATAGTTTAGCATGTATGGTACACTCAAAAAAATTAGCTGCGACTCCGCAGGCGAATTTAATAATGCACTAATAAAAGAAATAATATAATAATAATAAAGTACGTTTATTTATAAAATTTTATACATCATGCTCGAAACTAGTTAAAATAATCTTCTTTAGATCACGTCAAACTAACTCATTAGAACACTTTTTGTATGGGTACCCTTCATATTGACACATTGAATGAATTAGATCAAGTTTCGAGCATAAATTGCCACAATGTTGATTTCGCCGAGGATTGCTCGCAGATTATTGGTTGTAGTGGTTTCAAGGTTATTTGTTTCAACATTCGTAGTATTAATCGTAACCTGGATTTTTTCCTGACTGTCTTAATTAGATTAAAAGTTGAATTTGATGTAATTATATTAACCGAATGTTGGCTTACTAAAGACGTTCCTGTCAGGGATATCCCGGGCTATTCAACCTTTTTCACCGAAAACACAAAAAATCAGAATGGAGGAGTGGTAGTTTTTGTAAAACTGTCCTTGTGTGTCAATTGTGTCGAGCCACAGTTGGCAGAAGCAGAGTGCCTAGTAATTGAACTTCCGAACATTAACCTGATCTGTATTTATCGATCCCCCTCTTTTAAAAATATTAATAAATTCACAACTGAGCTTGCTGACCTAATCCAGAAATACAACTCCAGTCAATCATTGATAGTCGCGGGAGATGTCAACATCAACATCCTCGATCCTCTAGATGCTTCAGCATCTTACTACCTTGACACTATGGCGGAGGCTAACTTACTTGCTGCTATTAATAAGCCAACCAGACACTCATCCTGTTTGGACCATATTTTCATAAAGACCAAATCTGTCGATACTGTGGGTTTGGTCTGTAATACTGATATCACAGACCATCGATTGGTAATGCTTGGAGTTGAACTGCTTAATCACTCGAAACAGCACATGTGTCAGTCACGAGAAATAACAAAGACTGATTTTCTTGCTGTATCAGAGGATCTTAAAAGTGCGGACTGGTCTTCAGTGCTTTCCACTAACGATGTAAACACGGCAGTCGACATTTTCTCTAACATTGTTAGCAAGAGCATACAAAAATACACCACAACCAAACGTATAAGTCGCTCCAAATTCATAGTAAAGTCCTGGATTACCCCAGGTTTGCTAAGGTGCATGAAAAATCGCGATAAACTGCACATGGTTCATCGGAAGGATCCTGATAATCCTACCAAAAAAAATATCTATCTTAGGTACAAAAACTATCTTAATGATTTACTACATCGTTTGAAATCAGCACACGAATCTCAGGAATTAGCTCAAAATAGTCACAATCCCAGACTCCTGTGGAAGTCCATTAAAAACATTTGTGGCCTAAAATGTTCAACACCTGCCCCGCTCGAGCTATTAACAGTGAAAGAAGACCCGTCTTCCTCCACCATGTTCTGTAACGAGTATTTCACTAGCCTTGGTTCAAATCTAGCTAATACCATTCTCACTCGAACTGGTCAGCGTGAGACAGATCTTGCCAGGAACTACACTGCTAGGACAGAACACCCGCATTCTGTGTTTTTTCAACCTACTGATGAGTTTGAGGTCGAGGCAACTATTTTAGGCCTTAACAACACTAGTGCACCCGGCTGCGATGGGATAGATTGTACTCTTCTGAAAATCCTAAAATCTAATATTTTGTCTCCAATAACCCACATTTTCAACCTGAGTATTGGTAGTGGGGTCTTTCCTACTGCGTGGAAACTTGCACACGTTGTTCCCATTCACAAGGGGGGTCCCAGGTCGAAGGTGGAGCATTACAGACCTATATCGCTGTTATCTGTTCTGTCTAAAATATTAGAAAAAATTATTAACAAACGTTTGGTTAATTTTATTAATCCTCTCCTATCACAACGACAATATGGTTTTAGGCCCGGAATTTCTACCGAGGACGCGGAGTTCGGCAATCAGATTGCCGAACTCCGCCGCGACGACGACGACGCCGCGTCCAGTCCTTCCGGGTCCAACACCGGCCGGTGCGACCCGGAAGAAGAAGAAGAATGGGGGTGCTGGTGCCGGAGCTATCGCGACACCCCCACAGCCCCAACCCCGCCCACTTCCCCCGCCCCCGACCAATATGGATGAGGGCTGGACCGAAGTGGTGAAGCGGGGCGCCAAGAGGGCCAAAGTGACGGCCGCTCCGGCCCAACCACCACAGGCCGAGACAGGGGCAGTGTCTCAGGCGACCTCCCAATCGAGAGGCGCACCAACCGCTGCCCCCAAAAAGAAGGCAACTCCGGCGACGGCGGCTGCTCCCCAGCAGGGTCGAGCACCCGCCAACGCCAAGAAGAAGGGCAAGAAGGCCGGGAAGAAGCCGCGCGCGCCGCGGCAGGCTGCAGTGGTAGTTACGCTGCTGCCTGCCGGCCAGGCGAAGGGGTTGACGTACCCCGACGTCATGGCAAAGGCGCGTGCGGCCGTGAACCTGGCGGAAATCGGGGCGGAGGATGGCCTCCGCATCCGGCACACGGCCAATGGGGCCCGACTGCTGGAGTGTCCCGGCGGCGCCGACAGTGGCAACGTCGCGGACCGTCTGGCGTCGGATCTCCGGGTAGTGTGGTGTAGCTGTATTTCTACCTGGATCAGAGAAAATCAAAGGAAATCTTATTCCTGAAATATGGAACAATATATTTATATGTGCATCAACCCAGGCTTCTACAATCAACTACAAGTTTCTTTTTTTTTTTTATTAGAACTTCAGAAAGTATTCAATTGTTCAATAAATACAGTGGAAGCACTATAAGATATCTTTTATTTGATGTAAACTAACAGGTAACACCTGAAAAGTGATAGTATACAAAGTGAAACCAGCCCAAATATGCCTGGCAATATTAGCAATAAAAAAAACAATATTAATAAAAAAAACTAACAGGAAGCACCTCAAAACTGCTAGTATACAAAACTGAAGCCAGTACAAGTATGCCTGGCAATATTAGCAATAAAAAAAAACAATATTAATAAAAAAAAAACTAACAGAAAGCACCTCAAAACTGCTAGTATATAAAACTGAAGCCAGCACAAGTATGCCTGGCAATATTAGCAATAAAAAAAAACAATATTAATAAAAAAAAAACTAACAGAAAGCACCTCAAAACTGCTAGCATACAAAACTGAAGCCAGCACAAGTATGCCTGACAATATTAACAATAAAAAAAGCAATACTAATAAAAAAAGGCTAAGACTTAGAATGTAGTCTCCCTACTACTTTCTCAAAAGCAAATATCATGCACTATTATAAATTCAGCTTGTATTGTAATTTAACAAAATACTAAGATTAGAAGATCAGACCTTTTACTTTAATTAAAAGCCAATAAAAATGTATCTTAAGGTCTGTCTCTAAACAAGCTATGAAAGTAAAACCAACACTCGCCAGCCACAATACTATCATTAGAATATCAGACCTTTTACTTTAATTAAAAGCCAATAAAAATGTATTTAAAGGTCTGTCTCTAAACAAGATATGAAATTTTGTCAATGTATGATAAACAATACTTGATAGCTACAATACTACAATTAGAATATTAGACCTTCTGCTTTAATTAACAGCTAATAAAAATCACACCCAGAGGTCTCTCTCTAAACAAGATATGAAATCTTGTCAATGTATGATACAATACTACAATTAGAATATTAGACCTTCTGCTTTAATTAACAGCTAATAAAAATCACACCCAGAGGTCTCTCTCTAAACAAGATATGAAATCTTGTCAATGTATGATAGCTACAATACTACAATTAGAATATCAGACCTTTTGCTTTAATTAAAGGCTAATAAAAATTGTATCTAACGATATAAAGAAATAAATATGGGAGCTAGAATAGCTCCTATTCCAACAAACAAGCAATACACTTTAAAAGCAAACGAATTAACGTTCCAAATCTATATATTATGTTAAGCAAAATCAACAATACAACTAGCGAATAAGGAAACTATGCGTCTTCTAACTACAAAAAAGATATATATATATATGCTAATATGTCTTATTTGTCAAAGAAAAATAATGAAAATAGAAACTCTCAGAGGCAACAGTTTTTTTATTAAAAAGAAATACAAAACAAGAGCATCAAGTGTGTCAAGTTATTTTCATACACTTGTAATAATACACGCTGAACGGAAAAGCTCGCAGAACCCCCACCACCACCAATGCACTTAATGCGATCTCAAAGAAGCAAAATCAAACTGAAAATAGAAAAAATATTTTTAAATGCAATGCAATTCCCTGCAACTCTCTGGGAGTTAAGACGAACTGATAGCAAACAGCTGTCAGTCAACACTGAATAAGGGACGATTAGTATTCACTATTAGCCGAGTTATTGCGAGTTTTTTCAATGCCGCAATGTTATGTAAAACACTTCCAATTCCCGTTCTATAGTTTTCAATAAGTTTGTCAAACGAAAACAACGTTCACATAAAAAAAAACCGTTACTCTGCCTCCAGGCCACCGACACTGATTATTATCCAGAATAACAATGTTGCGTAGTAGTTTTTCCTTCCAAATTAGTTAAACAGCGCAGATCACAACAATTACGAGGCAAAATCTGCATAAAATTCCAAAAGCCAACGATCTTTTTTGCCAAATCATCCAGGAAAAGACTTTTTTGACATTGACAAACGCTAATCCGAGACAGTTTATATGTCATCTGTCATCCACCATACGCCATCTTTAAATTTTTTCTATAGATTATCGCTAAGGCTATTCCATCCAAACAGCCCAATATTAAGATCAATGTCTCCCTCAATAAAAATTGAAAAGCTACTGTTTTGTAGATGGGTTGGGTAATTAGCATTAATGAAGGAGTTTCCCTCTGAAATTTGACAAACCAGCCGGTGAAACAATCCCTATCGGCGCCCCTCGCCATTCGTAGAAGACGTCAGATATATGATAAAATGACTATCTTAATGGCGGGCTTTTTTTGAATTTTAATCGGAAGTCCTGGTGTCGCCATCTGTTAAGGGAGTCAAAAAGCAACGCTACAATATCCCCTTACCAAATGGGAATTCAACCCTTGAATTCCACGACCGCCCTCGGGCGTTCACTACACAACAAACAGATAACTTTCAAAGAAAGTTGATTGATTTAAAATGATTAACTTAACATGGTTTTGTTAAAAAGAAGGCTTTTTAAATTATGTATGATTGAAGGGATGTTAATTCAGCATCCAATCTCTTATAAAATCTTCGCGTGTGGTTTCATTAAAAACCTCTACACGGTGATTGTGATAAAAAAAAAGTTAAGGGGCTAAAAAAAAAACTAGTTAGGTGGGAATGTTCGGGGGATGGGATACAATTGAAGATACTGTTGAGGTGGAGAGTTTGCCCTCAACAGCAGCTAAGGTGGTCGGGGTCGCAAACCCGTATCCCCCCTGTAAATAGCACTAGTCAAGTGACTATTTACAGGCGCAAGATCCTTTGACCATATTGTCTGAGGACTCTGGTATGTTATGTGATACCTGAACACCAAGACAACGCAGAACCAATCAATTCACCTACTCACTTCCATATGTATATAACAATAAATGTGGCTGTTTAATGTATGTGAACTATAATATGAAATTGAACGTGTTTGTTAGTCCTCTTTGAAATCCTTGATGTGCCACTTGCCTAAATATTTTCCCGACTCGTCTTCTATTTCGTAAACGAGGGGAGATAACTTTTTAATGATCTTACATTTTTCATATTTCGGTGATAATTTACTACTGAAGTACTTTTTAGCATCACTTTGCTTGTAAGAACGTTTCCAAACCCAGTCACCGCTCTCAAAATTCAACTCTCTCCGTTTTTTATTGTATGTTTTAATATTTCTATCATGAGCCTTTTTTAACTCTGATTTCACTACAGAGAAGATGTTTTTTAACTCGCCTAGACGTTCGGACATTTTTTTTTTTTTTTTTTTTTTTTTTTTTTGATGGAGGAATCGCTGTTGGCCCTTGGGGGCCTTTACAGCTTCACCATGATGGGGTGCGAGCTCAAGAGGGGCTCGGCTGAGTATAGCATAGGATGGGAATACTAACAGTTGCCCGAAACCAACTTATTAGCGCATCATGAATTTACTACTGGTTCGGAACGCGACCCAACTGAGAAGAACCAGCAAGAAACTCAGAGGGTAGGCGAGAATAAAACATAACAAGTAAGAATTAAACATGACAAAGAGGATTAATTGATGATGATGATGGTTCAAGTAGAACGCCGAACTCTGCGTCGAGTTCGACGGCGGCGAACGAGATAGCCAACGCGTCGTCTCGAGCTGTTAGCGCTAGCGCTGACAGCGAGCTGCGCCGATAACTTATCGGGAGGGTCCGTGAGGACGTGCCGCGGACGACGACGGCACCATTTCTCGGCGTGCGCGGGATCGGGTTCGTAGTCGGCGGCGGCTACGATGAGAGGGTTGGAATGGTCCTCTGCTTTTTTGAAGTAACGCTCGGAAGTTTCCTTCAAAAATTGTGTGATAGGGACGAGATCAAGATCATCATGAAGATCGACGTTACGCATATACCACGGAGCGCCGACGGCTTTACGCAGAAATCTATTCTGCAAGATCTGAAGGGAGTTGATATGAGTGCGAGCCGCGTGAGCAAACGCGGCACTACCATATGTCATAATGGGCCTAACGCACGTTTTGTAAAGTGTCAACTTATTACGAAGTGACAGCTTACTACGCTTGCAGATCATGGGGTTGAGTCTGCCGAGGATGAACGCGGCGCGATTGCGGACGGTTTTAATGTGCTGACGAAAGGTCATAGCACTATCGAAGATAATACCCAGGTATTTCACCTGTTTAACCCAAGGGATGGTATGTCCGAAGAGAGTAATCGGAGGGATCTCATTCCTCCGGAGAGTACGACGATGGGAGTCCACCGCCGGGAGACGTCTTGAGGAACCCCTCTGAAAGAGTACAGCCGTACTTTTCTCGGGGTTAACCTCAATACGCCACTTCCGGAACCAATGACCTAACGCTGTGGCGGCTGCCTGAAGTTGTTCGGCGATGAATACCTTGTTTCTATCTGAATAGAACACGGCAGTGTCATCGGCAAACAGAGCGAGAGAGGTGGGTAACGTACGAGGAATATCGCTCGTAAATAAGCTAAAGAGAAGAGGGGCTAGCACGGAGCCCTGAGGGACGCCGGCGTTAATAGGACGAGACGAGGAGCGAACGCCCTCTAATCGATACCGAAACGAACGATTCGACAGGTAGTCTCGGATGATGAGCACGAGACGATCTGGCAATCCCAATTCATAAAGTTTGTAAAGCAAACCGTTATGCCAGACTCTGTCGAATGCTTTCGCGATATCGAAGAAGAGAGCGCCCGTATAGACGGGCCTAGCGGGTCTATTCAGACCGGAGAGGATGTGCTCCGTGAGGCGGTGCACTTGATTGGTACACGAATGTCTGGCGCGGAATCCAAATTGTTCGTCAGGTAAGAGATTTTCGGACGAGACAAAGTCCCAGAGACGTTTGTACAGCACGCGCTCATACAATTTGCCTAGGGACTGAAGAAGACTGATGGGTCGATAACTACGCGGGTCATCACGGGGTTTACCGATCTTAGGTATACCGATAACATCTGCTTCTTTCCACGTGTCGGGAAAGATGCAGTGTGTCATAGCGGCATTAAAGATGGTAACTAAGAAGCAGATTAGTTGGGCGGGGAAGAGTTTGAGTACTCTGTTCGAGATGCCGTCGGAGCCGGGTGCCTTACGCGACTTCGAAAACTTGATGAGGTCTTTGACTTCGTCAGACGTAACGGGGGGTAACGCGACCGTAGGTGGCAGGGACGCTCTGCGTTCGACTTCCCTGTCCACCATTTCGACATGAGCGGGGTCCGCGGAATGAGCGCTGAGCGTACACTGATCTTCCAGTGTGTCGGCCAGCAACTCGGCCTTTTCATCGTCATCGAAAGCAACGCGACTACCATCGGGGTAGTTGAGAGGAGGTAATGTGGACGTTGAATCGGATTTTAGAGTTCGAGCTAGCTGCCAATAAGCTAAGTGAGATGGTTTGATTCCTTCCAAGAAAGAACCCCACCTCACATTCCGATGCTCCGCAATACGACGCTTCACATCACGCTGCAAAGCTCGCATACGAAACCGGTTTGCTACGGTAGGATAAGAGTCGTAGGCCCGGATCGAGGCATTTTTGGCTCGCATGAGCTCCCTAATATCATCAGGCAGCTTAAAACGAAGGAAAGCGTCAGCTTCAACCTGTCTTGATGCCCTATCTACACGGGACTTGATGTCAGACGAGAAGGCGTTAAGCGCTTCAATGGTGTCCTGAGGGGACGGAAGAAGTAAATCCGGGCCTGCAGGAAGAGACGGAGGAGTGGCATCTGCCAGGCTAGCGCCTAGGACGTGCCAATCGACGACGGTTTTCATAATGGGTTCCGCTGAAGGCGGGGGACCTAACTGCATGATTACCGGTCGGTGATCCGAGTCTAGTTCGGAATGCACCTCCAAAGAATGCAAGCGCAGTGTCACATTCTTAAGGAGGGCCATATCTAAAATATCCGGTCGATGAGCGACATTGACCGGATAGTGAGTCGGACTAAGAGGGGCGATGATATCGAACTCTAAATCGTCTATCAGATTGTCGAGACGTCTACCGTTCGGGGTTGTGGCGACACAGTTCCACCTCGCATGCTTACAATTGAGGTCACCTGCCAGAATAACAGTGCCTCCCATACCAAGAAGCGCCTCGACGTCGCTTCTCAATACGGGCTTGTCAGGTGGAAGATAGACGGACGCGATGACGATGGGCGCGTGTCCCGTCAGTGCGATGCGGCACACTGATGCTTCGATATTAACAAGAGTGGGGGGATCGAGAGGGACGCAGTGCAAGACTCTCCTGTAGTAAATGGCAGTCCCACCCCCGCGGGAGGTGAGTCTGTCGTTCCTAACCATGACGTAATTCGCAATCCTAGGATCACGTGTCGAGGGCTTCAGGAAAGTTTCCTGCACTAAAAAAATATCAACTTGATGACTTCGTAAGAAGTCAGCAATTTGATCGCGTTGATTGTAGATACCGTTGGCGTTGAAAAATCCAACGGTCAGGGAACGGGGCCTAATCCTTTGTGGTGTACTACCCATAGTTAATTATTTTATGTGGGGCACGCAAGCGGATGCGCTGGTGGGGATAGTAGAGTCGTCTAACCCGTAAGAAAATGCATGCCAGACGTCGCGGTACGCAAGAAAGAGTTTAGCACGAGTGCCTTTGTCTCCAGCGACGCGATATGAATCGAAAAATTCATCGAGACGCTCCGTTGAGATGGTATCGAAAACGTGCAGGAGTGCAGCGTTATCGTCCTGAACGACGGAGGAGTTCGCGGGCCTCTGTGGACCGGGAGCACGGTAAGCCGGTGGGGCGGAAGGAGCGCAAGACGCCGACTGAGCAGGGAGGATGCGAGTTATTGGTTGCCCTACTGACACTTGAGTGTTGCCGCCGGGGAGGGGCCACGCGTTAGTGACGGGTAACGGCGCCGCGATGAAGGTTTCGGTCGGGGGAGCCCTAATATTGTTTTGGCGTGCGACACGCTTATTGGGCTTGGGTGCCACCGGGCATCCTCTGTAGTTGGCCGTGTGGCCCATTTGTCTACAGTTGATACACGACGGTGGTTCGGTCGCGGTATCCTTACGACGAGGGCAATCGGCCGTCGCGTGATCGCTCGTGCATTTCACGCAGCGAGGGCGCGAAAAACAGTTTTTTGACGAATGCCCATAAAGTTGGCAATTGTGACATTGCCCGGGCATGTCCCTCTTATGTGGGGGTTCAAATCGAAGTCCCGAAAGACGGCAAACCGATTTTAGATTGAAAATCGCTTTACCCTCTTTTGTGTTTTCCACTATGGCGAGAACCATATTGTAAGGGAGCCTACCTCTGGCGCTGTACATTCGGTGTACTGCAAGTGCCGGGATGCATTGCGCGATGAGATCTTCCTTAATAAGGTCGACCTCGAGCTCTTTAGGAATACCGCGGATGACAACGCGGAGGTCACGCTCCTCCTGGAGAGTATACGTGTGGTACTGTATACGCTCCTTTCGGAGAAATTGAGAGAAGGCGCGGTGATCAGTGGGAGTGGCCACTTTGACCTGAATACCGTTGGCTATGTTTCGCGCCGAGACGAACTTTATGTGATTTTCGTTTAGGTAGCTGGAAATCGTATTCCATCTACCTTTTTCATGAATAACCAGTGGTGGCGGGGGTGGACCGTCCGTCCGGCGGGGTGGACGCGGAGAGGGCGAGGCTCGTGGAGAGCATGATGATGATGACGACGCTGGCCTCGGTCGCGGGCCCGAGTCAGCCTTCGTGACTTTAGCGGCAGCTTTTTCGCGGGAAGCGGCGGCACGTTTCTTCCCCTTGGAAACGACTTCAATGAAGCCGTCACCTTGGGAGACTATATCTTCAACCTCCATATCGAGTAATTCGATGGAAGGTGAACCGGAAGGGCTAGATTGCACGAGCGCGCACGTAGACACAGCAGGCGGTGTAACGGATGATGCAACGGAGCGTGGGGTGGGGGACGCGACGGGACGCGGGTCGGGTGATGCGGTGGGGCGAGGGGCGGGGCATGCGGCGGCGAGCGAAACCGGTTTTATGACCTTCGGCGCGGAAGCCTGAGGCGGCTCGGGACACTTAACGGGCGCAGGACACTTAAGAGGCGCGGTTTTTGAGACCGCGGGAGACTTAAGGGCTGTTTTTTTGGAACCAGGTGTTATAACCGTAGCATTCGTGGATGCAACGGCGGAGTTTTTACGCGGATCTCTAACCGCGGAGGGGGTTGATTGCGCCAAGAAACGCTGATATTCTTGCCAAACTTCTGGTCGGGTGCTCCTCAGGAACTCAGCAATGCCCCTCTCCGCTTGGAGAGAGGCCATGCTGTAAACTAACCACCTTAAAGAAGACGGGTTTGAGAAAGGCGCCTAGCTCCCTGGGCAGTATACTGCTACTGCAAGCGATACGCAGGGAGGCAACCCGCCTTGAAAAAGGCAGCTTGAGAAATTTCCCTACCTAACCTAATCCTCAGGGCAGTAAATGGTACTGCGGCCGATGCCTGAGGGTCCTTAGTGTCTTGAAAAAGACAATAAGAAAGAGAAAGAAAATAATAATAAAATAATGATACCGGGTCAGCACACAGCAGCCACAATGAACAATACACGCACAAAACACGACTGCACACTATGACGACAGCGAACGGACTGGCTTGTCGGGCGTACGGACACAGCGGGCGCACAGTAAGGAGCGTACCAGGGCACACGACCGCACTGGACGACGGCTGGGAGCGGACGTTCGGACATTTCCAAACGTGAACCGAAAATCAATTCATCGATATCGTCTGTCGGATTATTATAAACACTCCCGTCAACGATCGCCTCCCTTCCATGGATCAAAAAGTATGGTGTGAACGTTGTCGACTCATTTCTCGCAGTATTCATGGTAAACTGAATTTTGTGTATATTAATATCCCATTTTCTATGATCATCTCCTATTAAGGAGGAAATCGCTGTCAATATCGTACGATTGTATCTTTCCACTGTGTTGACTTGTGGTGTATAGACGGGACCCAGGTGGATACGTGGAATGTTATATTTTGAAAATAAAGACTGTACTTCTGCCCCAGTAAATTGAGAACCATTATCAGAGATAATCGTTTGTGGTATGCCATGTATTAAAAATATGTTATCCTCCAAACGCTGGGCGATAACCTTGCCCGTAGCGCGCCTTATCGGAAAGAGAAAGCAATACTTTGAAAAGCAGCAAACTGCAACGAGGAGATGGGTGTTTAAATTTCTAGATTTTGGTAAAGGGCTTTCGGGTTTCCCAGCAAGCCAGGGGTAGCTAAGTTTGTATGTTTATAAGCTTTGCATGTCTCACATCCGTCAATGAATGCTTTTACGTCGCGAAACATGTTTGGCCAAAAATATCTCAATTTTATGCGTTTATATGTTTTAATAAGCCCTTGATGCGCTGCCAATGGATTCGAATGATTATCGATGATCACCGACTCCCTAATTTCTAAAGGTACCACTTCTTTCCACTGGAATTCGTGTAACAATTTGTTATTCTCTTTAAAAAATCTATACAATTTATTATCTGATAACCTGTAATTAGGACAAGACTGCTGCCTGGCTAATAATTTTTTATAAATATTATTGTACCAAGAGTCTGACGTAAGCGTGTCAGACTGTATGGCTTCTACCTTGACTGAACGAGATAAAGCATCCGGAACCACATTTTTAGATCCAGCCCTGTGTTCAATAATGAAATTGTAGGAAGACAAACGACAACCCCACCTTTCAAGACGGCCAGTAGGATTTTTTAGATTTAAAAACCATTTTAAACTGGAGTGATCTGTAATTATTTTAAACTGTTTTTGTCCTTCTAAATACGGACGAAAATGTTCGACCACGTAAATAACTGCTAACGCTTCTCGCTCTGTGGCGGAGTAGTTTTGTTCTTGCGGAGTCAACGAACGACTACAGTAGGCAATGGGATGTTCTTGTAGTTTGATATTTTGAGTGAGAGCACCCCCTATGCCATAATTGGAGGCATCACAATGAACGCTGAAAGGCTGAGAGAAATCAGGGCAAGCCAATACCGGCGAAGTTATCAACGCATTCTTTAACTCCCTAAACGCATTTTCCTCTTGTTCCAACCAACGAAACGGAGGGGCGTCTTTTCGTGTCGACGTAAGTTTATTCAACGGACCTGCTATGTTGCTAAAGTTTCTAATAAACCTTCTGTAGTACGATGCGGTACCTAAGAAGCGTTTCACCTCCTTCCGATTTGTCGGGGCCGGGTAATCAACCATTGCTTTCACTTTATCGGGGTCGGTATGGAGACCATTGATATCAACGACATAACCTAAGTACTTTAATTCGTTTTTAAAGAAATGACTTTTAGAGAGATTGATCGTTAAACCAGCTCCACTGAGCTTTTCGTAAATTTCTTTTAATAATTTCAAATGTTCCTCAAATGTAGCTGAGACACATATTATATCATCTAAATATATGAACAATGTTCCATCGAAACGGGGACCAAAAAGCCTATCCATCAATCGTTGTTGCGTTGCCGAGCCACCACAAGTTCCATAAGGTAATCTTCGAAAATGATAAAAGGCTCTGCCAGGCACCGTGAAGGCAGTCTTTTCTTTAGAATCTTGGCTCAGTGGTATTTGCCAGAAAGAGGACTTGAGATCGACAGATGACAAATAGCGGGCATCACGCAAACTATCAAGAATTGTTGATATATAAGGCAACGGATATGCATCCTGTTTTGTGACTGAGTTGAGTTTTCTACAGTCTAAACAGAAACGCCAAGAACCATCTGATTTCTTGGTCATAATCACGGGATTATTCCAAGAAGAACAACTTTCCTCTATCACTCCCTCCTTTAACATATCATCTACCTGCCGATTTAACTCAGTTAATTTCTCCTGTGACAAAATGTAGTACCTTTGTTTGATGGGTTTAGCGTCACCCGTGTCTATTGTATGCGTTATAAGGTCAGTAGAACCGAGACCCTTGTGTTCTGCCGATATACTTTTAAAATTAGCTATTATATCCTCAGCCTGTTCTTGCTGCTGAACAGAAAGAGAATCAAAAGAGTGCAGATGCAAGCTGTCCGAGTGTTTCGAAGGCTCGAGCGTGTTAACCGACGGTAATGGTTCCGCCCGATAGTTAGTAGAATCAAAGATGTTTGGTGCTACATTAAATTGTTTCCAAAAGTTAATACCTAAAATTATTTTACTAGTTATACTCGGTACAATATAAAATTTGACTGTTGCTGTGATTCCCTTGGCATTAACGGGCAGCAAAATGTAACCTGAAACAGGCGAGGACGCTCCATTCGCTGTGATAATGTTATGTAAATCTGATTGATAAACTCTGCAAGAATTATTTAATTTATCTATCGTATCGCCACCGATAATAGAAATCTCAGAGCCTGAATCTAGTAACCCTTGGTACTGGTTATTAAATGTACTGAAGGTTAAGTATGGACGATTATCGCAAACTGATTTATTTTCCTGAACCAACGAAGAGAACGCACTGCTTCTAACAGGCGCTAAACAATTCGCAAGAGGTGCAAAGTCCGTGCCATTGGTGGCGTCTGCACAATTAGTATTTGAGTTTCGTTGGTTCAATACTTCGAGTTTTTTGGATTTTGATTAAATTTCTTCACACAATGCTGACAATTTCTAGCAGTGACACCTTTTTCGCCACATTTATAACAAATTAATGTGAAAGGCGCCTTGCAATTTGATAGTGAGTGCCCTTCTCTGCGACAACGTACACAAAAACTACTTATTGGACCCTGCACAACTTCACAAACCTTACCACCAACGTTCTGGTTATTATTAATTGAGCGAGCATGTTTGTACGCCAACTCCGGCGCTAAGTTATTGGTAAAATTTCTAGGTGGCTCAGCAAAAGATGATGCGCGTTTTTTTGCATCTTCCAATAAACGACAATAATCACTTAAATCTGACCATGTTTCTATCTTAACCAGAGCCAATTGATTCGTGTAGTACGGTCTAATATTGTAACGCACAATTCCTAATTTATGGGATTCGCTTATTGGATCGGTGAGTCTACTGAAATAGTTTCGCATTATGTTAAGATAATCCGAGATTGTTTCGTCAACGCCCTGAGTTCTATCGCGAATTTCTCTTAATAATCTTTCGTTATAATCAAGTGGCAAATATTCTTTAAGGAGCGCCTTCTTTAGTTCTGACCAACAAATAACTTCAGTTTTAACAGCTCTGTACCAAAATAAAGCTTCGTCAGTAAACAATTCGACCGCTGACAGATACAACCTGTCAAAGGAAATTCCTCTGGACACTGACAATTCCTCTAATCTCTGCAGAAAAGCGATAACACAGGTTTTCCCGTTATATTTCAAGTTCAGAGAGTGAACACCTTTAAATCTATCACAAGAAACCTGAACAGACGGCGGAACCGTGATATCATCGACTGGAGAAAGAAATGTTTCATCGCTTTGTGAACTTTTGTAAAGATTGAACAAGTTGTCTACCTTTTTGGTAGCATCCTCCAGGCGGGAATTCAACAGCCTTAAATTAGAGGTGTCACTAGAAGTGGTGGGATGCAGACGAGAAAGTCTATGAAATATGTGATTGTTTAGAGACTGAACTCTTTTTAAGGATTTTAATATAAGAGTTTTGCTAGAAATTAACTGAACCAACTCATCCAACTTTGCAGAAACCAGCTGCAGCTCTTTAGAGACATCTCCATCAAAGTCACTGATTTCATCAGAAGGTACTTCCTTTGAGAGAATTCGAATTTGTGACCTCAATTCAGTGACAGTGTCTGTGGGGTGACCACCACGAATGCACACTTCATATATCAATTCATCTTTATGGAGTAAATTGAAACAAATGGGCCTTTCTTCCATTTTATAAAAGAAATATTATATAATAAGTAACTATATACTCTAATTCAATTCGTTTCAGGTTCAAAAAAAAAAAGGAAAAATTAACAAAATAAAAATTTATATCACCGGTCAATTATTGCACGGTGTACTCCTAACCTGAAGCAGATATTTTAAGTTCGGGCGCCAGATTGTAGCTGTATTTCTACCTGGATCAGAGAAAATCAAAGGAAATCTTATTCCTGAAATATAGAACAATATATTTATATGTGCATCAACCCAGGCTTCTACAATCAACTACAAGTTTCTTTTTTTTTTTTATTAGAACTTCAGAAAGTATTCAATTGTTCAATAAATACAGTGGAAGCACTATAAGATATCTTTTATTTGATGTAAACTAACAGGTAACACCTGAAAAGTGATAGTATACAAAGTGAAACCAGCCCAAATATGCCTGGCAATATTAGCAATAAAAAAAACAATATTAATAAAAAAAACTAACAGGAAGCACCTCAAAACTGCTAGTATACAAAACTGAAGCCAGTACAAGTATGCCTGGCAATATTAGCAATAAAAAAAAACAATATTAATAAAAAAAAAACTAACAGAAAGCACCTCAAAACTGCTAGTATATAAAACTGAAGCCAGCACAAGTATGCCTGGCAATATTAGCAATAAAAAAAAACAATATTAATAAAAAAAAAAACTAACAGAAAGCACCTCAAAACTGCTAGCATACAAAACTGAAGCCAGCACAAGTATGCCTGACAATATTAACAATAAAAAAAGCAATACTAATAAAAAAAGGCTAAGACTTAGAATGTAGTCTCCCTACTACTTTCTCAAAAGCAAATATCATGCACTATTATAAATTCAGCTTGTATTGTAATTTAACAAAATACTAAGATTAGAAGATCAGACCTTTTACTTTAATTAAAAGCCAATAAAAATGTATCTTAAGGTCTGTCTCTAAACAAGCTATGAAAGTAAAACCAACACTCGCCAGCCACAATACTATCATTAGAATATCAGACCTTTTACTTTAATTAAAAGCCAATAAAAATGTATTTAAAGGTCTGTCTCTAAACAAGATATGAAATTTTGTCAATGTATGATAAACAATACTTGATAGCTACAATACTACAATTAGAATATTAGACCTTCTGCTTTAATTAACAGCTAATAAAAATCACACCCAGAGGTCTCTCTCTAAACAAGATATGAAATCTTGTCAATGTATGATACAATACTACAATTAGAATATTAGACCTTCTGCTTTAATTAACAGCTAATAAAAATCACACCCAGAGGTCTCTCTCTAAACAAGATATGAAATCTTGTCAATGTATGATAGCTACAATACTACAATTAGAATATCAGACCTTTTGCTTTAATTAAAGGCTAATAAAAATTGTATCTAACGATATAAAGAAATAAATATGGGAGCTAGAATAGCTCCTATTCCAACAAACAAGCAATACACTTTAAAAGCAAACGAATTAACGTTCCAAATCTATATATTATGTTAAGCAAAATCAACAATACAACTAGCGAATAAGGAAACTATGCGTCTTCTAACTACAAAAAAGATATATATATATATATGCTAATATGTCTTATTTGTCAAAGAAAAATAATGAAAATAGAAACTCTCAGAGGCAACAGTTTTTTTATTAAAAAGAATTACAAAACAAGAGCATCAAGTGTGTCAAGTTATTTTCATACACTTGTAATAATACACGCTGAACGGAAAAGCTCGCAGAACCCCCACCACCACCAATGCACTTAATGCGATCTCAAAGAAGCAAAATCAAACTGAAAATAGAAAAAATATTTTTAAATGCAATGCAATTCCCTGCAACTCTCTGGGAGTTAAGACGAACTGATAGCAAACAGCTGTCAGTCAACACTGAATAAGGGACGATTAGTATTCACTATTAGCCGAGTTATTGCGAGTTTTTTCAATGCCGCAATGTTATGTAAAACACTTCCAATTCCCGTTCTATAGTTTTCAATAAGTTTGTCAAACGAAAACAACGTTCACATAAAAAAAAACCGTTACTCTGCCTCCAGGCCACCGACACTGATTATTATCCAGAATAACAATGTTGCGTAGTAGTTTTTCCTTCCAAATTAGTTAAACAGCGCAGATCACAACAATTACGAGGCAAAATCTGCATAAAATTCCAAAAGCCAACGATCTTTTTTGCCAAATCATCCAGGAAAAGACTTTTTTGACATTGACAAACGCTAATCCGAGACAGTTTATATGTCATCTGTCATCCACCATACGCCATCTTTAAATTTTTTCTATAGATTATCGCTAAGGCTATTCCATCCAAACAGCCCAATATTAAG
Source organism: Trilocha varians (assembly GCA_030269945.2). NCBI lineage: Eukaryota > Metazoa > Arthropoda > Insecta > Lepidoptera > Bombycidae > Trilocha > Trilocha varians. Next base: position 12,982,786 of record AP028282.1, on the reverse strand, counting down.
ATCAATGTCTCCCTCAATAAAAATTGAAAAGCTACTGTTTTGTAGATGGGTTGGGTAATTAGCATTAATGAAGGAGTTTCCCTCTGAAATTTGACAAACCAGCCGGTGAAACAATCCCTATCGGCGCCCCTCGCCATTCGTAGAAGACGTCAGATATATGATAAAATGACTATCTTAATGGCGGGCTTTTTTTGAATTTTAATCGGAAGTCCTGGTGTCGCCATCTGTTAAGGGAGTCAAAAAGCAACGCTACAGTGGCCGGAGGAAGAGGTGAAGGTGCACAGGCCGGTCAAAATGGCCGAGTTGCGGGTGACCGGCCTGGACGACTGCACCTCCAGGGAGGAGGTGGCGGCCGCCATTGCCGCCCAGGGCAAGTGCGCCCCAGAGAACATAGCCGTGGGCGAGCTTCGCCGCGGCTATACTGGGGCCAGCTCTGTGTGGGTGCGGTGCCCGGTCGAGACCGCCAACTTCCTGGCCACCCCTCCGCCCGGAAGGCCGGCGGGAGATCCGGGAAGGCTGCGCGTGGGCTGGGTAGCAGCCCACGTGCGGCTGCTGGAGCCCACGCGCCTGGCGATGCCTCAAGTGCTTCGGCACGGGGCATAGCGTCGCCAGGTGCACCAGCACGGTGGACCGCAGCGGTCTATGCTTCCGCTGCGGTCAAAATGGGCATAAAGCGGCCGTGTGCTCGGCCGTGCCGCACTGTGCATTGTGCGCGGCGGCCGGGCGCAGGGCCGATCACCGGGCGGGAGGGAAAGCGTGCTCCCCGTCCGGTGCAAACACGGACAGAAACAGGCGCCGCAAAACTAAGAGGCGCCAAAAGAAGAGATCGGCCGGGGGAGTACCGACCGACATTTCAGACCCCGCCGTGGCGACCAGTTCGCCCGCAGGCGGGGGCGATACAGGAGGGGAGGGAGCGATGGAGGTGGTCCAACCGTAATGGATCACACCCGTCGCTTCCTCCAAGGAAATTTGAACCACTCCGCCAGGGCTCAGGACATGCTGGCCCAGAGCATGGCGGAGTGGTCCATCGACGTGGCGGTGGTCGCTGAGCCGTACTTTGTCCCCCCGGCAGATGATTGCTGGTTCGGGGACGAGTGCGGCTCGGTGGCCATACACGTAAGAAGAGCCGCGGCGATCCCGCCCTTGGTAATGGTGGCCAGGGGACCAGGGTTCGTCGCGGCGCGGATGGAAGATACCGTCGTGATCGGGGTGTACTTCTCTCCAAATCGACCTATTCTCGAGTTCCAACAGTTCCTGGACGGGCTCGGAGCGATCACTCAACGCTCCGCTCCCCGTCCTGTGATACTGGCGGGGGACCTCAATGCGAAATCTGTCGCTTGGGGCTGCCCCCGCACGGAGCATCGGGGTAGGCGATTGGAGGAGTGGGCGGTCGCGGCCGGACTCTGTGTTATAAACAGAGGGTCGGTCGCGACTTGCGTGCGGTGGCAGGGCGAGTCCATCGTGGACGTCACGTTCGCGAGCCCTGCCATCGCACAACGCATCCGCGGTTGGGAGGTGTTGGTGGGGGCGGAGACCTTGTCGGATCATCGGTACATCCAGTTTGATCTCTCCGCCCCCCGCGGCAACCGCGGTCGCCCGCGGAACTGCATCCCGGTCATTCCCCAGGTGGGCATTGAAGCTCCTGGACAAGGAGCGCTTGATGGAAGCCTCTACGGTGGCGGCGTGGACGCCTATGCGTCCACATCCAGTGGATGTGGAGGTCGAGGCGCAATGGCTCCGGGACACGATGCATCGCATTAGTGATGCTTCGATGCCCCGGGTCGGCCCTCGGCCTCCCAGGAAGTCGGCGTACTGGTGGTCGCCCGAGATAGCGCAGCTTCGTGCTGTATGCGTCCGGGCGAGGCGTCGGTGCGCCCGACATCGCCGCCGTATCCTCGCGCGTCGCGACGATCCCGTCGCGTTCGCGGAGGAGGAGGCCCGGCTGTATGGCGAATACGCGGAGGCGAGGGACGCCATGCGGCTGGCCATCAAGCAGGCCAAGGAGAGAAACATGGAGGCTCTATTGGGGACGCTCGACGACGACCCTTGGGGGCACCCGTACAAAACGGTGCGCGGGAAGCTGCGCCCGTGGGCGCCTCCCATGACCGAGCGTCTCCCACCTCAGCAGCTGTGGGACATCGTCTCGACGCTGTTCCCGCAGGAGCAGGACGGATTCATTCCGCCTGCTATGGGTGACCCGCCGGATCACACCGGCGGTGAAGCCACTGCTGAGGTGCCTCACATTACGAGGGATGAGCTCCATGTGGCCGTGGTCAGAATGAGTGCGAGAGAGGCTGTTTAACTCATGCCTGGAGTCGGGACGGTTTCCCTCGCTCTGGAGGACGGGCAGACTAGTCCTCTTGCGGAAAGAGGGGCGCCCGGCGGACTCAGCCGCCGGTCACCGTCTCATCGTGCTGCTGGACGAGGTGGGCAAACTGCTGGAACGCGTTCTGGCCGCCCGCATCGTTCAGCACCTGGTCGGGGTTGGACCCGATCTGTCGGCGGAGCAGTACGGCTTCCGGGAGGGTCGTTCGACCGTAGATGCAATTCTGCGTGTCCGGGCCCTCTCGGAGGAGGCCGTCTCCCAGGGTGGGGTGGCTTTGGCGGTGTCGCTCGACATCGCCAACGCCTTTAACACCCTGCCCTGGTCCGTGATTGGGGGGGCACTGGAGAGGCACGGAGTGCCCCTCTATCTCCGCCGGCTGATCGGCTCCTACCTGGAGACCAGGTCGGTCGTATGTACCGGGTACGGTGGGACCTTGCACCGGTTCCAGGTCGTGCGCGGTGTTCCACAGGGGTCCGTTCTTGGACCCCTCCTGTGGAATATCGGGTACGACTGGGTGCTGAGGGGCGCCCTCCTCCCGGGCCTTAGCGTAATTTGTTACGCGGACGACACGTTGGTCGTGGCCCGGGGGGATGACTACAGAGAGTCTGCCCGTCTTGCCACAGCGGGGGTGGCACTCGTCGTCGGCAAGATAAGGAGGTTGGGCCTCGACGTGGCGCTGCACAAGTCCCAGGCCCTGTGTTTTTGCAGGGGCAGGACAGCGCCACCGGTCGACGCCCACATCATGGTTGGAGGCGTCCGGATCGAGGTCGGGGTGCATCTTAAGTACCTCGGCCTCGTGTTGGACGGCCGTTGGACCTTCCGACAGCATTTCGAGGACCTGGTTCCCCGACTGGTAAGGACGGCCGGCCACCTTGGTCGGCTGCTCCCGAACGTCGGGGGACCCAGTGACGCGGGGGTAGTACGCTCGATGGCCCTGTACGGTGCGCCCGTTTGGGCCGAGCCTCGTATCCGTGCATTTTATGCCGGGTACCTGCGCCGGCCACAGCGCATCGTAGCCATCAGGGCCATCCGCGTATACCGCACCGTCGCGTTTGAGGCGGCGTGTGTTCTGGCGGGGACGCCGCCCTGGGAACTGGAGGCGGAGGCGCTCGCCGACGATTATCGTTGGCGATGCGACCTTCGCTCCCGGGGCGTGGTGCGTCCTCTGCCGGAAGCGGTCCGAGATCGGAAGGTTCAATCTCGGCGGTCCGTCATGGAGTCGTGGGAACGACGACTCGCCAACCCCACTTAGGGTCTACGGACCGTCGAGGCGATCCGCCCCGTCCTCAGGGATTGGGTGGGTCGTGGCAAGGGACGCCTCACCTATTGGATGGTGCAGATGCTGACCGGGCACGGGTGCTTCGGGAGGTATCTGCACCGGATCCAGGTAGAGCCGACGGCGAGATGCCATCACTGTGTGAGTTGCGACCAGGACACGCCAGAGCATACGCTCGCGCTCTGCCCCGCATGGGAGCGGCAGCGTTGTGTCCTGGTCAGGAAAATAGGACCGGACTTGTCGCTCCCGAGCGTCGCGGCGTCGATGCTCAAGAGCGACGAGTCCTGGAAGGCGATGCTCAAATTCTGCGAGTCCACCATCTCGCAGAAGAGGGTGGCGGGGGGTGCGAGGGAGCGATTGTACGCTTCCCTCCGCCCAGCGACAGCAACCCGCCGCCGTCGAGCAGGGGGCCGGAACCGGGATCTCGCCCGGAATCTGGCCCCCTAAGAGTTTCGGGTCCCCAACGCATGTGAGTGCGAGCGGGGACCCAAGAAGGCGTCGTGTCTCGCTCAGCACGCGCCTTAAGCAAGAGCGACCGGGGGATGGTCGACCGCGCTCCCCGACCCACGCTGGTTCTGACCCAGCGGGGTATTCCGTGGGAGGGTGGCACGCGGTCCCATCTTGGCGGGCTTCAGAAAGCCCGCCGACCGAGAGAGCCGGTGGCCGTATTCGCCGGCGGCTACCGGTTCGGCGTCCGGGGACGGAGCGACGGGAAAGTGTGCCGATGGCGTAACGCGTCGCGCCGTCCCTCCAAACCCCGTGCTGGGTTCTGGCCTCAGCCGGGGTTCGGACGCTGAGTGTGAGCGGTTGGAGGTTTTAGTGCGGTTCAACTCCCACATACCCCGCCCGCGGGGCGGGCGGGGATCCGGTGATTTCCTCCAACTAAAAAAAAAAAAAAAAAAAGGCCTTCGACACGGTGTCCATACCTATATTGCTCAGGAAGCTGGAATTCATGGGTGTTAGGGGGATTCCGCTTGACTGGTTCCGAAGTTACTTAACAAACAGGAGACAGAAAGTGAAAATAGGTGACTTCCTTAGCTCCGAATTACCAGTAAATTTTGGTGTCCCCCAGGGCAGTGTGCTCGGCCCTACCTTGTTTACTATCTATATGAATGATCTTTTTGACTCACCTGGTGACAACTCTGACATCCTCTGCTATGCTGATGACACGGTTTTGTTATTCCGCGGCCCCTCCTGGGCTAGTGCAATTGACAATGCCCAGCGTGGCATTGCGGAGGTAGTCAAATGGTTAGATAACAACCTCCTAACCCTAAACGTGGACAAGTCCAAATTCATCTGCTTTCATAAAACTAAGGCCAGTCAACCGCAACAACCGCTGTCAGTCACAATACATACATGTTCTGGGTCCACGCTATGTGATTGCTCCAGAATTGAGCAAGTTTCCTGCCTGAAATACCTAGGTGTTGTGATTGACGAAAATCTGTCATTCAAGAACCACATAACCTTGCTATCGGGAAGGCTGCGCAAACTGATACATGTAATGTACAGTCTGCGCAATATAGCAGACAATCGTACAAAAAAAATAGTTTACATCTCTTTGTGCGAGTCCGTCATCTCCTACTGCATCTCGATTTGGGGTGGAGCGGGAAAGACTGTCATGCTGAGGATAGAACGAGCTCAGAGATCCGTTCTAAAGGTCTTGTTTAGAAAACCCAGAAGATTCTCCACGTTTACCCTGCTTTCGGAGTTGAAATTACTGAGTGTAAGAAAGATGTACATACTTCGGCTAGTTTGCATTCAGCAAAAAAACGTTTCAAGTCTGGCAGACTGTGTTAGTTATCTGAGAAAGAAAACTCTCCGTATTTCCCTGCCTCGCACCTACTCTAAGTTTGCCAAACGTTTCCCTCGTTACAGTGGTGCCTTTGTCTTTAACAACGTCCAACAAAATTGCTCCACGAGAGATCTCACTGTCCCGAGAGCCAAACTTAAGGTAATTAAGTGGCTACTCGAACTCTCATACGACGACACAGAACGGATTCTGGAAAATACATAACTACGGTCTTCATACATATCCAGTCACACACTCACTGTCAAACTTTCATACTTATACGCATTGTCGCATATACGGTTCCACACATATCCAGTCACACACACTTACACTCAAACACTCACACTCATACGCATATGCACGGACATAACCGCAACACGAGTATGTAAAACCAACTCATCAGGCTTGCACTTTATTTAAATTTTTACTGTATATTTTATTTTTACTTTTTATTTTTTTTTCCTTCATTTTGTTTTCCTTAAATAGTAAGTAGTATTAAGTTTTATCACTCTGCTAGTGATTAACTGTGCCCAGCTTCCACTATGTAACACTTCATTTAGCGTGGTCCTCACGATACAGGCTTTGCCTAGTGTGAGGATCATTGGTAACTTTTCAGGCACATCTGTAAGTTGAATCCTATGTATATTTAGTGTAAGTTTTCTGTCAAATGTATTATGGATTTAACTCACAATAAACATCTTTATTCTTTATTTCTCTTCACAAAATACAAAGTTGTTTTTAAACATAATACTAATTAACTTAAATGGATCTTTTGTGAAGAGCTGGTGTCTAAAAAAGGATTTACCTGTTGTAATACAGGTCCTCACCCTTATTCTAGATTAAATAACAATCAAACAAACAATTAAAAACCAAATATTCAAAAATATCAAACTACAAATTAAAATAAGGATAACAATCGTGCAAAAATAGTAAGATTAAATTAAGTCCTACTGTGTGCAGTTATATAATTGTATGATTGTAAATGCGTAGCTCTCCGGTATAATTCAGAATTACTTATGGTTAAATTTGGAGAATAAGTTATGTGTGTTCGCCTGTTTGTGTGCGTGCTCGAGAGTGTGTATCATGTGTGTGAGTGTGTGTTTGTGTGAATCAGATCAACAATTTTTCCGTGCTGTCGTAGTCTAGGTTTTGAAGCCAATTTTTCACAATACTTTTACATGAACTATAAGGCAGAGGGTAAATTTCAAGTGATTTATTAATTTTATTGTATAAATTCGAACTGAGAAAGCAGTAGAAATGGTGTGTGAAACGTGTATGTCGGGTATTGGCGGATCGCCAACTACTGGTTACATCAACTGAGGTTGAATTCCTTCCAAACGTGATTTACACAAGGCACTCCAACTTCAAGGAAACCAGTATTGAACTTGAAGCAACAGTTTATTGAATAATTGACACTTTATCAACATTTCATGACAACACACGAACGCGATCCGTAAACTAAAGTGACGTTAGCAGAGCGAGCACCACTGCGTGAATGTGTCGAGCTCGGTGAGTGCGCCTTATAAATGGTTCTCGGCCGCCCCACCTCGCGCGATTCATAGTGTAAGGCGATGTTGTTGTTTGAACACGTCACACTGCACGTGTTCTTGTTATCGAATGACTCAGCCCACACAGCTGTTTCGACGGATCGTCTCCGGCTCGGCATACCCTCCGACACGGCCATCCTGCAAAAAGGTCGCCCTCGACCTTAAAAATATTAAACCCCACATTGCACAAAATGTATCATAAGGAGGCCCCTGTCCTCAACTTATACACCCACACAAAACGTGTCATAAGGAGGCCCCTGTCCTCAACTTTTACACCCACATAAACACAAAAGTGTCATAAGGAGGAGAAGGAGAAGGAGGTGGTGGCATTTGGGAAAACACTACGATCTAATCTTCTACCATCGTAAATCAGGAATCTGGATAAGCTTTGTACCTTGGCTGGTTCTGATAGGTCGCCATATTGTCTCTGTTCAGACGTTTAACAATCTGAAACACTCACGTGGAAGACTCATAATCGAAGACACGTCGGAGCATCGAAGACACCCATTAAGTTATCTGTTGCCGTCTACAGCTTCCGTTTTGAAGCTCAATAACAATCTGAAAAGGCTAAAATTCGAAATTAAAATCTGACGAACTCCTGGGTTTTCTTCTGGACCGAAAATTGATGTTATGAATAGTGTGAATAGCTGATCACTATGACCTTCAGAAAGTCTACTCATATTTGTGGTGTTCAAGTACGGTTTGGTTCCATCCAGTGAGGCTAGAAATTTTATTTTTGTTTATGCTTGAGCGACATTAGATTACCTGTGAAGTCACTGCTCCGTAAACAGTCCGATTACAAACGGACAATGAATCTCAGCCGCAGAATCGTTTCCAACTCTTGGCGCACAAAACCTTATTAAATTATCCTTCCACCTATCCTTCTCAAGCAGCATTCCGAGTTTGCCAGGCTTCGATGAAGACCTTAAGCCCATTCTTCATAAAACATTATTCAAAAACATGTTTACTGCACCTCTTCTCTTCCGCCTTCCTAGGTAACAGATCCATAATTTCCCAATTTCCTAAGATTTAAAAACTCGTAGCGCACCATTTCGTCCTACAGTCGACGGCTCCTGTAGCGTAAGAAAAAAAAATACAGGCCATAATCTTCCTCGATAAATGGGCTTTCCAGCAATGAAGTTTCCTTTCGTCATGGAATTTCTGGATTCGGTCTCTACGCTCAAGGTCCGCAATAGAAGCTATGAAATAATTTAACCATCGTCGTTTTCGCCTACACGCTCTCGGCCATCCTACAAGAAAGTACAAATCCGTCTCCCGTAGTCTTCATGGTCTTGAAAGTAAGCATATTTCTATGTCGTCTTGATGATATCCGACCGTAATTGAGCCGAACGACGGATGGACACAGAGTGGTTTTACCAATAGCGAGGATTAAGTTTTTAAGGATACATTGGTAATAATTTACAACGATCTGCCCTTGGGCAGTCGCAGGACTTATTCAGCAATTCTCATTAACCAAATCACAACTTCATATTGACCTAACGCGTCAAGAGTGTTGGGTAGTGGCGGGGTCTAGGTATATTCTTGAAGTTATTAATAAGTTTGGAGGACACGTTGACATTAAACACAATGCAATATATGGCAACTATATCTGGTAACACCGCGGACAAGTTCTGGCATTTAGATCACTTCCTTCATAATATATTCGCACGTCAATACTTCTTCTTTTAGCTCTTACCTTAAAGACAATTCTTTGTGAATGTCGGAGTCAGAGTTCAGAACAACGGTAGAAACCACACGTGTGTGACTACTAGAGATGGACAATTTCAGACTGCATGAGCAGCATAACTTTTCTCTATCTAACTGCACCGTTTACCAATACTTACGGACCAAAACTGTAATTAATCAATTTTTTCCAGAACACTCAGAAGAATTAATCGCCCAGGTTGATATCGTTTTACAACTGTCTGAAACTAACTATATTATAATCTTAAATGAGAACTTGCGGAAAATAGATCCCTTCATCAGACATTGGCTGGCGTTCTCCAAGCCGTTCACTAAATCGGGCTCCACTTTTATCTTTGCAACAACGTGTGACAACAAGATTAACCAGCACCACAAAGACATTTTTAACACACACTAGTGTGTCACTCATGAGACGCCGCACCGCAACAGCTGGTAGCGCTTCCATTGATAAACTATTAGAAATGAAAAACACACGGGGGTATCACATGAAAAAGAAAAAAAAATTGTGTCAAAAAAACGCGACGTTGGCACACGTTCTCTAGGCTGGCATTAAAGAATAGCGTAAATGATTTCCCCAAACTGCCCTGGAACTGTCGCAGGACTAAACCTCTACCGCTCTACAAGCAAAATATGGCCTACAGCCTGTCGATTCATATTATCACTGCATTTACAAATATTCTAACAACTCTGAACAATACACAACGAAAGCACGAAAACCGCCCCATTGATCATTTTGACTACTTTTTACGTTTTAGTCAATCTTCAATTATGTCTGAACCATGACAATTTTTTTTTTTTTTTTACCTAGCCTTCACACTTCCATTTTGCCATACAAGCGAAGCATCAGATGTATCCGTTTCAATCAGCGAAAGACACACTTCTCTGGTGGCGTAAGCAGCATTCGGAACGAATGATCTCGTTGATGTTATTATGATACTCTAGCGTTCTTCCCAGCTTCAGCTCAATGTACCAATTTAATCAATCCAGATAATCCATATCTCTGTATAATCCCTTTGTTCACGTCATGTCTGGTCAGGTTCACATCGACCCTTCAGATAGTGCTGGCCCAACTAGTAGGCCCTTCGGCGTTCGTTACCCTTCATCTACTGGCCGAGTATCGTAGAAGACGAGACCTTAACTGCAAGTGCCTGTAACAATAAACCCTTACAACCTCGCAAATTTAAAACCAGAATATTTTAACAGACCGGATACACCATCTCTTCAAGTGAGCGAAAAGCGCCTTGAAGTAAATAAGTAACTCGATCACCAGATTACTGTGCTACCCGCCAATTTCTTCGTTAACGCATTTCGTTAATTAAGCGGAGTTCTGCCCTCTGCTTAGCTCGCTGCAGTTACTTGCCGCTGATGATGCCACGGTCCTCCCCTAGGACCGCGTGCTCGAGTATCCCTTTTGGAACATCCAAACACTACTCCTGGTTATGTCTAATGTTCAGCTCCAATGGTACCCTGAAGGCGTCCTCTTTTGTAGAAGCAGTGTTTTCGTTTACTGATGGATCGGAAGTGCAGCTCGAAAATCTAAAACAAAACATGACCATACTCTTTGTTTTTTGGACAGCACGCCCAAACTGTGTTTTAAACTCTTTTAAAGTGCTCTAGACGCGCTTCTCTACGCACTGGATTCCTTAATTCTCCTTAATCCACTAAGCCACCTTATTCCGCGCTAATCACCCTTAATCCTTAAGGTACCACGAAGGGTCGGGACTTCCCTGGTGGTGGTCCCATGTCATGGACAATACAGCTGATGATGTGACACCAGCCATCAAATTTTTTTTTCATCCCTTCGAATCGTAGGGCGGCAGCACTACGTCTCAAGGTGTGAACACGAAAGTAACTAGAAAATCGTCTTCAGCAAGTTCTCCATATCTGGAACTTAAAACCGAACCACTTTCGCACTTTTTAACATTCATTTTTCGCTTCAGGAGTCCGACGATCGCTGGTTTTGCTCCGCGTTTTCCATAGAAGACTGGTCTTGTTCATTCATGAACCAAGTTTTTCTCGATATCGGTATTTGTGCTCCTCTTCCTTTTTCCAATAAGGGCGTGGTGGAGCTAATGAAGCTCCGATGTCGAACACACTTCCGATGTCGGGTATTGGCGGATCGCCAACTACTGGTTACATCAACTGAGGTTGAATTCCTTCCAAACGTGATTTACACAAGGCACTCCAACTTCAAGGAAACCAGTATTGAACTTGAAGCAACAGTTTATTGAATAATTGACACTTTATCAACATTTCATGACAACACACGAACGCGATCCGTAAACTAAAGTGACGTTAGCAGAGCGAGCACCACTGCGTGAATGTGTCGAGCTCGGTGAGTGCGCCTTATAAATGGTTCTCGGCCGCCCCACCTCGCGCGATTCATAGTGTAAGGCGATGTTGTTGTTTGAACACGTCACACTGCACGTGTTCTTGTTATCGAATGACTCAGCCCACACAGCTGTTTCGACGGATCGTCTCCGGCTCGGCATACCCTCCGACATGTATTATAGCGAGTGATAAGACAGACTCGATCCTTTCGCCTTTTTTTGCGTCTTAAATCTGGATCATAAATAGTTTTGGTGTGTTGTCTCAGAACACTATAGAAAATAAAAAGTTGACGTATAATTCTTTGGTAGGGTAATAAAAAGGGAAAAAATAGCTTACTTTGAGAATAGCCCGTTGTGCTCGTTCTAATTTTAACAAGTGTGTTTTGTTATCCCCGCCCCATGTGGTGATACAATAATTTAGCAGGGATTGACAGAGGGCAAAATATACTGTTTTTATTTAATTTTCATCCGCAACATGTCTCAGGTTTTTAAAAATTACTATTAATTTTCGGATTCTAGATGATAAGAGGTCAATGTGCTTATGAAAATTGAGTTTGTTGTCTAAAATAACCCCCAGATATTTTATAGATTCTGTTCTTTGTAGTCTAGGACATTCGCAGTTATTATCAGTGTCGTTCGAACAAATATGTGAGATTATAGTTTTATTAGTCACGTCTGAGGATCTAATTGAAAAGGTCATGAATTTAGTTTTTTCGGTATTTAAGGTAAGGACATTTTTTCTAAGCCATCTGTTTATTAAATTAAATCCTACTTGCGCATGTGAGAAGGCTTCCTCCCACGAATCACCAGAAAACAACAATGCAGTGTCATCAGCGAAGGTGATTATTTTACCTTGTGGTAGTAATAGTTGACAAAGGTCATTTATGTATATCAGGAATAAAGTTGGACCTAATATGCTGCCTTGGGGAACCCCATACGTAACCTGCAGTTCGTCGCTTACGTAACTACTAATTTGAACGCGTTGGGTGCGGTTTGTTAAAAAATCGGCGAATAATTTCAGCTGTGTACCTCTTACTCCGCATCCTTCAAGTTTAGCAATTAACGTCGGGATAGAGACCGTGTCAAACGCCTTGGCTAAGTCCAAAAAAAATGTTATGAGTTTCTTTTTCTGGTCGAGATTAGTGACTATGAAATTAGTTAGGTCAAGCACGGCGTCGGCAGCAGATTTATTAGCTCTGAACCCGTACTGCTGATTAGATAAAAAATCAATATTATTAATAAAGCTAAGTAATCTCTTATTTAGTAATCGTTCCAAAATTTTCGAGAGTGTAGGTAGGACGGATATAGGGCGATAATTACTAACGCAGTCCTTGTTACCACCCTTATAGATCGGCCGAATCCTAGCCGTTTTAAAGATCGAGGGAAACACTCCTGTTTGAAGAGCCAGATTACATAAATGAGTAATGGGGGGGGTTAAAATGTCCTAGAACGTTTTCAGTAGATTTGAAGAGATCAAATCTAACCCGACGGCACAGTCTTTTTTTAGATTTTTGATCATGGTCTTAATTTCATCATGATCCGTGGGTAGGAGGACTAGACTAGAAGGATTATTGTGATTTATTGACATACTAGGAGTAATTTCACGAATTTGGATAATATTTTGTGCTAAATTTTTGCCTACATTGCCAAAATAATTGTTATAATTTTAGATTACATAATATTTAGATTATATAATTAGATTATATATAATAATTGTTATAATGTTATAAGTTTAGTACTGTACTGTACCAACCCATTACTGCCCACTGTTGGGCTCAGGTCTCCTCCGAAGAGGGATAAGGCATAGTCCACCACGCTTGCCTAGTGCGGATTGGGGACTTCACATATCTTCAAAGGATTTTTAGAATCCTTTTCCGACATGCAGGTTTCCTCACGATGTTTTCCTTCACCGTTTTTAGCCAGTGGTGTTGTGAAAAATTGCACATAAATCTTTTTCATATTAAGATTTAGAGGTACAAGCCGGATTTGAACCCGCGACCTCCCGTTCGGAAGGACGCGCTTCGACCACTCGGCCACCACGACTTAAAGTTTAGAATTAAAAGTAATTTCCTTCACCACCTTCCAGAGCATTCTAGGATCATTACCAGCATTTTGAATCTGGCCTCTGTCATAGTTTTCTTTTGCAGTTTTCAATAAAAGACTACAGAAATTCCGGTAACGCTTGTAGGTTGTTCGAATAATGTCATTTTCCGGATCCATTTTCATTTTTTTGTTAAGTGAATTACGGTTTTTCAGACACCTTAGAATACCCGTTGTGATCCATGGTTTGGTTATTTGTTTTCGTCTAGGTACAGTGGAGGATTTGGTATTTTTTAAGATAACTTTACTCAAGGTATCAACCAAATAATTCGCTGCACAATTAGCGTCAACAAATTCATAAATTCGACTAAAATCAATGTTTTTAACATCATTTTCCAAACCTTGCTTATCTAAGCGACTCATAACCGTAGGCGTTTCCGTCTTAGTAGGAGTAGAAAGAAAGAAGGCCACACTATCATGATCTGTTACAGTTGAGAGAAGTACCAAGCAACGAATGAGGACAACTTCGATTTAATAAGAACATGGTCCAAGCAAGTTTTATTATGAGTTGGATATAAATGAGCGGGTAAAATTCCGTGGTAAGCAAGTAATTCAAGATAGGCAGCACTATTACTGTTATTACTAATTAAATCTATATTAATATCTCCTATGACAACTATGTTTTGGATATTGGAATACTGTTTTAATAGTTTGTCTAGGGATTGAAAGAAACCACTGAGAATTTTGTACCTTGGTGGACGGTAGATACCGAAAATAATACAATTGCTGTTCGGCTTTATAATTAAACAATTAGCGTCCATTAAATCTGCTTCTTCAATCGACACTATTAGGTCACTCCTAGTGTATACGACCACCCCTTCGTTTTGAGATAAATTATTTAACGTAGAAAAATTATTATAACCACTTACCGCTGGAATATGGCCTGAAGAATATAACCAACACTCAGTCAAGACAATTAGGTCCCAAGATACTTTTGTTTGAGTCAAATGTGCTGTGAAATCAATTATATTACGATTTAAACTTCTGATGTTCTGATGGATGACTTTAAGACACTTGCCTGCCTGTAATAAATGCAATTGACACTCTTCAACTTCACATAACACAGATTCGGCTACCTTGTAATCATCTAATTCACTAATATTATTGTTAAAACTATCGAATGCTAATGTTTAAAATTATTAGTATTGTGCAGTGCACGGAATACATGTTAGAATGATATTGTTTAAAATTATAGTTCAAACACGAAAAACTTACATTAAATTGAAAATTATGAGTACAGTATATTATTTTACATACTATTTTCAGTATTGATATAGAATAATTATACACAATAACTTTTATATTTGTAATGTAATGAGTTCCAAATGATTTAAGAATATGTGTTATATGAGGGCAGTTTGGAAATATATTGTAAGTTAGGGTGGTGCACACAGAGGCTTTACAGTTTATAGCAAGTAGAATTAAGTGAAAAATAAACATGAGTAAACTTAAATATCTAAAAATCAAAATTAAAAATAAGAAAATAAAAATACTAAACGAAGCACTAGAACTGGGACCATGTTCATTTAGTCATGCGGAGGTCTTCAGCTTCTCCAAGTCCACTTCTGAACTTATAAGGACACGTGGTCCATTGGCCTTTATTCTGATATAAACCTTGCCATACGATGTCCAGCAACTATGTAAATTCCTATTTTTTACCTCCTCCCTTGCTAAGTAATGAAGTCTTTGCATATGGTGTTAGGAATTCGGCGATATAGACAGGTTTTGTTGGTCCTTTAATATTCAAGGTATTATTATTTAGTCGATTATTTGGATTCTCCTTATTATAGTTTCTGGCAGCTCTTAGAATTGCTTCTTTCTTCAGCACTGAGGTCAGGTGTACCACAATGGCACCATCAATTTTATCTTTGAGCTTTAGTCTATAGACGTCTTTAATGTCTGAATCAAGAATGGGTGAGTTGATAGTTTGTGACAGGTTTTTGGTAAGATTAACCAGTTTTGCCTTATCCTCATTTTCGAGTTTTGGTATATTCCGTAGTTCAATAGCAGACATTCGCAGATTTTTTTCTTGAATCTCCAATTTAAATTCCAATTGAGCGATACTAGTTTTATAATTACTATTTTCTTGTTGGAGTTTGTTCATGTTGGCTAGCAAATTGTCGTTTTTACGCGACATAAATTCCATGGATTCTTTGATATCGGAGTTTTGTTTCTGAACCTCTGCTAACGTCGTTCTTATGGAGTTCCATTTCGTATCTTGTTTATTTTGAAAAGTCTCAAACATTCCTCTTATTTCAGTGATCACACTATTGCTGTCATCTAAAGAATCTTTCATCTTTCGTTTGACTCGTTTTGTAAGATCCAAGAAAGGTCAACTACAGTGGCAATAAAAAAATATAAAACGTCCTCCGCAGATGTTACCTGACATTCCTGGGATTAGCGAAGATAACACTCGCGCTGGAGCTTCAAAACCTCGCGCAGAGCCCCGGGATAGCAACTCTGAAACTTGGGACAGCAGTGAGGAAGAATAATCATTGGACTGTCTTCAAAACCATAGATTTAAATTCAATTAGAGTAAACACAGAGTCTTCGATAGTTATTGGAGAAGGTACGACATGGACATTTGACACAAGTTTCGTCTTGTCCATGTTCATTTTTAGACCTACTTCCAAGGAAACTCTGCTGAGATCATTGAGCATTGCAGAGAGCTCCTCCGCGGTTTCAGCCATGATCACTACATCGTCGGCGAATCGAAGGTGAGTTATGTACTCGCCATTTATATTGATGCCCTTTCCAATCCAGAACCTTGAAGACATCCTCCAGTGCAGCGAAGAACAGTTTTGGTGATATGACATCACCCTGTCTCACGCCGTGCTCTAGAGGTATTGGTTTCGAGGTCTGGCCTTGGAGTTGGACTGACATAGTGGCGTTTTCATACAGGAACTTCAACACTTCGATATACCGGTAGTCGACTTGGCACCGCTGAAGGGACTGCAATACAGCCCATGTTTCGACAGAATCAAAGGCTTTCTCGTAGGCCACAAACGCCAAGCAAAGAGGCAAGTTATACTCCTCGGTTTTCTGTATAACTTGTCGCAGCGTATGTATGTGGTCTACGGTACTATAGCCTTTTCGGAAACCAGCTTGTTCGGGAGGTTGGAATTCGTCAAGCCTGCGTGAGAGACGATTCGTGATGTCCCTCGAAAACAACTTATAGACGTGGCTCAGGAGCGTAATGGGTCGATAATTTTTCAGAAGAGTATTATCACCCTTCTTGAAGAACAATGCGACCAAACCCCTGGTCCATGCCCGTGGCGTTTTCCCTTCGAGTATGACGGCATCGAAAATCTTCTGTAGAGCCTTGAGGATAGGTTTCCCTCCCGCTTTCAGAAGCTCA
The DNA here is from genome assembly GCA_030269945.2 of Trilocha varians. Taxonomy (NCBI): domain Eukaryota; kingdom Metazoa; phylum Arthropoda; class Insecta; order Lepidoptera; family Bombycidae; genus Trilocha; species Trilocha varians. The sequence goes on along the minus strand of AP028282.1, from coordinate 12,966,356 downwards.
GCCGTGACACCGTCATCACCCGGCGCATTATATTATACAAATTATACAAACTATTTCAGAAGTTAGTTATAACCGAGAACCAAATATGTTATACCAGAATATGTTTGAAAAGATTAATTTAGCTTTCAAAGATGTATTTATTCCTAAAACGATTTATATTAACAATAAAAAACGTTTTAGTGAGTGGGCCACTGTTGGAATTTATAAAAGTAGGCAGACTTTGTATGACCTTTATTATGAAAAATCGTATAACAATGATGAGTCATTTCATCAATATGTCAGAAACTATTCAAAATTATTCAGGAAAGTTTGCATAATGGCAAAGGCCTTACATTTAAGTAATTTAATAAAAAAAGCCTCTGACAAAATAAAGATGACTTGGAACATCATTGGTAAAGAAACTGGTAAAGTCAGAAATAACCACCAAGAATTCTCATTGAGAATGAATGATAACTTGATAACTAGTCACGAAGGTGTGGCTAATGCTTTCGAAAAGTTTTTCTCTGACATTCCAGTTTCAACTACTTCCTCTTTAAATTCGTCCCCATTAGAAGCTGAAAAATTACTAAGCAAACATGTTAAAATATGCAATGTAGTATTTAAATTTAAGAATATTAACTCAAAAGATATTATGAAGAGTTTCCATAGTATTAATGTTAAGAATACAGCTGATCTGTGGGGAATATCAGTAAAGGTCGTGAAATCTATTATAGATGTTATATCTCCTCATCTTACTAGTATATTTAATGATTGTATCAAGTGTGGTGTGTTTCCTGACCTAATGAAACACAGTAAAGTGATCCCCCTTTTTAAAGCTGGTAATACTGATGACCCCTCTAACTACAGACCTATATCAGTACTACCAACATTGAGTAAAATCTTTGAAAAAATTATATTAGAACAACTATTAGACCATTTTAAGTCAAATAACCTGCTACACAATAAACAATTCGGGTTCACGAGGGGTCGCTCTACTACTGATGCAGGTGTTTATTTAGTCAAAAATATTTTCCAAGCTTGGGAAGAGTCTCATGATGCTCTCGGAGTATTTTGTGATTTATCTAAAGCATTTGACTGTGTTGACCATGAAACATTGGTGAGGAAACTACATCACTATGGTATTAGGGATGGTACGTTAGCGCTTATTAAATCTTATTTATCGGGCAGGACACAAATAGTCGATGTTAAAGGAAACCGATTATCGGGTGCCGAATTGAGTATGGGTGTACCTCAGGGTTCCATCTTGGGTCCTTTTTTATTTCTAATATATATCAATGATCTACCTAGTTTTATTGAGACCCGACACGACGTCGTATTATTCGCAGATGATACATCTTTCCATTGGTTTCGTGTTAATAATTAGGGATGTCGGAAATGTAATAAAATATCGATATATATTGTATCGATATTTTTTGAATATATCAATATCGATGTTGATATTTTTATTTAAAAATATCGATATATCGATATATCGGTACGATACGAAGAAAAAATATTTGGCCTAATTTACTTCATCTTACATTACTAGATAAATACTAATCTATAGACATAATTTTTAATAAATGAAGAATAACAATGAATAATTTAATTATTTATTAATCAAGCCAATATTCATCTGATACAGACATAAGAAAGACTCTTTGATTTACGTGCTCGGCTGTAAGCCGACTTCTGTTATTGGGTACTGCGAGATTTACAGCAGATGCCACTCTCTCTGAAGAAACCGAGGACGCAGGCGATATCAAATACTTAAGAGCTATGTCGGAAAGGACTGGGGTAAAATGACGACAGTCAAACCAGAATTTTGTAGGATTCTCTTTTCTGGGTATTATTGGCTGATCTAGATATTGCTTTAGTTCGCTAGGCATACCATCACTGGTTGAAAGTAAACTGGAGTTTGCTGAAGCTGCAGCAATATCTATCAAAATTTTTTCATGTCCGGACCACAGCGACGGCGAAGAATTTTCTGAATTTGGAATTATGGTAGTGGCAGTGGGTCTGAGTTCAGGCGAAAGTTGTCCTCTACGTCTATGTTCTAAACGTATTTCTTTTGACAATGCGGTTATTGCAGTGGAAACAGCTAGTGCTGAATTAAAATGAATACGCTTAAAGCGAGGGTCTAAAATTGTTGCTATAGCAAGATGTAAATGTCGCTCTAGTGGTTCTAGTTTGGCAACAACTAAGTTTAGCAAACTCTTCTGAACAGCAACACCAAGTTCGGTGAAAGGTTTTACTTGTTCAAGTCCTTTCTGAAGTAAGTTTGCAATAGGAATCGCCAAACTAGAAGTCACATACTGATCCCCGCTAATGTCTTCAGTAGCTTGCTTAAATGGGGTAAGCAATGTTATCAGATCTCGTATGACACTTAGCTCTGAAGAAGTTATCATATCAGGTGCGTTCCTGCAAGTAAGAAGACCAATATTAGTCCACTTTATTAAATTTATTTTATTTTTTATAATTTTGATGCATTTATTTTATACTTTACTTACCTGATACATTCTTCGTGCTGTCAATGTCACCATCTCATGTGAAGGAATGCAGTTATTAGCTGTGTTAAGAAAATGCGCTGTCACCACGATGAAACTTCGTGTCGAGTTGGTAAGAGTTAATATATCACTTGTTAAAGCAATATTATTTATCTCACTTAATTTTTGTTTTAAAATGGTTTTGGTAGTGACATATCGTTTTTCCATGAGACCAGTTATCTGGAATGAGAAATGAATAATAAAATAACATTTAAAAATAAAAAGGATAAGATAATAATTTAATATTATAGTTCACTTACAGTAGTTCGTGATGGAACCTTATAACGTGGACAAATAATGCTCATAAATCTTTTAAATCCTGATTTTTCTACACATGATAGAGGCATGTTGTCTTTGCAAATCATGTGGATCAAAGCTTGATTTATTTGGCAAGTTTTATAACCGCCTGCTAAATTGAGAAAAATAATAAAATTAGAACATCCCCCATAGAACTAAAATGTAAACAATACAGTAATCTAAAATCAATAAAAATACCTTCATAGTTTGAACTTCTTTCAAACATATCTACGAGTGTAGTCTGTTTCAACAAGTCTTTACTCTGATGCTGACCATCTTTGGAGGATTCATTCTGAAAATAATATTGAACATTTTGTATATATTTCATTACACTGGTCGTCACAAATAGTATTAAGGTTAAGTGAAAACACCAAAATTTAAATTTATCGATATCGATACTTTTAGTAATTACACATCATTAGTTGACTGGTTATTGGTCATGAACAAGTGATGTTTAGATTCTAAAGCTACGTTTGGTCTTGCACAAATGTCGAAATGAAATACTTACACCAGTATCATCGTAAATCGCAGATTCAGACAATTCCATGAAGTTGTTTTCTATCTCCGCAGGTTTATTAGTAATGGTAATAGTTGAATAAGTAGACGAAACGGGTGAACTGGTTCTTGGTGTAATATTCACTTCAGTTGACCTTGCTTTTTTATTTTTAAGTTGCAAAAACGCATGGTGATGCTTATTTTTTAGATGTGCAGATAAATTCGTCGTATTGCCACTGGTTTTATATGTTTTTCCACACAAATTACATGAAACGTTTTGTCTGTCTATTTTTTTGAAAAAGTTCCATACAACACTAGACATGACTGGAATGGTCAAATTATTTTGATATTTTACGTGAATCAATTATTGATTTAGTCAGTTATTTTGTTTGAGAACTGCAAATCAACTCAATTGCAGGTAGAAACACGATCGCGTTGTGGTTATAACGGATAACAGACCGGACGGATAGGTGTGCGACACTGGACAGACACTGACACTGAATGAAATGACATTGACGGATAGACAAAAAAAAAAAAAAATTGTTAAAAAATGTTAGTATCAAAAGTATTATTTTTTAGGATTTTAAAATCATAAAAAATATCGAATTTTATACCTTTTCATAACTTGTAATTTTATATCGATACCTCGATATATCGAAAAATTAAATATCGCTCAAAAATATCGATACATTTAAAAAAATATATCGATATATCGATGTATCGATATTTTTTCGACAAGCCTATTAATAATCTCTTATTAAACGCAAAAAAAACCAAATGTATTAAGTTTAGTTTACAATATATATGTAATATATAATTGTTGGTGGGGAGTCAATGGAGCTTGTTGAGTCAACTGTATTTCTTGGTATAACAATGGATTCCAAGCTGCAGTGGGGACCCCACATAAATAAATTAGCGAGTAAGCTCAGCTCTGCGGCATACGCGGTGAAAAAAATTAGACTCATTACTAATGTAGACACGGCTCGTTTAGTTTATTTCAGTTATTTTCATAGTGTTATGTCCTATGGCATTTTGCTATGGGGCAATGCAGCCGATGTAGAAACGATCTTTATCTTGCAGAAAAGAGCTATACGCGCTATTTATAATATGCACTCAAGGGAATCCCTGAGGGAAAAATTTAAAGAAATTAAAGTTCTCACTTTACCATCCCAATACATTTTTGAAAATTTAGTGTATGTTAGAAAGTATATTGAGGAATTTCCTAAAAAGTCTGACCTACATAGTAGAAACACCAGGAACAAACATAAACTTGATTTACCGATGAGTCGGTTGCATAAAATAAGAAATTCCTTCAGGTGTTTGTCTGTATGCTTGTACAACAAAATCCCACAAGATGTTCAAAACCTACCTATACATAGGTTTAAGAAAACTATTAAAGAACGTCTGTGCAAGAAAGCCTACTATAAGGTCAATGATTACCTGGACGATTGTACAAAGTGGGAATGAGTTGCTCGCCAAGGTCATTTCATTAACATTATCGATTTTTTTTATATATATTATATCTATACTTATAATAAAATCGTAGAGAGGTCAATTCTGTACATTGAAAATATCAAAAAAAAAACTAGCAGGGGGTGTTTGGTTATCGACTCTGATGCCAAAAATGCAATTAGATTTTTTTTTGTCTGTTTGTCTGTTTGTCTGTTTGTCTGTTTATCTGTTTGTCTGTTTGTCTGTTTGTCTGTATCTTTGTGCACGCTAATCTCCGAACCGGCTGAACCAATTTAGTTGGGGTTTTTTGTAATGTATTATGGCAAGTCTCACTTAACATTTAGTCGTTGTTTTATCAAAATCGGTTCAGTATTAAAAAAGTTATAAGCGAAATAACGTCGATGGGTATTACGTTTTCTTGGCCAACATAAAGAGATCTCCAATTTATATGGTGAATCGTCGCAACTGGAGCTCTGACTAAAGTGGCCAGCGGAACCAGTGATATTGAGTAATTCGTATTTCGACTGGAAAGAGTGCCGAGCGAATAATGCGTCGTGCCGTCCCTACAAACCCCGTGCTGGGTTCTGGCCTCAGCCGGGGTTTGGACGATGAGTGTGAGCGGTTGGAGGTTTTAGTGCGGTTCAACTCCCACATATCCGGTGATTTCCTACAACTGAAAAAAAAAAAGTTAGTCTTTATTACATAAGCTCGGCCATTGAAAGTCCCATCCAAATCGACCCAGCCAATCATGTTTAGGCTCTACTGAAGCGTCCTGATGAAATCTTTGCGTAGAGCATGGATGTCAAGGTCTGATGATGGAGCTGGAAGGTGGCTATGGGAACTCCGTCAATAAGCAAGATAATCTCATCGTGTTTAGGCTCTAATGAAGCGTCTTGATGAGTTCTTTGCATAGAGGATGAATGTCAAGGTCTGATGATGGAGCTGGAAGGTGGCTATGGGAACTCCGTCATTAAGAAAGATAACCTCATCGTGTTTAGGCTCTAATGAAGCGTCTTGATGAGTTCTTTGCATAGAGGATGAATGTCAAGGTCTGATGATGGAGTTGGAAGGTGGCTATGGGAACTCCGTCATTAAGAAAGATAACCTCATCGTGTTTAGGCTCTAATGCAGCGTCTTGATGAGTTCTTTGCATAGAGGATGAATGTCAAGGTCTGATGATGGAGCTGGAAGGTGGCTATGGGAACTCCGTCATTAAGCAAGATAAGCTCATCGTGTTTAGGCTCTAATGCAGCGTCTTGATGAGTTCTTTGCGTAGAGGATGAATGTCAAGGTCTGATGATGGAGCTGGAAGGTGGCTATGGGAACTTCGTCATTAAGAAAGATAACCTCATCGTGTTTAGGCTCTAATGAATCGTTTTGATGAGTTCTTTGCATAGAGGATGAATGTCAAGGTCTGATGATGGAGCTGGAAGGTGGCTATGGGAACTCCGTCATTAAGAAAGATAACCTCATCGTGTTTAGGCTCTAATGCAGCGTCTTGATGAGTTCTTTGCGTAGAGCATGGATGTCAAGGTCTGATGATGGAGCTGGAAGGTGGCTATGGGAACTCCGTCATTAAGAAAGATAACCTCATCGTGTTTAGGCTCTAATGCAGCGTCTTGATGATTTCTTTGCGTAGAGCATGGATGTCAAGATCTGATGATGGAGCTGGAAGGTGGCTATGGGAACTCCGTCATTAAGAAAGATAACCTCATCGTGTTTAGGCTCTAATGCAGCGTCTTGATGAGTTCTTTGCGTAGAGCATGGATGTCAAGGTCTGATGATGGAGCTGGAAGGTGGCTATGGGAACTCCGTCATTAAGAAAGATAACCTCATCGTGTGTAGGCTCTAATGAAGCGTCTTGATGAGTTCTTTGCGTTGAGGATGAATGTCAAGGTCTGATGATGGACCTGGAAGGTGGCTATGGGAACTCCGTCATTAAGCAAGATAACCTCATCGTGTTTAGGCTCTAATGCAGCGTCTTGATGAGTTCTTTGCATAGAGGATGAATGTCAAGGTCTGATGATGGAGTTGGAAGGTGGCTATGGGAACTCCGTCATTAAGCAAGATAACCTCATCGTGTTTAGGCTCTAATGCAGCGTCTTGATGATTTCTTTGCGTAGAGCATGGATGTCAAGATCTGATGATGGAGCTGGAAGGTGGCTATGGGAACTCCGTCATTAAGAAAGATAACCTCATCGTGTTTAGGCTCTAATGCAGCGTCTTGATGAGTTCTTTGCGTAGAGGATGAATGTCAAGGTCTGATGATGGAGCTGGAAGGTGGCTATGGGAACTCCGTCATTAAGCAAGATAACCTCATCGTGTTCAGGCTTTAATGAACCGTCTTGATGTGATCTTTGCGTAGAGGATGAATGTCAAGGTCTGATGATGGAGCTCTAAGATGGCTATGTGAACTCTGTCAATAAGCAAGATAACCTCATCGCGTTTAGACTCTAATGAAGCGTCTTTATGAGTTCTTTGCGTAGAGGATGAATGTCAAGGTCTGATGATGGAGCTGGAAGGTGGCCTCTGTCTGTCTGGTTAATCTCTGGAATGGCTAAACCGATTCGGACGGGCTGGCTTTCAATGACTGATAGTTTATGTTATATGGAGTAACTTAGGCTATATTAATTTTAGAAATTGTTGTTTTTTTTAAATTCTCGATGAAGTTCAAGGATATTATTTACAGCGAGAAAAAAATCGAATAGTTGACATTTAATTGAGATTGGCGCAGACGAAGTTGCGCGGGGCAGCTAGTGTTTAATATAAAATTGTAAAATACTTTAAAAAAAATATGATCAAAAAAGAAAAAAGACATGCCCGTTGAGTTTCTTGCCAGTTCTTCTCAGGACGGTGGCTACAATTATTATTTTTTTTGTGTCCGAACTGGTGGTAGCTTGTAACTTTTGACGTCAACAAGAATGAGTACGTCATCAATGTTGAAAATAAAGTATTTCATTTCATTTCGTTTCGTTTCGTTTCGTTTCGTTTCGTTTCGTTTCGTTTCGTTTCGTTTCGTTTCGTTTCGTTTCGTTTCGTTTCGTTTCGTTTCGTTTCGTTTCGTTTCGTTTCGTTTCGTTTCGTTTCGTTTCGTTTCGTTTCGTTTCGTTTCGTTTCGTTTCGTTTCGTTTCGTTTCGTTTCGTTTCGTTTCGTTTCGTTTCGTTTCGTTTCGTTTCGTTTCGTTTCGTTTCGTTTCGTTTCGTTTCGTTTCGTTTCGTTTCGTTTCGTTTCATTTCATTTCATTTCATTTCATTTATTTCACAGAAACAATAATTTCTAATTTGTTCAATTTTAGTACAATGGAGCCAGATGTACAAATTCCTTCAACGTCCAGTACACCGATGGAGACTAATGATATCGTGCCACCAACGTCTGCTATACCTTTCGCTGTGCCACACACACCCCATAACGCCAAAGCGCAACGACAAAGTATGTATAGAAAACGTAAGGCCGCGGAAAGAACTCCTGCAGAGGCAGCAGATTTTGCAAAAGCAGCCGCCGAAAGACAACGTTGATGCAAGCAACGTAAACTCGCCAACTCAGCTCTTGACACCGGCATACTAGAGTCAGCCACAGTGTCTGCTCCTGTGGTAGTGGAAAGAACAGTTACTGCCCAGACCAGCGCTCAGCGACAACGTGCTTACAGACAGCGTAGAGCTGCTCAAATTGTTTCACAAATAAGTACTCCACTGACTCACACAGCAGTGCAACCGGAAATATCAACCTGGAATATCAAATGGTCGTCGTCAATAAAGAGGTTTAAAACTACATTTCTGGACAACGAATTTGGCCACGCTTGCTCTGTTTGCGACCGATTGTGGTTCAAGAATGACCTTAAAATCATCACTGCTGCACAACTACAGGTCATATCGAATTAGTTCGTTAAGGAAAGTAGGCAACTACGCGAGGAGGATTATACGCATATTTGCAACACCTGTAGATTTTCGCTGAACAAACATAAGCTTCCTACCCTTACAAAAGTGAATGGCTTCTCATATCCAGAAATACCTCCTGGCTTACCGCCACTGGATCCATTTAGTGAACGATTAATCTCACCACGTCTGCCATTCATGCAAGTTCGTCGTCTGCGGCATGACTTCTCTTATGGAATTATTGGTCAAGTGATCAACGTTCCAGTCAACGTAGAAGACATGGTAAAATGCTTGCCCCGGCATTTAGATGACGACGACGTCATTAATGTCAACATCAAACGGAATCTCGCACACAAAACAAATTACACCAGTGGCTACATGTCCAAAAGGACAATCAAAGAATGGTTGGATGTACTTCAAAATTCAAGTCTATATCGCTTGTACGATATTAAAGTAGATTTGTCAAGGCTGCAAACTGTCGTGCCACCAGAGGAAGATTTGCAGGATAACTCGGCTCATCGAATCGAAACAATCGCCGCCGAGTGTACTCCGGAGTCAGAAATTCTTGCTTCCAGGCAGCATACACTACTGTGGATCGAAGAGGATTGCCTCGACATCGCACCAGAACATCGGGCCATGCCTCTGAACATCATTTACGACCGTCATGCTGAAGAACTATCATTTCCTGCAATATGCTACGGCCAGCCTCGTCGCTTCCACATGGGAGTTTCAGTGACACTTTACATGATGGCAACCAGTGAATTACGACGAAGTGACAGACGCGGAGCCACGCCTCAAAAAGTCTTGTACGTTGCTATGAAGATTCTACGTCTCCGCATGGTGGATGGCATTTACAGCACATTTCGGAATGTGTCAACCACGGAAAACGTAACTCGACGCATGTTGGAGGACCCGGAATTTCTTAAAGAATTTGTCGTTCAAAATCTTGCCTTCATGAAGTCAGTACCTAATTCCGTCCAGTATTGGGCCTCTCGCAAACGAGATCTGTTTGCGATGCTCCGTCAACTAGGTAAACCGACCATATTTCTCACTTTAAGTGCAAACGAAGTACGCTGGTTGATATTACTGAACTTACTCCTCAAATTGGGTAACAAGTATCCTGGAAAAGTTGCTGAAGATCTAAACACGTCAGAGCGGTGATCCAGTTACGTGCTGCATATATTTCCACAAACTCGTCGGTACATTGATGAATATTCTGAAGGCAAAACAATCATATAATCCATTTGGCCAGTGCTTTGTTTCTTTCGCATTGAGTTCCAGCACCGAGGAAGCCCCCACGCACACATTTTGTTGTGGTTGAATAATGATCCACACGAGGCCGTGTCAGAAAATATGCCAATGACCATCGAGCTCGTGGAGAAGCTGAGTTCTGTCGCCAAAGAAGATATGCCCAATGAGACCATCTACGCCAATCAAATTCACAAGCACACTTTCACCTGCACGAAGCGAGGTGAGACGACTTGCAGATTTGGGATCCCGTACTGGCCGATGCCTTCTACTCGAGTCTTGGTTCCAATGCCTCAGACTGATGGACGCCGGTCAACATTCCAAAAAAAAAAGGAGCTACGAACGTGTCTCAGCGAACGTACATACCCTAGCATGGATGACTTTTTGAGGGAACATGGTTTGACATTTGATGCATATCTTGATATAGTACGTTCTACCCTTCGCAGGCCAACTTTGTTGTTTAAACGTAACTTCGATCAACTTATGACAAACACGTTCAACCCTTACCTTGCTGGTCAAATTAATTCCAACATCGATATTCAGTTTAGCTTAGATGAATACAGCTGCGCTCAGTACGTCGTGGAATACGTGAACAAATAAGCTCGTGGAATGGGTAACTTGAATCGAGAGTTGACTAAAACGATGGAAGAACATCCTGACCGCGATTACACTGGTAAATTAAAAGCATTGAGTGTCAAACTTCTCAATGCAGTTGAAATGTCGCCGCAAGAAGCAGCATGGTATTTGTTACGACAGCCGATGAGCGAAGCAAGCCGTCAATTTGTGTACATACCAACAGTGTGGCCCTCAGAGAGACAACGTTGCTGCAAACGTCGGAAACAATTGGATCGCGAAGGAATCGCAGAGGACAGCACAGACGTGTGGACCAAAAACATCATTCAGCGGTATGAAGAAAGACTTCCATCTTTGCAAGATGTATATTTGCGTCGTGGTATGCTAAGTCTCGTGATTTCATTGACAATGAAGACGACTTGAACGTGCATGAAGATGACGATCCTGAACCGCCGACTGAAGAAAGAACGACATCGAGAGGATATCACAAACGTTTGATCGGTCGAATCATACGATACAGCTGCTACGACATAGATGAAACTGTCAATTATCAACGTAGATGGTACTGCTTTACTTGCCCTTTCGCAACGAAGTCGCTGACATTGTTGATTGTAATAAATTTATACAATTATTCAATGACAACAAGGAATCTATCATGGAACGCAGAAAACTTTATTCATTGACATTGCAGAGGTTCATGAGCGACGGTAACCACTTACTAGGTGGGCCGTTGGCTCGTCTGCCTACATGGCATTAAAAAAAAAAACCACAGAACCAACGGAAACAGAGTCAAGAAGAGTGTTTGTAGAACAGCTGTTAGGAGGAGAGGGAGCTGAAAATAACGATGATGTTAATGAAATCGTGCCGCAAAACGGATTGTCAGTTGTAAAAAAACGGAGCAACGTGATGCCAAAACAATAATATTGTGAGCTGCTACGAACTACAAATGCTGAAAAACGTGAGGTGGTTCTTGAGGCATCGTTTACATGGCTGCGGAGATGAGCTCCTACAGGCTCTACAAATCTTCTTCACCGGACCAGCAGGATGTGGCAAAACGTATACATTGAAGGCCCTCATGGAAACGTACAATCGTTACACTCAGAACCACAACTCACTCAACAACGCCTACGTTGCTTGTGCAAGCACAGGTAAAGCAGCTGTACCTCTTAGTGGAACAACAGTTCACTCAGCATTTCGCCTAACAACTTTTCGAGTTACAAGACTTCTATCAGCTGAAAACTTGCAAGCCTATAGAAATATGGTCGTTGGCGTGAGAGCAACCCTCCACCTCCCATGGTCCTACCCGCCATCATGGCATAACGGACCGAATCGCGGGAAAGTGCGCATGGTACTTGCTCGAGGCACTTTCCCGTGCGCACTTTCTTGACTCCCTACAAATTTCTATATCCGTCCCTTCGGTAACAATTCTCCCCATCTGGGGCTTATGACGGTACAAAATTACGTGAGTGACGCGCACGCAGTCTTCAACCAAGTCTGACTAAATCAACTTTCGCCTGTTGTGCCAGACGTGCGCGAATATCCGAAAGGCTGCAAATGCGTCGGGGCACCCTACGAGGCTTCCATGGTGAAGAGGCCCGATGAGTGTCCCCCTCACTGATTCAATGAGGACCGTTCTCGCATCATCATAAAGCACGCATTGCCAGAGAGCGTGATCTCGCATCTCCTCTGCCACTCCGCAGGGGCAGGAGCCATCCTCCCGCAACTTGAAGCTGCAGAGCTTGTTGTTAAAGCATCCGTGGCCCGTGAGCAGCTGGGAGACCACGTAGCCCGGCTCGACCCATGAGCAGTTCAGCCGCCTCTTGACGTCCGGGAAGAATCGGAAGAGCTCCCGGCCGTCCGTGCTCTCCAACCAGCGAGTCTTCCAAAGGCCAACAACCTCCGCCCGGATCAGGGTCTTCCTCTCCCGACGCTCCTTCTTCTCCGCACAGCACAGCTCAACCGAACAGCGGCCGGCGAAGAGCACCTCAAGGTCAGCCGGCAGAACGCCAGCCAACGCGACGGTACTAACCGTCCTGTAGGCTTTTGATAGTAGTGTTAGCGCAGGCCGCTGCGTCCGCAGCAGTGCGCTTCTCACCACGTAAACTGATACGCGATGGAACCACACCGCCGCTGCGTACGTTACGACCGAGACAAATGTACCCTGATACAACACCCTAAGGGCACGATAACGGATGCCCCAGGAGGTGGCTGAGACTCGAGACATCTTGCCGAATGCAGCACAAGCTCGCTCGCCAGCGAGCGCAGCGTGCGTCGCAAACGAACGCGTGCAGTCCAGGGTGACGCCAAGCACGGTGACACTGCTGACGGATTGGACGGAAACACCGTCCAGCCGAATCACTGGCGCACGCTGAAAACTGCCTTTCTGCGTTATCGTCCGCGACTTCCCCGGCGAAAACGACAAGCGGTTCCGAGCCCCCCACTTTGTAACCTCACGCAGCGTGCAGCTTGCCTTCTGCTCTATGCTGGCTCGCGACGACGCCTCGATCACGATGGTCAGATCATCGGCGTATGCTAACAAGCTGACCCCATCCGGGGCAGGCACTCTCAGCAGGTCATCCATCAGCAGATTCCAGAGGGTGGGTCCAAGCACTGACCCCTGCGGGCAGCCCATCGTCGACACCTTCCACAGCGTCCGGTCTCCAGCCGATAGTCCCACCTTCCGGCCACAGAAATAGCTTACGAGGATGCGGTAGATGTTACACCGCACACCCGCTTGCTTGGCTTTTAGGAGTACCATCGGCCACCAGGCGTTGTCGAAGGCGCCCGAGATGTCTAGCAGGATAAGCTGGACGTACTTAGACGCCGACTCTGCGCAGATGTTCTGTATAGCCCGCAGGGCCGTCACCGTGGACCTCCCTCCGGTAAAGCCGTGCTGGGAGGAAGAGATATTGCGATATAGGCACGGAGCGCAGGACAAGATGATCCGCTCCAATATCTTGCCCAAGACGGGGAGCAAGGTAATTGGTCGGTATGCCTTTGGATCCGACAGCGGTCTGTCGTTGCCCTTCGGCAGAATCACTAGCCTGCCAGTTTTCCAGATCTCCGGAAACACGCCCTGTCGGATGCACGCACCGTACATCGCATGCATTTCGATGGAAGTGGCCTTCCAGGCCTCACGGACGATGCGCGACGTTATACCGTCGCTACCTGGCGATGTATTAGGCAGGTTGGTTATTATATTCCCCAGCATTTCAACGGATATCATATCGGTGCATTCCGAAGTTGATGGAGGGAACGCCGCGAATATCCGCACTCGACGGTGGTAGACAGTGTCGGCCGACGGGTCATCATCCGGGCACAGTGCATGTACCAATGAGCGCATAGTAGCGCCTGTGTCCCTGGTCAGCTCGTCGGCGACTTTAATACCGCGCAGGACGGACTGTGGGGGGCGCATTCTGCCACTGGCGACCCGATAGGCCATTCCCCACGGGTCCTCATTCCCGGAGTTAGCCACTGCGCGGAAGTGGGAGAGTTCAGCCGCTTTCATTACCTCCTTATATGTCCGTCTAGCCGCACGCAATTCCACGAGGCTCCTCTGTTCAGCAGCACCTCCCGCGCGTCGCGTCTTCTGCCAGGCGCGTCTTGCCCTGGCTACCAGGCGACGCTGCTGATCCAGTGCCGGGGTCCACCATTCGTAGCCTGCAGTAACGCTGTGAGTCCGTCGCCCAATAGTCATTTCCGCAGTTCGCTGCAGAATCTTTGTGTAGGATGAGCAGATCAGCTCTGCATTGCCTGTGTTGGCCAGTCCCTCCATCCTGGTGCTAAGGGTACCGCGGAAGAGCTCCCAGTCCACGTGCCTTGTGCGGAATTTGGACTCCTCCATGCGCTCCGTAGTTCCATCAGCGCGTGTCGGCATTCCCAAGACAGAGAAGGTGATGAGGCGGTGGTCGCTGACACTCACATCCTCATGCACCCTCCACCGACACACGTTGACCCCGCGCGTCGACAGTGTTAGGTCTATATTGCTGGAGCCATTAGGGCTGTTGAATGTTGTTGGCTCTCCCGGTTGGTTGTGGATGATCAGGTCGCGGCTGGTGATCAGGCCCTCCACATTGGTCCGTCTTCTTTCGGCCTCTGGTCCGCGCCCGACGCATTGCGCTCGCTTACAATGCCACATCTGTGAGTGCGCATTCGAGTCCACGCAGATGAGAACACCCTGCCCACGCAGGGCGTCCAGTACACGATTCAGCCCCTCTACGTGGATCGATGGGTCATCCGAGTATTGGAAATACGCCGACACCGCGTATATATCCAGGTCCTGACTTCGTAAGTGCGCCACCAGGCAGTGTGCATTGCTGAGATCTTCGCAGACGGTGACAGCCACTTGGTCATTAAAGACAAATAGCCCAGCGCTGGCGACTGTGCCAGCCTGGATAGCCGCAGCGGAGCCGCCGCTGTACTGCTCCTGGACGAGCACTACGTCGAGCCCGAGACTCACCGCTATTGCTCGGAGCTCCGTGGTCGCGGTTGCTGAGCCTTGTAGATTTATTTGTCCTATTTTCAGCATCTAGGCATAGGTGGTGACCTCGACAGCTCGTAGTTCAGCGTTAATCCTGGCAGGGCAAATGGCGTCTGTGGTGCGGTGTGATGCCGCATCTTTGTGGCGGAAGCGTTTACAGGTCGCACAGCAAGGCGACTCCGCTGTGCACTCCTCGCCTGTGTGCCCCTCCTCGCCACACCTGGCGCAGACATTGTTGGCCGAACGGCAGAACTTGGCCGGGTGTCCGTATTGTTGACACTTCGTGCAGCAAGTCACTCTGACGTAGTCAAACACATCAGCCTCGTCCCAACCGATGAACACCCGGCCCAGGGAGATCAGCTTGTCGCGGGCAGCAGGCGAACACTCGAGCACTACCGTTGTCCGTGGGCCACCTTTTAATCCTTTTTTAAAGGCGAATTTAATTTCTTTGGCAGTTCGCGAAGCAGGCCAGTCTGGGTCTTCGGAGAGATTTATCCGCTGGAGGTCCTCCAGCACCTCCGACGGGGACGGGTCGCCAC
Source organism: Trilocha varians (assembly GCA_030269945.2). NCBI lineage: Eukaryota > Metazoa > Arthropoda > Insecta > Lepidoptera > Bombycidae > Trilocha > Trilocha varians. The sequence continues at coordinate 12,950,874 of AP028282.1, read as the reverse complement.
GAAGGCGCTTAATTGCGACCAGTGGGTTCCTGGTCTTTGGGTCCGACACCTTGAGTGTGGCAGGGGCAGCGCGGCGCAGCTTCTCTGCCGCCGCCTCGGACACAGTCCGGACCACCACGCCCGCGTTGCCGACCCTGCGGACGCTCTGAATTTTGATTCCCTCCGCTCCTGGTTGGATGTGCTTTTTGAGCTCTGTCTTGGTCGCGTCGGATGACGTGATAGTATCCGAGGCCGGGTAAAAGATCAGGGCCGGTCCACGCGGCGCAAGATCTACCGGCTGCTTGCCCTTTGGGAGCTTCAATCGGGCCGCATACGATGAACCCAGGGGTGGGAAGTCGGTCGATTGACTGGCCGACGTTGGCCGGCACGGGGCGGAGGGGGCAGCCGGGGTCGCCTCCATTGTCTGGAGCTGGAGCTCGAGGATTTGCACCTTCATCCTTAGAGCCGATTCGCGGTGCGTGACCTCGGCCAGTCTAAGCTGCAGACTGGCAGTGGTTGCCAGTATGTCCTGACCGTAGCTTGCGATGGTGCACTTGTCGGCAATGTTTAGTTTATTCGACGCGTTGGCCACAACACCAATACCCCTCACAGCGCCATAAACTTTGTCGAGTATATCCTCGGCTCCTCGTTAGTTCTCCCGCTAAGACAGTCCGCCGGCTTGGTCGGAGTGGAACCTGGCTCAGCTGGGCCAGTCCTCCACCGATTCCGAAGGGTTTAAACATTTTGACCGTCGATGCTTGCTCCGCTCCCCGGAACGGGGGGGCCGGGGCCGCACCCAGGATTCCGCTGAGAGGCGGGACCGGCCTTCCTCGGCGACTGGATTGCATCTTGCGCCGTACCGCCTCCTGAACTTCCTCAGGGGATGAAAGTGGGCGTTTGGCCGACGGGATGTGGCGCCCTCTTCCATCGTTCCTGGTCGACTAGGCTGTTCAGAAGGTGTGCCGAACTTTTCTTGATGGCTTGCTGGTCCATGTGGGGGGGTACGGGCCAGGGAGGACCGGGATGCGAATCCCCTCTCCCTCTCAGGCTCACCCATCACTCGCAGCTCCTCCTCCTTCTCCTCCATGGCCCGCTCCAGCAGTCTTTGGGTGGGGTCACCCCCACCCTCGTCTGTGTCCGACATCCTATTCTTGAGTGCTAGTTGTAGTTCACGTATAGGGACTTGTGAACAAAAAATATAATGAAGAATTATTTGAATGTGTATCGACTCACTCGCAGACTAAATCGTGTGTGTTGTCACCAATTGTCAGCTGTCACTATCACAAAACAAAACGTCACTGATCGAATGTGTGGGTGTCAGATTCACTGACACGCAAACTGTCACTGTCAGTGTCACTGACACGCAAACTGTCAAATGTCACCAGCTGTCAAAGTCATATAAGTTTATAAATGTCAGTGTCACTCACCGCGTGTTAGACACGAGGTTTTAATAACCTCAATGTTGATGGCACTAGGTCACAAGTAGGCACTAAGATACTATATATAGTGTACTACGCTATTATCTGACGAACACAACACAGGCACACCGCACAAATAAGAAGTCACTGTCTTATAAAACTATAACTAAACTAAGTTGCCCAAAACCAGGGTCCACAAAACTAAAACTAGGCTACACTTAGTTCGGCGGAGCACTAGGAAAACTATTTTACAAACACTATAAACACAACAAACATAAATAATAAAAGGGAGAGAAATAAGAAATATAATTTAAATTCGTAACAGCGCAGCGCACACGTCCGCTCGTTGTGCATTCATGCGCGTCACGAACCTGACGCTGTTCGCTTGTTTTACAGTAACTTTGAGGTTGATTCATACAATCGAAAAGCAATTAACAACGCACACAACTGTATTGCCACTGATATCATGCTCGGATATTCCAGTAATTCTGAGATGGGCCAACAGAAAGGAAAACTTCACAAGATGTCGGTTGCAGAGACAGACGGATTGCTTTACATGCTGCCCTTAGCAGTGGGATACCCTTACATGATAACGTCTAACATCAACGTAGGAAATGGATTGGTAAACGGCGCTATTAGAGTCTTGCGACACATCGAACGTCAGCCAGCCGATCCAGCCGAAGCAGGACCATCGACCAGCACGACGTCACCGCCCACAAAAGATGAAATTATCACTCTTTGGTTCGAGTTTCCAGACAAAAGTACGGGTGCCAGTGCAAAACTCAAAAGTCAACCACATGTACTCAGCAAACCAAACACTTTGTCCGTTGATTGGGTGCCGGTGTACAAAAAAGTGGTCAACATCACATTGACAAAAACAGTGAAATGCAAACGCAAACAATTTCCTTGCGTACCTGCTTGTGCCATTACGATTCACAAATCACAAGAGGGGACGTTTGATGTAATCGTGTATAAGTACTCCTCCAAGCAACCACAACAATTAGTATATGTAGCCATGAGCCGCGTAACGAGTATCAACGGATTGCATATCACGGAGAAGGACTCTCCTTTGATTTTCAAACATGGGCGCGAAGAAAACGACTCACAAACTACACGAGATATTCGCACTGAATATATTCGACTCCAAGGACACACTTTGCAAACCACCACTAAAAAGGCAGTCAAATTCTATGACGATGCTACCAGTGCTGGACAAACTATCGTGACGAACATCAATTGTCAAAGTTTGAGTGCTCATGCCACAGACATTGAAACAGATACAGTGATTCCAAGATCTGACTATTTAGTACTCAGTGCCGAAACGTGGATGCGCGACACTTGTGAACCACATCCAATCAAGAATTATAAGTGCATATCAAGGAAGAATAATCGAACAAACTCAGACACCAACGCAACAGGTGGAGTAGCGATCTATCGTAGGTTATCATCAATATCAACAGGAAAAGTGATCGATGTTGCGGTCACATACACTGCTCGAGTTATCAAAACCTGCGGTGACTTGTGTTTGGCTGAAGTTACTTGCTTTACCGCTGATACTACCTTCAAATTTGTGCTCGGTGCTGTTTATATTCATCCAGGATCAAGTGTACAAGACATCGGAATGTTGCTACACCAGGTACTTCTTCCATATGTGCATAACAGCCAGTGCGTGCCACCGTTCCTGCAAGTTGATCCTAATATGCCGATTCTTCTATGCGGTGACTTCAACCAAAACGTGAAGTCTGATGACAAGTTTCTCAAATTCATTAAAGATACGTTTAATCTTGATTGCGTATCAGATATGTCTAAGTCTACTACGTTAAAAGGAACAACCATTGACTTGACATTTTCTAGGCACATTACAGCAGAAACACTTCCTTTCATTTCATATTTCTCCTATCATCGCCCTGTCCTCAACAAAATCACTCAGATAGGAACAGGTTAAGTTGTAGTAAACGCTGTTTCATTGTACGCAAATGTATTGCAAGTTATTGTATGTATATTTGTATATAAATACGTATGTATGTGTAAAGGTGAAAATAAAATTTTGTTAATATGAAATTCAGTGCGAGATTCTTTGTATAAATTAATGTTTTAAATATAATTCTTTGTACAAATAAATGTTTTAAATTGTTACTATTGTTGCGAATGGTCGAGACAATAAAAGCAGCAAAACAATTTAGTTCCCACGAAGAACAAATGGCGGTTTTCTAATAGTGTTGCTAATGGTCGAGACAATAGAAGCAGCAAAACAATTTAGTTCCCACAAAGATCAAAGGCGCTTTTCTAATATTGTTGCGAATGGTCGAAGCAATAAAAGCCAGCTGTTTGCTGACAGACATAAACAATACAAAATTAGTTCCCACGGTAATAAAAGCGCTTCGCTATTTATTTGCAGAAAAACAATTTTTTTGTAACGTCTCGAATTTTCTAAGCTTCCTGACTCGGAATATAAATATCAGAGCGGTCCCTCGAGAAGGCAGTCTGTCATCAGGTACAGTGAGATCAACAACGAGCAATCAGTGCAAAGTGCTAAGTAACTGTGTGTTGCTATTAGTTTGTAAGTACACTGTGTGTGTTATTGCAATAAAGCGAGTTAAGATTGAGAGTGCATTGTTTGCATTTATCCCGACCCCTAACCCGTAACATTTGGTGTCAGAATTGGGATCAAGACGCAAAAATGCCATTAACTCCGCACGATGAGGACTTGGTCCGCACCCGCAGTCAACGACGTCTGGAAGAGACGCGACGCCAGGGAGAACTGAACTGGAGGCGATTCGGGAATCGTTCGCTGGACGAAGTAAGTGAGCCATCGCCCAACGACTCGGAAGAAGTTTCTAGAGTACCTGCTGCACCTGCACCTGCTTCGCCTGCTACATTCGACATGATGTCAATGTTCCAAAACATGTGCGAGAAAATGGACAAACAACAAGAAGAGCTACTAGCTAATTTGGGAACAAAATTAAAGGAAGTGAACAAAAGACTCGAACGCCATGAAAGCATCATAGAAGTTCTTCTATGATGCTTGCTATACGACCGTGATGAAGAACTACGAGAGCCGCATCATGGAAACAAAAGCAAATATTGTTGATGTCAGAAGGACGATGCACGTCCTCAAATCTGGAGGAGTGACGGCGGTAACAACGAATGGTTCTAACAGCTTCAAGGTGGCACCGTTTGATGGAAGTTCTTCGTGGACGGCGTACAAAATCCAGTTTGATGCCATCATCAAAGAAAATGGATGGAGCGCCGAACAAGCCATGACTTCCCTCACCGTCAGTCTACGTGGTCAGGCCGCCGCTGTACTGGAAGCACTTGGGAAGGACGCGACGTACGAGAAATTACTCGAAAGGCTGGAAAATCCTTACGGAGACGCCCACCTGGATTATGTCTACAGAGCACAGCTGAATGACAGAGTCCAACAAAGAAATGAAAACCTTCAAGAGTGGGCTCTCGAAATAGAAAAGATCTTCTCCAAGGCATACCAGTCATCGCTAATGTACAACGAAGAAGAGCTGGTAAACGCATTCGTCAGAGGGATTTACGACCACGAAGTAAGATCCGCGGTCAAACTAGCGCATCACAAGACGCTAAAAGAAGCGCTAGCTCACGCCTTGGAGGTAGAAACAGTGCGGTGTCCACCGAGCCGCAGAGACTCTCAACGCATCAGAGAATTGAGAGAAACGTCTATTCCGTTTGGTGGGAGATGCTACAATTGCCATCAAAACGGACACATGGCACGGAATTGCCCAAGACCACTGAACAGAAGAAACGAGCGTTCTTTGGAGGATCACGATGGTGCAACCCAGCTGCAGGGAAACGAATAAAGGCCAGAACCAAGGGGCGGGTGCTGGCTGGTTCTAAAAGAGCCCCACGGATTTCAATTTCACAAGCTCACGACGGAAACAGCTTGATCATCAATGGAGAAATCAACGGAGTGCCTTGTAAACTCACATTGGACACTGGAGCATCAAGAACAGTGATTAGTTCTCAACTGGGCAAGAAATTTCAACAAAATTGCTGGAACCGCAAGACTATTCGACTCATCACTGCAACCGGCCAGCACATACCCGTCCGAGGAGAAAAATCAGTGATGCTGAAGCTAGGTGAGAGAACTTTCCAACACAAAGTTATTTTGGCCGACTATGTCGGGCATTTTGGGTTTGGACTTCCTGCGCGAACATCACTGTGAGATCGACGTGAACCAAGGGATCTTGAGATGCGGAAAAGAGGAGATCTTCATGGAAGGCGCGAAACCTGGGAATGTCTATTGCCTGAAGCGAACCGTTCTGCCACCGAGATCAGAAACCATTGTGGCTGTGAAGCTACCAGAAAACCCTGGAAGTCCGCGACGATGTGTGTTGATTGAGCAAGTGGATAGCAACCAACCATGGAAGATGGCGCGGACATTAGTGAAAACCACTGGAGCTACAGCAGTGCGTGTACTGAACGCAAGTGATAAAAAACACCTCATTAAGGGAGGTACATTGATAGGCACTTGTGAAGAAGTCAACTGGATGCGCAGCTGTCAAGAAGCACGTAGCGGCGACCAACTTCAGAGTCTTCAGAGGGATGTGTCAGCGATCTTAAAGGACTGTCGCAAAGATCTGTCTGGCAAAGAACTCTTGATGGCGAAAAAGCTGCTGTTATGCTACACGGATATCTTCGCTTCAAGTGACAGCATTGGGAATACTGGATTAGTGAAGCACACCATAAATACTGGAGACGTGGCACCGATACGTCAGCGGCCTAGAAGAATACCAGTGGCCCGACAAAAGGAAGTTGACGCCATGCTGAAAGAGATGGTGAAAAGCGGTGTGGTTGAACCGTCATCTAGCCCATGGTGTTCTCCAGTGGTGCTTGTGAAGAAAAAGGATGGAACCATGAAATTTTGCGTGGATTATCGAAAACTCAAAGACGTGACAAAGAAAGACAGTTACCCACTACCGAGAATCGACGATACCTTGGATACACTATCAGGGATGAGATGGTTTACAACCCTGGACCTAAAAAGTGGGTACTGCCAAGTCGAAATCGATCCTAAGGACAAAGAAAAGACTGCATTTTCAACTGGATCTCTGGCAATTCAAAGTGATGCCCTTTGGTTTATGCAACGCTCCGGCCACATTTGAAAGACTTATGGAGCTCGTACTAGCCGGACTGATTGGAGATGCCTGCCTCGTGTATCTGGACGACATTACAATCGTGGGAAAGAACTTCGAAGACCACCTTAAAAACCTGGATCGCGAGTTGTCAAAGATTCGAGCTGCTAATCTCAAGCTAAGCCCAAAGAAGTGTTCGTTCTTTAAGTGTCAAGTGAGTTTTCTGGGACACGTAGTCTCGGAAGCGGGTGTGCAGACCGATCCCGATAAAATCGTCGCTGTTAAGGAGTGGCCAACACCGAAAGACAGGACTGAAGTTAGAGCATTTTTGGGACTATGCTCTTACTATCGACGATTCGTGAGGAGTTTCGCTGATATTGCTAAGCCATTGCATAAGCTCACGGAGGAGAAACGACTTTTCTGCTGGGACGAAAACTGCGATGGTGCATTCAAGGAATTAAAGAGACGACTATGTGAAACACCAATCCTCGGCTTCCCAGACACAGAGAATGAGTTTATCGTGGATACCGACGCAAGCGACATTGGTATCGGGAGTGTATTCTCATAACGGAAAGGAGAACAAGAAGTTGTGATAGCCTACTTCAGCAAGTCGTTATCCAAGCCGGAATGAAACTACTGTGTGACAAGGAAAGAACTGCTGGCAGCAGTAAAGACACTACAACACTTCAGTTAATACCTACTTGGAAGAAGATTTCATCTAAGGACTAACCACGCTGCGCTGAAGTGGCTACTTCAATTTAAGAATCCTGAAAGACAAGTGGCAAGATGGATCGAACAACTACAGGAGTAGTGGACGATTGCACGGCAACGCAGATGCATTATCGAGGAGACCGTGCCCTGATGACTGCAAGCACTGTCTGCGGCAAGAGAATAAAGAGGCAGTACTAATCAGAATGCTCAGAACTGATCTTAGCGACGAGTGGAGAGATACACTTTAGAAGGCCCAGCAAGAAGACGTCGACATAAAACCGATTTTTGAATGGATCGAATCTGGTGCCGCCAAGCCTAGTTGGAGTGAAGTTTCGACCAAGAGTGTTACAACGAAGAGTTACTGGGCTCAATAGGAGAGTCTCCTGATCCACGAGGGGGTTCTGTGCCGTAAATGGGAGAACGCCCGAGGCAACAGTTCTCATCTGCAAATGATAGTCTCTAAAGCCAAGATACCGGATGTTCTACACCTGTACCATGAAGGATTCTCCGGAGGACATCTAGGAGTGAAGAGAACACTGCTGAAGATACGAGAGAGATTCTACTGGATCAACTGCAGAGACGACATTGAAGATTGGGTCAGAAAGTGTACCAACTGTGCTGCAGTGAAAGGCCCTCATACTCGCAGCAGAGGTGCACTGAAAGTGTATAACGTCGGAGCACCGTGGGAGCGCATAGCCTTGGATATCGCAGGGCCATTTCCAGTTAGTGAAAGTGGCAACAAATACTTCATGGTTGTCATGGATTACTTCACAAAATGGCCCGAAGTTTTTGCGATCCCTACCCAAGAAGCTTCTACAGTTGCCGATAAACTAGTCCATGAAGTCTGCCGATTTGGAGTGCCTTTGGAGATACACAGCGACCAAGGGAGAAATTTTGAGTCCCAGCTGTTCCAAGAGACGTGTCGAGTTATGGGTGCTCACAAAACACGAACTACGTCGTATCATCCGCAGTCGGACGGCATGGTGGAGCGATTTAACCAAACCCTGGAGAGATACCTGGCTAAAGTAGTCGGAAGCAAGCAGCGAGATTGGGATAAACACATGCAGCCATTTTTATTGTCGTATCGTAGTGCTGTCCATGAGAGCACTAATGTGACTCCAGCATTCGCAAACTTTGGCCGAGAACTGCGACTACCAGCTGACCTGATAACTGGCATACCACCTGATTCGCCACAAACAATCACGGAATACGCCGGCGATCTTCGAGACAAGATGAACGAGATCTACGAGCACATCAGAGAGTCCGGGCAGAACGCATCACAGAGGATGAAAACTCGTTACGACCGTAAACTCAACAACCTCGGATTTGACGAGAACTATCTGGTATGGCTTCACAATCCAGTACGCAGCAAAGGGAAGTCTCCGAAGCTACAAGCCAAATGGGATGGTCCATATCGTGTGGTGACCAGGATCAACGACCTGACATACCGGATACAGAAAGGACAACGGGGCACACCTAAGATCGTTCACGTGGATCGGCTGGCGCGTTACTACGGGTCTAACGATGCTCGGGACGAGCATGTCTTAGAGAGGGGGTAGTGTTGCGAATGGTCGAGACAATAGAAGCAGCAAAACAATTTAGTTCCCACGAAGAACAAAAGGCGGTTTTCTAATAGTGTTGCGAATGGTCGAGACAATAGAAGCAGCAAAACAATTTAGTTCCCACGAAGATCAAAGGCGCTTTTCTAATATTGTTGCGAATGGTCGAAGCAATAAAAGCCAGCAAACAATAGACATAAACAATACAATATTAGTTCCCACGGTAATAAAAGTGCTTCGCTATTTATTTGCAGAAAAACATTTTTTTTGTAACGTCTCGAATTTTCTAAGCTTCCTGACTCTGAATATAAATATCAGAGCGGTCCCTCGAGAAGGCAGTCTGTCATCAGGTACAGTGAGAACAACGAGCAATCAGTGCAAAGTGCTAAGTAACTGTGTGTTGCTATTAGTTTGTAAGTACACTGTGTGCCCACCCGGTGGTCCCGCCTTGTCGTGGCGGTGGGCTTGAGCGTGCACCCTCGCACCCCGCAGGGTGTTTTGTTAGCAAGAGGGTGCCGCGACTAAGCGGACCACAAGAAGCTCCTCTCCCCACACCGCTTGTTAAGCAAGCGGTGCCCTCGGGGACGAGGAGGGTGGCTGGTGGGCCACCGGAGGAGGACGCCGAACCGCAGGCGGCGGGTAACCTGCACCCAAGCGATCGCGAGCCTTGGGGGACTAAATCCCCCCCAGAAAGTGCGACCACACCACCTTGGGTAAGTGGTGTGAGTAATCACCCAAAGGACCAATCGTACAATATGGAAATGTCTGATAATGTGAGTGCCTTGCCGGACGATCCGGCCCCAGGCACCCGGCGCTCGCGGGTATCCGGGCCCGCGAGTGCGAAATATGCGACCGAAGCCCGCGTAGGGGTGGGTAACCAGGCCCCTACGACGGAGAGGACTCCTGGAAGGCGCTCGCAGGTAGCCGGGCTGCGAGTGACAAGGCCACCGATGCCCGAGTCCAAATCGTCCCGTTCAGCTGGGCGGACGAGATGGACTCGGAGGCGGACGGAGAGAGGATGGATGCGGGACCAGAGCCGACATCGCTGGCGAGCACCGCCGCGAGCGATGTCGGCACTGGAGAGCAAGGTGCAAGGGTCCTCCGCAAACGGAAGTCCGTTGCGCGGAGGACCTCAGGAAGCGGATCGTCTTCCGGCGGTGAGGAGCCGCGGAGGACGAGACGCTCCGGGAGGATGGCCGTCAAGGGCGGCGACAAGGGGCCCACGGCGTCCGCGGCCTCTGCTCCGAGTGGCGGAGAGCTCTCTGAGAGCCCTTCGGCCGTTCTCGAGGGCATGAGGCGCGCGGCGCTTTACGCGTCGAACCGGGCCCCAGTAAAGGCGGAAGCGCAGAGGCTGCGAGGAAGCGCAGTCTCTGCCAAAAAACTAATGCCCGTGGTCTCGGCGATCATCAGCCGAGCCGCGGCATTAGAAGCCGAAGCTGAGCGGTTCCGAAAGGAGGCCGCTCAGCAAAAAGAAGAAGTCGCCGTCCTTAAGGTGAGGCTGGCGGCGTTGGAGCGGAAGGGGACATCGCGCTCGCTGCGGAGGGAGCGGCGCACGCCGACACCGGGCCCTAGCCCGGGGGATGCAGCGGCGCATCAGACCCCTCCCGCCCCAACCAATGACAAACAGCCGGCTTCGCCTCCTGAGGCAAGGCCCAGGCGCCATCCTTCGCCCCGCTCAAGGGCGGAGATCCGGGAGACTACCGAGGTGGAGGGACGCATCAGACGAGAGCTGATGAGAGAGTTCGGCAGAGAGATTGCCGAACTCAGGGTGGGCTAGATTCGATCGTGGGTATTTCGAGAAGTCACACGTAAATACAGTAAACTCTAAATGTTTTTGCAAAAAGTTTAATATAAAAGAGGAATCTCGCATCTTTTGAAATATCAGTGTGTTTTGTGTTAAATTACCTACCTATTGATATAATCCGAGTTCAAATCAGTGCTGTGGTTTGGGAGATATGAACGAATGCATTTTGAATCAGCTGTTTGTCACTGGTGAAACTCAACGTGCCAGCTGTTCTTTGTGTGAATCATCGCCGGGTGCAGAGAAATTTAGTCCTTACTCACTAACACATAAGGTTGAATAAGATCGGAACCAATAACTTAATTTATTAATATGAACTGTGAAGGATGCAAAGCACAAGTAAACGATCTCAAATATATGGAATGTTCCAAATGTGGAAGTGTTTTCGATTTGTATTGCTTAAACATAAGTCAAGCCACCTTCTCAAACTTTTCATGTGAGTACATACAGAACTGGTTGTGCCCTGGTTGCGTCAGTACCATGCCAAAAAGTGGTAATACAAACACTCCTATAAGATCGACGTCCGGAGTAAATAGTAATAATTGCACGCCGAAGGATACAATAAATAAAATTCGCGGAAGCCGCTCTAAGACTACCGATATGCCTCAGGATATAAGTCTCGAGGTTTTGGTGTCGGAAATTCATCAGCTAAGGTTAGACCTCAAAGAAATGAAACTTCAACACAACGAGATTAGTCTTTTAAGATTGGAGATTCAGGAACTCAAGAGCAAACTTTCTTCCATGACATCTTTTGAGAAAAAAGTCAGTGATTGTGAACGTCAGTTAAAGGACAAGGACAATGAAATTGTGACCTTGACAACCTCATTAAACACCTTTAAGTCTCAATATAACGACCTTGAACAAACGCACTTACGTAACGAGTTGGAAATTATTGGAATACCTGAACATAAAAACGAAAGTCTCCCTCACTTGATTATGGGGGTTTCCAACATCATAGGGGTTGAAGTGAAAGAGTATGAAATCGACTCAATACGAAGAGCTGGTGTTAGACAAACAACAAGTACGGGTCAAACAACGTCGCGTCCAATTGTTGTCAAATTCACTCGTCAAACCAAGCGTAACGATATGGTGCGCGCTGCAAGGACACGGAAAAATCTATCATCCAAAGGAATCGTAGACGGTCCGGTCACTTCCATCTATGTCAACGAGCGGCTGACGAAGAGTAATAGATTGTTATTTCGCGAGACAAAAATCAGAGCCAAGCAGTGTGGCTTTAAGTATTGCTGGGTTCGAAAAATCTACAGCAATTGCTATTCGTTCTCATGATGACGGTGACCAGTACTTCGGAGGACCTGATCAGCCACAGCATTGATTTTGCTTTTGATGTTTTCGAAACTGTTTTTGATTTCTTCGGTTATGTTTTGCTGTTTGTTTTACTTTATACTAGGTTAGTACTTATTTACACAAAATCATTTACACTACTTACACACCACACACTCAAACATTGTCTTGACTCGTGCTTTATTTGTAATTATAAATATTCAAAGATGTTACTTTTTAATGAAAAAAAAAAAAATGTTTTTAAGATGGCAACTTTCGTTCTCAATACAAAATTTGGCAAATTAATTACAGTTATTTTACATCCACCATAGATTTTGTTAACGATTTGGACAATTTTCAAAGTAATAATTGCCATGTTATAAACTGCGTTGAAAATAGTATTAGTTTTCTTCAGGATTTTGATTTAAAATTAATGACTCTTAACATAAGAAGTTTAAACTGTAATTTCGATAATTTCTCTGTTTTATTGTCCCGGTTTGGATTCGCATTTGACATAATTATCTTAACTGAATGCTGGCTAGGAGACTCTTCCGTAATACAACAAATTGACGGCTACTCATCTTATAGAACAAATAATTTCCTCAACAAATCAGGTGGAGTAGTGGCGTATATAAACAACGTTTGGTGTCCCATGGTCACCGAGCCACTATTAGCGGACTCAAACAGTTTGTTAATAACAATTCCAAACGTTATTACTGTACTGGGTATTTACCGGTCTCCATCCTTTTGTAATGTGAATCCGTTCCTGAGGTCACTTGAACATTTGTTGCAGTCTATCAGTGGGGGGTCATTTGCTGTTGTGGGCGATATTAACATAGACATAACCGACGGTAAGCGGTCCTCTACGACGGTTTCAGAATATCTATGTACTATGGCTGAGCTTGGTTTCTTGGTGGGGGTAGATAAGCCTACTAGAGGATTGTCTTGTTTGGACCATGTATTTGTACGTAGCAAGAAAAAATTTTTAACAGCGGTTTGTTATACCGCCATAACAGATCACGATGCAGTTTTCCTCGCAATTAATACTAATTCTAAAAACAAACAAGCCAAATTAAACGGAAGTAAAACTAGAACGAATTTTGAAGCCGTCGCGGAGGATCTGAAACTGGTGAACTGGAACAGTTTGTGGTGCCTCACTGACGTAAATGATGCGGTGACCCATTTCATGAATGAAATGTCACAAACTATAAACAGACATACAGTGATCGTAAGGGTTGGTCGCAACAATACTTGTATTAAACCATGGATGACACCGGGTCTACTCAGATGCTCTAAGGTTCGAGATAGGTTGCATGCTGCCTTCAGGAAAAATCCGAATGATGTGCAGAATAAGCTAATATACACAAGATACCAAAATTTTTATAGGGACTTACTGAGAAAACTGAAAATTGATTACGAATCAAGAATCTTGAATGAAAACACAAATAACCCAAGACGTCTTTGGCAATGCATCAAAGAGATCACACATGCGAAACCTACTAAGAAACGGGCCATTGAACTAAAACATGTGAAAGGGAACTGTAAGGACTCCTTAGATCTATGCAACAGGTTTTTCGCGAATGTGGGAAGAGATTTGGCTAATAAGATTTTAAGTCGGGACAGTACCAGTGAGCAATATTTGAGCGGAAAAGTTAGTGCTATTTCTCCTATGCTTCCTGATTCTTTTTTCATGTCTCCAACGGATCCGCAGGAAGTTTGTGATTTGATTTCGGGTTTGAACTCGGATGGTGCACCGGGAGGAGATGGAATTTCAAATAGATTACTAAAAGCAATCAAGTTTTCGATATCGGAACCTCTGGCTTTTCTGTTTAACCTTAGCCTTGGTGCTGGCGCGTTTCCGGATGTGTGGAAAATCGCTACCGTAATACCAATTCATAAAGGTGGACCTGGAGATGTTCCTGGTAACTATCGCCCAATCTCTCTCCTGTCTTCTGTATCCAAGCTTATGGAGAAACTTGTAAGTAATCGCCTTAACCACTATTTAGAATCTAGAAACCTACTGTCCAACAATCAATTTGGTTTCCGTAAGCATAAGTCTACGGAAAACGCTATTAACCTACTTACAAACCATGTGGCCAAGTACCTGGATGAAGGGCAAGCATGTACTGGTATATTTTTAGACCTGGCAAAGGCATTCGATACTGTCTCGATACCTATCTTGCTCAGAAAACTACAGCTTTTTGGTGTTAGAGGCGTATCGTTGGAATGGTTTCGTAGTTATTTGAGTGGTCGGCAACAATGTTTAAAGATTGATTCTGATATTAGTGGGGTGGAGGACGTTAGTTTTGGAGTACCCCAGGGCAGTATTCTGGGCCCTCTGCTGTTCTTGGTCTATTTGAATGATCTGGCTTCGATGACTTTTCCTAATGCAGATATAATATGCTACGCAGACGACACGGCTATTGTGGTGCACGACAACTCTTGGGAAAATTGCCATAAATTAGCAGAGGAAGTGTTGTCAGAGGTATCATGTTGGTTAGATAAAAATCTTCTTACATTAAATGTAGAAAAAACAAAATTTTTATGTTTCCACAAGACCACTGCCTCTGCCCCGCCATTTGTTTCCGCCATCAAACTACATAATAAATTATGTCACTATGGTGTTGTGCGCAACAGTAGCCGTGATAGCTATACTTGCACCTGCGATTGCATAGAAAGAAGTCAAACTATGAAGTATTTGGGTGTCACTCTTGACGAAAAGTTAACTTTTGCAGGTCATATTGCTGCAGTTGCGACCAGGATTAGAAAGTTAATTTACGTAATGTATAGATTGCGGGACGTTACTCAGTTTGATCTCCTGAAGACAGTTTACGTGGCTCTCTGCCAGTCTGTACTGGGTTACTGCATCTTGGTCTGGGGCGGTGCGGCACAGTCGAATTTGATCGTTCTTGAGAGGGCGCAGAGATCTGTGCTTAAAGCTATGATTAAAAGACCATATCGTTACCCTACTCGAAACCTGTTTAAGGATACCAATGTACTGAGTGTAAGACGTTTATATATCTTAAATGCTGTGCTTCACGCCTATAAGTACATCTTCACTGAGAGGGATCGCATAGAAATGGGTCGGAAGAGAATACATATGTTACCTACATGCGTGTCTAAAACCAGTTTCGCAAAACGGTTCTCTTCATTTTTGGCACCGTTTATGTTTAATCGCATGGTCCGGGAATGCGATATTAGACATTGTTCGCCATTCGAGGCTCGTGAAAAAGTCAAAAGACATATAATGGATTGGACGTATGAAAAAACAGAAAATTTTCTAAGAATTCAGAGATAGTCATACAAGTCATACCTTCAAATATATAATCGCACGAACGTCAAGTAACATACACTCTCTCTCACACACGCACAAACACAAACATACACACCTTTTACAAACACATAGCTACCGATAACACAAAACACCTAGCATGTAACAATTTTAATTTTAATTATTTGATTAAATTTGTTTAAACTAATTAATTACAGAATTTGATTTGTTTTATTAGACTTTAACTTAGGTAATTCTAGATTAATTTAATCATATCTTAATTTGTTTTTTCTTATGTATTATAAATTAATTATCAATTCCAATTATTTAATTTCTATTTTAATGTTAATGTGAAATGTAAGCGTGACTTTAATGTATTTAAATTGAATCTCCAAGATACAGGATTACCTAGTTTGGAGATATTTAAAAAAAAAAAAAAAAAAAAAAAAAAAAAAAAAAAAAAAAAAAAAACTCGCCGCCCTGCGTGGCGCTGCGTCATCGGCGCCACCTCCCGTCACCCCGTCGCGTCCCACCACCCGTCAGTCGGCAGTTCCTGGACGGGCTCGAGGCGATTACTCACCGCTTCGCCCCCCGTCCAGTGATACTCGCGGGGGACCTCAATGCGAAATCTGTCGTTTGGGGCTCCCCCCGCTCTACAGCTCGCGGTAGGCTGCTGGAGGAGTGGGCGGTCGCGACTGGCCTCTGTGTACTCAACAGGGGTTCGGTCGCGACTTGCGTGCGGTGGCAGGGCGAGTCCATCGTGGACGTTACGTTCGCGAGCTCTGCCATCGCGGATCGCATCCGTGGCTGGAGAGTGTTGGTGGGGGCGGAATCATTGTCGGATCACCGATACATTCGGTTTGATCTTTCCGCCCCCACGCCGGCTGCGGACGCCCGCGGGAGTACGCCCCGATCATTCCCCAGATGGGCATTGAAGCTCCTGAATAAGGAGCTCTTGATGGAAACCTCTACGGTGGCGGCGTGGACGCCCATGCGTTCATACCCCGTGGACGTGGAGGCCGAGGCGCTCTGGTTCCGGGACGCGATGCGTCGCATTAGCGACGTTTCGATGCCCCGGGTCGGCCCTTGGTCTCCCACGAAGTCGACGTACTGGTGGTCGCCCGAGATAGCGCAGCTCAGAACTGTATGCGTCCGGGCGAGGCGCCAGTGCGCTCGACACCGCCGTCGCCGCCTTCCGCGTCGCAATGATCCCGTTGCCTTCGCGGAGGAGGAGGCCCGGCTGCATGGCTTGTACAAAGAGGCGAGGGGAGCCATGCGGCTGGCCATCAAGATGGCCAAGGAGCAGCACGCGGAGCGCCTTTTGGAGACGCTCGAGGAAGATCCTTGGGGGCGCCCATATAAGATGGTGCGCGGCAAGTTGCGCCCATGGGCGCCTCCCATAACCGAGCGTCTACCGCTTCAGCAGCTGCGGGACATTGTTTCTACTCTGTTCCCGCAGGAGCAGGAGGGATTTATCCCGCGTGCTATGGGTGAGCCGCCGGATGTCACCGGCGGCGAGGCCCTTTCTCTCTCTTCGTCTCCTTTGAGGCGGCGTGTGCATTGGCGGGGACGCCGCCCTGGGAGCTGGAGGCGGAGGCGCTCGCCGACGATTACCGTTGGCGTTGCGACCTCCGCGCTCGGGGCGTCGTGCGTCCCCTCAGAGCTGCGGTTAGAGACAGCAACGAGTCCTGGAAGGCGATGCTCGACTTCTGCGAGTCCACCATCTCGCAGAAAGAGGCGGCGGGGCGGGTGAGGGAGAGCTCTTCCCTCCCCGACCGACCCCGTCG
Organism: Trilocha varians; assembly: GCA_030269945.2. NCBI lineage: Eukaryota > Metazoa > Arthropoda > Insecta > Lepidoptera > Bombycidae > Trilocha > Trilocha varians. Next base: position 12,933,965 of record AP028282.1, on the reverse strand, counting down.
CCGCCGAGGTGTCCCGGGATCTGGCCCCATAAGTGTACCGGGTCCACTAACACCGGACCCGAGGTGTGCTGCGCTAGGCATCAGCGCGCACCCTCCGCAACATCTACCGGGGGATGGTCAGCCGCGCTCCCCGACTCGGGCTGGTCCGACGATTCCATCGGATGTCGAGCGCGATTGGCGGGAGGTTTTAGTGCGGTCCAACCCCCACATACCCCACTCGCGGGGTGAGTGGAAGTCCGGTGATTTCGTCCCGTCAACCAAAAAAAAAAAAAACACGGCTTTAAAATTGGAATAACACATTGTGTTTTCCAAAAACCACAATTAATACAATTAAGAGAATTTGAATTGTCACAATTTTTTAAATAGTGATCACCTGCAAAAAATGAGCATTTTTGTCTACCATTACAGATTTTGGCAGAATGGTTGTATTTGAAGCATTTAAAACATTGAAGCAACGGAAGAACATATTCAAATACTCTGTATGAAAATAAATCATACTGAGTCTGGTAAAGTATTAGGTAAAAAAAGTTATGCTTACTGTTTGTAGAGGGACCTTCTCAGCACCTACAGTCTTCGTGAATCGTCTAATGCAAATAATGTCAAATTTGGAGGACAGCTTGCTGTATAGTTCAGTGTTTGATATGTTTGTGGGCACGAACCGTATTATCCCAGTTTTTTCAATTTCTCTTGCCGGTATGTAGGCTTTTAAGTTGTATTTATTTAGAAAAGTAGAGTTTAGAAGAAAGTTATTTGCATAGTTTTGCTGATGGAAATTAATTGCTATTTTTGTTGCGCTAGTTCTATGCATGCTTTGAATACCTTTGATTTCCAAAGAAAATATATGGTTAAGGTATATGGGACTTTTATTTCCCACTTTTTCTTTGTCCGCAGTACTTTCCACAAATACCTTAAATGAAGGCTTTCCCTCGGGTTTTCCTGGGTTTCACTGCTCAGAGTCATTACGATGGTCGCCGCTGTGGATCCTGGCTACACAGGAGTTACAGTGGTGGGAGTGAGAGGTGGGCCAATACCCGAAATACCTTAAATGAAGGTTGGGTACTATTTTCCGGGTACAGTCGTTTTTACCCAACTTTGAAAAAAGGTCTGTATAGATCACTGTCGTCGGCACCAGAATTTTCCTCGGCACGAGGTCTCTTTTTGGGATTGGGCGGTTTGTCTCCGCCTACCTCGTTCCCGTCCATTTTTATGGTCAGCAAAAACTATTGTTGTAATTGTATTTTTAAATAAAACTATGGAAATGTTATTTTGAAATAAAATGTTAAAAAATTTAAACCGCGTTGTTACAATTTCCCGCCAAGAATTACTTTTAATTAACGTGAATGTGCCCACAGATTATGATGAAATGTGTTTTGTTTGTATTGTTTAAATTTCTGTAAGGGCTTTGGCTGCAAAGCCCGTAGCCCCCCTTACTGATAATGTAATTATTTCAATTTTAAACTATAAACTATAAACTAATGTCTATGTCTATGTCTATGTCTATGTCTATGTCTATGTCTATGTCTATGTCTATGTCTATGTCTATGTCTATGTCTATGTCTATGTCTATGTCTATGTCTATGTCTATGTCTATGTCTATGTCTATGTCTATGTCTATGTCTATGTCTATGTCTATGTCTATGTCTATGTCTATGTCTATGTCTATGTCTATGTCTATGTCTATGTCTATGTCTTTTTATCAAATCCAGTACTTTATCTTAAAAGTAAACTGTTAGTAAAATGGGATGACATGAAGTTTGTATTTTCTTTTCTATACAAGTATGTACAGCAATATTTAATTTTAATTGTTGTTACAACAAGAAACAGATTATCTTCAAAATTTCTGAAGCAGTTTCTGTTTTTGGGCAATTTTGATGTTAAAGAATTTTTAGTATTTTTTAGTTATAGTAGATCCTCCTTCAATGTTCCTTGTTTTTACGTTAGTTTCCTTAAAATAAAAATAATAAAAAAGTGCCTAAAGTATCGATATCAGTAAGTATCGATGCTTTGAGAGTATTTATTTGAGAAGTATCGAAAAAAGATTTGAGTATTATCGAAATGAGTAGATATCGATACTTTGGTGGTAACGGAACATTCCTACCAATAATCAATCCATCAACATTGAAATAGATTTAAATCAACAGAGTTTGAGAAAGTAGCTAAACTCCGCAACAAAAACTTGGTTCGTAAACAATGTATTATTGTTTATATTTATTTATATAAATCTTATATAACTAACAAATATATACTTTCGCTTTGGCAACGTGTTCATTCGGGTCTTCTCTTGGGCCGGTGGGTGGCCCCGAGGTAACCGGACCAGACGATGGTCTGTTGCGGTGGATTCACTCGCCGACTGCAACAACAGCCGGGGACGGGGAGAGGCCTCTCGGCCAGGTGGTGGTGTCTCCTCGACGTAGAGGTGGGGGGCCCCACGAAGTGATGCGATCGAGCCCGCAGGAAGGCACGCCAGCGGGCGATCAGCTGGTCACTCCAGGGGTTGTCAATCCGGTGAGTGCTGCAACCCACCGCTCGGCGAGGTCGAACCCACCGAGACAAAAGGCGTCCCGGTGGGCATCCGTCCGCCAGCGGTGAGGAGCGTCGTATTCTTCTTACTGGAGAAGAAGGTCACGTGGCAGTTCCCTCATGTCCGCAGCTGGCCGACGGTATGGCGCTATCCCACGAAGATGGTGAGATTGTGCTCCATCGGCTCGCGCGAACATGTTGGAGCTCAGGCGTCGAACGAAGTCGTCCAGGGTCTCCATGCGCAAGTCTCGCAGGATGACGTCGTTCCGCACGAAGCGTGTTGCGCCGACAATTGTACGCAACGCTTGCGACTGCTGCGAGCGGAGGCGTTGCCGACGTGGTTCGCTGGCTAGCTGAAACCAGGCCGGGGCAGCATAAGTGAGCCGCGAGCGCACGTACAACTTGTACACGCCGAGCTTCGCGCGGATCGGAATTGCGGACTCGAACACGGGACGGAGGAGGCTGCGCGCCGCGCGCGCCTGTCCGACGACGTTGTTCACGTGGGGGCCCATGCTGAGACGGCGGTCGATGGTCACGCCGAGGTACTTCGCCTGCGACGTCCAATCGATCTGCTCGCCGTTCAGCGTCAGCGCAGGCGGATTACACAAGCCGCCCACGGAAATCGCCTGAGTCTTGGCCACGTTGACCTTCAGTCTCCAGTCTTCCAGCCACGCGGGAAGGGCATCCAGGGATCGCTGCATCTTCACTGCAGCGTGGGGTGAGTTGAGGGAGGTCGTCACGAGGGCTGCGTCATCGGCGTAGAGCGCCAGCATGGCACCTCCGGCGACTGGTATGTCGTCGGTGTACCACGCGTAGCACAACGGCGAGAGGCAGCTTCCCTGGGGTACGCCGGCTCGTACTGGACGTGGAGAGGAGAGGGTGTTTTCGACGGCGACCTGGAAACGCCTGTCCTGGAGAAAGCTGCCCACAGTCTTCACTACTCGGCGAGGAGTAGCAGACGTGGACAGCTTGTACAACAGGCCGTCATGCCAGACGCGGTCGAACGCCTTCTCCATGTCCAGGAACACGGCGATGACTCTCTCCTTCTTGTTGCGCGCTGCAGTGATGTGATGCAGCACGCGAGTCACCTGGAGCGACGTTGAGTGTTCGGCTCTGAAGCCGAACTGCTCGTCGCGTGGCTGGAGGTGAGGCGTCATATGCAACAGCAGCAACTTCTCGAAGACTTTCGAGATAGTGGGCAGCAGCGTTATCGGCCGGTAGCTTCCCGGCAGCAGGATGTTCTTCCTGGGTTTCGGCAGCATGATGACCCGTCCGAGCTTCCACGAAGACGGGAAATGCCCGGTGCGGAGGATGCCGTTGAAGAGGCGCGTCAACGTCGCGATGGCTCGCGAAGGCAGATGACGCAGCGCTTCATTCGTGACACCGTCCGCGCCGGGGGCTTTTCGCAGTTTAGTCCGGAGGATCATCCGCTGGACCTGACCAGGGGAGAACACCACGGGGTCTTCTGTCGGGGCTAACGGCGGCTCGAGGTATTCGAGCACGTGCTGCTCCACTGCTGCTGCGTGTTGCATACTCGCAGTCGGGTTCGGTGTGAACTGCGTCTCCAGGAAGTCGGCGAATATCTCGGCCCTGTCCTCAGCACGGTAGCGGGGGTTCCCGTCACTGGCGAGCAGGGGCCGGATCGGCGGCGGCTTCCCGGAGAGACGGCGGCAGAGGCGGTGGATGCCCGTCCAATCTTCGCCGGCTGTCTCGATGGTCCGTTGCCAAGATTCTGTCGCAACCGTCTCCAGTGCAGACGAGATCTTGGCGGCCAGAGCGTTCAGCCGGGACTTCATGGTTGGGCACCTGGTGCGTTGCCACTGTCTTCGCAGTTTCCTCTTCTCCTCGATCATCTTCAGGATCCGGGCGGGGAGCTGGGGCGGTCGACTTCGGGGGGCAGCGGCGTCGATCCTGGACTCCTCGAGCGCAGACGTAATGACGGCGCCGAGGTCCAGAGCCAATCGTTCGACGTCCGCTGGGTTTTCCACCCGGAAGGACGGCACCCGAGACTCCACGTCGTTGGCGAATTTTCGCCAATCCTGCCGGTGTCGAGGAGGAGGGAGCTTCCTCGCGGTGATGGGAAGCGTCAGCGCCATGTGGACTGCCTGGTGGTCGGAAATCAAATGGTCGTCCAAGACGTCGATCGACGCGGCGGCAATGTTGCCGCGGAGCACGGCGATGTCGATGACGTCCGGAGCGTGGGCTGCACAGTACGGGTAGTGAGTCGGGACCTCTGGTCCTAACACCCTGTAGCCGTAGCGGTCTGCGTCATCCAGGAGGCGTCTGCCATCTGGGGAGATCGTGAGGGAGTTCCACGCCGTGTGCTTCGCGTTGAAGTCGCCAGCGATGACCGTCGGCAGCTCCGAGTCCACAAGCGTGTGAATGTCGGACACCGCCAGACGGTTCTGCGGCGGCTTGTAGTACGCGAAGACACGTGTGGGTTGGCCGTCGATACAGACCTCTACGCCCAGGGCGTACGACGTCAGCAGTTGTGGTACTGGCAGCAGTTGGTGAATGATGTTCCGACGCACCAGGATCGCCAATCCCCGGTAGGCGACCCCGAACGGCGAGCTGTGGTCAGTCCGGTAGACCAGGTATCCGGGAACCTTCAACCTGTTCTCCGGCCTGAGGTGAGTCTCACTGATCAGGCCGATGTCCACACGGCGCTGAGAGAGCAGCAGCTTCAGGAGACGGGCCTTTTGAGGTGAAAGCCCGTCGGCGTTCCAAAAGACGATCGTCGTCGTCGACGTCGTCGTCGCTTGGGAGGTCACGGCGGAGCTGGACGCGGGATGCGCGCTCAAGCCGTCCGGAACAGATCCGCCAGCGCCGCTAGAATCAGCGGGGTAGGATCCCGCTTCTCCTGCAGCGCGGTCAGGACCTTGTGCAGGAGGCTGAGACACGCCATGCGCATCCGCTCGACCTCCGTCTGCGGGTGGTAAGCTAGGGCTTCCTCCTCCTGCCTGGGAGGAGCCTTCGCTCTCCTCGTCCGCCGGGACGTCCTGGGCTGCTGCACCGCTTCCACCGCTTGAGTCGTAGCTCGAGCGGGAGCTGGTATCCGGGTCTGCGTGCGTGGCTGGGCCGCAGCTGGGGTCCGAGGCCGGGCCGGGGCCGGGGTTCGAGTACGGGCCGGTGCCGGAGCCCCGGCCACGGTGCGAGCTGGGGCTGGCTGCGGAGGAGGCACTGGCGCTGCATCGCCAGCGGGAATTCCGTCGGGGACCGACGCGGGAGCAGTCGCGGCAGGAGAACGGCCGCGTTTCCTCCCGCGTCCTCGCTTGCCGCGTCTCGTCCGTCTGTCGCCAGGATGGTGCGCGCCCAACCGCTGCTTAGGCAGGTTGGATTCTGCCATAAGCGTGGCGGTGGCGTCTCGCTCTCCTCCGGCGTCCTGGACGGACGGTCTCGCGGGCAGCGTGGTGGCTCTCGACGTCCTGATGGGTTGAGTCGTCGCGACGGTCCCCGCTCGCCGGTTCCGGAACTCCCGCCGGAACACAGGGCAGTTCGCGTTGTTCGCGGTATGCGCTCCTCCGCAGTTGGCGCAGGTGGGTTGGTCGGAGAGGGGGCGCGGGCAGTCTTGGGCGTGGTGCCTTGCGCCGCACCGCACACAGGCCACTGGTCTGTGGCAGTTGTGCGACGAGTGCCGGAAGCCCTGACACCTGTGGCACTGGGCAGGCCCCTTCCTGCCGCGCCACGCCTCCACAACCACGCCGGGCATGCACAGGAGCTCGTGCACCTCGTAGATGGCCGGCACGGTCTCGGGCGTCGTCTGCAGCTGCGCGAACATCAGGCATCCCGGGCGTCCAGGCCTAGCCGGAATCGGCCGGACATGCTCAGGGATGAAGCCGAGTCTGCGCAGCTCCTCCGCCACTAGCCGGGGGTCGGTCTCTACGGGTAAGCCTCGTATGGCCACCTTGGTACTCCTTTCGGAGTCCAACTGGTAGGAGTACCAGGATAGTCCCGACTCCTGGTTCCGCTCGACCAGGTATCGTTGGACCACCCTGTACTCCTCGTCGGACTTTGGCAGGAATCGTACCCCCCGTTGGTACGGTCTGCCGTTCGGGTTATGGCCGAGGAGGTCCCGCAGCTGTCGGAAATGCACCGGCCAGTCCGGCCAGGTCTCAACCACAAGCGGTGGCGGATGTTTCGCCCGCGCGGTGGGAGCTCCTGGAGCGGCGGCGGTGGTGGCAGGGCCGGACGTTGAGGACGTCGACGGCAAGGTCTGTCCGGTGGTGGTGGTGGGGGTCGAAGTCGGTGTGGTGGAGGCCGCGGTCCACGCAGGCCAAGCGGCGACGTCCGCGTAGGTAGTCGCAGGTGGCGCCGCCGGGTCCGGGGATGTCGACGCGACCTCCATCGGCGTCTGCAGCGGAGGCATAGAGGGGCCTCGCTGCGCGAAGGGTGGTGGGCCCGCTCCTGTCACTCGCGGTGGCGAGGGAAACCGCGCCGCAATGATGTGTGGCTGCGGCTGCGGCAGCGACGGCGAAGGCGGGCGCTTGCGCAGGTCCCTCGGCGGTGATTGCCTAGGGGCAGGGGTGGGGGCGGCGGCAGTGGTGGACGCTACAATCTGGCGGGCGGCTCCGGCAGGATGGGCAGCCACGGCTGGTCGGGCAGTCGGTGTTGTCGGTGTAGGGCGGGCGGCTCCTGCAGGACGGGGAACACCTGCAGAGCGCTCAGCCTCGACGGGGCGGGCAGCCCCGGCAGAGTGGGCAGCACCGGCAGAGCGGGCAGCACCGGCAGAGCGGGCAGCACCGGCAGAGCGGGCAACACCTGCAGGGCGGGCGGCTCCAGCGGAGTGATGGGCGCCGGCTGAGCGGTGAGCCGGCGTCAGGTCGGCGGTTAAGTCGCCGGTTGAGCGAGCGGCTCCGAGGGGGCGGGCGGCTGTGGTGGGGCGGGCGACTCCCTCCGGTCGGGTATTCCCGGCCGAATGAGCGTCGACCGCCGAGCGCGAGGCTCCTCCAGGGAGGGTGTCATGGTCAGCGGCTGGGCGGGTGGCTCCAGCAGACCCGGTGGGGTCAAATGCCGTGGCGGGGCGGGCCGGATCCGATGGGCGGCCCAACTCGGACAGGTCCGGGGTCTCGTCCGTTGAAGTGGTGGCGGCCGGCGGGAACGCAGGAGGCTCCGGCGTTGGCGTCGGCGTGGGCGTCAGGGAGAGTGGGCTGGCGGAAAACCAGTCCTCTCCGGCTGACGTCGAGGATGCTGATGGTGGTGGGTGAGGGCGGGCGGCGACAGTCGCCTGGCCCGCAGCGATTGCCGAGGCGATTGCTCCGGCGGAGGCGACGCCGCCGACGCGGCCGCGCACATACGTCTTACGACGGTAGGGCTCCGGCCGCGTCGCGCGACGCTGCGTCGGGTGTGTCGGCGTGTTGGGCATTTAAAAATGCCCCGACATTCCGACGATAATGCAGCGATGGTGGTGGTTACGGCAGCAGGTCGAGGCAGTCCGCCTACGCGGTCCTAAATGGACCACCCGGCGCGCCGAGACCCGCCGACCGCTCTCCGGGGCTTGCCGCTGGTGGCAGACCGGAGAGGTAAGCAGACGGGTGCGACACGTTGTTCCGGATGGACCAATAGGGGCGCAGTGTTGGGACCCGAGCGTTGAGGTGCGCACGACGAAGGTTCTTCGAATTCTTCAATTCTTTCGATGGCTTCGGTTAAAGATGGCTGCTGACACTCTTCGGCGAACTGGGCTGTCTGCAACGTGTTCATTCGGGTCTTCTCTTGGGCCGGTGGGTGGCCCCGAGGTAACCGGACCAGACGATGGTCTGTTGCGGTGGATTCACTCGCCGACTGCAACAACAGCCGGGGACGGGGAGAGGCCTCTCGGCCAGGTGGTGGTGTCTCCTCGACGTAGAGGTGGGGGGCCCCACGAAGTGATGCGATCGAGCCCGCAGGAAGGCACGCCAGCGGGCGATCAGCTGGTCACTCCAGGGGTTGTCAATCCGGTGAGTGCTGCAACCCACCGCTCGGCGAGGTCGAACCCACCGAGACAAAAGGCGTCCCGGTGGGCATCCGTCCGCCAGCGGTGAGGAGCGTCGTATTCTTCTTACTGGAGAAGAAGGTCACGTGGCAGTTCCCTCATGTCCGCAGCTGGCCGACGGTATGGCGCTATCCCACGAAGATGGTGAGATTGTGCTCCATCGGCTCGCGCGAACATGTTGGAGCTCAGGCGTCGAACGAAGTCGTCCAGGGTCTCCATGCGCAAGTCTCGCAGGATGACGTCGTTCCGCACGAAGCGTGTTGCGCCGACAATTGTACGCAACGCTTGCGACTGCTGCGAGCGGAGGCGTTGCCGACGTGGTTCGCTGGCTAGCTGAAACCAGGCCGGGGCAGCATAAGTGAGCCGCGAGCGCACGTACAACTTGTACACGCCGAGCTTCGCGCGGATCGGAATTGCGGACTCGAACACGGGACGGAGGAGGCTGCGCGCCGCGCGCGCCTGTCCGACGACGTTGTTCACGTGGGGGCCCATGCTGAGACGGCGGTCGATGGTCACGCCGAGGTACTTCGCCTGCGACGTCCAATCGATCTGCTCGCCGTTCAGCGTCAGCGCAGGCGGATTACACAAGCCGCCCACGGAAATCGCCTGAGTCTTGGCCACGTTGACCTTCAGTCTCCAGTCTTCCAGCCACGCGGGAAGGGCATCCAGGGATCGCTGCATCTTCACTGCAGCGTGGGGTGAGTTGAGGGAGGTCGTCACGAGGGCTGCGTCATCGGCGTAGAGCGCCAGCATGGCACCTCCGGCGACTGGTATGTCGTCGGTGTACCACGCGTAGCACAACGGCGAGAGGCAGCTTCCCTGGGGTACGCCGGCTCGTACTGGACGTGGAGAGGAGAGGGTGTTTTCGACGGCGACCTGGAAACGCCTGTCCTGGAGAAAGCTGCCCACAGTCTTCACTACTCGGCGAGGAGTAGCAGACGTGGACAGCTTGTACAACAGGCCGTCATGCCAGACGCGGTCGAACGCCTTCTCCATGTCCAGGAACACGGCGATGACTCTCTCCTTCTTGTTGCGCGCTGCAGTGATGTGATGCAGCACGCGAGTCACCTGGAGCGACGTTGAGTGTTCGGCTCTGAAGCCGAACTGCTCGTCGCGTGGCTGGAGGTGAGGCGTCATATGCAACAGCAGCAACTTCTCGAAGACTTTCGAGATAGTGGGCAGCAGCGTTATCGGCCGGTAGCTTCCCGGCAGCAGGATGTTCTTCCTGGGTTTCGGCAGCATGATGACCCGTCCGAGCTTCCACGAAGACGGGAAATGCCCGGTGCGGAGGATGCCGTTGAAGAGGCGCGTCAACGTCGCGATGGCTCGCGAAGGCAGATGACGCAGCGCTTCATTCGTGACACCGTCCGCGCCGGGGGCTTTTCGCAGTTTAGTCCGGAGGATCATCCGCTGGACCTGACCAGGGGAGAACACCACGGGGTCTTCTGTCGGGGCTAACGGCGGCTCGAGGTATTCGAGCACGTGCTGCTCCACTGCTGCTGCGTGTTGCATACTCGCAGTCGGGTTCGGTGTGAACTGCGTCTCCAGGAAGTCGGCGAATATCTCGGCCCTGTCCTCAGCACGGTAGCGGGGGTTCCCGTCACTGGCGAGCAGGGGCCGGATCGGCGGCGGCTTCCCGGAGAGACGGCGGCAGAGGCGGTGGATGCCCGTCCAATCTTCGCCGGCTGTCTCGATGGTCCGTTGCCAAGATTCTGTCGCAACCGTCTCCAGTGCAGACGAGATCTTGGCGGCCAGAGCGTTCAGCCGGGACTTCATGGTTGGGCACCTGGTGCGTTGCCACTGTCTTCGCAGTTTCCTCTTCTCCTCGATCATCTTCAGGATCCGGGCGGGGAGCTGGGGCGGTCGACTTCGGGGGGCAGCGGCGTCGATCCTGGACTCCTCGAGCGCAGACGTAATGACGGCGCCGAGGTCCAGAGCCAATCGTTCGACGTCCGCTGGGTTTTCCACCCGGAAGGACGGCACCCGAGACTCCACGTCGTTGGCGAATTTTCGCCAATCCTGCCGGTGTCGAGGAGGAGGGAGCTTCCTCGCGGTGATGGGAAGCGTCAGCGCCATGTGGACTGCCTGGTGGTCGGAAATCAAATGGTCGTCCAAGACGTCGATCGACGCGGCGGCAATGTTGCCGCGGAGCACGGCGATGTCGATGACGTCCGGAGCGTGGGCTGCACAGTACGGGTAGTGAGTCGGGACCTCTGGTCCTAACACCCTGTAGCCGTAGCGGTCTGCGTCATCCAGGAGGCGTCTGCCATCTGGGGAGATCGTGAGGGAGTTCCACGCCGTGTGCTTCGCGTTGAAGTCGCCAGCGATGACCGTCGGCAGCTCCGAGTCCACAAGCGTGTGAATGTCGGACACCGCCAGACGGTTCTGCGGCGGCTTGTAGTACGCGAAGACACGTGTGGGTTGGCCGTCGATACAGACCTCTACGCCCAGGGCGTACGACGTCAGCAGTTGTGGTACTGGCAGCAGTTGGTGAATGATGTTCCGACGCACCAGGATCGCCAATCCCCGGTAGGCGACCCCGAACGGCGAGCTGTGGTCAGTCCGGTAGACCAGGTATCCGGGAACCTTCAACCTGTTCTCCGGCCTGAGGTGAGTCTCGCTGATCAGGCCGATGTCCACACGGCGCTGAGAGAGCAGCAGCTTCAGGAGACGGGCCTTTTGAGGTGAAAGCCCGTCGGCGTTCCAAAAGACGATCGTCGTCGTCGACGTCGTCGTCGCTTGGGAGGTCACGGCGGAGCTGGACGCGGGATGCGCGCTCAAGCCGTCCGGAACAGATCCGCCAGCGCCGCTAGAATCAGCGGGGTAGGATCCCGCTTCTCCTGCAGCGCGGTCAGGACCTTGTGCAGGAGGCTGAGACACGCCATGCGCATCCGCTCGACCTCCGTCTGCGGGTGGTAAGCTAGGGCTTCCCTCCTCCTGCCTGGGAGGAGCCTTCGCTCTCCTCGTCCGCCGGGACGTCCTGGGCTGCTGCACCGCTTCCACCGCTTGAGTCGTAGCTCGAGCGGGAGCTGGTATCCGGGTCTGCGTGCGTGGCTGGGCCGCAGCTGGGGTCCGAGGCCGGGCCGGGGCCGGGGTTCGAGTACGGGCCGGTGCCGGAGCCCCGGCCACGGTGCGAGCTGGGGCTGGCTGCGGAGGAGGCACTGGCGCTGCATCGCCAGCGGGAATTCCGTCGGGGACCGACGCGGGAGCAGTCGCGGCAGGAGAACGGCCGCGTTTCCTCCCGCGTCCTCGCTTGCCGCGTCTCGTCCGTCTGTCGCCAGGATGGTGCGCGCCCAACCGCTGCTTAGGCAGGTTGGATTCTGCCATAAGCGTGGCGGTGGCGTCTCGCTCTCCTCCGGCGTCCTGGACGGACGGTCTCGCGGGCAGCGTGGTGGCTCTCGACGTCCTGATGGGTTGAGTCGTCGCGACGGTCCCCGCTCGCCGGTTCCGGAACTCCCGCCGGAACACAGGGCAGTTCGCGTTGTTCGCGGTATGCGCTCCTCCGCAGTTGGCGCAGGTGGGTTGGTCGGAGAGGGGGCGCGGGCAGTCTTGGGCGTGGTGCCTTGCGCCGCACCGCACACAGGCCACTGGTCTGTGGCAGTTGTGCGACGAGTGCCGGAAGCCCTGACACCTGTGGCACTGGGCAGGCCCCTTCCTGCCGCGCCACGCCTCCACAACCACGCCGGGCATGCACAGGAGCTCGTGCACCTCGTAGATGGCCGGCACGGTCTCGGGCGTCGTCTGCAGCTGCGCGAACATCAGGCATCCCGGGCGTCCAGGCCTAGCCGGAATCGGCCGGACATGCTCAGGGATGAAGCCGAGTCTGCGCAGCTCCTCCGCCACTAGCCGGGGGTCGGTCTCTACGGGTAAGCCTCGTATGGCCACCTTGGTACTCCTTTCGGAGTCCAACTGGTAGGAGTACCAGGATAGTCCCGACTCCTGGTTCCGCTCGACCAGGTATCGTTGGACCACCCTGTACTCCTCGTCGGACTTTGGCAGGAATCGTACCCCCCGTTGGTACGGTCTGCCGTTCGGGTTATGGCCGAGGAGGTCCCGCAGCTGTCGGAAATGCACCGGCCAGTCCGGCCAGGTCTCAACCACAAGCGGTGGCGGATGTTTCGCCCGCGCGGTGGGAGCTCCTGGAGCGGCGGCGGTGGTGGCAGGGCCGGACGTTGAGGACGTCGACGGCAAGGTCTGTCCGGTGGTGGTGGTGGGGGTCGAAGTCGGTGTGGTGGAGGCCGCGGTCCACGCAGGCCAAGCGGCGACGTCCGCGTAGGTAGTCGCAGGTGGCGCCGCCGGGTCCGGGGATGTCGACGCGACCTCCATCGGCGTCTGCAGCGGAGGCATAGAGGGGCCTCGCTGCGCGAAGGGTGGTGGGCCCGCTCCTGTCACTCGCGGCGGCGAGGGAAACCGCGCCGCAATGATGTGTGGCTGCGGCTGCGGCAGCGACGGCGAAGGCGGGCGCTTGCGCAGGTCCCTCGGCGGTGATTGCCTAGGGGCAGGGGTGGGGGCGGCGGCAGTGGTGGACGCTACAATCTGGCGGGCGGCTCCGGCAGGATGGGCAGCCACGGCTGGTCGGGCAGTCGGTGTTGTCGGTGTAGGGCGGGCGGCTCCTGCAGGACGGGGAACACCTGCAGAGCGCTCAGCCTCGACGGGGCGGGCAGCCCCGGCAGAGTGGGCAGCACCGGCAGAGCGGGCAGCACCGGCAGAGCGGGCAGCACCGGCAGAGCGGGCAGCACCGGCAGAGCGGGCAACACCTGCAGGGCGGGCGGCTCCAGCGGAGTGATGGGCGCCGGCTGAGCGGTGAGCCGGCGTCAGGTCGGCGGTTAAGTCGCCGGTTGAGCGAGCGGCTCCGAGGGGGCGGGCGGCTGTGGTGGGGCGGGCGACTCCCTCCGGTCGGGTATTCCCGGCCGAATGAGCGTCGACCGCCGAGCGCGAGGCTCCTCCAGGGAGGGTGTCATGGTCAGCGGCTGGGCGGGTGGCTCCAGCAGACCCGGTGGGGTCAAATGCCGTGGCGGGGCGGGCCGGATCCGATGGGCGGCCCAACTCGGACAGGTCCGGGGTCTCGTCCGTTGAAGTGGTGGCGGCCGGCGGGAACGCAGGAGGCTCCGGCGTTGGCGTCGGCGTGGGCGTCAGGGAGAGTGGGCTGGCGGAAAACCAGTCCTCTCCGGCTGACGTCGAGGATGCTGATGGTGGTGGGTGAGGGCGGGCGGCGACAGTCGCCTGGCCCGCAGCGATTGCCGAGGCGATTGCTCCGGCGGAGGCGACGCCGCCGACGCGGCCGCGCACATACGTCTTACGACGGTAGGGCTCCGGCCGCGTCGCGCGACGCTGCGTCGGGTGTGTCGGCGTGTTGGGCATTTAAAAATGCCCCGACATTCCGACGATAATGCAGCGATGGTGGTGGTTACGGCAGCAGGTCGAGGCAGTCCGCCTACGCGGTCCTAAATGGACCACCCGGCGCGCCGAGACCCGCCGACCGCTCTCCGGGGCTTGCCGCTGGTGGCAGACCGGAGAGGTAAGCAGACGGGTGCGACACGTTGTTCCGGATGGACCAATAGGGGCGCAGTGTTGGGACCCGAGCGTTGAGGTGCGCACGACGAAGGTTCTTCGAATTCTTCAATTCTTTCGATGGCTTCGGTTAAAGATGGCTGCTGACACTCTTCGGCGAACTGGGCTGTCTTGCAACGTGTTTAAACCTTGTTGGATCTTATTAATTTGCCTGTAAACATCTCGTCACCGCGATATAGAACAGCGACAAAACTGAACAGCGACATCTATCGGTGACAAATGACAATACCAAAACATGTCTAGGCACTGTCTTTAAGCTTGCAGCACTTTAAAAACTAAATTCATTATAGAAGGGTCAAAACCCATAACCATTGTAATAATTTTATTGTACGGTAGCGAAAGTTATAAAGACTTGATGAACTCGACAATAGTTTTTTCCATGTTACAACATTGCCGCATGATTATGTAAGATCAAACGAAATTCCTAAATGAAGTTCAATCGATATAATATGAGTAGTTTCCTTAAACACTCGCGGTTATCTACATCACTTACATTATTATTAAACGGGTTCTTACCACGATTATTTTTAATTGAGAGGTCCCGATATTTCAGCACTGTTTCAAGCGCCATGATCACGGGAAGACTGAAGAACTGCGGGTAGGTCTGGAAAACGATTATTTCAGGTCTTGCTGAGGCTTGACCTTTCGGAGATTACCTACTGGTTACGCGGTTTTTAGCGTAGCTTGCCGTCTCGTTCTCGCTTGCTTAGTCTTGGTAAGATAGAGAGAGGTGGCGAACTGTCATACGCGGTCGCGCTGGCATCACACAACGCATCGCCGCATCAGTTGGACTCGGACAGTCTGAGACGACTCACGCGCATCTATCGCGACCGCATCCCGCATTCAATACATCGCTCGCGCAGTTCATATCCGCCTTCCGAGAGCGCGCACGTATACGCTGCCTCTCACCGCTACTGGCCCACGGTCGGCTGTTTATGTGAACTCAATAACCTTTACGAACAATATAACTTGGACAGTGTCGTGATTCAGTGTGTGTGTGCCCGTGTTGAGCTGCGATATAAGGTAAGTCACCTCAATTTACTTGCCAAGACGCCACGCATCAGGGACCTGACGGCACGTATAGCTTCGCCAGTTGCAACGCACAAAGACATTGTTCGGGCTATATTTTTCTTCGCATTATTTCTTCGCACCACGCCTAAATACAGTCCACTTATTATATCATCTCGCATCCACACATTGCGACCTCAAGTTTGAGGCTGCACCTCATCGCATATATTTTACGCATCTATATATTTCGGCCTCAAATAATCTTGAGGCCGAACGCACCGCTGGCCTTTGTAAGGTCCATATGTATGGTCCTTATCGAACCGGATAGTTTGATCCGTATCGCCGGATAACGCATATTTTTGTTCCGTATTGAACGGGACAACGCATCGCATTTATTTTAAGTACTAATTAACTTATTACCGCTTATTTACACATTTTTACATTTATTTATCACACACCGCAAAAACATTGCTGATTTTACAAATCCGCGTAATTCTTTGTAATCAGTGCGTATGGTGGTATTTTTACAAGCGCAGCTTATAATAAACATACATTAGCATAGATATAACGCAATATTTTTACGAAATAACGATATTTGCATCATTATTACATTTTCTTTGTTCTTCATTGTTAAAACTTTTCAACATGGCGTCCGATCGAAAGATTAAAATCATTATCGCTAAGAAACAAAGTATCTTCGCTCATATTGATACTATATATCAGAAATCTAAGAAAGTAGGTACTTTTGATACGAGAACAAAGGAAGATTTTTTGTCATCATCAGCTAACATTGAAAAATTATATTCTCAATTTAATGAATTATGTGATAAACATAATGAAATACTTTTAGACGAAAATCCAGATTGTCAACTGAACTTCAGTGAATGGGATGCTTTTGAAACTCTGTACGCAAAAATAAGCCATACTCGTACATCATTGTTACGACCTGTTGAGTCTACTGCTCTAAAATCTTCTCCACGAAACTACTGTAATTTACCTCCATTGGAATTAGTGAGTTTTAATGGTTCGCTAACAGAGTGGCCACAATTTTATGAAAGTTTTAAAACTAACGTTCACCAAAATGAATCTTTGACAGATGGTCAACGCGTACAATACCTGATGTCAAAATTGACAGGTAGTGCTCGAAACATTTTTGCTGGATTAATACCAACAGAGGAAAATTATTCCATCATCTGGAAATCATTAATAGATAAATACCAAGACAAGCGAATGTTAGGAAGTTTGTATCTGAACAAAATCTTAGACATAAAACCGGTTTCTGACACCGCTTTGCAGTTGAATACCTTTATTGAACAAATTATATCTTCATGGTCAGCGCTTAAATTGCTCAATATTAAAAATTTAGATGATTTCATTTTTACACATATAATACTTAAAAAATTAGACACAAAAATAATTGAAAGTTTTGAAACATCACTAAAACATGACTCGCTTCCAACTAGTGACAGTTTAATAAGTCATTTGAAACATCGTGTGAAGGTATTTGAAAGATCTGGTATATTCCGTCAAGATACATCTCATAAATTTAATAAATCTAGCCGCACATTTTTAGTCACTGAAAATCTTAATAAAGTCAATAAATTATCTTGCAACTATTGTAACAAAACAATTCACATACATCTTTATGAGTGTCCAGACTTTAAAAACTTATCAACTAATGATCGCTTTAATTTTGTAAAATCTAAAAATTTATGCATAAATTGTTTTAGCTCTAAACACAATACTTTAAAATGTGCTTCTTTAAACAAATGTAAACATTGTCACAAGAAACATCATACATTGTTGCATTTTGATCAGAATAAAAATTCTGAGAATAAACCTGAACATTCTTCATCTATTGAAAATGTTTGTATGCATTCTAGTTTAAATACTCAACCTAAATGTACATCTATATTACCTACTGCAAAGGTCATTGTCTATGAAAATAATAAACGTTTCTTAGTTAGGTGTTTAATTGATAGCGGCTCACAAAATAATATCATAACCTATGAATGTTGTCAAAAATTAAAATTAGTTATTAAACCACTTAAATCATCATTAAATTCAGTGGGAAATATTTCTGTACCTATTAAAGGTCAGGTCACACTCAAGATACATTCTCAATTTTCTAATGTTCAATATACTTTAAATTTATTAGTCATTGATCATATATCATACTTGCCAACTCAACGAGTTGAGATTTCACATTTAAATAATTTTAATCATTTGTCTCTAGCGGATGATAGCTGGTATGTGCCTGGAAACATTGAAATCATTTTAGGCACTTCTATGATGGCTAATATTTTACAGCCTACTTCTTTAATGACTCGCTCTCATCCACACGCATTTAATACAACGCTTGGATATATCATTATGGGGGAGACCTCTTATGAAAATTTATGTAATTCTACTTGGTCATTTGGACCTCTCATAGAAAACTTAAATAAAACAATGGCAAAATTTTGGGAACTGGAAGAGATATCTTCTGCAGGTACTTTAACCTCAGATGATAACCACTGTGAGGAATTTTACAAATCCACTATAACTAAAAATTCACATGGTAGGTATATAGTGTCATTGCCATTCAAGGGTGACTCTACGATCTTGGGTGATTCTTATGCTACAGCTCAGCGTCGCTTTTCGACGTTAGAGCGTAAATTTAACGCTATTCCGGAATTACGACAAGCTTATGATGACGTCATCAAGGATTACATTAAACAAGGCTATTTATCCGAAATACCCCGCACTCCGTCGGTTTTGAATGAGGGTTATTTCGTTCCGCATCATCCTGTACAACGTCCTGAAAAATTATCAACTAAAACGCGCGTTGTTCTTGACGCTAGTTCAAAAACATCTAATGGTATTTCTTTGAATGATATTCTTCATCCGGGACCAAATTTACAAACAGATTTATTTTCATTATTGTTAAATTTTAGATATTTTAAAATCGCTATTACCGCGGATATAAGACAGATGTATCTTAGAATTTTAGTAAGAGAAGAGGATCGCAAATTTCAGAAAATAATTTATCGCTTTAATAATACTGAGGATCATCGCATTTTTCAATTTAATTCTTTAGCTTTCGGACTTCGCTGTAGTCCATTTTTGGCCATGCGTACGGTTCACCAGCTGGCCGAAGATAATCGCGCACGCTTTCCTCTTGCTGCAGAAGTAGCCAGTAGGGAATTTTACATGGATGACTTGACCACCTCTGTCAGTTCCATAGAGGATGGCATCCGCTTATCGGATGAATTACGCGCTTTATTCGCTGAAGGAGGTTTTGACTTGGTCAAGTGGGCCAGTAACTCACTTGAGTTACTCAATCATTTGCCTGAGGCATGCCGGGTGCCGATTGAATTCACCGACCATAGCGATACGCTGAAGGTGTTAGGCCTGAAGTGGTTACCTCAGACGGATGTGTTCACTTTTACCACGTCTCCTCCACCCTCTGTTAATACTAAACGATCTATATTATCTACTATCGCTCGCCTTTTTGACGTTTTGGGCTTCGTCGCACCAGTTATTCTCTACGCCAAGCTCCTAATACAGGATCTTTGGCTTACCAAGGTAGGTTGGGATGATGAACCACCAGAGGTTATCATCAATCGCTTCGTTAAATTTAAAACCGAGTTGCCTCTGCTCTCGAACTTGCGCGTTCCTCGCCATTTGGGCGTTGGGGTAGGTTGTGTAGTGAGACTGTTGGCCTTTGCTGACGCTAGTCTCAAGGCTTACGGCTGCGTCATATACCTACACGTTACGCATCCTAACGATGACATATCGGTTGAATTAGTTGGAGCTAAGTCAAAGGTAGCTCCACTAAAAACGGTATCACTTGCAAGGTTAGAACTTTGTGCCGCTTTAATATTATCAAATTTAGTTAAACAAGTATGCGCGGTTTTCAACAACCGCTATCACGTCACTGAGACATTTGCCTTCAGTGATTCCATGATCGCTTTGTCATGGATCAATTCTTCACCACATCGATGGCAAATTTTTGTTGCTAATCGCGTAACTAAAATACAAGAAAACTTGTCTCCGGACCGTTTCTTTCACATAAACGGAAAGGAAAACCCCGCTGACTGTTTATCGAGAGGATTGCTGCCTTCTCAAATCATAACGCACCCGCTTTGGTGGTACGGTCCAGAATGGATTCGTCCTCCAATTGCTGCATGGACTATGGAACCATTCAGCTCATCGCTCGGTGAAGGTCCTATACCTGAGGCGACCAATGCAATCGCTGTTGCCACTCCATCCAATGTGGATGGGTCACCGCTACTTATACTATCGTTCCAGGTATCTTCCTGGAAGAAATTATCTCGCATAACTATTTATATTTTAAATTTTACTTTTAAATTAATATATTCTCTTTTGTTCTCGGATCTCAACTTAGTCCGTTACCATTACAATCACGCGCTTTGTTAAATGTAATTTATATCACTTTCGCTTTCTTTACATACTTAACTTTAATTTAACAAATTTTTTCGCATATTTATATTGCGACCTCAACGCTTGAGGTCTCGCATCGCATCAATCGTAGTATGTAATAATTTAATTATTTTTTTGCATTTAGGTTAGTTTTTACTTTATAGCTATTTAGTCATAAGTTAGCTGCGCTCGCATTTATATTATCATACGCATTTAAAATAATCGCTCCGTGGTTCTTTGTATACTATATAATGTTTACACTTACTCACACAACATCACACGCATATTTTTATGTATGTATCATTTATTGACACATACTGCATTCTTGCTTATAACACATGACTTTGTGCTTTGTAAAGCCCAGTCCTGGGCTTTGGCGGGGAGCATGGTTACGCGGTTTTTAGCGTAGCTTGCCGTCTCGTTCTCGCTTGCTTAGTCTTGGTAAGATAGAGAGAGGTGGCGAACTGTCATACGCGGTCGCGCTGGCATCACACAACGCATCGCCGCATCAGTTGGACTCGGACAGTCTGAGACGACTCACGCGCATCTATCGCGACCGCATCCCGCATTCAATACATCGCTCGCGCAGTTCATATCCGCCTTCCGAGAGCGCGCACGTATACGCTGCCTCTCACCGCTACTGGCCAACGGTCGGCTGTTTATGTGAACTCAATAACCTTTACGAACAATATAACTTGGACAGTGTCGTGATTCAGTGTGTGTGTGCCCGTGTTGAGCTGCGATATAAGGTAAGTCACCTCAATTTACTTGCCAAGACGCCACGCATCAGGGACCTGACGGCACGTATAGCTTCGCCAGTTGCAACGCACAAAGACATTGTTCGGGCTATATTTTTCTTCGCATTATTTCTTCGCACCACGCCTAAATACAGTCCACTTATTATATCATCTCGCATCCACACATTGCGACCTCAAGTTTGAGGCTGCACCTCATCGCATATATTTTACGCATCTATATATTTCGGCCTCAAATAATCTTGAGGCCGAACGCACCGCTGGCCTTTGTAAGGTCCATATGTATGGTCCTTATCGAACCGGATAGTTTGATCCGTATCGCCGGATAACGCATATTTTTGTTCCGTATTGAACGGGACAACGCATCGCATTTATTTTAAGTACTAATTAACTTATTACCGCTTATTTACACATTTTTACATTTATTTATCACACACCGCAAAAACATTGCTGATTTTACAAATCCGCGTAATTCTTTGTAATCAGTGCGTATGGTGGTATTTTTACAAGCGCAGCTTATAATAAACATACATTAGCATAGATATAACGCAATATTTTTACGAAATAACGATATTTGCATCATTATTACATTTTCTTTGTTCTTCATTGTTAAAACTTTTCAACATGGCGTCCGATCGAAAGATTAAAATCATTATCGCTAAGAAACAAAGTATCTTCGCTCATATTGATACTATATATCAGAAATCTAAGAAAGTAGGTACTTTTGATACGAGAACAAAGGAAGATTTTTTGTCATCATCAGCTAACATTGAAAAATTATATTCTCAATTTAATGAATTATGTGATAAACATAATGAAATACTTTTAGACGAAAATCCAGATTGTCAACTGAACTTCAGTGAATGGGATGCTTTTGAAACTCTGTACGCAAAAATAAGCCATACTCGTACATCATTGTTACGACCTGTTGAGTCTACTGCTCTAAAATCTTCTCCACGAAACTACTGTAATTTACCTCCATTGGAATTAGTGAGTTTTAATGGTTCGCTAACAGAGTGGCCACAATTTTATGAAAGTTTTAAAACTAACGTTCACCAAAATGAATCTTTGACAGATGGTCAACGCGTACAATACCTGATGTCAAAATTGACAGGTAGTGCTCGAAACATTTTTGCTGGATTAATACCAACAGAGGAAAATTATTCCATCATCTGGAAATCATTAATAGATAAATACCAAGACAAGCGAATGTTAGGAAGTTTGTATCTGAACAAAATCTTAGACATAAAACCGGTTTCTGACACCGCTTTGCAGTTGAATACCTTTATTGAACAAATTATATCTTCATGGTCAGCGCTTAAATTGCTCAATATTAAAAATTTAGATGATTTCATTTTTACACATATAATACTTAAAAAATTAGACACAAAAATAATTGAAAGTTTTGAAACATCACTAAAACATGACTCGCTTCCAACTAGTGACAGTTTAATAAGTCATTTGAAACATCGTGTGAAGGTATTTGAAAGATCTGGTATATTCCGTCAAGATACATCTCATAAATTTAATAAATCTAGCCGCACATTTTTAGTCACTGAAAATCTTAATAAAGTCAATAAATTATCTTGCAACTATTGTAACAAAACAATTCACATACATCTTTATGAGTGTCCAGACTTTAAAAACTTATCAACTAATGATCGCTTTAATTTTGTAAAATCTAAAAATTTATGCATAAATTGTTTTAGCTCTAAACACAATACTTTAAAATGTGCTTCTTTAAACAAATGTAAACATTGTCACAAGAAACATCATACATTGTTGCATTTTGATCAGAATAAAAATTCTGAGAATAAACCTGAACATTCTTCATCTATTGAAAATGTTTGTATGCATTCTAGTTTAAATACTCAACCTAAATGTACATCTATATTACCTACTGCAAAGGTCATTGTCTATGAAAATAATAAACGTTTCTTAGTTAGGTGTTTAATTGATAGCGGCTCACAAAATAATATCATAACCTATGAATGTTGTCAAAAATTAAAATTAGTTATTAAACCACTTAAATCATCATTAAATTCAGTGGGAAATATTTCTGTACCTATTAAAGGTCAGGTCACACTCAAGATACATTCTCAATTTTCTAATGTTCAATATACTTTAAATTTATTAGTCATTGATCATATATCATACTTGCCAACTCAACGAGTTGAGATTTCACATTTAAATAATTTTAATCATTTGTCTCTAGCGGATGATAGCTGGTATGTGCCTGGAAACATTGAAATCATTTTAGGCACTTCTATGATGGCTAATATTTTACAGCCTACTTCTTTAATGACTCGCTCTCATCCACACGCATTTAATACAACGCTTGGATATATCATTATGGGGGAGACCTCTTATGAAAATTTATGTAATTCTACTTGGTCATTTGGACCTCTCATAGAAAACTTAAATAAAACAATGGCAAAATTTTGGGAACTGGAAGAGATATCTTCTGCAGGTACTTTAACCTCAGATGATAACCACTGTGAGGAATTTTACAAATCCACTATAACTAAAAATTCACATGGTAGGTATATAGTGTCATTGCCATTCAAGGGTGACTCTACGATCTTGGGTGATTCTTATGCTACAGCTCAGCGTCGCTTTTCGACGTTAGAGCGTAAATTTAACGCTATTCCGGAATTACGACAAGCTTATGATGACGTCATCAAGGATTACATTAAACAAGGCTATTTATCCGAAATACCCCGCACTCCGTCGGTTTTGAATGAGGGTTATTTCGTTCCGCATCATCCTGTACAACGTCCTGAAAAATTATCAACTAAAACGCGCGTTGTTCTTGACGCTAGTTCAAAAACATCTAATGGTATTTCTTTGAATGATATTCTTCATCCGGGACCAAATTTACAAACAGATTTATTTTCATTATTGTTAAATTTTAGATATTTTAAAATCGCTATTACCGCGGATATAAGACAGATGTATCTTAGAATTTTAGTAAGAGAAGAGGATCGCAAATTTCAGAAAATAATTTATCGCTTTAATAATACTGAGGATCATCGCATTTTTCAATTTAATTCTTTAGCTTTCGGACTTCGCTGTAGTCCATTTTTGGCCATGCGTACGGTTCACCAGCTGGCCGAAGATAATCGCGCACGCTTTCCTCTTGCTGCAGAAGTAGCCAGTAGGGAATTTTACATGGATGACTTGACCACCTCTGTCAGTTCCATAGAGGATGGCATCCGCTTATCGGATGAATTACGCGCTTTATTCGCTGAAGGAGGTTTTGACTTGGTCAAGTGGGCCAGTAACTCACTTGAGTTACTCAATCATTTGCCTGAGGCATGCCGGGTGCCGATTGAATTCACCGACCATAGCGATACGCTGAAGGTGTTAGGCCTGAAGTGGTTACCTCAGACGGATGTGTTCACTTTTACCACGTCTCCTCCACCCTCTGTTAATACTAAACGATCTATATTATCTACTATCGCTCGCCTTTTTGACGTTTTGGGCTTCGTCGCACCAGTTATTCTCTACGCCAAGCTCCTAATACAGGATCTTTGGCTTACCAAGGTAGGTTGGGATGATGAACCACCAGAGGTTATCATCAATCGCTTCGTTAAATTTAAAACCGAGTTGCCTCTGCTCTGGAACTTGCGCGTTCCTCACCATTTGGGCGTTGGGGCAGGTTGTGTAGTGAGACTGTTGGCCTTTGCTGACGCTAGTCTCAAGGCTTACGGCTGCGTCATATACCTACACGTTACGCATCCTAACGATGACATATCGGTTGAATTAGTTGGAGCTAAGTCAAAGGTAGCTCCACTAAAAACGGTATCACTTGCAAGGTTAGAACTTTGTGCCGCTTTAATATTATCAAATTTAGTTAAACAAGTATGCGCGGTTTTCAACAACCGCTATCACGTCACTGAGACATTTGCCTTCAGTGATTCCATGATCGCTTTGTCATGGATCAATTCTTCACCACATCGATGGCAAATTTTTGTTGCTAATCGCGTAACTAAAATACAAGAAAACTTGTCTCCGGACCGTTTCTTTCACATAAACGGAAAGGAAAACCCCGCTGACTGTTTATCGAGAGGATTGCTGCCTTCTCAAATCATAACGCACCCGCTTTGGTGGTACGGTCCAGAATGGATTCGTCCTCCAATTGCTGCATGGACTATGGAACCATTCAGCTCATCGCTCGGTGAAGGTCCTATACCTGAGGCGACCAATGCAATCGCTGTTGCCACTCCATCCAATGTGGATGGGTCACCGCTACTTATACTATCGTTCCAGGTATCTTCCTGGAAGAAATTATCTCGCATAACTATTTATATTTTAAATTTTACTTTTAAATTAATATATTCTCTTTTGTTCTCGGATCTCAACTTAGTCCGTTACCATTACAATCACGCGCTTTGTTAAATGTAATTTATATCACTTTCGCTTTCTTTACATACTTAACTTTAATTTAACAAATTTTTTCGCATATTTATATTGCGACCTCAACGCTTGAGGTCTCGCATCGCATCAATCGTAGTATGTAATAATTTAATTAATTTTTTGCATTTAGGTTAGTTTTTACTTTATAGCTATTTAGTCATAAGTTAGCTGCGCTCGCATTTATATTATCATACGCATTTAAAATAATCGCTCCGTGGTTCTTTGTATACTATATAATGTTTACACTTACTCACACAACATCACACGCATATTTTTATGTATGTATCATTTATTGACACATACTGCATTCTTGCTTATAACACATGACTTTGTGCTTTGTAAAGCCCAGTCCTGGGCTTTGGCGGGGAGCATGGTTACGCGGTTTTTAGCGTAGCTTGCCGTCTCGTTCTCGCTTGCTTAGTCTTGGTAAGATAGAGAGAGGTGGCGAACTGTCATACGCGGTCGCGCTGGCATCACACAACGCATCGCCGCATCAGTTGGACTCGGACAGTCTGAGACGACTCACGCGCATCTATCGCGACCGCATCCCGCATTCAATACATCGCTCGCGCAGTTCATATCCGCCTTCCGAGAGCGCGCACGTATACGCTGCCTCTCACCGCTACTGGCCCACGGTCGGCTGTTTATGTGAACTCAATAACCTTTACGAACAATATAACTTGGACAGTGTCGTGATTCAGTGTGTGTGTGCCCGTGTTGAGCTGCGATATAAGGTAAGTCACCTCAATTTACTTGCCAAGACGCCACGCATCAGGGACCTGACGGCACGTATAGCTTCGCCAGTTGCAACGCACAAAGACATTGTTCGGGCTATATTTTTCTTCGCATTATTTCTTCGCACCACGCCTAAATACAGTCCACTTATTATATCATCTCGCATCCACACATTGCGACCTCAAGTTTGAGGCTGCACCTCATCGCATATATTTTACGCATCTATATATTTCGGCCTCAAATAATCTTGAGGCCGAACGCACCGCTGGCCTTTGTAAGGTCCACCTACCTTACCTAATTAAGTTACCGACACTGACTTTGATTAAAAAAATATATTTCTAAAAAGAACGTTACAGGAACAAATACAAGAATCAATTGTTTTAATTATGAATTATAATTACTTATATACTAACTTAATAACTAGTCAGCATTATCGGTGTTCGTTACCGTTAAGCTTGCTGACAAAGCTTATTTGGTGAGGACGGGGGCCCTTAACTCCTCCCTTCCCAAGAGAGAAATTATCCGAGGACTCTGCAGGAGTCTTCGGATAATTACGACGTCGTGTCGGGTCTCAATAAAACTAGGTAAATCATTGATATATATTAGAAATAAAAAAGGACCCAAGATGGAACCCTGAGGTACACCCATACTCAATTCGGCACCCGATGATCGGTTTCCTTTAACATCGACTATACAAATAGTCAAGTCCTGCCCGATAAATAGGATTTAATAAGCGCTAACGTACCATCCCTAATACCATAGTGATGTAGTTTCCTCACCAATGTTTCATGGTCAACACAGTCAAATGCTTTAGATAAATCACAAAATACTCCGAGAGCATCATGAGACTCCTCCCAAGCTTTGAAAATATTTTTGACTAAATAAACACCTGCATCAGTAGTAGAACGACCCCTCGTGAACCCGAATTGTTTATTGTGTAGCAGGTTATTTGACTTAAAATGGTCTAATAGTTGTTCTAATATAATTTTTTCAAAGATTTTACTCAATGTTGGTAGTACTGATATAGGTCTGTAGTTAGAGGGGTCATCAGTATTACCAGCTTTAAAAAGGGGGATCACTTTACTGTGTTTCATTAGGTCAGGAAACACACCACACTTGATACAATCATTAAATATACTAGTAAGATGAGGAGATATAACATCTATAATAGATTTCACGACCTTTACTGATATTCCCCACAGATCAGCTGTATTCTTAACATTAATACTATGGAAACTCTTCATGATATCTTTTGAGTTAATATTCTTAAATTTAAATACTACATTACATATTTTAACATGTTTGCTTAGTAATTTTTCAGCTTCTAATGGGGACGAATTTAAAGAGGAAGTAGTTGAAACTGGAATGTCAGAGAAAAACTTTTCGAAAGCATTAGCCACACCTTCGTGACTAGTTATCAAGTTATCATTCATTCTCAATGAGAATTCTTGGTGGTTATTTCTGACTTTACCAGTTTCTTTACCAATGATGTTCCAAGTCATCTTTATTTTGTCAGAGGCATTTTTTATTAAATTACTTAAATGTAAGGACTTTGCCATAATGCAAACTTTCCTGAATAATTTGGAATAATTTCTGACATATTGATGAAATGATTCATCATTGTTATACGATTTTTCATAATAAAGGTCATATAAAGTCTGCCTACTTTTATAAATCCCAACAGTGGCCCACTCACTAAAACGTTTTTTATTGTTAATAGTAATCGTTTTAGGAATAAATACATCTTTGAAAGCTATGTTAATCTTTTCAAACATATTCTGGTATAACATATTTGGTTCTCGGTTATAACTAACTTCTGATATGGTTTGTATAATTTTATTTTTAAAATTTTCGATTCTTTTATCACTCACAGGAACAAACTTAACAGTACGTTTGACTTCAGGAGCCACATTATATTTAAAAGACACGAATTGTCCCAAGTGGTCTGATGATAACTGATTAATAACATTTTTTTGCAAAGGATTTAAATTTCTAAAAATGTTATCTAAACAAGTTGCCGATGAACTAGTAATCCTAGTGGGCTCTAAAAATAAGTTTATAAGATTATATGATTTTAATAATGTTTTAAATCTAATAGTGGTATTTGTATTTTCCAGTAGATTAATATTAAAATCACCACAAATTAAAATATGTTTGTTACACACAGTAATTTTCAACAATAGATTTTCCAAAATATTTTCAAAGGTATCATATAACGCATCAGGCGGTCTGTACACACATACAACAATGAGGTGCTCAAGCTCAACACAGGACATTTCAATAGTTCTCTCTACAGAGAGGGCCACTATATCCTTTCGTTCTTTACATTTTAAACCTTTTCTAACTAGTATTAAAGAGCCACCGCGAATCGCGTTCTCTCTGCAGAAGGAACTTGAGACCTGGTGATCATTAAAATTAAATAATAATTCATATTTTCTAAACCAGTGCTCAGTTACACAGAAAATATGAATACCATTCAAATTCAAAAACATATCTATTTCTAAATCTTTACCCATCATTCCTTGCAAATTTTGATGCACCAGATTGAGTGTGTTATTAATTGAAACATTAATGTCTTTTGATGGGTAAAGTCTAGTTTTATTATATACGCAAGAGTGTAACTCCTTTGTCTTGTCAATTAATTTAAATTACATGGAACACAATCCAAATTAACATATGTCACATTTTTTTTCTGCTCAATAGAAGCATTACTAGGTTTTAAATACACATTATTAGTACTCTTACTAACATTGTCATTAATATTATACGCTACCAAAGTAGCTAAATGTCTTTTTGTAAAGTTTGATACATACATAGTATCTTTTGTCAGAATAAATTTCTTAATAAAATTATTAATGTCAAATAATAAAAATCCGCTACGACGATGTGTAGCATTGTACATGAACAAGTTTATATTATATATACATTGATTATGGACCTTATCTACGTTTGAACAATACGGGAATGTACATAAAATTATTTTACAATTTGTATCCGATTGAAAATTAACAAGAGATCGGATACTGTGGTCCATTGATTTTTTAGTCACATTTACATGACTACCTACCATTATCACTACAGTTGTCAGCTCATCACAATGTATTGATTTCAATTTATCAATTATATTATTGAAAGGCAAATCAGGGTAACACATATTAACAACATTTTGCCTAAGGCACATAGACAATAAGGGACCGAAACCGACACCTATCTTATCAGATAGCACTACAGTCTTTCAAAAACCATCCTTGAACTTCAACGAACATTTTAAAAAAAGATTTGGCCAAATCGGTTCAGGCGTTGTTGAGTTATGCGTTTACAAACATTTTGCGGTCCATTTTTATATTATAGATGTGGGTAATTTCGATGTAACATTCGACCAAAGAAGGGTAAATGTGTGCAATAGTATGCATCTATTGTGTATCGGGAGTACTTAAGCTCTGACATTTGATCTTGTCCTTCATTATAAGGCAAGTTTTAAATTGAAGAACTATCTGATCTATTTGAGAGACAGTAGTGCAGAAGTCAGTATTTATTGAATGCTAAAAGTCATTCTGTTAAAAGTGCCCGAAACTTGATACTTCGGTAAGTAATTTTATTGTATTTAACATTGGCTGTGTTTAAATGTTAGGTTGTTTCTTTATAATAGTGTAACTATAACGTGTAGTATACGTGTGATTTAAATTCATTTTAGGGTCCAAGAGTCCCGTTATATGAGACTATTTATTGTAATCGTACATGTTACATAACTCTATCCACGGAACGTTCGTGATTTGTCGTCCTGGAATTGGAGTGTACTTGTATCCGAATAAAGAGGTTGAGGCGCCTTGCCTTGTAATCACAACAATAAGTTCCGTAATCTACTTTTGCAATATATAACTTTTATTTTATACCATAGTACAGCCATCATAGTATCTATAATAATTTCTGGAATGTCTAATTTATTTGCTTGAATAAACTTATAATATCTCATATACATTTTTTATTGGCGCCCTGAGTAAGATTTGAGTCTCCTGTTCCCGCTAGCAGCTACTGGTGAAGTAACAGTCGCCACTGGCTAAAATTGTTACAAGGGTAAGACTTTCAACTTCAGTTTCACAGTTCTGTTCGGGCGTTGCGATGAAAGTTCCGATGACGGTGTATTTTCGAACATCGTTGTCACATTTTTCGGTGACTATGATGTTTCCTTCGGAGTATATCAAACATTGATTGTTGGTCAAATGATTTGACTTTGACTTTGACTTTGGTTAACTTCTGGAATTTTCTTTTTTCAATTTTGATGTTATTTTGTATGCACTGACTGTAGTTGTTTTTCAGTAACATAATTTGTGTTTTCCTGGCTGCACAGGAATTCATTTTTTTCGATTTCTTCGCAGGAGCTGGCTACGGGCGTGTATTTCAATCTATTCACCAATAGGTAAGGATATTTGGGGATAATAGTAAAGGTGCTTAGGTTTTTATGAATAGGTATTGGGATAACCTTATAGTAATTATAGATTTCATTGTCAATTAAAGGGATCTCTAACACAAAAATTAAAATCGAATTATCAATAAAAGATTTCAATATAATGTTACGTTCTAGTTTTATAAGATTATCTCTATTAACTGGGTATATTGTTTTTGCATGACTACTTATAATTTGTAAGATGTTAAGTAGCTCAGTGCTGTTTATAATAGACTGATGTAAGACGTGTATTTTACTAAAAGCTATAGCTGTTTCTATTTCCTGAATCGTGCTCGTAACAAGTTTGAAAGTTGTTTAGAATTCGATACATAGAACTCATCACTCGTAGTATTCTATCAAGTTTAGCTTCCGTTTTCGTGAGTGTTATTATTTAATTAGTTTTTATGTGTAGGTTTTTTATATTTAGGTTCATCGTTTCGGAGTTGTTTAATAATCTATCCAAAGCCGTTTTGATCGTTCCCCTTACGTTCGATTACATGTTCTCTCTTTTTCAACTCTATCATGTCGTTGTTATACTTATGCATCGTTTTCGTCTAAATTTCCCGATATTATTTTTATTAGTGACCCTAAGGGACTAAAGATTGCTCGTTTACCGCGAGTGGTTGCAGGTAATATTTGGACTGATTTATCATAGGCAATTTTGTATAAATATTCTATTTGTTTTTCTATGCCCGCTAAATCTTTACTTAAACTATGGTTCTTAACTATATTTTCTATCTCATTATACTCATCCAGGTTCCTATCTATGTTTACTCTCATCATCATCATCATCATCAGCCTATAGACGTCCACTGCTGGACATAGGCCTCCCCCAAACTTCGCCACATCGACCGGTCCTGCGCCATCTGCATCAAGTGACCTCCCGCAATATTGACCAGATCGTCGGTCCATCTTGTGGGGGGTCTACCAACATTGCGCTTACCGGTTCGTGGCCGCCACTCCAGAACTTCAGCTCCACCGTCCATCCATTCTTCGCACAATGTGTCCTGCCCATTGCCATTTCAAAGATGCAATTCTTCGGGCTATGTCGGTTACTTTAATACTTCTGCGGATCTCCTCATTTCTGATTTGATCACGCAGAGAAACACCCAGCATAGCCCTTTCCATTGCTCTTTGAGTGACTCTGAGTCGTCTAATAAAACCCATCGTGAGCGGCCAAGTGTCTGATCCATAGGTCATCACTGGCAACACACACTGATCGAAGACTCTTGTCTTGAGACACTGCGGTATTGTGGACGAGAAAACTTTCCGTAGCTTCCCGAACGCTGCCCAGCCGAGTTGGATTCGTCGCTTGATCTCTGCATCGAAGTTGGACTTACCTAATCGGACAGTTTGTCCCAGGTATACGTATTCATCGACAACTTCGAGCACAGAGTTGTTTCATCGGGTCCTGAGCTTCTGAATGAGATCGAGAGGTTCTATGGACAGTTGTACACATGTACTCGGCAACC
This sequence comes from Trilocha varians, assembly GCA_030269945.2. NCBI lineage: Eukaryota > Metazoa > Arthropoda > Insecta > Lepidoptera > Bombycidae > Trilocha > Trilocha varians. The sequence goes on along the minus strand of AP028282.1, from coordinate 12,902,648 downwards.
CGTTACAAACCTGGCAAAAGATACGAAACGAAACGAAACGAAACGAAACGAAACGAAACGAAACGAAACGAAACGAAACGAAACGAAACGAAACGAAACGAAACGAAACGAAACGAAACGAAACGAAACGAAACGAAACGAAACGAAACGAAACGAAACGAAACGAAACGAAACGAAACGAAACGAAACGAAACGAAACGAAACGAAACGAAACGAAACGAAACGAAACGAAACGAAACGAAACGAAACGAAACGAAACGAAACGAAACGAAACGAAACGAAACGAAACGAAACGAAACGAAACGAAACGAAACGAAACGAAACGAAACGAAACGAAACGAAACGAAACGAAACGAAACGAAACGAAACGAAACGAAACGAAACGAAACGAAACGAAACGAAACGAAACGAAACGTGAACTCAACAACATCTACGAACAATATAACTTGGACAGTGTCGTAATCAGTGAAGTGTCCCCCTGCCCCTGTGGAGCTGCGATACAAGGTAAGTCGCCTTAATTTACTTGCCAAGACGCCACGCATTCGTGCATTTAACAGCACGTATAGCCTCCCGCCTTTTGCAACGCACAAAGACATTGTACTCGCTATATTTTCTTCGCATTACTTCTTCGCACCACGCCTAAAATACAGTCCACTTATCATCTAATACTTGCATATAATTTTCAACCCACTAAGGGTCGAACGCACCGCATATTTTTCCGCATCTATATATTTCGACCTCAACGCTTGAGGTCGAACGCACCGCTGACCATTGTATGGTCCATAGTTTGATCCGTATCGAGCCGGATAACGCATAGTTTGGTCTGTATTGAACCGGACAATGCATCGCATTTAATTTAAGTACTGATTAACTTATTACCGCGCTTATTTACACATTTTTACATATATTTTCACAAACCGCATAAACATTGCTGATTTTACAAATCCGCGTATTTCTTTGTAATCAGTGCGTATTTTAGTATTTTCACGAGCGCAGCTATAATAAACATACATTAGCATAGATGTAACGTAATATTTGTTGAAATAACGATATTCGCAACGTTATTACATCTTCTTTGTTGTTCATTGTTTGTTTTAAACTTTTAAATATGGCTTCCGATCGTAAAATTAAAATTATTATCGCTAAGAAACAAAGTATCTTCGCTCATATTGATGCTATATATCAGAAATCTAAAAAAGTAGGTACCTTTGATACGAGAACAAAGGAAGACTTTTTGTCAACATCAGCTAACATAGAAAAATTATATGCGCAATTTAATGAATTATGTGATAAACATAATGAAATACTTTTTGATGAAAATCCAGATTGTCAACTGAACTTCAGTAAATGGGATGCCTTTGAAACTCTGTACGCAAAAATAAGTCACACTCATTCATCATTGTTACGACCTGTTGATTCTACTGCTTTAAAATCTTCTCCACGAAACTACTGCAATTTACCTCCATTAGAATTAGTGAGTTTTAATGGTTCGCTAACAGTGGCCGCAGTTTTATGAAAGTTTTAAAACTAACGTTCACCAAAATGAATCTTTGACAGATGGTCAACGCATACAATATTTAATGTCAAAATTGACTGGTAGTGCTCGAAGCATCTTTGCTGGATTGATACCCACAGAGGAAAATTATTCCATCATCTGGAAATCATTAATAGATAAATACCAAGACAAGCGAATGTTAGGATCTTTGTATTTGAACAAAATCTTAGATATAAAACCGGTTTCTGACACCTCTTTGCAGTTAAATACCTTTATTGAACAAATTGCATCTTCATGGGCAGCGCTTAAATTGCTCAATATTAAGAATTTAGATGATTTCATTTTTACTTGTGGCACTATTCTTACTGCCACCCGAATACGGACCTGCGCTAGCGCAAGCCACGCCCCCTCGGGCGCTGTCGGGCGACCGCTCGGCAGTCCGTCACAAGCCTTGCCGCGAACGCGCGTGTCTACTTTTCCGAGCTCGCTCATTCCAATCGTGTTTCGTGTTCATTCATTCTTATTTGTGTCTGTTTTGTGTTCAATAGCTTACTTATAACTTTAGTGTCTAAATATTCAACTGTGTAAATATTTCGTAATTATATATAATTTTCTTTTCACCTACATCAGTGCTTTCAATTTTGTGTTGCAACCTAACCTTTCATACTGTTGCGAATTATCGAGACAATGAAGTAGCAAAACAATTTCCCACGAAAGATCAGAGGCGGCTTTTGTAATATTGTTGAAAATGATCAAGACAATAAAGCAGTAAAACAATTTAGTTCCCACGGTAGTTCAAAGGCCTGTTTTCTAATAGTGTTGCAAATGGTCGAGACAATTAAGCAATAAAACAATTTAGTTCCCACGGTAGTTCAAAGGCCTGTTTTCTAATAGTGTTGCAAATGGTCGAGACAATTAAGCAATAAAAAGCCAGCAAACAATAGGACATAAGAATTAGTTCACACGGTAATAAAATCGCTTCGCTATTTATTTGCAGAAGAACAATATAGACATAAACAATACAAAATTAGTTCCCACGGTTTATTTCCAGAGAAGCAATTTTTTTCGTAACGTCTCGAATGTTCTAAACTACCTGACTCAGAGTATAAATAGCGGAGTGATTCCTCGAGAAGTCAGTCTGTCATCGAGTACAGTGAGATCATCAACGAACAATTAGTGCTAAGTAACTGTGTGTTGCTATTAGTTTGTAAGTACACTGTGTGTGTAATTACAATAAAACGAGTTAAGATTGAGAGTGCATCGTTTGTCTTTATCCCGACCCCCAGCCCGTAACAATACTAATAAAATCTATGCTAAATCTATCACTCTCGCTCCGCTTAAACTCTCGACTCATTGCTTGTGGCTGGACGCCGTACGGGTTCGACTCCCGGACGTTATTTTTCATTGCCAGTGGATGTACCACCACATACGTTGTACATACCGCTACATACTCATATAATACTTAAAAAAATAGATACAAAAATAATTGAAAGTTTTGAAACATCACTAAAACATGACTCGCTTCTAAATAGTGACAATTTTATAAGTCATTTGAAACATCGAGTGAAGGTATTCGAAAGATCTGGTATATTTCGTCAAGATACACCTCATAAACTTAATAAATCTAGCCGCACTTTTTTAGTCACTGAAAGTCATAACAAGGTAAGAAAGAGAAAGAAAGAAAGAAAAACGTTTAATGGTACACAGTATAACAAGGAAAAAGAAAACAAAAATAAAAAGAAAACATAGTACTGCATACCATAAGGCTTCAACTCAGCACATGCTGTGGTGGTGCACCACAGCGCTGATTTTCAGTTGAAGCCATATGTTCACGAACGTCATCACGGCATCAGTTATCATACACATCACAATAAAAAAAAAAAAAGTTATAATAGTTAGTTACAGTTTAAAAAAGGGCTACAAGAAATAAATAAAAAATTAACAAAGAACAAAAATAATCATCAAAAAGAGAAAAACATCATTAACCAACAAACAGAAAATAAATAAAAAATAACAATTCTGGAGATTAAAATTAATCAATGCTGGAATTCTGGTTTTGGAGAAGCAATCGCTTAAGTTGAACTCTAAAAGTATGTACACTCTTAAGCTGTCTCAGCGGCGGCGGCAGATCATTCCAGCATTTGGTTGCACTGAACTTAAAGCTACCTCGGAACGCTGCAGAACCATGGCTGGGTGCACGCAAAACAAATGAAGCTGACCGTATACCATATCTACATTGTTTACTTCGCCAATCAAGTTTTGAGTACAGGTACCGCGGTGACTCAGTCTTGACAATACCAAACAACAACGTTGCGAGATGTAAATGTCTCCTATACTTCATTTTCAAGATATTGTTCTTATTTAGAAAAGGAGTTACGTGATTTCTTGCTGGTATGTCAAAACAAAAGCGAGCACATGCATTCTGAACTCTTTGTATCAGATTGGCGGTTTTTAAGTAAATTTTGGGACCATAGACTGAGTCAAGGTAGTTAAATTTAGACAGAACAAGCGAGTCTACTAACTGCACTCGCAGCTCAACACCTATAAAGTTCCTAATCCTGTATAATATTTTCAAACGGTAAAAGCTGTTCCTAACTATTTCTGATATGTGTCGCTCGAAACGCAGTTGCTCATCCATAATGAGACCCAGGTTTCGAGCTTCACGTACTCTTTCGATTGGAAGATTTTCAACGATGATTACTGGGTTGAACATTTCAATCTTTTTCACTTGAGTCTTGGTGCCTAATATCATATATTTAGTTTTATTTCCATTAAGCACAAGTGAATTTCGTACAGACCAATCGTGTATGCTCTTAAGATCTTCGTTCAGTTTACTAACAGCGTCTTCCACATGACAAGGATCGAAAGATATGTATAATTGTACGTCGTCAGCATAAATATGGTACTTACAGTGCTTAATAACATTAACAAGATCCGAGCTGAATAAAATAAACAACAAAGGACCCAAAACCGATCCTTGGGGAACACCTCTATTGACAATACTTAAGTCAGAGTATGAATGAGAACCATCTGCATGAACTATGTCAACAATCTGAGCACGGTTTGTCAGATATGAATGAAACCAACCTACGGTCTCCCTGTGAAAACCATAGTAGCTAAGCTTAGACAATAGAAGTGAAGGATTCAAACAATCAAACGCTCGCGAAAAATCCAATAGTACTAGTAAAGAACCCTTGCCTTCATCCTGGGCAGTCAATATACTGTCAGTGATATCTAAAAGGGCGGTTCCTGTACTTCGGTTCTTTCTAAATCCGGACTGTCGTTCAGGTAAGATATTGTTTTGCTCCAGGTACTGCGTTAATTGAGATCCAATGACTTTCTCCAGGATCTTAGAAAGGCAGGGCAATATGCTGATAGGTCTTAGATCCCTGACCTCACTCACATTTGCAGTTTTAGGAATCGGTTTAACTATAGCAGTCTTCCATAGACTGGGAAAGGTAGCGGTAGTTATGGATCTATTAATAATCTCTGTAATTGTTTCAAGAGCATGGGAAACTATCAATTTAATCATTTCCAATGAAATATTATCAGTGCCCATAGCGTTGGACTTAAGGCTATTAATAGTTTTAAGAACGTCAGACGCGACTACAGGTTTTAATTGAAATGTACTATTAGTAAATTTGTGGAATTCGTAATATGTTAGTAAGGACAAAGGAACATCAGAATTGCCAGGAACGTTTAAAAAATGATTATTAATTATATTAGGATCAGCTATGTGAGCTGGAATATCAGTAGATTTCGGGGGAATGACTTTAGACTTTAAACTTTTCCATAATTTTCGGGGATTTTTAATTTGATTATTTATATGTAGTCTAAAGTAGCATGATTTTTCACAAAACAGAGAGATATTGACTTGTTTTTTTAAATCTTTATAGTATTGCTTGTGGAGATCAGATTTAGTATTTCGATATCGGACTAGTGCTCTGTTTCTCAGTCTCATCATTAACCTTACATTATCAGTAATCCAAGGAGACGGTAACTCTCTGACTTTAACAGTCTTCAAAGGTGCGTGTAAATTGTATAAATTCACGACCACGGTGCTAAATTGGTCCACCATGTCATTAACGCTACCTAAAGCACCGAAATAATTCCAATCAATACAAGCTAAGTCTCGAGAAAACAGGTCAGTCAAAATATCAGACAAAGGTCGGTAAGTTATTGTTCTAGATGGGAACTTTGGTTTTCGTAATAAAAATTCGCATGAGACGAAAACATGGCCCGTATTCATGCCCATGGGATCAACACAAACATTACGTACATTAGCGTTTGTACACACAACGTCAATTAGAGAATGACTGGTCTCTGTATAATGAGTGGGATCCGTGATAACTTGACTTAATCCAGTACAACTCAAGAAAGTATTAAGTAAACTCGTTTTGGTGTCAGTATTATTAAGGATGTTAATATTGAAGTCACCCAGTAAAATAATGTAGTTGTAATCAGAGAATGAGGCGATAGTATCTGTTAAAGCGTCCAAAAATATATTAGCACTAAGCCATGGGGGACGATAGGCAGTTCCAATAATTACTTTATTTTGATTAATAGTTGATCTTACCCACATTTGTTCAACGGTATCATGAATTGGATGCGTGATGCATTTAACATTTAATCCACGCCGAAAATAGAAACCCGTGAAGGACGAGGTATATGTCTAAGACGATAATCAGGAACAACGGGCGCACGACCTTCCTCACCCTGTCTGAGCCAGGTTTCATTAATTGCCATTACATCCACTGCATGTTTTTGCATTGACACTATAAAATTATCATGATTTGTACCCAACGATCCAGCATTCAGCAATCCAACTTTAAAGTATTTTGTACCCACTATTTAAATCTATTATTTCTTAAAAAAATATATGTTGCTATTGGATAAAGAAAAAATCCTACTATATTCGCTAGTGAATAGGTTAACAATACAGTGAGGGTACGAGGACGTGTAATATTGCTAGTAGTCCCATCCTTCAAAAGTAACATGCTAATATAGTGCTTCAAATAGTTATCAATATTATAGTAAAAATAATCAAAAATACGTACAATACTGATTCATCCCAATACTACGGTAAACCACACATACAATGCTATATTTATGAAAAGAATACAGTACAGATTAAATACTAATTGCCCATTTAAATAGATTTTAAAGATAAACACAATAAAATTTCTCAGAAACAAACAATGACATAGAACTAATAAAAGAAACTTAAAAATATACAATAATGTTTTTACCAACAACAGATTACGAATATCAGAATGCTTGTGAATGACAATATAAGCAACTATGAGTAGAAATTGCTCAGCTGCTGTTGATATCAACACTATCATTACCAAAAACACGGAAAAAATCTTCATCACATCGTATAATGTGAGATCTATCGCCTTCATCCTGCTTAACGTAGATCTTCCCTCGCTTTGTCCAGACGAATTTCCACTGGAGACGTTTCCTTATCGTGCGAACTCGATGCAGTAGTTGTCGGTTGAATTTAGTGAGGCGTTCATTTATGTAGAAAGGGCGTGACTCAGATGATAATCCAAAATCAGATGTATCGGCATTACGTCGTATTCGCATATTCCGTAGAAGCTCGTCACGCTGTGCACGACGTGTTAGCCTAACTACCAGAGGTCTAGGTTTGAGAGTAGAACCCACTTCGCCAGTGCCTGTACCGCGATGAAAGCGAGACCCCACACGCTCCGCATACATAACATCACGTTCATCAATAGTCATTCCCAATTTGTGTCCGATCAAACTTATGAGATGAATCGGATTCTCCCCGTTTGCCTCCGGGAGATTTGTTATCTCAAGATCATTAAATAGCATTTCCTGTTCCCTATCATTATGTTCAATTTTGAGTTGAGAAATGATTGTTTCCAATTTAGTCGTCATATCCGTTTTATTCGAGAAGGATTTTTCCAATGCCACCACCCTGCCCTCTAGCGAGTCAATCCGCGTATTAGTGGAGGACATGGTTTCACGCAACTCCAGCATGGCTTATTCTTAACACATTCCGGGCAAGACCAATTCTTTGGTATTTTGCTGGTTTTATACTTTCCAAGACACACAGGGTGATAAACCAATGCACAAGTGGCACAGGCAACGCCATCTGCATGCGCAATGTAGCGACCACAAGCGCCACACTTTGCCATTTGAAATAGATTATTGCAAACTTGTAAGCAGTACACAACAGTTTAGCTAGATGGCGCTAAAGTCAACTTTAAATTGATACCTGTGCGAGTAAACACGAACAGCTGTTTATGATCAGCTGACTGCACAAACAAAATATAAATATTTGTTCACCCCCAAACTGACCGTATCCGACGGGTTTCGTTTTCTAAACTCTGATAAAAGTCAAGTAAAGTGGCATATTTACCGTGGAGTAGTACTTTCACCACTGTATTAGTGTTAGAACTATACACTCAACTTGAAATGAACAGCAAAAAAGCACTTTGTCTACTTTTAAAGATCAAAAAACTTCGGCACTGAAACACTCGTGATTGACGTTCGTGACGTATCTCTAAGTAAATAAACGTGACGTATCTCTAGGTAAATAAACTCTCTTGCAATTATTGTAACAAAACTATTCACACACATCTATATGAGTGTCCAGACTTTAAAAACTTATCAACTAATGATCGCTTTAACTTTATAAAATCTAAAAACTTATGCATAAATTGTTTTAGCTCTAAACACAATACTTTAAAATGTGCTTCTTTAAACAAATGTAAACATTGTCAAAAGAAACATCATACTTTGCTGCATTTTGATCAGAGTCAAAACTCTGAGAATAAACCTGAACATTCTTCATCTATTGAAAATGTTTGTATGCATTCTAGTTTAAGTACTCAACCTAAATGCACATATTACCTATATTACCTATATATGCCTATATTACCTACTGCAAAGGTCATTGTCTATGAAAATAGTAAACGTTTCTAAGTTAGGTGCTTAATTGACAGCGGATCACAAAATAATATTATAACATATGAATGTTGTCAAAAATTAATATTAGTTATTAAACCACTTAAATCATCATTACATTCAGTAGGAAATATTTCTGTACCTATTAAAGGTCAGGTCACACTCACTATACATTCTCAATTTTGTAATGTTCAATATACTTTAAATTATTAGTCATTGATCATATATCATACTTGCCAACTCAACGAGTTGAGATTTCACAAATTATTTAAATAAATAATTTTTATCATTTGTCTCTAGCGGATGATAGCTGGTATGTGCCTGGAAACATTGAAATCATTTTAGGCACTTCCATGATGGCTAATATTTTACAGGGTAACAATATGGGTACTCCCTTACCCATGCCTACTTCTGTAATGACTCGCTCTCATCCACACGCATTTAATACAACGCTTGGATATATCATTATGGGGGAGACCTCTTATGAAAATTTATGTGATTCAACCTGGTCATTTGGACCTCTCATAGAAAATTTAAATAAAACAATGGCAAAATTTTGGGAATTAGAAGAGATACCTTCTGCAGGTACTTTAACCTCAGACGATAACCACTGTGAGGAATTTTACAAATCCACTATAACTAAGAATTCACATGGTAGGTATATTTTTTTTTTTTTTTTTTTTTAGTTGGAGGAAATCACCGGATCCCCGCCCGCCCCGCGGGCGGGGTATGTGGGAGTTGAACCGCACTAAAACCTCGAACCGCTCACACTCAGCGTCCGAACCCCGGCTGAGGCCAGAACCCAGCACGGGGTTTAGAGGGACGGTGCGACGCGTTACGCCATCGGCACACTTTCCCGTCGCTCCGTCCCCGGACGCCGAACCGGTAGCCGCCGGCGAATACGGCCACCGGCTCTCTCGGTCGGCGGGCTTTCCGAAGCCCGCCAAGATGGGACCGCGTGCCACCCTCCCACGGAATACCCCGCTGGGTCAGAACCAGCGTGGGTCGGGGAGCGCGGTCTACCATCTGTAGTAAATGAACAAGATGGTTGCTTAAGACTGTTTATTTATGTCATACCCACACAATATTTAATTTACACTACAACATCTTTCTTCTTATAATGAACAAACTTATTTATCAAACATTGTAAGTTAATACATTAATGATTTGAGTTCATTTATGCAACTCGATATAAACTTAAATATTATTTGTTTACGACTTATAGTTGGCGTAATGTGTACATTCAGTTTTCACTTACATAAGTTTAGAATAAGTTTATGACACTTTTAAACGTTGATAAAAACTAACATATAATAAAGATACAAGAAACACTTTTTATTTATTTATCTTTCTTTCCCTTTTTTTTTTTTTTTTTTTATAGCCCATATCTAACTATCATAGTCTAGTTACAATAACCACTTTTATGTTCTAAATTATCCGAAGTAAGAAATAACGTGAATCGAGAATCGCTACTCCAATCCCTATCCAAATCAAGCATTACATTATCAAGGTTATCAATGCAGCAGTAAAACACTTTCCGTTCCATTCAAGTCGAACACTTTGCTGAAACATTATCACAAGTTTTAAAAGTTATCCGCTACAAGAAATATCGCGAAATATATTTTAATCTATTTAAGTGCTGTTTAGCCCTACGATGCAAATCTTGGGATCAGTCGTCGAAAGTTGACCACTAAACAACACTTATACACTAAATAAATGCACCTGCTTTACAAAAGGATTTGACATGAAGTATCATAGAACAAACGGAGTTTGATGATCATTCTCTATTCATTTCTATTATTTTTTTTTTTCATTTTTATTTTTGCTTCCCTTGCAGCTGTCCGTTCTGTTTTAACTAACTTCTGAGGTGTAGTCTTTTCTTCGGCTACATCGAGATCGTTACATGAATCATATTTCTCGTCTTCAGAATGAGTAGCAAGAGGTAATGTCGGTTCCAGTTTGAGTAGGTGTCTTCGATTTCTGCGTATGACGCGACCTGTACGATCAGTCAGTAGGTATGAACGGGGTTGAGGCGCCCGGCGTATGATACGCGCGCGATGTCTACCGCCGCTATTCATAGCCACTACCTCGTCGTCGACTTCGAGTTCGGGAAGTGTGCGAGTTCGACTGTCGTACCACTTCTTACTCTGTCTTTGGTTACGAAGTATGTTTTTGTGGTCAAATGTATTATCCCTCTCAGGTTCCAAATTATTGTAATGAGTTGGTAGCCTCGTATTCAGTCTACGGCCCATGAGTAGCTGAGCTGGGCTCGCAATACCATCTCTGGATGTTGATCTATAATTAAGTAGACTTAAGTAAAAATCTTCATTAGATTTAGTGCATTTAATTATTAGTGACTTCATTGTTCGTATGGCTCGTTCACTGCGACCGTTCGATTGTGGATAGTTTGGCGAAGACGTGGTATGTTTAAAACCCCATTTAATTGCGAATTCACGGAATTCTTTTGACGCGTATGCAGGCCCATTGTCGGTGCACAATTCTTGCGGTATGCCGTGTCGTGCAAATTGATCCTTAAATGCAACAATAACACGCTTAGAGTCGATGCCGTTCAGTGGACACACTTCTACAAAATTTGAGAAGTAATCAACTAATAGTAGGAAGTATTTTTTATTATATTCGAATATATCAGAGCCAACCTTCGCCCAGGGGAGTGGTGGTATGTCGTGACTTATCATCGGCTGGCGCACTGGCAGAGCCACGTGCTCGACGCACACCGAACATCGTTTCACAGTTCGCTCCACATCACGCGACATGCCTGGCCAGAACATGACGTCACGAGCACGCCGCTTACATCTGTCTACACCAAGGTGTCCTTCGTGTATTCGATTTAGCATATCTTGGCGAAGATCCTTCGGTATGAGTACAAGATTATTCATGAATATCGCCCCATCTATGTACTCGAGACATTCTCTAAAACTCCAGTATGACCGGACACGTTCATCAGTGTCGTGCTTACCTGAAGGCCATCCATGAAGAATATATTCTATAAGTATCTGACATTCACTATCTTCACTAGTGTAATGTTTTATTACATTAAATCGAGTACCTAAACCCTGAAATAGATCATCAAACTCCATTATATCTAATGTTAAAATTCTTCTAATTAAACACAATTTTTCCAAAGTGTATTTACCCAAAATACTCTGACAATCACCATCAACGATGACAAACTTTAAGTCATGATATTGATTTTTTTGTGACCATTTATGTCATACCAACACAATATTTAATTTACACTACAACACCATCCCCCAGTCGCTCTTGCTTAAGGCGCGTGCTGAGCGAGACACGACGCCTTCTTGGGTCCCCGCTCGCACTCACATGCGTTGGGGACCCGAAACTCTTAGGGGGCCAGATTCCGGGCGAGGTCCCGGTTCCGGCCCCCTGCTCGACGGCGGCGGGTTGCTGTCGCTGGGCGGAGGGAAGCGTACAATCGCTCCCTCGCACCCCCCGCCACCCTCTTCTGCGAGATGGTGGACTCGCAGAAGTCGAGCATCGCCTTCCAGGACTCGTCGCTCTCGAGCATCGACGCCGCGACGCTCGGGAGCGACAAGTCCGGTCCTATTTTCCTGACCAGGACACAACGCTGCCGCTCCCACGCGGGGCAGAGCGCGAGCGTATGCTCTGGCGTGTCCTGGTCGCAACTCACACAGTGATGGCATCTCGCCGTCGGCTCTACCTGGATCCGGTGCAGATACCTCCCGAAGCACCCGTGCCCGGTCAGCATCTGCACCATCCAATAGGTGAGGCGTCCCTTGCCACGACCCACCCAATCCCTGAGGACGGGGCGGATCGCCTCGACGGTCCGTAGACCCCAAGTGGGGTTGGCGAGTCGTCTCTCCCACGACTCCATAACGGACCGCCGAGATTGAACCTTCCGATCTCGGACCGCTTCCGGCAGAGGACGCACCACACCCCGGGAGCGAAGGTCGCATCGCCAACGATAATCGTCGGCGAGCGCCTCCGCCTCCAGTTCCCAGGGCGGCGTCCCCGCCAGAACACACGCCGCCTCAAACGCGACGGTGCGGTATCCCCGGATGGCCCTGATGGCTACGATGCGCTGTGGCCGGCGCAGGTACCCGGCATAAAATGCACGGATACGAGGCTCGGCCCAAACGGGCGCACCGTACAGGGCCATCGAGCGCACTACCCCCGCGTAGAGGCGGCGCACCGCGTCACTGGGTCCCCCGACGTTCGGGAGCAGCCGACCAAGGTGGCCGGCCGTCCTTACCAGTCGGGGAACCAGGTCCTCGAAATGCTGTCGGAAGGTCCAACGGCCGTCCAACACGAGGCCGAGGTACTTAAGATGCACCCCGACCTCGATCCGGACGCCTCCAACCATGATGTGGGCGTCGACCGGTGGCGCTGTCCTGCCCCTGCAAAAACACAGGGCCTGGGACTTGTGCAGCGCCACGTCGAGGCCCAACCTCCTTATCTTGCCGACGACGAGTGCCACCCCCGCTGTGGCAAGACGGGCAGACTCTCTGTAGTCATCCCCCCGGGCCACGACCAACGTGTCGTCCGCGTAACAGATTACGCTAAGGCCCGGGAGGAGGGCGCCCCTCAGCACCCAGTCGTACCCGATATTCCACAGGAGGGGCCCAAGAACGGACCCCTGTGGAACACCGCGCACGACCTGGAACCGGTGCAAGGTCCCACCGTACCCGGTACATACGACCGACCTGGCCTCCAGGTAGGAGCCGATCAGTCGGCGGAGATAGAGGGGCACTCCGTGCCTCTCCAGTGCCCCCCCAATCACGGACCAGGGCAGAGTGTTAAAGGCGTTGGCGATGTCAAGCGACACCGCCAAAGCCACCCCACCCTGGGAGACGGCCTCCTCCGAGAGGGCCCGGACACGTAGAATTGCATCTACGGTCGAACGACCCTCCCGGAAGCCGTACTGCTCCGCCGACAGATCGGGTCCAACCCCGACCAGGTGCTGAACGATGCGGGCAGCCAGAACGCGTTCCAGCAGTTTGCCCACCTCGTCCAGCAGCACGATGGGACGGTAACCGGCGGCTGAGTCCGCCGGGCGCCCCTCTTTCCGCGAGAGGACTAGTCTGCCCGTCCTCCAGAGCGAGGGAAACCGTCCCGACTCCAGGCATGAGTTAAACAGCCTCAGGAGTCGGTCCCCTAGGGCATTGATGGCCAAGGCCAGGACCCGGCCGTGGATGCCGTCCGGGCCGGGGGCCGTGTCTCTCGCACTCATTCTGACCACGGCCACATGGAGCTCATCCCTCGTAATGTGAGGCACCTCAGCAGTGGCTTCACCGCCGGTGTGATCCGGCGGGTCACCCATAGCAGGCGGAATGAATCCGTCCTGCTCCTGCGGGAACAGCGTCGAGACGATGTCCCGCAGCTGCTGAGGTGGGAGACGCTCGGTCATGGGAGGCGCCCACGGGCGCAGCTTCCCGCGCACCGTTTTGTACGGGCGCCCCCAAGGGTCCTCGTCGAGCGTCCCCAATAGAGCCTCCATGTTCCTCTCCTTGGCCTGCTTGATGGCCAGCCGCATGGCGTCCCTCGCCTCCGCGTATTCGCCATACAGCCGGGCCTCCTCCTCCGCGAACGCGACGGGATCGTCGCGACGCGCGAGGATACGGCGGCGATGTCGGGCGCACCGGCGCCTCGCCCGGACGCATACAGCACGAAGCTGCGCTATCTCGGGCGACCACCAGTACGCCGACTTCCTGGGAGGCCGAGGGCCGACCCGGGGCATCGAAGCATCACTAATGCGATGCATCGTGTCCCGGAGCCATTGCGCCTCGACCTCCACATCCACTGAATGTGGACGCATAGGCGTCCACGCCGCCACCGTAGAGGCTTCCATCAAGCGCTCCTTGTCCAGGAGCTTCAATGCCCACCTGGGGAATGACCGGGATGCAGTTCCGCGGGCGACCGCGGTTGCCGCGGGGGCGGAGAGATCAAACCGGATGTACCGATGATCCGACAAGGTCTCCGCCCCCACCAACACCTCCCAACCGCGGATGCGTTGTGCGATGGCAGGGCTCGCGAACGTGACGTCCACGATGGACTCGCCCTGCCACCGCACGCAAGTCGCGACCGACCCTCTGTTTATGACACAGAGTCCGGCCGCGACCGCCCACTCCTCCAATCGCCTACCCCGATGCTCCGTGCGGGGGCAGCCCCAAGCGACAGATTTCGCATTGAGGTCCCCCGCCAGTATCACAGGACGGGGAGCGGAGCGCTGAGTGATCGCTCCGAGCCCGTCCAGGAACTGTTGGAACTCGAGAATAGGTCGATTTGGAGAGAAGTACACCCCGATCACGACGGTATCTTCCATCCGTACCGCGACGAACCCTGGTCCCCTGGCCACCATTATCAGGGGCGGGATCGCCGCGGCTCTTCTTATGTGGATGGCCACCGAGCCGCACTCGTCCCCGAACCAGCAATCATCTGCCTTGGGGAGGAGGAAGTGGGCGGGGCTGTGGGGGTGGTGCGACAGCTCCGGCACCAGCACCCCCGTTCTTCTTCTTCTTCCGGGTCGCACCAGCTGGTGTCGGACCCGGAAGGACTGGACGCGGCGTCGCCGCCGCACCGCGTAGAGCCACGAGCTCGGCTCTGAGTTCGGCAATCTGATTGCCGAACTCCGCCGCGAGCTCCTTCCGGATGCGGGCAGCCATCTCAACTTGAGATTCAGCTGTCTGCCGCACCCTGACTCGCGGAGCCGGCGGCGACGGCCGCTCCGCCTCAAGAACCGCCAGCCTTTCCTTAAGGCGCGCCACCTCAGCCGCCGACCTCTGCAGTTTTGTCTGCAGCTCCGCGTCCCGGCTGATGGCCGCCGAGATAGCAGGCATAATCCTGCCGGTCTCGGCCGCCACCTCGCGCCACTCCCGCGATGCAACCTTGTTGCCTTTGGTGCTATATCTGCACGAGGCAGTGGTAGCACGTCTCCTCAGGCCCTCGAGGACGGCGGCGGGGCTCTCCGTGAGGACGACGACGGGGCTCTCCGAGAGCTCCCCGTCAGTCGTCCGAGCCGAGGCGAACGACGTCGCCGATCGCGCCGATCGCGCCGGCGAGACGTCGGTCCTCGTTTTTGGGGCGGGCATCGCCGCGGCAGAAATAGCTGCCTTGGTCTGCCCCCCCTTTGTCAATCCGGTGGTGGTATTGGCGGTAGCCTTGGCGGCCACTCGCCGGGCGTGTCTCGCCCCCCGCGACGTCTCGTCGTCGGAGGCAGACGACGAGTCGCCCGTCTCTGAGCTCCGGCGCGCTGCGGACTTCCGCTTGCGCCGGAGTCTCCCCTTGGATTCCCTGGAGCAGTCATCAGAAGATGCCTGCTCCAGTTCTGCGTCAGTAATATTTCCCGACACAGGGGCCTGAACGCCAACCCCTGTGCGGACCCCAGTGATGGACTCTTCGTCCATCACTCTCCGCGAGACTGAGGGGATGATCACATTAATGCGATCACGCCCAGTCTCGCGGTTGCTCGCCCGTCGCTATTTGGCACCACCCGGGGACCACGTGTGGGGTCAGCCTCCTAGGGAGGTGGTAAACCCACGGACGCAGCGACGGCGGTCCCCATGGTAGGTATATAGTGTCACTGCCATTCAAGGGTGATTCCACGATCTTGGGTGATTCTTATGCTACAGCTCAGCGTCACTTTTCGACGTTAAAGCGCAAATTTAACGCTATTCCGGAATTACGACAAGCCTATGATGACGTCATCAGGAATTACATTGAACAAGGCTATTTATCCGAAATACCCCGCACTCCGTCGGTTTTAAATGAGGGTTATTTCATTCCGCATCATCTTGTACAACGTCCTGAAAAATTATCAACTAAAACGCGCGTTGTTCTTGACGCTAGTTCAAAAACATCGAATGATATTTCTTTGAATGATATTCTTCATCCAGGACCAAATTTACAAACAGATTTATTTTCACTTTTGTTAAAGTTTAGATATTTTAAAATCGCTATTACCGCAGATATAAGACAGATGTATCTTAGAATTTTAGTAAGAGAGGAGGATCGCAAATTTCAGAAAATAATTTGTCGCTATAATAGTACTGAGGATCATCGCATTTTTCAATTTAATTCTTTAGCTTTCGGACTTCGCTGTAGTCCATTCTTGGCCATGCGTACGGTTCACCAGCTGGCCAAGGATAATCGCGGACGCTTCTCTCTTGCTGCAGAAGTAGCCAGTAGGGAATTTTACATGGATGACTTGACCACCTCTGTCAGTTCCATAGATGATGGCATCCGCTTATCGGATGAATTACGCGCTTTATTCGCTGAAGGAGGTTTTGACTTGGTCAAGTGGGCCAGTAACTCACTTGAGTTACTCAATGATTTGCCTGAGGCATGCCGGGTGCCGATCGAATTCACCGACCATAGCGATACGCTGAAGGTGTTAGGCCTGAAGTGATTACCTCAGATGGCTGTGTTCACTTTTACCACGTCTCTTCCACCCTCCGTTAATACTAAACGATCTATATTATCTACTATCGCTCGCCTTTTTGACGTTCTGGGCTTCGTCGTACCAGTTATTCTCTACGCCAAGCTCCTAATACAGGATCTTTGGCTTACCAAGGTAGGTTGGGATGATGAGCCACCAGAGGTTATCATCAATCGCTTCATTAAATTTAAAACCGAGTTGCCCCTGCTCTCGGACTTGCGCGTTCCTCGCCATTTGGGCGTTGGGGTAGGTTGTGTGGTAAGACTTTGGAATTGGCCTTTGCTGACGCTAGTTACAAGGCTTACGGCTGCGTCATATACCTACACGTTGCGAATCCTAACGATGACATATCGGTTGAATTAGTTGGAGCTAAGTCAAAAGTAGCTCCACTAAAAACGGTGTCACTTGCTAGGTTAGGACTTTGTGCCGCTTTAATATTATCAAATTTAGTTAAACAAGTAAACGCTGTTTTTAACAACCGCTATCAAGTCATTGAGACATTTGCTTTCAGCGACTCCACGTCGATGGCAAATTTTTGTTGCTAATCGAGTAACTAAAATACAAGAAAACTTGTCTCCGGACCGTTTCTTTCACATAAACGGAAAGGAAAACCCCGCTGACTGTTTTTCAAGAGGATTACTGCCTTCTCAAATCATAACGCACCCGCTTTAGTGGTACGGTCCAGAATGGATTCTTCCTCCAATTGCTGCATGGCCTATGGAACCATTCAGCTCATAGCTCGTCGAAGGTCCTATACCTGAGGCGACCAATGTAATCACTGTTGCCACACCATCCAATGTGGATGTATCACGTTTTTTATTATTATTATTTGTTTATAAGTATTGAAAACTCCCTGCTTTTCAGAGGGGTATTTTACCTGTCACACGGGTTGTAACCAAGCATGACAGTTTATATAGTGTATGTTTGATTGTGGATGGATGATGATGTTAAAAATTTTCTAGTAATTCGACAGGTATTTAATATGGTGGCTTTTTGTATGAGCGGAAGAATGTGTTTTGGGGCTTTTAAAGTCTCTAAGCTATGGCTAAGACTTTTGGGCACTATCCCAGTTGTCGATATTACTATAGGTACAATATGGACGGTACTCACTTTCCATTGGGTCTTCAACTCGATTGCGAGGTCTTGGTACTTAGTCAGTTTATCGGATATTGTCGATTGTATGTTGTGAGTGTTTGGAACAGCGACATCATCATTATTATTATTATTATTATCACCGCTACTTATACTATCGCTCCAGGTATCGTCCTGGAAAAATTATCTCGCATAACTATTTATGTTTTAAATTTCACTCGTACATTAATATATTCTCTTTTGTTCTCGGATCTCAACTTAGTCCGCGTTACCATTACAATAACGCGCTTTTTTAAATATAACTTATATCACTTTCGCTTTCTTTATTTACTTAACTTTAATTTAACAAATTTTTTCGCATACATATATTGCGACTTCAACGCTTGAGGTCGCCTGGCATCGCATCAATCCTAGTATGTAATAATTTAATTAATTTTTCGCATTTAGGTTAGTTTCTACTTTATAACTATTTAGTCATAAGTTAGCTGCGCTCGCATTTATATTATCATACGCATCTAAAATAATCGCTCCGTGGTTCTTTGTATACTATATAATGTTTATACTTACTCACACAACATCACACGCATATTTTTTGTATGTATCATTTATTGACACATACAGCATTCTTGCTCATTACACATAACTTTGTACTTTGTAAAGCCCAGGACTGGGCTTGGCGGGGAGTTATGGTTACGCGGTTTTTAGCGTAGCTTGCCGTCTCGTTTTCGCTTGCTTAGTCTTGGTAAGATAAAGAGAGGCGGCGAACCATCGTCGCCGTTTCGCATCGCACGCGCAGTGACGCTGGCTCACACACATCGCAGCCGCGGCAGTTGCACTCTGATAGTCTGAGACGACTCACGCGCGTTTATCGCGACCGCATTCCGCACACAAACATCGCAACCACCGCTCAGATTTTTGTAGTGACCCGGTTGTTTACACTTATAACACTTGACATTTGTTTTTCTTTTATAGTCGCCATCTTTGACATCCGTTGAAATAGACATATTTTTATTTTTATGTTGGTAGTTTTGATAACTAGCGAACGCAGCGCCCTCATCAGTTTTTTCACTGCAAACTGCTGTTGTTCCCGCCATATCTAACAACTTTGCTTTAATGGCGTCTGATGAGATATCAATCCCCGAATGCTCGATGGCCATGATCATTGGCATGTATTTTTCAGTAAGACCAGCCAACAACAAGCATCCGATCCAATCATCACTGATTTGAAAACCTGTTCCTCTTAATTTCTGTCCCGTTTCAATCAGTTGATTCACGTAGGACGCCATCGAATTACTGTTTTCTAGACGAATCGAGGTTAGAGTATGAAGCAGGCTAATCTTTCTGCTAAAACCCGAAGTTTTGCCTTCGTCTTCTGATCATCTCCAGGGTCGATTGCTTTTCCGGCAACTGGTTTGACACAATGAAGCATTCCCTCGAGCACAAGGAAGTTTTCAACAGCAAATGTCCACTCATTGTAATTTTCTCTGCCTAGAAGCTTTGGCACGTTGACAAGGAAGTTCATAGACGGGGTTCATAGTTCGGGATATGTAAATATTCACATATCCCGAACGCCTAATTCAGTCAAAAATTAACAACTAAGTACTTATCTCACTATTTACTGACTCACTGTTTCACTATAACTTTTAGACAACGGAACAGTACTTTATTAAAGTGAAAAATATGCACATCATGAAATCATAGACAAATTATACAATAGACTAAAAAATAAGTTTTACTATCTATTGCTTTGACAGTTGTCAATAGATGTCGCCATATGTAGCTTATTTGGATAAATTACAATAATAAGGAACACACAATTGATGTAAACAATGTTTTGTGTGTACCTAACCTTACCACTAACTTACTTTCGGTGAGTAGAATAATTGCGAGCGGTAACAAAGTGGTGTTTAATCAGCATGATTGTTTAATCTACAACCCACAAAATGACTGTATCGGCAGGGCACTCCTGGAACGTGACTCCGGCGGTCGCGGCTGCTCCCCAACCGGGTCGAGCGCCCGCCGCCGGCAAGAAGAAGAAGAAAAGCCAGAAGGCTAAGAAGAAGCCGCGCGCGCCGCGGCAGACTGCAGTGGTGGTCACCCTGCTGCCTGCCGGCCAGGCGAAGGTGTTGACATACCCCGACGTCATGGCGAAGGCGCGTGCGGCAGTGGACCTCAGGGAGATCGGGGCGGAGGATGGCCTCCGCATCCGGCATACGGCCAATGGGGCCCGACTGCTGGAGTGTCCCGGCGCTGACAGTGACAGCGTCGCGGACCGTCTGGTGTCGAGTTTGCGGATAGTATGGCCGGAGGAGGAGGTTAAGGTGCACAGGCCGGTCAAGATGGCTGAGCTGCGTGAGACCGGCCTGGATGACGGCACCACCAGGGAGGAGGTGGTGGCGGCCATCGCCGCCCAGGGCAAGTGCACCCCGGAAAATGTAACCGTAGGCGAACTTCGCCAAGGTTACACCGGGGCCAGCTCAGTGTGGGTACGGTGCCCGGTCGAGGCCGCCAACTCCCTGGCCACTCCTCCGCCCGGAAGGCCGGCTGGGGACCCTGGCAGGCTGCGCGTGGGCTGGGTTGCAGCCCACGTGCGGCTGCTGGAGTCACGCGCCTGGCGATGCCTCAAGTGCTTCAGCACGGGGCACAGCGTCGCCAGGTGCACCAGCACTGTAGACCGCAGCGGATTGTGCATCCGCTGCGGTCAAACCGGACACAAAGCGTACGGCTCCGCGACGTAGCGGTGGTCGCGGAGCCGTACTTTGTTCCCTCGGCAGATGAGTGCTGGTTCGGGGACGAGTGCGGCTTGGCGGCCATCCACGTAAGGAGAGCCGCGGCGATCCCGCCCTTGGTAATGGTGGCCAAGGGACCAGGGTTCGTCGCGGCGATGATGGAAGATACCGTCGTGATCGGGGCGTACTTCTCTCCAAATCGACCTATTCTCGAGTTCAAGCAGTTCCTGGACGGGCTCGGAGCGATAACTCAGCGCTCCGCTCCCCGTCCTGTGATACTGGCGGGGGACCTCAATGCGAAGTCAGTCGCTTGGGGCTGCCCCCGCACCGAACCTCGGGGTAGGCGATTGGAGGAGTGGGCGGTCGCGGCCGGACTCTGTGTCTTGAACAGAGGGTCGGTCGCGACTTGCGTGCGGTGGCAGGGCGAGTCCATCGTGGACGTCACGTTCGCGAGCCCTGTCATCGCACAACGCATCCGCGGTTGGGAGGTGCTGGTGGGGGCGGAATCGCTATCGGATCACCGGTATATCCGGTTTGATCTTTCCGCCCCCACGACAACCGCGGTCGCCCGTGGAACTGCGCCCCGGTCATTCCCCAGGTGGGCATTGAAGCTCCTGGACAAGGAGCGCTTAGTGGAAGTTTCCACTGTGGCGGCGTGGACGCCTATGCGTCCACACCCAGTGGACGTGGAGGTCGAGGCGCAATGGCTCCGGGACACCATGCATCGCATTAGTGATGCTTCGATGCCCCGGGTCGGCCCTCGGCCTCCTAACAGGTCGGCGTACTGGTGGTCGCCCGAGATAGCGCAGCTTCGTGCTGTATGCGTCGGGGCGAGGCGCCGGTGCGCCAGACATCGCCGCTGCATCCTCGCGCGCCGTGACGATCCCGTCGCGTTCGCGGAGGAGGAGGCCCGGCTGTATGGCGAGTACGCTGAAGCGAGGAGCGCCATGCAGCTGGCCATCAAGCAGGCCAAGGAGAGGTACGTGGAGTCACTCTTGGGGACGCTCGACGATGATCCGTGGGGGCGCCCGTATAAAGCGGTGCGCGGCAAGCTGCGCCCGTGGGCGCCTCCCCTGACTGAGCGTCTCCCACCTCAGCAGCTGCGGGACATCGTTTCGACATTATTCCCGCAGGAGCAGGACGGATTTATTCCGCCTGCTATGGGTGAACCGCCGGATCACACCGGCGGTGAAGCCACTGCTGGGGTGCCTCACATCACGAAGGATGAGCTCCATGAAGCCGTGGTCAGAATGAGTAGAAAAGACACGGCGCCTGGCCCGGACGGCATCCACGGCCGGGTCCTAGCCTTCGCCCTCAATGCCCTAGGGGACCGACTCCTGAGGCTGTACAACTCATGCCTGGAGTCGGGACGGTTTCCCTCGCTCTGGAGGACGGGCAGACTGGTCCTCCTACGTAAGGAGGGGCGCCCGGCGGACTCAGCCGCCGGTTACCGTCCCATCGTGCTGCTGGACGAGGTGGGCAAATTGCTGGAACGCGTTCTGGCTGCCCGCATCGTTCAGCACCTGGTCGGGGTTGGACCCAATCTGTCGGTCGTTCGACCGTAGATGCGATTCTGCGCGTTCGGGCTCTCTCGGAAGAAGCCGTCTCCCAGGGTGGGCTGGCCTTGACGGTGTCGCTCGACATCGCCAATGCCTTTAACACCCTGCCCTGGTCCGTGATTGGGGGGGCACTGGAGAGGCATGGAGTGCCACTCTATCTCCGCCGGCTGATCGGCTCCTACCTGGAGGCCAGGTCGGTAGAATGTACCGGGTACGGTACAGTTACAACCGCTTCGGTTCAAATGACAGTTCATTTTGTTACCGCTCCGTGAATTATTGATTAAAAAGTCAAGTAATCGTTAAATACTTGCGTATAATCCACTAATATCTGTCCAAGTTATAGTTTGTGTGAAGTACTACAGTTGTTTTGCAGTCTTACGTGTGTAATTAGCAAGAAATCATCATCTTTTGTAAGACGAGTTTGCTTCGATCAGCTGTTCTGTGCCAACCGGTTATTTAGTAAAGTTGAAGACACACGATTCTCGCGGTTATGTACTGCGCGTAAGTGCTATTTACGCGTGTACTTGCGAAGTTTAAAATATAAAATTATTTTGTTCTACTCACGGATTTACAATTTAACGCATAACAATGAAGTGTTCTGGCTGTTTAAAAGGTTTGAAAGATAACAACTATATAAAATGTGCTGCCTCGGATTGTGGCAAGGTCTTCTGTTCCTTGTGTATTGCCACTTCTGCTATTTCATTGGACCGTCGGAAGTCCTGGAAATGTCCTGACTGTGTCGCGATCTCCAGGAGGGGAGGTGACAATACTTTAACTCCAATACGATCTTTAGACTCACAAAATCTCACAATGCGAAAGAAATCAGAGGTAACTGAGGAACCGACAATGAGTGAAGTTCAACAGCTCACGGCTGAGGTACGCACATTAACCAGGGAAATTTCATCTTTAAAAGATAAACTCGAGCAAGCAACACTGTCCCTTTCTAACTGTCACGAGCGTTTGCAGGAACTCAACGTAACGGTTGCTGCTAACAGTAATCGCATAAACCAATTAGAAAAGAGTGAAAAGGAAGTGCTGGTTTTGCGGGCATCAGTTACTGAGCTGCAACTTGAACTAAATGCACAAGCGCAGGGCCACCTAAGAAATGAAGTGGAGATATTGGGCATTCCAGAGAATTCCAATGAAAACCTTCATCATATAGTGTTAGTGGCGGCTCATAGGATTGGAGTAACCTTAGAGGATCGGGACATTGACTGGGTTTCTAGAGTTGGTCCACGCGCCCCTGCAGTCATGGATCAAGAAAACAATAAGTTACCCCGTCCGATTGTTGCTCGGCTGATACGGCGCGCAAACCGCGATTCGCTTATCAAAAATGCTAAATTACGTAAACACATTGCGAGCAGTGATCTCGATGTACCCGGGAAATCCTTGATACCTTCAATGAAAGATTAACGAAAGAGAACCGACTTTTATTTCGGAAAGCTAGAAGTCGTTCTAAGGAGTAGGCTACGCCTACTGCTGGTGCACCCAGGACCTTATCTATGTTCGACAGCGGGAGGGAAGGTCTGCAATCCTCATCCGCTCTCATAATGATCTTGAACGTGTTTTTGGTGTTAATAATGATGGTAATGATAATGGCAGACTTTCCAACTCACAACAGAAATAATAAATGTCATGGCATTTTGTTATCAATTTTAAGTCGAAGTGAGTGTTATAATTTTGCGTTTAATTTGTGTAGTAATTATGTAAGTTCTAGTTTTAATTTGTTGCTTACATCTAAATTTATTTTATTAATTAAATGCAATCTGAATAGTTTGTTATCATTAATTTGTATACTAATTGTTTATTTGAATAAGTTTATAATATTATACTAGCTGCCCCGCGCAACTTCGTCAGCGCCAATCTCAATTAAATGTCAACTATTCGATTTTTTTCTCGCTGTAAATACCATCCTTGAACTTCATCGAGAATTTAAAAAAAACAACAATTTCTAAAATAAATATAGCCTAAATTACTCCTTATAACATAAACTATCAGTCATTGAAAGTCAGCCCGTCCGAATCGGTCTAGCCATTCCAGAGATTAGACAGACAGTGGCCACTTTCCAGCTCCATCATCAGACCTTGACATTCATCCTCTACCCAAAGAACTCATAAAGACGCTTCATTAGAGTCTAAACGCGATGAGCTTATCTAGCTTATTGACAGAGTTCCCATAGCCATCTTCCAGCTCCATCATCAGACCTTGACATTCATCCTCTACGCAAAGATCTAATCAGGACGCTTCATTAGAGCCTGAACACGATGAGGTTATCTTGCTTAATGACGGAGTTCCCATAGCCACCTACCAGCTCCATCATCAGACCTTGACATTCATCCTCTACGCAAAGATCTCATCAGGACGCTTCATTAGAGTCTGAACACGATGAGGTTATCTCGCTTAATGACGGAGTTCCCATAGCCACCTACCAGCTCCATCATCAGACCTTGACATTCATCCTCTATGCAAAGATCTCATCAGGACGCTTCATTAGAGCCTGAACACGATGAGGTTATCTTGCTTAATGACGGAGTTCCCATAGCCACCTACCAGCTCCATCATCAGATCTTGACATTCATCTTCTACGCAAAGATCTCATCAGGACGCTTCATTAGAGCCTGAACACGATGAGGTTATCTTGCTTAATGACGGAGTTCCCATAGCCACCTACCAGCTCCATCATCAGACCTTGACATTCATCCTCTACGCAAAGATCTCATCAGGACGCATCATTAGAGCCTGAACACGATGAGGTTATCTTGCTTAATGACGGAGTTCCCATAGCCACCTACCAGCTCCATCATCAGACCTTGACATTCATCCTCTACGCAAAGATCTCATCAGGACGCTTCATTGGAGCCTGAAAACGATGAGGTTATCTTGCTTAATGACGGAGTTCCCATAGCCACCTTCCAGCTCCATCATCAGACCTTGACATTCATCCTCTATGCAAAGATCTCATCAGGACGCTTCATTAGAGCCTAAACACGATGAGGTTATCTTTCTTAATGACGGAGTTTCCATAGCCACCTTCCAGCTCCATCATCAGACCTTGACATCCATACTCTACGCAAAGATCTCATCAGGACGCTTCATTAGAGCCTGAACATGATGAGGTTATCTTGCTTAATGACGGAGTTCCCATAGCCACCTTCCAGCTCCATCATCAGACCTTGACATTCATCCTCTATGCAAAGATCTCATCAGGACGCTTCATTAGAGCCTGAACACGATGAGGTTATCTTGCTTAATGACGGAGTTCCCATAGCCACCTTCCAGCTCCATCATCAGACCTTGACATTCATCCTCTACACAAAGATCTCATCAGGACGCTTCATTAGAGCCTGAACACGATGAGGTTATCTTGCTTAATGACGGAGTTCCCATAGCCACCTACCAGCTCCCATCATCAGACCTTGACATTCATCCTCTACGCAAAGATCTCATCAGGACGCATCATTAGAGCCTGAACACGATGAGGTTATCTTGCTTAATGACGGAGTTCCCATAGCCACCTACCAGCTCCATCATCAGACCTTGACATTCATCCTCTACGCAAAGATCTCATCAGGACGCTTCATTAGAGCCTGAACACGATGAGGTTATCTTGCTTAATGACGGAGTTCCCATAGCCACCTTCCAGCTCCATCATCAGACCTTGACATTCATCCTCTATGCAAAGATCTCATCAGGACGCTTCATTAGAGCCTAAACACGATGAGGTTATCTTTCTTAATGACGGAGTTTCCATAGCCACCTTCCAGCTCCATCATCAGACCTTGACATCCATACTCTACGCAAAGATCTCATCAGGACGCTTCATTAGAGCCTGAACACGATGAGGTTATCTTGCTTAATGACGGAGTTCCCATAGCCACCTTCCAGCTCCATTATCAGACCTTGACATTCATCCTCTATGCAAAGATCTCATCAGGACGCTTCATTAGAGCCTGAACACGATGAGGTTATCTTGCTTAATGACGGAGTTCCCATAGCCACCTTCCAGCTCCATCATCAGACCTTGACATTCATCCTCTACACAAAGATCTCATCAGGACGCTTCAGTAGAGCCTAAACATGATTGGCTGGGTCGATTTGGATGGGACTTTCAATGGCCGAGCTTATGTAATAAAGACTAACTTTCTTTTTTTTTTCAGTTGTAGGAAATCACCGGATATGTGGGAGTTGAACCGCACTAAAACCTCCAACCGCTCACACTCATCGTCCAAGCCCCGGCTGAGGCTAGAACCCGAGGTTTGTAGGGACGGCGCGACGCGTTACGCGCTCGGCACTCTTTCCAGTCGAAATACGAATTACTCAATATCACTGGTTCCTGGGATGTCATAGCATCTGAACCCGATATTAGTGAGGCAAACTGTTTGGAGGTAACCATACCTAATGTTCTAACTGTCGTGGGTATTTATCGCTCTCCGTCTTTAAGGAACTCGGACATCTTTGTTGACTCGTTTGATTATTATCTTCGTAAATTAAACGCGGCCAAGCTAATAGTGACGGGCGATATTAACATTAATATTTTGGAAGGATGTATTGGTAGAGGTGGTCAAGATTATTTATGTACTATGGCAGAACATGGACTTCTGCCAGCAATAACTTTACCAACCAGAATGAACTCTTGCCTGGATCACATCTTCATAAAAAGTCTATCTATGCATAAAGTAGGAGCTGTGTGTTCCTCTGATATAACCGGTCACGATCTTGTAATGGCGTGGATATCACTTGTAAAACCAAAATCAAATCGCGAATTGCATAAATTCATTGTCGTACGGGATACTCAAGCTATTGTCGGTGAGTTGCTTCGGGTGGACTGGACTCATTTGATGTTGAACTTGGACTTAAATTGCACAGTTCGGGTGTTCACGCAGCGATTATCCTACATTATAAATAAGTTTACTCAACGCAAGGTACTAAGTAGGTCTAAGCGCAACTTGAAGCCCTGGATAACACCTGGACTAATACGTTGCATGCGGCACCGTGATCGTCTCCATATCAGAGTAAGGAAGAATCCCAAGGATGACATGCTTCGTATCACCTACAAGCGTTATCGTAATTTCTGCAATGAATTGCTTCGTAAATTGAAACGAGAATACGAAGTCAAACAAATCGAAGACAGTAGAAATAGTCCTAGAGGTCTTTGGAAGGCGGTTAAAGATATCTGCAACATACCTGTAACTTGGAGAGATCCAACTGAACTCATGTCCATTCAAAACAGAGATAGCAGTGCTTCTCTTGATATCTGCAATGATCATTTTTCTACTGTAGGGGAAAAACTAGCGAGTGTCACTTTGAATGAACTTAAAGTTAGTCAATTCCAGCTGGCTTCACAATTACTTCACAGTACAGGCCCGGTAGCGTCCTTCTTCTTGTTGCCAACCGATAAACATGAAGTTGAATCAATAATTATGGGACTACAAGCTGACAAGGCTCCTGGTCAGGATGGATTGAATAATGCTTTAATTAAAACAATAAAGGAAGGTATTTTAGATCCACTAACCTATATATTCAACTTGAGTTTATCCACAGGAGTATTTCCAGACATTTGGAAGCTGGCTGTGATTCATCCAATCCACAAATCAGGACCTCGTGATGTGCCGGATAACTATAGGCCAATTTCATTGCTTGGAGTATTTTCCAAGATTTTGGAAAAGCTAGTTAACAGGAGAATGAAAAAATGAAATGAAATTGAAATGAAATGAAAATTTATTAGTTTAAGTCAGCATGCAAATAACAAACTAAAAAATGAACCTTAAAACAGTCTCCTTAGAATAGTCTCCTTCTTCGGATCGCATGGTGTTATATCCGACAGGCAATTTGGATTCAGACATGGCAAATCGACGGAGGATGCACTCACCCTTCTCTCGACTACAGTTGCTTCTCACCTGGATTCGAATAGAAGGTGTGTGGGCGTATTCTTGGATCTAGCAAAGGCCTTCGACACTGTATCCATTCCCATTCTGTTGCGTAAATTGGAGTGCATCGGTGTCCGAGGTATAGCATTGAATTGGTTTGAAAGCTACTTGACTAACCGACAACAATATGTCAGAGTGAATGGTATGTCCAGCAAACCTCGGGAAGTAAATTTTGGTGTTCCTCAAGGAAGCATTCTTGGACCTACTCTATTCACTCTTTACATTAATGATATCCATCAGATTAGAGACCTTAAAAATGCAGACGTGATTTGTTATGCAGATGATACAGCCGTTCTATTCCATGGATCTTCTTGGGACGAGGCCTTTTCAGTCGTTGAGGATGGCATGAGGAAGATTTACGACTGACTGAGAAACAACCTTCTCACGTTAAATAGCCAAAAAACGAAATACTTGTGCTTTCATAAGACTTCTGTTTCTGCTCCTCATCATGCCATCGTAAGAATCCACAAATGCGAGGATGGTAGGGAGGTGTGTGATTGTGCCCAAATTTATAGAGCAAAAGAAATTAAATACCTGGGCATCACTCTCGATCAAAACCTTAACTTTAAAACCCATATGTGTGTATTATTATTTTATTTCCGTTTATTATTAATTTTGTACATCAAACATTGATGAGATTTGCAATAAATAATTAATCGTGTGGATCTAAGTAATCAATTGTTGTATGCTAAACGAACGATACGATTGTGATGTCGAACTGTATTCACATTGTGATTTATTAATGTTATCCAATTGAACCGAGGTGACAAACACAGGGAGTCGTCTATGGTACTCACGATTCAGGCTTGCCTAGTGTGAGTACCACTGTTAAACTTCTGTTATGTCAATGCAAACATGATTGTGTATTATGTATTAGCGTGTAAGTTTAAGTTGTTTTAATTTGTGTAAATTAATTTGTTTTATGATTTTTTTTTTGTTGAATTTGTGCATGTTGGAAATAAATATATTAGAATTTAAAAAAAAAAAAATTGGGTGGGACCTTGCACCGGTTCCAGGTCGTGCGCGGTGTTCCACAGGGTTCCGTTCTTGGACCCCTACTCTGGAATATCGGGTACGACTGGGTGCTGAGGGGCGCCCTCCTCCCGGGCCTTAGCGTAATTTGTTACGCGGACGACACATTGGTCATGGCCCGGGGGGATGACTACGGAGAGTCTGCCCGTCTTACCACAGCGGGGGTGGCCCTCGTCGTCGGCAGAATAAGGAGGTTGGGCCTCGACGTGGCGCTACACAAATCCCAGGCCCTGTGGTTTCACAGGGCCAGGGTGGCGCCACCAGTCGACGCCCACATCATGGTTGGAGGCGTCCGAATCGGGGTCGGGGTGCAGCTTAAGTACCTCGGCCTCGTGTTGGACAGCCGTTGGACCTTCCGGACCCACTTCGAGCAGCTGGTCCCTCGACTTGTGAGGACGGCCGGCCATCTTGGACGGTTGCTTCCGAACATCGGGGGACCCAGCCATGCTATGCGCCGCCTCTACGCGGGGGTGGTGCGCTCGATGGCCCTATACGGTGCGCCCGTTTTGGCCGAGCCTCGTACTCGGGCAACTTTTGCCCGGTACTTGCGTTGGCCACAGCGCATCGTAGCCATCAGGGTCATCCGCGGGTACCGCACCGTCGCGTTTGAGGCGGCGTGCATGCTGGCGGGGACGCCGCCCTGGGAGCTGGAGGCGGAGGCGCTCGCCGACGATTATCGTTGGCGATGCGACCTCCGGGCCCGGGGCGTAGTGCGTCCCCTGCGGGAAGCTGTTCGGGATCGGAAGGTCCAATCTCGGCGGTCCGTAATGGAGTCGTGGGAGCGACGTATCGCTAACCCTACTTGGGGTCTGCGGACGTCGAGGCGATCCGCCCCGTCCTAAAGGATTGGGTGGGTCGTGGCGAAGGACGCCTCACCTTTTGGGCGGTGCAGATGCTGACCGGGCACGGATGCTTCGGGCGGTATCTGCACCGAATTCAGGTGGAGCCGATGACGAGGTGCCATCACTGTGTAGGATGTGACTAGGACACACCGGAGAATACGCTCGCTGTCTGCCCCGCATGGGAGCAGCAGCGGTGTGTCCTGGTCCAACAAATAGGACCGGACTTGTCGCTCCCGGGCGTCGTGGCGTCGATGCTCGAGAGCGACGAGTCCTGGAAGGCGATGCTCGACTTCTGCGAGTCCACCATCTCGCAGAAGAGGGTGGCGGGGAGTGCGAGGGAGAGAATTTATCCTTCTCTCCGCCCCGCAACAACCCGCCGCCGTCGAGCAAGGGGCCGGAACCGGAATCTCGCCCGGAATCTGGCCCCTTAAGAGTTTCGGGTCCCCAACGCATGTGAGTGCAAGCGGGGACCCAAGAAGGTGACGTGTCTCGCTCAGCACGCCCTTAGCGTTAGAACATCCGGGGGATGGCGGACCGCGCTCCCCGACCCACGCTGGTTCTGACCCAGCGGGGTATTCCGTGGGAGGGTGACACGCGGTCCAGCCATCTTGGCGGGCTTCGGAAAGCCCGCCGACCGAGAGAGCCGGTGGCCGTATCGCCGGTGGCCGCCGGTTCGGTGATTTCCTCCAACTGAAAAAAAAAAAAAAAAGAAAAAAAGGGCACTCCTGGAAAATGGGGTATACAGATTGATTGTTAGAAAGACGCAACGACCCTTAGTAGCAGCTGTGAAGCCTTTAAGTACCACCTGGCACAGGCGGCTAGGCCATATCAATACAAATGATTTAAACAAGCTGAAAAATGGAGCAGCGGAAGGTGTAATGTTTGATGAATAAAAGACAATTGACGTGCCCAACGGTTTTATAATTCCCACGACTGTATCTATTTTATTATTTTTTTGTTTTTAGTACATTTATCTTAAACATTGTAATGTATGTTTAACATAAAACCGTTTAACTTAAAAAGTTTTTTACCTATTTTTATTTTCTAGTTTTTAGTTTGATAAAAAATTGTTATCAGCCATTTCGTAGCGAGGGCCATCTTGGATTTATTTTTTTTCTAGTATATTGTATTCTGCTTGTTGAGCCCTTTCATTTGATACCCATATTGATGGGATTGATAAAACCGACGCTATCCGCCATTTTGTAGCGGCCGCCATCTTGGATTTAAATTGTTTATAGTACTTTGTATTCTGCTTGTTGAGTCCTTTCATTTGATACCCATATTGATGGAATTGATAAAACCTACGTTATCCGCCATTTTGTAGCGGCCGCTATCTTGAATTTATAATGATAATGAATAACCATAATTGTATTGTCACCAAAATCCAAAGTGTATACAAAATTTCAGATTAATCGGTTGAAAGGAAGAGGGTTAAATTTGAGTTACTAGATTTGACGGAAGAATAAATAATAAAGAATAAAACAAACGGGGTGAGCTAAATAAAACCGTTTAAATAAAAAAATGAAGATAACAAAAATAGTTGTATAGTTTGCTGTGAGGGGAAACAAACAAGACTACCATTTCCTAAAAGCACAAGTAGCAGTAAAGATCTCCTAGAACTGGTGCACACTGACTTATGTGGGCCAATGGAGAACCAATCTCTAGGTAGATGTAAATACTATTTATTATTTGTTGATGATTTCAGCCGAACATGTACAGTTTATTTTCTAAGATCTAAAAATGAAACATTTATGTATTTTAAGCAATACAAAGAACTTGTGGAAAATCAGCACTCAAAGAAAATAATAATTCTAAGATCAGACAACGGAGGAGAATTTTGTTCGCTAGCAATGGAAAATTTTTTGAGACAGTCAGGCATAATTCATCAGAAGACAAATAATTATACACCGGAACAAAATGGATTGTGTGAACGATATAACCGATCCATAGTTGAGAAAGCACGTTGTCTCCTTTATGATGCAAAATTTGATAAAAGCTTCTGGGCTGAGGCAGTAAACACAGCTGTGTATATAAAAAATCGATCACCAGCAGCGGGCTTATATGACAACAAAACTCCTTATGAAATATGGATGGGCAGAAAGCCAGAGTTGAATCACCTAAGGATCTTTAGCAGTCCAGTAATGGTTCATATCCCAAAAGAGAAGCGAAGGAAATGGGACAAGAAAGCGAAGAAAATGTACCTAGTTGGATATTCTGAGAATATCAAGGGCTATCGTTTGTATGATCCTATATCGCAGGATGTTGTCGTAGCCAGAGATGTAGTTGGTATGGAAAACACAGATGACAGTTCAACAACATCTGTTGTGATTGAGGAAGGCACACAACCAGAAAGGTCGACAGAGAAAGTTCTAGAGACAGATTCAGACGAAGACAATCAGAATGATGAGACAAATGTCCCTGATAGTTCAGCAGATGACTCGGAAGATAGTTTTGTTGACACCATGTCACCAAAAGAAGAGGATGTCTCACAGAATTGTGACTTGAATCTACCAGATACACTTGTAAGACGCAAACCGGTTTTTTACCGTAGTGCCAACATGTGTGTGGAAATGTCAGATGAGCAGATTTCTCTTGATGATGCAATGAATGGACTGGAAAAAGTTCAGTGGCAAAATGCTATGAAACAAGAACTAAAAACATTTCAAGATTGTGATTCGTGGGAATTAGTAGATAGGCCAAGTAAAGAGTTAAAAAGAAATATAACATTGAAGGTGAAGTGCGTTATAGGGCCAGACTTGTTGCATAGGGCTTCACCCAGAAGGAGGGTGTAGACTATAATGAAACTTTTTCACCAGTTTTAAAATATTCAACATTCAGATAATTGTTAGCCTTAAGTATTGAATTAAGTTTAAAAATGAATCATTTAGATGTACCTACTGCATTTCTTAATGGTTTCCTTCATGAAACAGTTTACATGAAAATACCAGAATGATTAGATTTCAAAAATTGTAACAACAAAGTTTTAAAGTTAAGGAAGGCCATATACGGTCTAAAACAATCAGCAAGAGCTTAGTACACTCGGGTTGAAGATTGTTTGTTAAAGCTTAAATTTAAAAGGTCTAATTATGAACCATGTCTGTTTGTAAAAACTGAAAATGATGTAAAGATTTATATAGTATAGCTTTATTTGTCGATGATTTTTTTGTTTTTTATAATTGTCAGAGTACTCATAAAGAAATAATAAATGAGTTAATAAAAAAAATCAGAATAAAAGATTTAGGTCAGATTAATCAGTGTTTGGGAATGCATATAAATGTTTACTGTAAACCAAAAACATTTTATAGAATGTATTTTGAAGAAGTTTCATATGGAAAATTGTTCTAGTTCAAACACACCAATGAAAATTAATCTAAAATTGCAAAGGGATGTAAACAGTCCCACCCGGTGGTCCCGCCTTGTCGTAGCGGTGGGCTTGAGCGTGCACCCTCGCACCCCATAGGGTGGTTTGTTGGCAAGAAGGTGCCGCGACTAAGCGGACCACAGGAACCTCCTCTCCCCACACCGCTTGTTAAGCAAGCGGTGCCCTCGGGGACGAGGAGGGTGGCTGGTGGGCCACCGGAGGAGGACGCCGAACCGCAGGCGGCGGGTAACCTGCACCCAGGCGATCGCGAGCCTTGGGGGACTAAATTTCCCCCAGAAAGTGCGACCGCACCACCTTGGGTAAGTGGTGTGAGTAATATGCACCGGGCCAGGTCGGTAGTATGCACCGGGCACGATGGGACCGTTCACCGGTTTCCGGTCGTATGCGGGCTTCCTCAGGGGTCGGTCCTTGGACCTCTCCTTTGGAATGTCGGGTATGACTGGGTGCTGAGAGGCGCCCTGACCGCGGGCCTGAGCGTGATTTGTTACGCTGATGACACGCTTGTCATGGCCCGGGATCAAGACTTCAGAGAGGCTACCCATCTCGCCATAGCGGAGGTGGTCCTCGTCGGCCGTATAAGAAGATTGGGCCTCGCGGTTGGGGTGACGCCACCTGCAGGGGCCCAAATCGTGGTTGGAGGCGTCCCAATAGAGGTCGGGGTGCGATTGAAGTACCTCGGCCTCATACTGGACAGCCGTTGGACCTTCCGGGCCCACTTTGAGCTGACGGAGCTCGTCCCCCGGCTGCTTCCGAATATCGGGGGACCAAACCGTGTCGTGCGCCGCCTCTACGCGGGGGTGGTGCGTTCGATGGCCCTGTACGGCGCGCCCGTTTGGGCCGGACCGGGAAACCGGACAGCAACTGTTGTCCGGTTCCTGTACCGGCCGCAGCGCGTCGTAGCTATCAGGGTCATCCGCGGATACCGCACCGTCTCCTTTGAGGCGGCGTGCGTGCTGGCGGGGACGCCACCTTGGGATCTGGAAGCGGAGGCGCTCGCCGACGACTATCGTTGGCGCTGCGACCTCCGTGCTCTGGGTGTTGTGCGTCCCCTCAGAGCCGCGGTACGGGACCGGAAGGCCCAATCTCGGCGGTCCGTGCTGGAGGCTTGGTCAAGGCGCTTGGCCAACCCCAGCTGGGGCCTAAGGATCGTCGAGGCGATTCGGCCTGTCCTGGAGGACTGGATGAGTCGCGGTGAGGGACGTCTCACCTTCCGTCTGGTGCAGGTGCTGACCGGGCATGGTTGCTTCGGGAAATACCTGCACCGGATACAGGTCGAGCCGACGACGAGGTGCCATCATTGCACAAGCGACCTGGACACGGCAGAGCATACGCTCGCTGTCTGCCCCGCATGGGAGGAGCAGCGCCGTGTCCTGGTCGCACAAGTAGGGCGGGACTTGTCGTTGCCGGGCGTCGTGGCATCGATGCTCGACGACGACGAGTCCTGGAAAGCTATGCTCGACTTCTGCGAGTCCACCATCTCGTAGAAGGAGGCGGCGGGGCGGGAGAGGGAGAGCTCTTCCCTCCCCGGCCAACCCCGTCGCCGCCGACGTCGAGCGGGGGGCCGGCCTCGGGAGTTGTACCGGGATCTGGCCCCCTAAGAGTACCAGGCCCACCAACATCGGACCCGAGGGGTGCTGCGCTAGGCATCAGCGCGCACCCTCCGTGCCATCTATCCGGGGGATGGCAAGCCGTGCTCCCCGACCCGGGCTGGTCTTGGGCCGGCCTGGGCCGAGGGAGACCCTACATCACACGGCCCCATCTCGGCGGGCTTTAATTGGCCCGTCTACCGAGTGAGCCGGTGGTCGTTTCACCGACGGCTGCCGGTTCGACGTCCGGGGGTGACGGGGCGATACGTGAGCGACAATCGCGAACGCGTCCTGTCACCCCTATTTATCGGATGTCGAGCGTGATTGGCGGGAGGTTTTAGTGCGGTTCAACCCCCCCATATGGGGTGGGAAGCTGAGGTTAGGTTTCGGTGAGAGCCTTGCTATGGTGAAGCAAGCCTCTCTACAAAATGCAGATATTCCTTCTAGTGGAAGTCCGACGATTTCCTCCCGTCCAAAAAAAAAAAAAGCCGTACTCCCCGACCCAGGCTGGTTTTGACCCGGCCTGAGCCGAGGGAGACTCTCCATCACACGGCCCCATCTCGGCGGGCTTTTGGCCTGCCTACCGAGTGAGCCGGTGGTCGTTTTCACCGACGGCTGCCGGTTCGACGTCCGGGGGTGACGGGGCGATACGTGAGCGACAATCGTGAACGCGTCCTGTCACCCCTATTTATCGGATGTCGAGCGTGATTGGCGGGAGGTTTTAGTGCGGTTCAACCCCCCCATATGGGGTGGGAAGCTGAGGTTAGGTTTCGGTGAGAGCCTTGCTATGGTGAAGCAAGCCTCTCTACAAAATGCAGATATTCCTTCTGCTGTGTCAGTAGCGGGACACGAGTTTGAGCAGATCTCAGCCAGTCCGAGTCATCCACGTCCCCGTCGTCCACCCCGGGACCGACTACAGCCACACAATTACGTG
Organism: Trilocha varians; assembly: GCA_030269945.2. Lineage (NCBI taxonomy): Eukaryota > Metazoa > Arthropoda > Insecta > Lepidoptera > Bombycidae > Trilocha > Trilocha varians. Next base: position 12,866,700 of record AP028282.1, on the reverse strand, counting down.
ACCGCTACCATGTAGTTGCTGAGGATGCAGGGCAAAAGGCGAGATTTCTGCGCCTTAAAACAGAATCTTTCACCAGGGAGGATACCCGAACCAAACCGAGTAAGTCTGCGAACTCTAAGGTGGCAGCCCCACCAGCAGTCTAGGATACAGTAGGCTAATTACTTACTTATCTGAATTACCTATATATTACATATATTCTATGATGAGCGACGGTGACCGCTTACCATCAGGCGGGCCGTAGGTTCGTTTATCTGTCACGCAATAAAAAAAAAAAAAAAAAACCATGATTAAAGAAACTGAAACAGTGTTAAACCGGACCGATCACTTAACGACGATTTTTGGCATGAAATTACGGACACGATTAGCCTTTTGGAATGTGAGAACGCTGAGCGACGATTGTAGACTAGCCCAAGTTGAAAGAGAATTTTCTAAATACAGACTCGATATTCTTGGACTAAGTGAAGTACGCAGAAATGGCTTTGGGGAACTGAAAACACCTACAGGACTTACTCTCCTTTACTCCGGCAAGGAGAACGTTGACGATGTGCGGGAGTATGGCGTAGGATTCCTCCTTACAAAGAATGCAAGGAAGAGTCTACTAGACTGGAAACCAATCTCCGATAGAATTATAACTGCCCGATTCAATTCAAGGGTCCGAAATATTACCATGATCCAATGTTATGCCCCAACAAACACCTCAAGTGACGACACCAAGGATGATTTTTATAGTACACTCCAAAATGCAGTCAAAAGCATACGCAAACAAGACATAGTCATCGTAATGGGCGACCTGAACGCTAAAGTGGGAGAAGGAAAACTCTCTTGTGAAAAACATATCGGAGAGCACGGAATGGGCACACGCAATGATAATGGCGATCGTTTTGTCGAGTTCTGCCAGACTAATGATCTTATTATCGGAGGTACCTTGTTTCCACGTCGTAACATTCATAAATACTCTTGGACTTCACTAGATGATACCACCCGGAATCAAATAGACCACCTCGCTATAAATCGTAAATGGCGTAATTCATTGCTGGATGTTTGCGATAAACGAGGTGCTGATATAGATAGTGACCATATGCTTATGGTCGCGGAATTACGACTTAAAGTTGCCTCAGTGCGTCGTTCAGTCGATGTTAGCAAAACTGGACGTAAATATAACGTTCAGAAATTAGAAGACACCGATATCCGTAGCAAGTTCAACTTGGAGCTCCGTAACCGCTTTGCTGCACTGCGTGTTGAAGCCGATGTTGATACCATCGATGAGGAATGGAATCGCATAAAGGTGGCCTATCAGAAAACGAGTTCTTTGGTTCTGGGCCATAAAAACAGGAGTCGTGAAGTCGTCAAATTGCACATGGGATCTCATTGAGAGTCGGAGAAATCTTCATGCTGAAATCTTGACAACGTCTAATGTCAACCAACGAACCACTCTCAGGGACCGTTACAGGCTTCTACGAAAGCAAATTTATCGTAGCTCCCGAAACGATAGAAGACGTTGGGCGGATGGCATTGCTCGGAACGCGCAAGCCGCAGCTGACTCAGCAGAAGCAGAAGAGCTGAAGCAGGGGATATTGTAGGAAACCGTTACGAGATAACAATGGCCAACTCATCTCGGGCACTGAACAACAGCTGGAACGCTGGCGCGAACATTTTAAGAACGTTTTCCGTGCTTCAACTTCGGGTCACATGGACATACCACTGAACACTCCGTCACGTCACCTGGATATAAGCATCGACCCGCCAACAGTAGAAGAAGTCAAAGCTGCTATTAATAGCCTCAAGGGTAATAAAGCACCAGGCGTTGATCTACTGACATCCGAAATGCTAAAGGCCGACGTCCCTTTTGCGGCGGAGGCTTTAGCATCTCTTCTGCAGAAAGTATGGGTCAAGGAAGAACTGCCGGAGGACTGGAACAAGGGTTTACTAATTAAAATTCCCAAAAAAGGAGACTTAAGCGAATGCTGTAACTGGAGAGGCATCACCCTTCTCTCGATCCCTTCCAAAATATTAAGCAAAATATTGCTTAATAGAATATCGAAAGCGGTCGAACCTCTACTCCGCCGCGAACAAGCTGGCTTCAGACCGAATCGTTCATGTACAGACCAGATCAATACAATTCGTATTATACTGGAAGAAGCATCAGAATGGCAACGTGAAATTTACCTCACCTTTGTGGACTTTGAAAAGGCCTATCGAACCTTACACTGGTCGAGCATCTGGCGTCGTCTCGACGACTTGGGAGTCCCCTCGAAAATCAGTAACATCTTAAGAGCAATGTACAAAAATTATTCGTGCAAAGTCGCTCATGACGGCCTAATATCGAAGGACATCGCTGTTCACGCTGGCGTGCGGCAGGGTTGTCTCCTATCTCCTTTGCTTTTCTTGGTTGTGTTGGATGGTGTTATGGAAAGGGTGAATGGCGGAAAACGTCGTGGGATAGAGTGGGGTTTGACTGAACAACTAGAAGTTCTGGATTACGCCGATGACCTCTGTTTACTTAGCCATACACATTCAGATATGCAAGCCAAATTAGACGATCTGCAACGCGAGGCACTGAATGTTGGGCTGAAGATAAACACAAAAAAGACGTTTGAAATGCGTACAAGAGGAAAAAACTCCCTCCCTCTAGTGATAGATGCACATCAGGTACAACGCGTGGACCAATTCACATGCCTGGGTAGTGTTGTATCTGGAACTGGTGGAACGGAGGAGGATATCATCTCCAGGGTGGCCAAGGCGCGAGCAGTCTTCTCCCGACTATACCCAATTTGGCGTTCAAGGAAACTCACACAACGGGTGAAGCTCAACATTTTCAGAGCTAGTGTGAAAACCGTGCTGTTGTATGGATGCGAGACCTGGAGGGTAACTAGAGATGTCTCACATCGGATCCAGGTGTTGATCAATCGCTGCCTCCGTTAGATTCTCGGTATCTACTGGCCCAAAAAAATCTCAAACCAGAGCCTGTGGAATAGATGCAGGAAATCTCCGATCGAACACCAGATCAAACGTCGTAAATGGACACATGGATTGGCCACACGCTTAGAAGAGACGCTAGTCACATACCAAAGCAGGTCCTGGATTGGACACCTCAGGGCCCCAGAAAGCGTGGCCGCCCAAGGCAAACGTGGCGGCGTTCTGTCACAGCCGATCTTAAAAAAAAAAAAAAGGGATGTAAACAGTAAAGTTGTACAAAAATATCCATATCAACAACTGATTGGAAGTTTGATGTATTTATATAATATTCCAAGATCCCAGAGCGATAAAACACAACTTATTTTCACATAAATGAAACCTCATGTTCTCAGTAGTGTCTTATGTGCTCAGAATACCTGCGCGCTTGTGGAGCTCTCCGAGTGACACCTGGGCAGGTACCAGGTGTGAAAGGTAACTAAAATTAATAGTTACCTAACTTATTTTTTCATAGCTGATTTTTACATATTTTATATTTTGTAGAGTATTATTATAAAGTTATACCATAAGGGTCAGACACTTTTCATGGGCCAGAACTTTTGTTAGACGCTTTAAAGCTCTACAAAAAATAAATTAACTTAACTTATTTTTACATGTCTGACATTTAAATATGTTGTTCATACAATTTTTACGAAATTATATTTAATTAGTCAGACAAAATTGATTGACCAAACGCCCCCTAAACAGCAAAATTATTCTGCCATGAGTATGAGCGCGAAAGCATTATGCGCATGCGTCTTAGAGTAAATATATGAAAAATACTTACGGTACAGCTTCCGATATAAAATTTTTGCATCTTTATTTCAATATTAACGTAATAATTAGTCAGTATGAAACTAAATTAATTCATTTAATATTTCTGGTATAATTAATCTGTTCAGAACTATTTTTTCTTAGAATTTTTTTTATTTCATTGTTAAAAATGTCATTTGAAATTATTTTCTTTACAAAATCATTTTTGTAAAAAAAATTTACCCATAATAAATTAAAATAAGCATTTATTTTATTGTTTAATCATCACAATCATCATAAAAATTATTTGAATTTTCATCATTCAACCAATCACGATACTGTCCAACTAAGCCGTCATCTTCATCGTCATCAGTTATGTTGTTGCTGGCATCTTCTTCTGCAAAAAATAATCAAAAGAATTAAAATACATAAAATTACTAGTTAAATAAATTTTAATCTTGAACTCTAATTATAGTACCTGATTGTTGGTAATTGGTCACCATCAAACCAATGAAAGTGAAACTGGTTTTCCTCTAACCTCCATCCATTTTGTTCAGGAGTAAAAATGGTTGGTTGTTTTTCATGAGCATAATTCCATATGCTAGAAATGTAATTAGCTCATAGAAATTGTTGAAATAGCTCAGTTTTACACGGTGGTAAGCTGCTTGCATCAAAGTTTTTAAATTTTTACGATTAAAATGTTTGTTTTGTAATGTTACACTATAATTAAGACAACAACGATTGTAGAAAATAGATGTGCCCAACGGTTTTATAATTCCCACGACTGTATCTATTTTATTATTTTTTTGTTTTTAGTACATTTATCTTAAACATTGCAATGTATGTTTAACATAAAACCGTTTAACTTAAAAAGTTTTTTACCAATTTTTTATTTTCTAGTTTTTAGTTTGATAAAAAAATTGTTATCAGCGAGGGCCATCTTGGATTTCAATGTTTTATAGTACATTGTATTCTGCTTGTTGAGCCCTTTCATTAGATACCCATATTGATGGGATTGATAAAACCTACGTTATCCGCCATTTTGTAGCGGCCGCCTTCTTGAATTTCAATTTTTTATAGTACATTGTATTCTGCTTGTTGAGCCCATTCATTTGATACCCATATTGATGGGATTGATAAACCCTACGTTATCCGCCATTTTGTAGCGACCGCCATCTTGGATTTAAATTTTTTATAGTACATTATATTCTGCTTGTTGAGCCCTTTCATTTGATACCCATATTGATGAGATTGATAAAACCTACGTTATCCGCCATTTTGTAGCGGCCGCCATCTTGAATTTTTTATGATAATGAATAAACATAATTGTATTATCACCAAAATCTAAAGTGTATACAAAATTTCAGATTAATCGGTTGAAAGGAAGAGGGTGAAATTTGAATTACTAGATTTGACGGAAGAATAAATTAAAAATAAAGAATAAAACAAACGGGGTGAGCTAAATAAAACCGTTTAAAAATAGCTGAAGACGGGCAGCGTTAACATCGTATGTATGTATCACGGGGTCGGCGCGACGGAAAAGTGTGCCGAGAGCGTTACGCGTCGCGCCGTCCCTCAAAACCCCGTGCTGGGTTCTGGCCTCAGCCGGGGTTCGGACGCTGAGTGTGAGCGGTTGGAGGTTTTAGTGCGGTTCAACTCCCACATACCCCGCCCGCGGGCGGGCATCCGGTGATTTCCTCCAATTGAAAAAAAAAAAAAAAAAACATCGTATGTATCAGGAACACTATAGATTTCACAGATAAACATTTGAATAGTCTTGAAAATATCTTCTTGTCTGTGCTCATCGGTTAATAATTCAGGATCATTGCAGGAATCTCAAAAAACCCTTCTAATTTGGCAAGGAAGTCCTACAGTAAAATGCCTTGAAATAAACCTAGTTTACAACCCACAAAAATACCTATTACCTAGGATTAACTTATTTTATTATTTTCTTTAAAGTTCAACTTGATCACAATTACTGCCTTAAATCAATGCCGAAATTCATTCTGCATCATACGTACAGTAAAAGGCCTTCAAATGAACCTAGTCTACAACTCACGAAAATACCTAGACTGCAAATTAAATTTATTTAAATTAAAACAAACATTAAAAAAACATTACCTTTTTATCTGGCCGAACGGAAATGCCAACCTATTTTTGCAGTCAATGCCATGCAATTTCTACAGAAAAAAAAATACTGGCGCCCTCTACTGGAGTATCTGAGACTCGTACCTCTTGACTAAATAAACTTCAATCAGTTTCGCTGTCGCATCTGTACTATACTTTCTGATCTGTGATACTGTATAATATTAAGTTGTACCCAAAGGACACATACACAATACATAGAAGAATTACACGAATGAGAGAACTGAGTTACTAAGACCGTCTCACTCGCTCCGAAACGCAGCTATAATGCTTTCGCGCTCATACTCACGGCAGAAAAATTTTGCTGTTTAGGGGGTGTTTGGTCAATCAATTTTGTCTGACTAATTAAATATAACTTCGTAACAATCGTATGAACAACATATTTAAATGTCAGACATGTAAAAATAAGTTAAGTTAAATTTATTTTTTGTAGAGCTTTAAAGCGTCTGACAAAAGTTCTGGCCCATGAAAAGTGTCTGACGCTTATGGTATAACTTTATAATAATACTCTACAAAATATATGTAAAAATCAGCTATGAAAAAATAAGTTAGGTAACTATTAATTTTAGTTACACTTCACACCTGGTACCTGCCCAGGTGTCACTCGGAGAGCTCCACAAGCGCGTAGGTATTCTGAGCACATAAGACACTACTGAGAACATGAGGTTCCATTTATGTGAAAATAAGTTGTGTCTTATCGCTCTGGGATCTTGGAATATAAGTTTTTTAAGCCAATACAACAATTACTTTGATGAAACTCATTGGAAACATTGGAAAAGTTTATTGAAATATTTAAAGAAAACAATGAATTATGGCTTAGTATATAGAAAAACTGGATGTAATTTAATTGGTTTTGTAGATGCTGATTGGGCTTCTTGTACAGTAGACAGACAATCATATACGGGATACTGTTTTATTTTGTCAGGCTCAGTGATTTCATATGAAGCTAGAAAACAGAAAACCGTAGCATTGTCTAGTACTGAAGCTGAGTACATGGCCCTGTCTGAGTCATGTAAAGAGGCAATATACCTCAAGAATATTTTAAGTGAACTTTCTGTATTAAATGAAGACCTGCCATTGTGTTTGTATAGTGATAACTAGAGCTCTATTAAATTAGCAACTAATCCATTGGTTAACAGTAAGCGTACAAAACACATTGACACTAGACATCATTTTGTTAGAGAATGTACTTCAATGAATAAAGTTAAAATTGAGATATCTTCAGATATGCCAGCAGATATATTCACAAAAACTTTAAGTGCAAATAAACATTATAAATTTTTGAAATTGATTGGCATGTACATGTAGTACTTGATGTAATATGTATTGGATTTATTGTGATACTTTAAGTTTATGTGGGGTTCAGATTATTTTGTTAGGTGGGGATGTAATTTATAATCTATAGTTGAATGTAACAAAATAACACGTAGAAACTAGCGCCACCTATACTGTACTGAATACCATTAATAATCTATGCTTTATAATAAAAAAGTTAGTTGATTACAAGTTGATTATCTTGTAATCAACTTGTAATGTAATGTAAACCACTGTGTTTTAATACGGACGAGGCGGAGGAGTAGGCTTTTATATCCGTCGCGGACTTAAAACTCGTATTCTGCCTCATCCTGTTGCTTCTGACAGCGTGGAGCAGATGTGGATTAAGCTCTTGGTTAACTCATTGGTAGTCGTCATAGGAACAGCTTACAGGCCGCCATGGCTGGACGCTAACATTTTCTTTGATTCTCTCACGGAATCTTTGACCTCTTTTGGCTGTATGGATAAGGTCGTCCTTTTGGGTGATTTCAATTTAAATATGCTTGATGATAGTGATGGTAGACTCCCTGTTTTAAAGGGTTTTCTTAGTTGCTCTAACCTGATACAAATAATTAAGAAACCCACGCATTTTACAAATCACAGTTAAACTTTGATTGATTTGGCTTGTACTGATGCACATGTTACTAAATCTGATATACTTCATAAATCCGAGTTGGGTCAGCATTCCCTAATAACACTAGAAATTAATTTAAAGGTGGAAAAACCTACCCCTCGTTGTATTATCTTCCGCCCATTAAAGGACATTTTGTTTGAGTTATACTACACGGATATAAATTCTGTTAATTGGGATGGTATTATAAATATGAATGATGTCAATAACATGGTAGACTCTTTTAATTATTATATTATCTCTGTTTTTGACTTGCGTGCACCTCTAAAGAAAATACTTATTGAGGAAAATGATTTTCCCTGGATAACGAACACTGTAAAATCAATGATTGCCCTTAGAGATAAAGCTCACAGACGTTATAAGATAAAGGCTACGGAGTCTTCAAAACAGTACTATAAGGATCTAAACAAGGTAGTTATTCAGGCCATTGAAAACGAAAAGAAAGCTTACTTTAACATGCACATAAACGAAAATATTAATAACCCTAAAAAACTCTGGAAAAACCTAAAATCTAGTGTATAAAACAAGTCACTCGCAAATGAACTACCATATATTTGTAGGGATCCTGAAAAGTTAAACACACATTTCCTTACGGTTCCTGGTGAAAACGTTGCAACGATAAGTGATTATACCTTCTTTGAGTTCCACCGCTACCACGATCGCTTATCGTTTAATCTCAGGACAGTAAATGAGACTACCGTTCTTCGCCATTTAAAGAGCTTGAAATCGAATGCACTCGGCTCAGACGGTATTTCATTGGATATGCTGTTACTCACGCTCTCACATACGCTTCCTGTGATTACTAAAATAATTAATAAGTCCATCACATCGTCAACTTTTCCTGTGTCATGGAAGACGGCAGTAGTGAGTTCTATCCCTAAAACAGCCAGTGCTGCTAGCTCTAAGGATTTTAGTCCCATTAGTCTTCTGTATCGAAGGTACTTGAAAAGGTTGTATGTGAGCAACTTAGAAAATACCTTGAGGAAGCAACCATTTTGCCTTCCATTCAATCCGGTTTCCGACAACAGCGTAGCACTACCACAGCCCTGCTCGATGTGGTCGACAATATTCTGGCGGACAGGGATCATAGCAAGGGCACAATACTAACACTGCTCGATTTCTCTCGAGCCTTTGACACCATTAACATCTCTCTTCTCTTGTCAAAGCTATCATACTATGGTTGTGATACGTCAGCTGTACATTGGTTCCATAGTTATCTCACTGGTAGGTATCAATTTGTGCAGCTGAGCCCTGATGATATGGGAAACAGTGTTACATCTTCCGTTAAACCGGTGGTAAGAGGTGTGCCACAGGGATCCATCCTTGGTCCCCTTCTTTTTATTGTGTATAGTGCCGACCTCATCCAGCAGATTAAATATTCAAAGTGTCATATGTATGCTGACGATCTCCAGCTATATATGTCCTTCCACCCACGAAACTGTAATGAGGGTGTAAGTAAAATTAATGAGGATTTAAATCGAATCTCGGATTGGGCGTATAGGAACTCGTTGGTACTTAACCCCACTAAATCAAAATATATTATTCTTGGTATTCGACAACTTTGTAGTAAAATAAAAGCTTATCAGCCTCAGGTTGCTATTAAAAATTGTCCAATACAAAGGGTAGAGGAGGCTCGTAATTTAGGTGTGATGTTTGACGAAGAACTGAACTTCAAAAAACACGTAATTGAGTCTGTTCGTAATTGTTTCTTCAGATTGAGACTGCTATACCGTATTCGTCTGTATCTGAGTGAAACTATGCGTATTATGTTGTGCGAATCTTTGATATTATCAAAGCTGAACTACGCTGACTGTGTGTATAGTTCTTGCCTCTTATCACGTACAGAGAGGTTAATTCAAAGAGTGCAGAATGCGTGTGCGCGCTTCTGCTTCAATATACCACCCAGAGCTCACGTGACTCCGTTCCTCAATAATCTCATGAAAATGACGGCAAGGAGATCACTTCATTTTGGCACGCTAATGTTCGGAGTCATTAAAATTTTGCGTAAACGAGTTGCTGGTAAAGCAAGCTTGTGTTTGTTCCGGGTATTAAAGTTGTGCAAGTCTGAAACTTTGGGGAAATCATCAATATTTTTCCTTACAAACATTATGTTCTCTAAAATGTATTGGGATGCAAACGTTAGAATTTTATTATTTCTTTAAGATATTTATTTATTTAAACTTGTCCCTCAAGGATTCTCTTGGGTGCATATTATAGATTGCTCGAATCGCTCTTTTCTGTAGCACAAAAATCATTTGAACGTCGGCAGCATTACCCCATAATAAAATACCATAGGACATTACACTATGAAAATAACTAAAATAAACTAAACGAGCTGTGTTTTCATTTGTATATAATCTTATTTTTTTAACCGCGTATGCTGCTGAGCTAAGCCTACTAGCTAACTTACATATGTGAGGGCCCCACTGTAATTTGGAATCTACTGTTATACCAAGAAAAACTGTAGACTCGACAAGCTCCAATGCCTCCCCACTCACCATAACATTACTTTCGACTTGTTTTACATTTGGCAACGTGAATTTAATACATTTAGTTTTCTTACTGTTCAACAAAAGATTATTGACACTAAACCAGTTCAGTATGCGGGAGATAGCATTATTCACGTCGTCATAGTCATTCATCTGACATTTGATTTTGAAAAGTAAAGATGTATCATCAGCAAAGAATACTATCTCATGCCAGCATTCCACAAAACTAGGTAAGTTGTTTATATAAACAAGAAACAAGAAAGGACCCAGAATAGATCCCTGAGGGACTCCCATTTTTAAAGGTACGCCAAAAGACCGCTTTCCTTTAACATCAACTTTCTGTATTCTTCCGGATAAATATGAACCAATAAGATCCAACGAAGAATCTCTAATTCCATAATGGCGTAGTTTCCTTAATAATGTGTCGTAATCAACGCAATCAAAAGTCTTAGATAAATCGCAAAAGACTCCAAGAGCATCATGCGACTCTTCCCAAGCCTCAAAAATATGTCTTACTAAATTTGTACCTGCGTCTATAGTAGAGCGACCCCTAGTAAAACCGTGTTGTTTACTGTGTAGCAGGTTATTTAAATTGAAATGATTAAGTAGCTGTCCTAAGATCACTTTTTCAAAAATTTTACTAAATGAAGGTAGCACTGAAATTGGTCTAAAGTTGGAGGGATCCGAGGTGCTACCGGATTTAAATAATGGTATCACTTTACTATATTTCATTAGATCAGAAAACACACCCAATTTTATACAATCATTAAATATTGTTGCAAGGTATGGTGCAATTACATCAATAATTTTTTATTACTTTGACCGATATTCCCCAAAGATCAGGAGTTTTTTTAACATTAATTTGTTTAATATTTCTCATTATGTCCATAGCACTAACATTTCTAAAAAACACACACCACATTTATTAACGTGTTCTTTTAATAACGATTCTGTTCGGTGATTTATACCGAACACCTTACTCAGCGGTATTGGCGTAATGTACAACGTCATTTCTACAGACCATCAGTGCACATTTGATTAACATTTTATAACATTTTACAAATAAGTTATTATAAGTACATTCAACATTAAACATTTGAAAACAAACAACATTTTAATACAACCCTCACACTGCACCCTACATTTTGGTCCTTCGAGAGACCCTCGCGCGTCGGTGAATTCCGGGAAAAGTGTTTCCGTCGTATGAGGTGTTGAACTAGTCAAACATTTATTGTGTGTGTGGTGTGAGAACATTAACAAGAACATTGAAACAACAAACATCATGGCTGAACTCATTGAAATCCAGTCTATGATATATGAAAACATTGTAAAACTTAGCATTAACCTGAAGAAGGATAGTGCTGACAGGAAGACGGCAGATTACTTCAAGAGACGTCTTAGTACTCTAGAGAGCTACTAGCAAGAGTGTCAATTTAATCATGACCGTATCCAGAGCGAAGTAAGTAAATCTCATCCTTACTTCATAGAACAACAATTTTAGAAAACATTTCAAGCATATGAGGCAACCAAGGGTTTGATTAACGAGCAGTATCAAAGACTGTGCGAACAACTAAGTATCTCCCGTGAGGAGGAGGAAGCTGGTGCTCGGTCGAAAAAACCAGCTAATATCAGATCTAAACAAACAACTGGAGAGGCAGGACCTAGTGGTCAGGGTCAGGTTGAGGAAGTAACAAAACATCAGGGTACCCGATAATTGTTCATATACTAGGTCAAAAACTAGACTCCGACACCTATACTGAGTACATACAATCATTGAAGAATTCCAGAGAACTGCCAATTTTAAAGGAATTTCTGGAGTTCTTAGTTCTTCAGTCTAGAAGCCTCCCGTCGCAAACAAGAACTAACATCTCAAAGACCTCTTAATCAAACAAACTATCCTCAAACATCATTCAACTATCGAAAAAAATAACTATAATTCGAACAAATCAAACAATTTTAACAAACAATTCTATGGAAATAAACCGATTGCGAAATCAATGCATGTTTCCAATATCAAATGCCCGCTTTGCAATAATCAACATGGTCTTTACAATTGCAAGAACTATTTATTGTTGAATACCGAACAGAAAATTAAAACTGCAAATAAATTAAAACTTTGCACAAATTGTCTGTTTAGTCATAATGGAAATCCATCCATCCATCCGCAAAACACTCTCTTACACGAAGCGTTTGCGAAATGCATAAATTCTACAGCTCCGACATCTTCTTGAAAAAACAACAAACAACAACAACAACAACAAACAACAACAAGCAACAACAACAACAACAACAACAAGCAACAACAACAAACAACAAACAACAACAACAACAAACAACAACAACAAGCAACAATAACAAACAAAAACAACAAAAAGCAACAACAACAAAAAACAACAAAAAACAACAAACAACAACAAGCAACAACAACAAGCAACAACAACAAACAACAACAACAAACAACAAAACCTTATCAGTGTAACGTTGTCCTGAACAACATAGAGGAAATACAAAAATTTTGGGAAATCGAGGAAATAAACGAAACCTCAAGCATATCGAAGTGCACGGATTCTGTGACGCTTCTACTGCCGCCTACTCTTGTGTGGTTTACGCACGAGCTAAAAGTCAACAACACATAATACTGGTTGTAGCCAAATCCAAGTTAGTGCCGCACAAAAAGGCCCTAACATTACCTAGAATTGAGTTATGTGGAGCTCATTTACTTTCCAAACTAATCAAACAAATAAAACAAAGCCTAACGTGTAAATTAGAGATCCACTGTTGGTGTGACTCCATGGTTGTTTTAGGTTGGCTTAACGGAGAGCCAAACCGATGGAAGTCATTCGTAGCAAATCAAGTAACTGCTGTAAAACAAATCACACCAGCTGAAACTTGGAGATACGTAAAATCAAGCGATAACCCTGCTGACGCTGCAAGTCGCGGGCTTACAGGCGGCCAGCTAGTAAAACATACTCTGTGGTGGAACGGACCATCATGGTTAAAACATTTAACAAAGAAACAGAACATCAACAAATAATATACAAAACACAAGAAGAAACAAAAACTAAGAAGTTAGTTCATGTTATACAACATGAAAACAAACTAAATATTATAGACAACTAGCTGACTCGCGCAACTTCGTCTGCGCCGAAAAAAAAAATTAGGGGTGGACTACCCCTAACATTTAGGGGATGAAAAATAGATGTTGGCCGATTCTCATAGGTACCGGATAAGCACAAAAAATTTCATCAAAATCGGTCGAGCCGTTTCGGAGGAGTTCAAGTTCGAACACCGTGACACGACAATTTTATATATTAGAAAGAAGATTTACCTACTTCAAAAACATAACACATTTATAAAAATAGTTCGTATTTTTGCATGAATACAACGAGCATTATTTAATACCTATTATGCAGCGTAAACAGTTACCGGCGTACTTAAAATTACGAGAATTGCGAAATGCAAAATCAGCAATTGTGAAACATGTTCAAAGTATGGAATTTAGGTCAGATATTGAAAAATTAAACAAAAACGAACAAATTGCATCAAACAGTAAATTATTTAACTTAAAACCATTTATTGATCAAGACGATTTTTTACGTGTCGGAGGTCGACTAAGGAACGCTAACATGAGTATGGAAATGAAACACCCTAAAATAATACCTCATAAAAGTCGTTTAGCAGAACTATTGATAGATGAAGCGCATAAACTAACATTTCATGGAGGACCTCGACTCACGCTGACAACACTCAGACAACATAATTGGATCACAAGTGGATTCAGCACCACTAAGAAGCAGTTGAGAAATTGCGTAACATGTCGAAAATATGACTCGAAGAAACAGTATCAACTAATGGGAGATCTTCCCGCCGCCAGAATCAATGAAGCATCACCATTCTACCATACTGAAGTGGATTACACAGGTTTTGTCGATGTCAAGATTAACAAGGGCAGAGGTGTTAAAACAAGTAAAGGATACATCGTGGTATATATCTGCTTGGTCACGAAGGCGGTCTACCTGGACATAGTTTCCGACTTGACCAGCTCAGCGTTCTTAGCTTCGTTGAGAAGAATGGCAGCCCGAAGAGGAACCCCTCACCATCTATACAGTGACCAAGGAACTAACTTTATTGGAGCTAATCGGATGCTACAAGAAGAATATCATACCTTACAACAAGTCTTTAGTGACAGTTTCTTAGCGGAAGTTGCAGAGATGAACATAGAATGGCACTTCAACGCACCATCTTGGCCTAGTGCAGGAGGACTATGGGAGCGGGCTGTGCAAAGCTTAAAATGGCACTTGAAAAGAGTTGTCGGAGAACAAAAGCTAACATTTGAACAGTACAGCACTCTTCTAGCGCAGCTAGAGGCCGGTCTTAACTCTAATTTTTGAAATCAGCATCCTCATCTTTATTGCCCCGGAATATGTTCGGTGATTTATATCGAACACCTTACTCAGCGGTATTGGCGTAATGTACAACGTCATTTCTACAGACCATCAGTGCACATTTGATTAACATTTTATAACATTTTACAAATAAATTATTATAACTCCATTCAACATTAAACATTTGAAAACAAACAACATTTTAATACAACCCTCACACTGCACCCTACAGATTCAGCAACAGTGGGAGAAGAAATAAGAGACTTTGTAGTGGAAACTGGAATATCTGCAAAATAATTTTCAAATATATTAGCAATTTCTTGTTGCGTGTTTATTATTTTATCATTCATTTTTAACGCAAATTTAGTATCAACGATTCTTACATTTCCTGTTTCCCGATTAATTATATTCCAAGTCATTTTAATTTTGTCTGATGCATTGTTAATCAGATTAGATAAATGTAGCGACTTTTTTTTTTTTTTTTTTGGACGGGAGGAAATCGCCGGACTTCCACTCGCCCCGCGAGTGGGGTATGTGGGTGTCGAACCGCACCAAAACCTCCCGCCTCTCACGCTCGACATCCGATGTGGTAGGGGTGACAGGACGCGTTCGCGATTGTCGCTTACGTATCGCCCCGTCACCCCCGGACGTCGAACCGGCAGCCGTCGGTGAAACGACCACCGGCTCACTCGGTGGACGGGCCAATTAAGGCCCGCCAAGATGGGGCCGTGTGGTGTGGGGTCTCCCTCGGCCCAGGCCGGCCCAGGGCCAGCCCGGGTCGGGGAGCACGGCTTGCCATCCCCCGTACAGATGGCACGGAGGGTGCGCGCTGAAGCCTAGCGCAGCACCCCTCGGGTCCGATGTTGGTGGACCCGGTACTCTTAGGGGGCCAGATCCCGGGACAGCTCCCGAGGCCGGCCCCCCGCTCGACGTCGGCGGCGACGGGGTTAGCCGGGGAGGGAAGAGCTCTCCCTCTCCCGCCCCGCCGCCTCCTTTTGCGAGATGGTGGACTCGCAAAAGTCGAGCATAGCTTTCCAGGACTCGTCGTCGTCGAGCATCGATGCTACGACGCCCGGCAACGACAAGTCCTGTCCTACCTGTGCGACCAGGACACGGCGCTGCTCCTCCCATGCGGGGCAGACAGCGAGCGTATGCTCTGCCGTGTCCAGGTCGCTCGTGCAATGATGGCACCTCGTCGTCGGCTCGACCTGTATCCGATGCAGGTACTTCCCGAAGCAACCATGCCCGGTCAGCACCTGCACCAGACGAAAGGTGAGACGTCCCTCGCCACGACTCACCCAGTCCTCCAGGACAGGGCGAATCGCCTCGACGGTCCTTAGACCCCAGCTGGGGTTGGCCAAGCGCCTTGACCAAGCCTCCAGCACGGACCGCCGAGATTGGGCCTTCCGGTCCCGTACCGCGGCTCTGATGGGACGCACCACACCCAGAGCACGGAGGTCGCAGCGCCAACGATAGTCGTCAGCGAGCGCCTCCGCCTCCAGATCCCATGGTGGCGTCCCCGCCAGCACGCACGCCGCCTCAAAGGAGACGGTGCGGTATCCGCGGATGACCCTGATTGCTACGACGCGCTGCGGCCGGTACAGGATCCGGACAACAGTTGCTGTCCGGTTTCCCGGTCCGGCCCAGACGGGCGCGCCGTACAGGGCCTACAACCTCTAATTCCATAATGGCGTAGTTTCCTTAATAATGTGTCGTAATCAACGCAATCAAAAGTCTTAGATAAATCGCAAAAGACTCCAAGAGCATCATGCGACTCTTCCCAAGCCTCAAAAATATGTCTTACTAAATTTGTACCTGCGTCTATAGTAGAGCGACCCCTAGTAAAACCGTGTTGTTTACTGTGTAGCAGGTTATTTAAATTGAAATGATTAAGTAGCTGTCCTAAGATCACTTTTTCAAAAATTTTACTAAATGAAGGTAGCACTGAAATTGGTCTAAAGTTGGAGGGATCCGAGGTGCTACCGGATTTAAATAATGGTATCACTTTACTATATTTCATTAGATCAGAAAACACACCCAATTTTATACAATCATTAAATATTGTTGCAAGGTATGGTGCAATAACATCAATAATTTTTTATTACTTTGACCGATATTCCCCAAAGATCAGGAGTTTTTTTAACATTAATTTGTTTAATATTTCTCATTATGTCCATAGCACTAACATTTCTAAATTGAAAACACACACCACATTTATTAACGTGTTCTTTTAATAACGATTCTGTTCGGTGATTTATACCGAACACCTTACTCAGCGGTATTGGCGTAATGTACAACGTCATTTCTACAGACCATCAGTGCACATTTGATTAACATTTTATAACATTTTACAAATAAGTTATTATAAGTACATTCAACATTAAACATTTGAAAACAAACAACATTTTAATACAACCCTCACACTGCACCCTACATTTTGGTCCTTCGAGAGACCCTCGCGCGTCGGTGAATTCCGGGAAAAGTGTTTCCGTCGTATGAGGTGTTGAACTAGTCAAACATTTATTGTGTGTGTGGTGTGAGAACATTAACAAGAACATTGAAACAACAAACATCATGGCTGAACTCATTGAAATCCAGTCTATGATATATGAAAACATTGTAAAACTTAGCATTAACCTGAAGAAGGATAGTGCTGACAGGAAGACGGCAGATTACTTCAAGAGACGTCTTAGTACTCTAGAGAGCTACTAGCAAGAGTGTCAATTTAATCATGACCGTATCCAGAGCGAAGTAAGTAAATCTCATCCTTACTTCATAGAACAACAATTTGAGAAAACATTTCAAGCATATGAGGCAACCAAGGGTTTGATTAACGAGCAGTATCAAAGACTGTGCGAACAACTAAGTATCTCCCGTGAGGAGGAGGAAGCTGGTGCTCGGTCGAAAAAACCAGCTAATATCAGATCTAAACAAACAACTGGAGAGGCAGGACCTAGTGGTCAGGGTCAGGTTGAGGAAGTAACAAAACATCAGGGTACCCGATAATTGTTCATATACTAGGTCAAAAACTAGACTCCGACACCTATACTGAGTACATACAATCATTGAAGAATTCCAGAGAACTGCCAATTTTAAAGGAATTTCTGGAGTTCTTAGTTCTTCAGTCTAGAAGCCTCCCGTCGCAAACAAGAACTAACATCTCAAAGACCTCTTAATCAAACAAACTATCCTCAAACATCATTCAACTATCGAAAAAATAACTATAATTCGAACAAATCAAACAATTTTAACAAACAATTCTATGGAAATAAACCGATTGCGAAATCAATGCATGTTTCCAATATCAAATGCCCGCTTTGCAATAATCAACATGGTCTTTACAATTGCAAGAACTATTTATTGTTGAATACCGAACAGAAAATTAAAACTGCAAATAAATTAAAACTTTGCACAAATTGTCTGTTTAGTCATAATGGAAATCCATCCATCCATCCGCAAAACACTCTCTTACACGAAGCGTTTGCGAAATGCATAAATTCTACAGCTCCGACATCTTCTTGAAAAAACAACAAACAACAACAACAACAACAAACAACAACAAGCAACAACAACAACAACAACAACAAGCAACAACAACAAACAACAACAACAAACAACAACAACAAACAACAACAACAAGCAACAATAACAAACAAAAACAACAAAAAGCAACAACAACAAAAAACAACAAAAAACAACAAACAACAACAAGCAACAACAACAAGCAACAACAACAAACAACAACAACAAACAACAAAACCTTATCAGTGTAACGTTGTCCTGAACAACATAGAGGAAATACAAAAATTTTGGGAAATCGAGGAAATAAACGAAACCTCAAGCATATCGAAGTGCACGGATTCTGTGACGCTTCTACTGCCGCCTACTCTTGTGTGGTTTACGCACGAGCTAAAAGTCAACAACACATAATACTGGTTGTAGCCAAATCCAAGTTAGTGCCGCACAAAAAGGCCCTAACATTACCTAGAATTGAGTTATGTGGAGCTCATTTACTTTCCAAACTAATCAAACAAATAAAACAAAGCCTAACGTGTAAATTAGAGATCCACTGTTGGTGTGACTCCATGGTTGTTTTAGGTTGGCTTAACGGAGAGCCAAACCGATGGAAGTCATTCGTAGCAAATCAAGTAACTGCTGTAAAACAAATCACACCAGCTGAAACTTGGAGATACGTAAAATCAAGCGATAACCCTGCTGACGCTGCAAGTCGCGGGCTTACAGGCGGCCAGCTAGTAAAACATACTCTGTGGTGGAACGGACCATCATGGTTAAAACATTTAACAAAGAAACAGAACATCAACAAATAATATACAAAACACAAGAAGAAACAAAAACTAAGAAGTTAGTTCATGTTATACAACATGAAAACAAACTAAATATTATAGACAACTAGCTGACTCGCGCAACTTCGTCTGCGCCGAAAAAAAAAATTAGGGGTGGACTACCCCTAACATTTAGGGGATGAAAAATAGATGTTGGCCGATTCTCATAGGTACCGGATAAGCACAAAAAATTTCATCAAAATCGGTCGAGCCGTTTCGGAGGAGTTCAAGTTCGAACACCGTGACACGACAATTTTATATATTAGAAAGAAGATTTACCTACTTCAAAAACATAACACATTTATAAAAATAGTTCGTATTTTTGCATGAATACAACGAGCATTATTTAATACCTATTATGCAGCGTAAACAGTTACCGGCGTACTTAAAATTACGAGAATTGCGAAATGCAAAATCAGCAATTGTGAAACATGTTCAAAGTATGGAATTTAGGTCAGATATTGAAAAATTAAACAAAAACGAACAAATTGCATCAAACAGTAAATTATTTAACTTAAAACCATTTATTGATCAAGACGATTTTTTACGTGTCGGAGGTCGACTAAGGAACGCTAACATGAGTATGGAAATGAAACACCCTAAAATAATACCTCATAAAAGTCGTTTAGCAGAACTATTGATAGATGAAGCGCATAAACTAACATTTCATGGAGGACCTCGACTCACGCTGACAACACTCAGACAACATAATTGGATCACAAGTGGATTCAGCACCACTAAGAAGCAGTTGAGAAATTGCGTAACATGTCGAAAATATGACTCGAAGAAACAGTATCAACTAATGGGAGATCTTCCCGCCGCCAGAATCAATGAAGCATCACCATTCTACCATACTGAAGTGGATTACACAGGTTTTGTCGATGTCAAGATTAACAAGGGCAGAGGTGTTAAAACAAGTAAAGGATACATCGTGGTATATATCTGCTTGGTCACGAAGGCGGTCTACCTGGACATAGTTTCCGACTTGACCAGCTCAGCGTTCTTAGCTTCGTTGAGAAGAATGGCAGCCCGAAGAGGAACCCCTCACCATCTATACAGTGACCAAGGAACTAACTTTATTGGAGCTAATCGGATGCTACAAGAAGAATATCATACCTTACAACAAGTCTTTAGTGACAGTTTCTTAGCGGAAGTTGCAGAGATGAACATAGAATGGCACTTCAACGCACCATCTTGGCCTAGTGCAGGAGGACTATGGGAGCGGGCTGTGCAAAGCTTAAAATGGCACTTGAAAAGAGTTGTCGGAGAACAAAAGCTAACATTTGAACAGTACAGCACTCTTCTAGCGCAGCTAGAGGCCGGTCTTAACTCTAATTTTTGAAATCAGCATCCTCATCTTTATTGCCCCGGAATATGTTCGGTGATTTATACCGAACACCTTACTCAGCGGTATTGGCGTAATGTACAACGTCATTTCTACAGACCATCAGTGCACATTTGATTAACATTTTATAACATTTTACAAATAAATTATTATAACTCCATTCAACATTAAACATTTGAAAACAAACAACATTTTAATACAACCCTCACACTGCACCCTACAGATTCAGCAACAGTGGGAGAAGAAATAAGAGACTTTGTAGTGGAAACTGGAATATCTGCAAAATAATTTTCAAATATATTAGCAATTTCTTGTTGCGTGTTTATTATTTTATCATTCATTTTTAACGCAAATTTAGTATCAACGATTCTTACATTTCCTGTTTCCCGATTAATTATATTCCAAGTCATTTTAATTTTGTCTGATGCATTGTTAATCAGATTAGATAAATGTAGCGACTTTTTTTTTTTTTTTTTTTTTTGGACGGGAGGAAATCGCCGGACTTCCACTCGCCCCGCGAGTGGGGTATGTGGGTGTCGAACCGCACCAAAACCTCCCGCCTCTCACGCTCGACATCCGATGTGGTAGGGGTGACAGGACGCGTTCGCGATTGTCGCTTACGTATCGCCCCGTCACCCCCGGACGTCGAACCGGCAGCCGTCGGTGAAACGACCACCGGCTCACTCGGTGGACGGGCCAATTAAGGCCCGCCAAGATGGGGCCGTGTGGTGTGGGGTCTCCCTCGGCCCAGGCCGGCCCAGGGCCAGCCCGGGTCGGGGAGCACGGCTTGCCATCCCCCGTACAGATGGCACGGAGGGTGCGCGCTGAAGCCTAGCGCAGCACCCCTCGGGTCCGATGTTGGTGGACCCGGTACTCTTAGGGGGCCAGATCCCGGGACAGCTCCCGAGGCCGGCCCCCCGCTCGACGTCGGCGGCGACGGGGTTAGCCGGGGAGGGAAGAGCTCTCCCTCTCCCGCCCCGCCGCCTCCTTTTGCGAGATGGTGGACTCGCAAAAGTCGAGCATAGCTTTCCAGGACTCGTCGTCGTCGAGCATCGATGCTACGACGCCCGGCAACGACAAGTCCTGTCCTACCTGTGCGACCAGGACACGGCGCTGCTCCTCCCATGCGGGGCAGACAGCGAGCGTATGCTCTGCCGTGTCCAGGTCGCTCGTGCAATGATGGCACCTCGTCGTCGGCTCGACCTGTATCCGATGCAGGTACTTCCCGAAGCAACCATGCCCGGTCAGCACCTGCACCAGACGAAAGGTGAGACGTCCCTCGCCACGACTCACCCAGTCCTCCAGGACAGGGCGAATCGCCTCGACGGTCCTTAGACCCCAGCTGGGGTTGGCCAAGCGCCTTGACCAAGCCTCCAGCACGGACCGCCGAGATTGGGCCTTCCGGTCCCGTACCGCGGCTCTGATGGGACGCACCACACCCAGAGCACGGAGGTCGCAGCGCCAACGATAGTCGTCAGCGAGCGCCTCCGCCTCCAGATCCCATGGTGGCGTCCCCGCCAGCACGCACGCCGCCTCAAAGGAGACGGTGCGGTATCCGCGGATGACCCTGATTGCTACGACGCGCTGCGGCCGGTACAGGATCCGGACAACAGTTGCTGTCCGGTTTCCCGGTCCGGCCCAGACGGGCGCGCCGTACAGGGCCATCGAACGCACCACCCCCGCGTAGAGGCGGCGCACGACACGGTTTGGTCCCCCGAGATTCGGAAGCAGCCGGCTCAGAGCGCCGGCCGTCCTCATCAGTCGGGGGACGAGCTCCGTAAAGTGGGCCCGGAAGGTCCAACGGCTGTCCAGTATGAGGCCGAGGTACTTCAATCGCACCCCGACCTCTATTGGGACGCCTCCAACCACGATTTGGGCCCCTGCAGGTGGCGTCACCCCAGCCCTGTGGAACCACAGGGCCTGGGATTTATTGAGCGCCACCGCGAGGCCCAATCTCCTTATACGACCGACGACGAGGGCCACCCCCGCTGTGGCGAGATGGGTAGCCTCTCTGAAGTCTTGACCCCGGGCCATGACGAGCGTGTCGTCAGCGTAACAAATCACGCTCAGGCCCGGGGTCAGGGCGCCTCTCAGCACCCAGTCGTACCCGACATTCCAAAGGAGAGGTCCGAGGACCGACCCCTGAGGAACCCCGCATACGACCGGAAACCGGTAAACGGTCCCATCGTGCCCGGTGCATACTACCGACCTGGCCTCCAAGTAGGAGCCGACCAGCCGGCGGAGGTAGGGGGGAACTCCGTGTCTCTCGAGTGCCCCCCTATCACGGACCAGGGCAGGGTGTTGAATGCGTTGGCGATGTCAAGCGACACCGCCAAGGCCACCCCGCCCTGTGATACGGCCTCATTTGAGAGGGCCCGCACGCGAAGGATCGCGTCCACGGTTGAGCGGCCCTCTCTGAAGCCGTACTGCTCCGCCGACAGATCGGGTCCCACCCCGACCAGGTGCTGGACGATGCGGGCAGCCAGAATGCGTTCCAGCAATTTGCCCACCTCGTCCAGCAGCACGATAGGACGGTAACCGGCGGCTGTATCCGCCGGGCGCCCCTCCTTCCGAAGAAGGACGAGTCTACCCTCTCGCCACAGCGAGGGAAACCGTCCCGACTCGAGGCAAGAATCGTAAAGCCTCAAGAGTCGGTCCCCTAGGGCATTGAGGGCCAAGGCCAGGACCCGGCCATGGATGCCATCCGGGCCGGGTGCCGTGTCTTTAGCACTCATCCTGACTACGGCCACACGAAGCTCCTCCCCGGTGATGTGGGGAACCTCAGCAGAGGCCTCGCCGCCGGTATCCTCCGGCGGCTCACCCATAGCAGGGGGGATAAATCCCTCCTGCTCCTGCGGGAACAATGTCGTGACAATGTCCCGCAGCTGCTGAGGCGGTAGACGCTCGGTTATGGGGGGCGCCCATGGGCGCATTTTGCCGCGCACCATCTTGTATGGGCGCCCCCAAGGGTCGTCATCGAGCGTCTCCAAAAGGCGCTCCGTGTGCTGCTCCTTGGCCATCTTGATGGCCAGCCGCATGGCTCCCCTCGCCTCCTTGTACAAGCCATGCAGCCGGGCCTCCTCCTCCGCGAATGCAACGGGGTCGTTGCGACGCGGAAGGCGGCGACGGCGGTGCCGAGCGCACTGGCGCCTCGCCCGGACGCATACAGTTCTCAACTGCGCTATCTCGGGCGACCACCAGTACGTCGACCTCGTGGGAGACCAAGGGCCGACCCGGGGCATCGAAGCGTCGCTAATGCGACGCATCGCGTCCCGGAGCCAGAGCGCCTCGGCCTCCCCGTCTACTGGGTGTGGACGCATGGGCGTCCACGCCGCCACCGTAGAGGCTTCCATCAAGAGCTCCTTGTTCAGGAGCTTCAATGCCCATCTGGGGAATGACCGGGTCGTACTCCCGCGGGCGTCCGCAGCCGGCGTGGGGACGGAAAGATCAAACCGAATATAACGGTGATCTGACAACGATTCCGCCCCCACCAACACTCTCCAGCCGCGGATGCGATCCGCGATGGCAGAGCTCGCGAACGTAACGTCCACGATGGACTCGCCCTGCCATCGCACGCAAGTCGCGACCGAACCCCTGTTGAGTAAACAGAGGCCAGTCGCGACCGCCCACTCCTCCAGCAGCCTACCGCGAATTGTAGAGCGGGGGGAGCCCCAAGCGACGGATTTCGCATTGAGGTCCCCCGCGAGTATCACTGGACGGGGGGCGAGGCGGTGAGTGATCGCCTCGAGCCCGTCCAGGAACTGCTCAAACTCGACGGTAGGCCGGCTCGGAGAGAAGTACGCCCCGATCACGACGGTATCTAACACCGAAACCGCGACGAACCCAGAACCCTTGGCCACCATTACCAAGGGCGGGATCGCCGCGGCCCTCCTGATATGTATGGCCGCCAAGCCGCAATCGTCCCCGAACCAACAATCGTCGGCTGGGGGAACGAAATACGGCTCGGCGACCACGGCAACGTCAATTGACCACTCCGCCATGCTCTGGAGCAACATGTCCTGAGCCCTGGCGGAGTGGTTCAAGTTACCTTGGAGGAGGCGAAGGGTGTGGTCCATTAAGATCGAACCACCTCCATCGCCTCCTACCTTCCTCCATCGCCCCCGCTATCGGGCGTCTGAGACGCCACAGCGGGGGCCGAAACGCCGGCCGGTGCTCCTCCGGCCGACTTCCTCTTCAGGCGCCGCTTCTGCTTGCGGCGCCTGTTGCGCTCCGTGTTGGAGCCGGACGGGGAGCAAGCCTTGCCCCCCGCCCGGTGATCAGCCTTGCGCCCGGCCGCCGCGCACAAAGCGCAGTGCGGTGCGGCCGAGCACATGGCCGCCTTGTGTCCCGGTTGACCGCAGCGGAAGCAAAGTTCCCTGCGGTCAACCGTACTCGTGCACCTGGCGATGCTGTGTCCGGTGCCGAAGCACCGGAGGCACCGCCAGGCGCGCGACTCTAGCAGGCGCACGTGGGCCGCAATCCAGCCCACGCGCAGCCTGCCAGGGTGTCCAGCCGGTCGTCCCGGCGGGGGAGTGGCCAGGGAGGTGGCCGCCTCAACAGGGCATCGCGCCCACGCCGATCTGGCCCCGGAGTAGCCGGGGCGAAGCTCGCCCACGACTACGTTCTCCGGGGCACATTTGCCCTGGGCCGCGATTGCCGCTGCCACCTCCTCCTTAGTGGCGCAATCGTCCAGACCGGTGATTCTGACTTCCGCCATCTTCACCGGCCTGTGGACACGCACCACCTCCTCCGGCCAGACCGCCCGGAGGCCCGCCATCAGGAGGTCCGCGATGCTGGAGCTATCGGCACCGGGACACTCAAGCAGACGAGCCCCGTTGGCGGTCGTCCGGAAGCGGAGGCCCTCCCCCGCTCCTATCTCGCCCAAGTCGATGGCCGCGCGCGCCTGGGCCATGACGTTAGGGTAGGTCATACCCTTTTCCTCGCCGGCTGGCAGCAGTGTTACCACCACTGCCGCCGACTTCGGCGCGCGCGGGCCCTTCTTCTTGGGCTTCTTCTTTTTGGCGGCCGGTGCTCGACCCTCCCGGGGAGCAGCCACGGCCGCCGCAGTCGCAGTCCGGTTGGTGGGGGTGGCGGGTGCTCTACCCCTCTGGGGAGCTTCCGCCACCGCCCGCGTCGCAGTCCGGTTGGTGGGGGTGGCAGGCGCTCGACCCCTCTGGGGAGCCTCTGCCACCGCCCGCGTCTTCGTCTGTGGGGCCACCGGAGGGGCCGACACCCTGGCCCTTTTATTGCCCCGCCGCACTACCTCAGTCCAGGCGTCGTCCATATTGGACGGCGCTGGCGGCAGTGGACGGGGCTTCGGTGCTGGGGCAACCGCCGCGCCAGCACCGCGTCCTTTCTTAGGGGTTGGGGTCGGCCCCGCAGGGGGCCGACGAGCCGACCGCCGAGTGGTGGGGCCAGGCGGGGTGGTGGAGGGTGGCGCCGCGTCAGCAGCCGCAGTTGCAGCTGCAGCCGACGCAGCACCACGCAGGGCAGTGACTTCCGCCCTGAGTTCGGCAATCTCCTTGCCGAACTCCTCCATCAGCTCCCGCCTGATGCGCCCCTCCAACTCCGTCGCCTCCCTTATCTCCGCCCTCGAGCGGGGCGAAGGGTGGCGCCTGGGCCCTGTAGCCTCCCCAGGAGGGGGCAGGGCCGGCTGCTCTGCACTAGTTGGGGCGGAAGGGGACCGATGCGCAGACGCATCCCCCGGGCTAGGGCCTGGTGTAGGCGTGCGCCGCTCCTTTCGGAGCACGCGCGATGGCCCCCTCCGCTCCAACGCCGCCAGCCTCACTTTGAGGGCGGTGATCTCCTCCGACTGCTGAGCGGTCTCTTTACGAGACCGCTCGGCCTCCGCTTCCAGCGCCGATGCCCGGCTGACAGCCGCCGAAAGCACCGGCACCAGTTTGCGGGCATCGGAGGCGATCGCTCGCAGCCGCTGCCCCTCCTCCGTGGCCCCCCTTCCCGAGCACCGGGCGGCCGCATAAAGCGCCCTGCGCCCTGCGCCCCAGGCTCTGGAGGATGAGCGAGTGCTCATCCAGCTCCGGTTGAGCCGGCCCGGCACCCTTGGCGGCCAGCCTCCCCGAGCGTCTCGCCCTCTGCGGCCCCTCACCGCGAGAGGACGAGTCGCCCCCCGAGGTCCTCCGCGCAGCGGACTTCCGCTTGCGGAGGACCCTCCCCGCTTGTTGCTCTCCGGAGTCGACATCACTGGGGGTGGTACTCCATGTCGGCTCCGGTCCCGCATCAATCATCTCTTCTTCCTCCAAGCCCATCTCGTCCGCCCAATTGAACGGGACGATCTGGGCCCGGGCATCGGTATCCTTGTCACTCGCAGGCCCGGCTACCTGCGAGCGCCTTCCAGTGTCTACATCCATCGTAGGGGCCTGGTTGCCTACCCCTACGTGGGCATCGGTGGGCGTCTTCACACCCGCGGGCCCGGATACCCGCGGGCGCCGGGTGCCTGGGGCCGGATCGTCCGGCAAGGCATCCTTCGCTTGAGACATTTCCATTTTACGATTATAAAAATGGGGATTACTCGCACCGCTTTCTCCAAGGCGATGCGGTCGCACTTTCTGGGGGGGATTTAGTCCCCCAAGGCTCGCGATCGCCTTTGTGCAGGTTATACGCCGCCTGCGGTTCGGCGTCCTCCTCCGGTGGCCCACTAGCCACCCTCCTCGTCCCCGAGGGCACCGCTTGCTTAACAAGCGGTGTGGGGAGAGGAGCTCCGTGTGGTTCTCTTGGTCGCGGCACCCTCTTGCCAACTAAACACCTTGCGGGGTGCGAGGGTGCACGCTCCAGCCCACCGCCACGACAAGGCGGGACCACCGGGTGGGAATGTAGCGACTTAGCCGTAGCACAAACTTTTCTAAAAATTTTTGAATAATTACGAACATATTTTTTAAAAGATTCACTACTATTATATGCTTTTTCAGAATAAAGATCATATAATTTTTGTCTACTTCTATGAATTCCAACAGTCGCCCATTCATTAAAAGAACTTTTACCTTTAAGTTAATCATTTTTGGTGTAAAACAACACTAAATTCTTCGTTAATCATATTAAATAAAGTTTTATAGAAAACGTCTGGATTTTTATTGTAATTTAAATATGACATTTTCTTAACAATGTTAATTCTAAAACTTTCCATGCGACTATCGCTGATTAGAACAAACTTAAGCTTTTTTATGTCATCAGTATCTGAGCATGACTTAGTTATAAAAGATAGATACTGTCCACTGTGATCTGAAGTCAGCTTATAATTTCGTATTTTTTTAAAATTTGTGAAGATATTATCTTTACAAGTTGCTGTTGATTCAGTAAATCGTGTTGGCTCAAGAAATAAATTTGTAAGGTTATATGACTTTAACAATGTTGTGAACCTAATGGTGGTATTAGTATTTTCTAAAAGGTTAATGTCACGTTTCCGATCTCAGTGACGTATCGACACCGTACTATTACACTAATTTATTTAATGTCGGCTTCGCAGTTGGGGGCCAATTTTGTAACATATAAAATTAAATCTTATATATTACCCTATCCGGTAGCTGCTAGCGGGAACAGTCAACTCAAATAGTACTCAGGGCGCCAATAAAAGAATGTATGACAGATATTATTAGTTTATTCAAGCACATAGGTACACGAGATATTTAATAAATGATTCTAGATACAATAAACTATGATGGCTGTACGATGGTAAAATGTATAAGTTATATAATACAAAAATAGATTACGTAACTTGTGCTGCGATTATAAGGCAAGGTGCCTCAACCACTTCCTTCGGGTACAAGTTCACTCCAATTCCAGGACGACAAATCACGAACGTTCCGTGGATTGAGTTATGTAATACGATTACAATGAATAGTTTCTACACTACACGTTATAGTTACACTATAAAGAAACAATCTAACATTTAAATACAGCCACAATTAAATATGATAAAATCACTTACCAAAGTATCAAGCTTTGGGCACTTATAACAGAATGACTTTTAACATTCAATAAATACTGACTCCTGCACTACTGTCTCTCAAATAGATCAGATAGTAGTCAGTAGAATTTAGTCTAGTTTGTGTTATGGCAATAAATGGTTTTATTATTATTATTATTATTAGATAGTTCTTCAATTTAAAACTTGCCTTATAATGAAGGACAAGATCAAATGTTCAAGCTTGAGTACTTTAGACGAACAAAAGATGCATACATTTACCCGTCTTTGGTCGAATGTTACATCGAAATTAGCCACATTTACAATAATTTTAGTGATGGGCTGTAAATTTAGTGTAGTGAAAAGGGTTCGCATTCGGTTTACGAATGGTTTCGGGAAATTTTCGTAAATATTAAATTTTGATGTTACAGAGCTTTGCGGGATTGTGTGCAGGTCGCGACGTACGACCTATTTTCAAAAATCAAATTTTAGGTTTCCACGGTTCTGCGTTAATAGATACAGCAGCGAAGCATTGCATTGCGGGTCATACGTTGTACGCTGTCCTTCTAGAACAGGGTCTTCCTCTCCGCGTCTCCTCTCAGATAATCAAACTCGCGGACGGTGTGGTGCGTTTCATGGACGTGTTGACTTTTTTTTTTTGTGACGGGAGGAAATCGCCGGACTTCCACTCGCCCCGCGAGTGGGTTATGTGGGAGTTAAACCGCACCAAAGCCTCCCGCCGCTCGCGCTCGGAGTCCGATTTGGTAGGGGTGACGGGACGCGTTCGCGGTCGACGCTCACGTATCGCCCCGGCACCCCCGGACGCCGAACCGGCAGTCGTCGGCGAAGCGACCACCGGCTCCCTCGGTAGGCGGGTCGACCAAGCCCGCCGAGCTGTCGCATAGGGTGTGCGCTGAGCTCTAGCGCGATACCCCTAGGGTCCGGTGTTAGTGGACCCGGTACTATTTTAGGGGGCCGTATCTCGGGACACGTCCCGAGGCCGGCCCCCCGCTCGACCTCGGCGGCGACGGGGTCGGTCGGGGAGGGAAGAGCTCTCCCTCACCCGCCCCGCCGCCTCCTTCTGCGAGTGGACTCGCAGAAGTCGAGCATCGCCTTCCAGGACTCGTCGCTGTCGAGCATCGATGCCACGACGCTCGGCAGCGACAAGTCCCGTCCTACTTGTGCGACCAGGACACGGCGCTGCTCCTCCCATGCGGGGCAGACAGCGAGCGTATGCTCTGCCGTGTCCAGGTCGCTCGTGCAATGATGGCACCTCGTCGTCGGCTCAACCTGTATCCGATGCAGGTACTTCCCGAAACAACCATGCCCGGTCAGCACCTGCACCAGACGAAAGGTGAGGCGTCCCTCGCCGCGACTCACCCAGTCCTTGAGGACAGGGCGAATCGCCTCGACGGTCCTTAGGCCTCAGCCGGGGTTGACCAAGCGCCTTGACCAGGCCTCCAGCACGGACCGCCGAGATTAGGCCTTCCGGTCCCGGACCACAGCTCTGAGGGGATGCACAACGCCCCGAGCGCGGAGGTCGCAACGCCAACGGTAATCGTTGGCGAGCGCCTCCGTCTCCAGCTTCCAGGACGGCGTCCCCGCCAGTGCACACGCCGCCTCAAAGGAGACGGTGCGGTATCCGCGGATGGCCCTGATAGCTACGACACGCTGTGGCCGGCGCAGGCGCCGGACAACGGTTGTTGTCTGGTTTCCTGGTCCGGCCCAAACGGGCGCGCCGTGCAGAGCCATCGAACGCACCACCCCCGCATAGAGGCGGCGCACAACACGGTTTGGTCCCCCGATATTCGGGAGCAACCGGCTCAATGCGCCGGCTGTCCTCATCAATCGGGGGACGAGTTCCATAAAGTGGGCCCGGAAGGTCCAACGGCTGTCCAGTATGAGGCTGAGGTACTTCAGTCGCACCCCGACCTCTATTGAGACGCCTCCAACCACGATCTGGGCCCCAGCCCTGTGGAACCACAGGGCCTGGGATTTATTGAGCGCCACCGCGAGGCCCAATCTTCTAATACGGCCGACGATGAGGGCCACTCCCGCTGTGGCGAGACGGGTAGCCTCCCTGAAGACTTGCCCTCGGACCATGACCGGGTGCCGAAGTGACCGTTCGAGGCGATGGCCTTCCTCGGTGGCAGCTATCGCCACCTGCTACTACAGGTGGGGCACGGAGGTGTGGGCCCTTCGGCTCCTTTAGCAGATCTCCTAGTTGGGAGAGGCTGCCCGCTGAAGCGACGCGATCCAACCGACAAGGCGGGTGCCCTGTGAGCGATCGGCGAGCCACCTCAGTCGTGTAAGTCCGGATTAAGTCCAATCCGGGGAGCTTCAACCCACCGCTTTACGGCGAGGTCAAACCCACCGGTACAATTGGTCCCAATGAGCATCCGTCCGCCAGCGGTGAGGAACGGTCGAGTCCAGGTAGAAGAAGGTCACGTGGCAGTCCTCGTCTGTACGTCAGTGGCCGATGGTATGGCGCTATCCCATGCAGGTGCAGGGACTGGGCTCTGTCGGCTCGCGCAAACATCGAGGAACTCAGGCGTCGAATGTGGTTGTCTAGGCTCTCCATCCGCAAGTCCCGGAGGATGACGTCATTCCGCACGAAGCGTGGGTTACCAACAATGGTACGCAGTGCTCGCGATTGCTCGACACGCATTCGGTTTCGGCCATGGTCGCTGACAAGCGCGTACCATGCCGGGGCAGCGTAAGTGAGTCGCGAGCGCACGTACAACTTGTATATGCCCAGCTTCGCGCGGAGAGGCAGGGTTGACGAGAGCACGGGGTGAAGGATACATCGCGTTGCACGCGATTGACCGACCACATTGTTCACGTGGGGACACATCGCCGCCCCCACCGAATAGTATCGTAATCGACTATTACTATAGAAGTGTCTTTATTGGGAATTATTGTACTGGACGGTCGGATACACCTTGTGAATTTTTTTCATAATATTCGTACGAGTACTTTTCGAGATAATGATTTTGTAATGACCATTCCTGTACTGTTCGCTTCAAAATAAAAACACAGTTTTATGACGAATATCATCATATTAGGCAATTACTAACTTTAAAGTATCACACCTTCTACAGGAACTGTTATTACAATTTATTTTGCAATTTAACTTTCCGGTACTAGACTTTTACGACTATGGAACTTGTTTTGTTTATCATGGAATAATAACGTAAATAGATTGTACAATGATCTGGTCAATTTGTTTATTCACCGAATATTATGGTAACATTTCATTACCGAGTTAGTTAGAAATTCTAAAAAACATCGCAATTAACTATTACTGTGTAGATCGCTGTCAACAATTTACCCGAATAAAATCGTATCATTGCTTTACTAATGAAGATTCTATTTCAAATTTTGGTAATATAAACTTTCGCTTATAACTGTAATCTTGTACAAAAATATATTTTTTTAATTACACTGCTGTATTGAAGAAAAAATCAGCCATTTTTTGGTATATAAATTATTATTATATGTAAACCTGGTAAGAAGTTATAAGCCAAAAATCTTTTTTATTTTTCCTGTAAAATTTTGATTTTTCGATTACGATATTATTCGGTGGGGGCGGCGACATGATGAGACGGCTGTCGATGGTGACCCCAAGGTATTTAGCCTTCGAGGCCCACGCAATCGGTTCGCCGCCATCACCAGCGGGGGCGGGAGCTTGGCACCTCCCACGGAGATCGCCTGAGTTTTCGCCACGTTGACCTTCAGTCTCCAATCCTCCAGCCACGCAGAAAGAGCATCCAAGGCACGCTTCATCTTCACTGCAGCATGATAAGACGACAGCGATGCTGTTAGGAAAGCTGCATCGTCGGCGTAAAGTGCTAGCATGGCACCTCCGGCGACTGGGAAGTCGTCGGTGTACCACGCATAGCACACCGGAGATAGGCAGCTTCCCTGGGGTACGCCGGCTCCTACGACACGTTCGGAGGATAAGGTCCCGTCGATCGCGACCTGGAACCGCCTGTCTTGGAGAAAGCTGCCCACGGTCCTAACTACTCTACGAGGAGTAGTGGATGTGGACAGCTTGTACAACAGGCCCTCGTGCCAGACGCGGTCGAATGCCTTCTCCATGTCGAGGAACACGGCGACGGCTTTCTCCTTCTTGTTCAGCGCTGCAGTTAGATAATGCAGCACACGGGTGACCTGAAGCGTGGTGGAGTGTTCAGCCCTAAAGCCGAACTGCTCGTCACGTGGCTGGAGGTGGGGTTATAAGTGGAGCAGCAGCAGCCTCTCGAACACCTTCGAGGTCGTCGGCAGCAGCGTGATCGGCCGGTAGCTTCCCGGCAGCAGGATGTTCTTCCCCTGTTTCGGCAGCATGATAACCCGTTCGAGCTTCCAGGATGATGGGAAGTGGCCGGTACGAAGGATGCCGTTGTAGAGGCGCGCCATCGTCGTGATCGCTCGCGGCGGTAGGTGACGTAGCGCCTCATTCGTGACACCGTCCGCACCGGGGGCTTTGCGGAGTTTAGTCCGTAGGATCATCCACTGGGCCTAGCCAGGGGAGAGCACCAAGGGGTCCTCTGTCGGGGCTGCCGGATCGGCAGCTTCCCGGAGAGTTGGCGGCCGCTTCCCGGAGAGTTGGCGGCACAGGCAATGGATGCCCGACCAGTCGTCGCCGGTGGACTCGATGGTGCGCTGCCACGACTCCGTTGCAACCGTTTCCAGTGCTGACGAGATCTTGGCAGCTAGAGCGTTCAGCCGGGTCTTCATGGTCGGGCACCTGGAGCGCTGCCATTGCCGGCGCAGTCTTCTCTTCTCCTCGATCATGCTGCGGATGTGAGCGGGGAGCTGGGATTGTCTTCCTCGGGAGGCTGCGGCGTCGATTTTGGACTCCTCTAACGCAGACGTGATGGCCGCGTTGAGGTCCAAGGCGAGACGATCGACGTCCGCAGGGGATTTCACCCTGAAGGACGGCACCCGCGTCGACACGCTTTCGGCGAACTTTCGCCAATCCTGGCGGGATCGAGGAGGAGGGGTCTACGTCTTGGCTACTGGTAGCGCAAGCGTTACGTGGACAGGCTGGTGGTCGGAGATCATGTGGTCGACCAGGACGTCCATCGAAGATACGGCGATGTTACCGTGCACCACCGTGATGTCGATGACGTCTGGAGTGTGTGCTGCGCAGTACGGGTAGTGCGTCGGGACCTCTGGTCCGAGCACCCTGTACCCGTGGCGGTCTGCATCATCGAGAAGGCGTCTGCCATCTGGATTGATGATGTTGGAGTTCCACGTCGTGTGCTTCGCGTTGAAGTCGCCAGCTATGATCGTCTGCAGCATCGAGTCCAGGAGACAGCGGACATCGGACACCGCCAGATGACTCTTCGGCGGCTTATAGAACGCAAAGACACGCGTGGGCTGGCTCTCGATGCAGACCTTCACGCCCAGGGCAACGCACCAGAACCGCCAATCCCCTATAGGCGGTCCCGATTGGCGAGCTGTGTTCATCCCGGTAGACCTGGTATCCAGGGATCTTCAACCGGTCCACCGGTCTGAGGTGAGTCTCACTAATCAGGTCGATGTCCACGTGACGCTCAGCTAGCAGCAGTTTGAGGAGACGAGCCTTTTGGGGTGAAAGGCCGTCGGCGTTCCAGTGAACGACGTTAGCAGCGAAAGTGCTGTCAGCAGACGGGTTCACGCGAGTCTGCAGAGGTCTGCCATCCCGTCCAGGAGAGCCGGGAGAGGATCCCGTCCCTCCTGTAACGCAATCAGCACCTGCTTCAAGACGCGGATGCACGTGACCCGCATTCGTTCCGCCGTGGTCAGCTTAGGAGCAGTCACCTCCTGCCGGGGTGGCTCCCTCACTTTCCGAGTCTTTTTGGTCACTCCTTGGTCCGCTGTCGGAGTAGGGTGGTGATGAGCCCGCGCGGTGGTTTCGGCTACGGTTGAAGTCTTAGTCTGGGCTGGGGCTGAGGCTGCGGCACGTGGTGAAACAGAAGTTCGAGCTGGAGCTGATGCCGAAGTCAGTCGAGGCGCTGGCGTCGTAGTTGTCGTGCCAGCGGGGGTGGTGTCGGGGACCGCTGTGTCGCGGTCACGGCCGCGCTTTGCTCGGCGCTTCTTTGAGGCTGCATCGAACGATCCTGGCTGCTTCGACTGGTTAGCTACAGCCATGAGCGAGCCGGGGGCATCAGACTCCTTTCCGGCGTCCTGGACGGAGGGCCGCACAGCGATATCGGTGGCTTGTCCTTGCCTCCGGGGTTGCGAGAGGGCGATGGGGCCTGCCCTCTTATTTCTTGTCTCCTGTCGGAAGACTGGGCAGTTGGCGTTATTCGCCGTGTGGTCACCTCCGCAATTCGCGCAGGTCGGTGGCTGATCCCTAGGGCGAGGGTAGTCTTGATCCGGGTGGTTTCCTCCACAACGCACACAGACAGCAGGTCGGTGGCAGTTGTGGGAGGAGTGCCGGAATGTCTGGCACCTGTGACATTGCGCCGGCCCCTTCCTGCCACGCCACTGCTCGATGATGATGCTGGGTATGCAGAGGAGCTCCCGCACCTCGTAGATGCCCGGCGTCAGGTCCGGTGTTCTTTGTAGCTGCGCGAACATCAGACATCCTCTCAGGCTCATCCAGGCCGGGCCGGAATGGACCGGACGTATTCGGGCTGAAGCCCTAGCTCGCGCAACTCCAAGGTGACTGATTCTGGGTCAGTGCCGTAGGGCAGGCCCTTAATAGCAACCTTCAAGCTTCGTTCGGAAGGGAGCGAGTACGTGTACCAGCTGAGCCCAGAGTCTGTCTCCAGCTGTACCAGTTAGCGCTGGATGGTCCGGAAGTCAGCTTCGGTCTTCGGCAGGAACCTCACTCCCTTCCGAAATTGTCGGCCATTAGGGGCATAGCCAGAATATCTTTAAGACGCCGGAAGTGTGCAGGTCAATCCGGCCAGTTCTCAATTACCAAGGGAGGTAATTGTTGCGTCCTCTTGGCAGGAGCGACCGGCGTGGTCGTGCTGGTCCCGGCGGCTGTTGTTGGTGGCATCGGTGCTGCGGTAATTTCCGCAAAGGAGAATTATAAATTATATTACTAAGAATTAAGATTTAAATTAGATTATATTAAATTAAGGTTTAAACAAGGGAAACTGGCTTGATAAAATTATATATTACGATGAGATGGTCGTAGGTTACATAATAAAAAAATTATACGTAACTTATGTACGATCAAGATCGTGTGATCCCGAGACAATTCACATATTATTATCCATTCCAGGACGTCCACGTACGCTCCATGGAAGGCAAGTCAAATACCACAGGTCTCGTATGGTGTGAGACCTAGGGGTGGAACCCAAGGGTCAAATCTCGGGCACACAGAATTTACTAACCCATCACGGGTGTATACTGAAGACTATTTAACTATTTCAAAAAATTATCTCGGAATCAGAAATTAATGTGTGCGCTCGGATTTTATACCCTTGGAGACAATACGATGCAATATATATTCATAACTAGGTACCGGTTTAGTGAGGAGACACGGAACCTAGTGAAGCAGAAAGGGTATCGATAATCGATATCGATAAAATTGTGTAATTAAATTAAAATATAAAAAAAATATGTTACAGGCGGCGGGTTGCCCACCGGCTTGGGTGGCGAGGGAAAACGCGCTGCTATCACATGCGGCTGTGGCTGCGGGAGCGAGGGTGATTGCGGCCTCTTTCGCGGGTCCTTGGGGGGCAGTGGTGGCTGAGTGTGT
Organism: Trilocha varians; assembly: GCA_030269945.2. Taxonomy (NCBI): domain Eukaryota; kingdom Metazoa; phylum Arthropoda; class Insecta; order Lepidoptera; family Bombycidae; genus Trilocha; species Trilocha varians. The sequence goes on along the minus strand of AP028282.1, from coordinate 12,830,720 downwards.
AGCTGTATTTCTACCTGGATCAGAGAAAATCAAAAGAAAACTTATTCCTGAAATATGGAACAGTATATTTATATGTGCACCAACCCAGACTTCTACAATCAACTACAAGTTTCTTTTTTTTATTTTTTAAATTAGAACTTCAGAAAATATTCAATTACTCAATAAATACAGTGGAAGCACTATAAGATATCTTTCATTTCATGTAAACTAACAGGTAGCACCTGAAAAGTGCTAGTATACAAAAGTGAAGCCAGCCCAAATATGCCTGGCAGTATTAACAATACTGATAAAAAAAAAACAATATTAATAAAATAAACTAACATGAAGCACCTGAAAAGTGCTAGTATACAAAAGCGAAGCCAGCCCAAATATGCCTGGCAGTATTAACAATGTTAATAAAAAAAACAAAAGCTAAGACTTAGAATGTAGTCTCCCTACTAGTTTCTCAAAAGAAAATTAAGTAAGTGAAAATATCATACAGTGCTATAAATTCACCTTGTTTTGTAATTTAACAACCTTGAATGACTACAATACTATCATTAGAATATCAGACCTTTTACTTTAATCAAAAGCCAATAAAAATGTACCTAAAGGTCTGTCTCTAAACAAGATATGAAATCTTGTCAAGATATGATAACCAATACTTGCTAGCTACAATACTACCATTAGAATATCAGACCTTTTACTTTAATTAAAAGCCAATAAAAATGTACCTAAAGGTCTGTCTCTAAACAAGATATGAAATCTTGTCAAGATACGATAAACAACACTTGCTAGCTACAATACTACCATTAGAATATCAGACCTTTTACTTTAATTAAAAGCCAATAAAAATGTACCTAAAGGTCTGTCTCTAAACAAGATATGAAATCTTGTCAAGATACGATAAACAACACTTGCTAGCTACAATACTATCATTAGAATATCAGACCTTTTACTTTAATTAAAAGCCAATAAAAAGTGTATCTAAAGATATAAAGAAATAAATATGGGAGCTAGAATAGCTCCTATTCCCAACAAACAAACAATACACTTTAAAAGCAAACAAATTAATATTCCAAATCTATATATGTTAAGCAAAATTAACAATACAACTAGCGAGTAAGGAAACTATGTGTGTTCTAACTACAAATTCAAAAAATATGCTAATATGTCTTATTTGCCAAAATAAAATAATGAAAAGAGAAACTCCGAGAGTCAACAGTCTTCTTTATTAAAAATAAATACAAAACCAACAACAACAAGTGTGTTAAGTTATTTTTCATACACTTATGATAATATACACTGAACGGAAAAGCTCGTAGAACCCACCACCAATGCACTGAATGCGATCTCAAAGAAGCAAAATCAAACTGAAAATAAAAAAAAATATTTTTAATGCAATTCATGCAACTCTCTGGGAGTCAAGACAAACTCCTAGCAAAAAGCTGTCAGCCAACACTGAACAGGGGGCGACCAACACTCATAATTAGCCGAGTTATTGCGACTTTTTCAATGCCGTAATGTTATGTAAAACACTCCCAATTTTGTTCTATAGTTTTCGATAAGTTTGCCAAACAAAAACAACTTTTACATACAAAAAAAAACCGTTACTCTGCCTTCAGGCCACCGACACTGATTACCATCAAGAATACCTATCTTACGTAGTAGCTTTCCTTGAACAGGTTTTTCCAAATTAGTTAAATAGCGTAGATAACAACAATTACGAGGCAAAATCTGCATAAAATTCGAAACTCGAACGATCTTTTTCGCCAGATCATCAAGAAAGAAATTTTCTGACATTGACAAGACAACCGCTAATCCGTGACAGTTTATCTGTCATCTGTCATCCGTCATACGCCATCTTTAAATTTTTTCTATAGATTATCGCTAAAGCTATTCCATCCAAACAGTCCAATATTAATCCTTCAGACTCACTTCCCCCGCGCGCCGCACAGCTGACAGTTTACTTTGTTACGCTCGGGTTTTTAAAAATTGATAAATAGTGTTTAGTGCAATTGTTTTGTGGTAAAAAGTATTTCAATAGGATATTATTATCATAAACCTTTGATTTAGTGAGTTTCTCTGGTTTGTTTTTTGTGTTTTCTATAAATTTTTTGTAAAACATCGATCACCGGTAAGTCTTTTTTTTTTTATTTATTTCTTTATTTAAAGTGCTTTTTCGCTGAGCGAAAATGCCGCACTAGTAACAAGTACATCTATAAGTAGTTACAAGTATAAGGTAAGAACAGTTAAGTTGATTGAGAAGAGTTTGTTCTTTTTGACAATCCGTGTTTAACCAGGTTTAGTATCTTTCCAGTCATATCAGTGGTGGGGAGTGCTAAATGTGAGTTACACAAGCCAGTGGAACTGTCATGGAAAATAAGTCTTCTTTGGGCCTCGCTCCGAACACACTCCATCAAGATGTGGTAAACATCTTCTACCTTTGAGCAGTCGGGACAGAGAGGTGATGCCGTTTTGCGCATGAGATAACCAAACTTGTTCAAGGGGATATGTCCAGAACGGAGCCGCAGCAGAAGAACCAAGTCTAGTCTTGGCAATCGACTATCGTCAATCCAAGGAATCGTTAACGGTTGAGGTTGGATTGTTTTAAACCAGATGCCTTTCTCCAAGGAACGTCTATCGAAATGTTGCTTCCATAGATCGCGACATATTCTCCTCACCAAAAATAGACTGTCATTATGCGTCGGGAGTAAGTGCAGGTCAATTCCATCGCTGCATGCTTGTTTCGCCAGTTTATCGGCCGTGTCATTGCCGTGTATGCCAATATGTGAGGGGATCCATTGTAGCATGACTATTTTGGATTGAGAGAGTAATTTAATGATTGATTCCAAGATGGCATAAGCTATCGGTAGACCTCGAAAATTCGAAGTGCATCGAGCTAGATGTTGGAGTGCACTCTTTGAGTCGTAATTACTGGCGAGTATGACGACTTGGTATGCGTTGATGGATTCCGCGTATGACAATGCCTCAGCTATAGCAACTAGTTCAGCATGCATGATGGAGATGTTTTCGTTAATTTTTAGCTTGACAGATACATTGTGTGTTTCATCGTAAAAGGCGACTCCGATGTTTCTGTCTGTGTCTTTAGAGCCGTCAGTGTATATTTTGTGACAAGTGTCATAAGAGGCAATAATGTTGTGACACAAAGAGTAAATCTCAGACATGTTGTAGCTGCGTTTGGGTTTGTTAATGTGATCTATGAATTTAATGACGGGTTGTAGGTTTATATTACTTGGCCAGGTGCTTAAGGTGAACATGTCTAACTGAGGACTTGAATGAACCAAAACATCTTCGAGAGCTTCATGCAGGGTAACCAGGAGAGGCAGTTTCTTTCTTTGCCAAAAAGGTTTGTTTTTAAGGCTGTATAATTCTTCTACAGCTAAGTAAGCCAGATTGTTGGGAGAGGATTTAGTCTTTAGTATAAATTTTCCTGCCAGATATTGTCTACGTATTTCTAGTGGTGGGAGATGCAGATCTACTTCCATTACGTGAATTGGTGTTGTTTTAATATAGCCTCCTATGACGCGCATAGCCTGGTTTTGGGTTCTGTCGAGTTTGATTAGGTGAGTTTTGCAACTGTTGCCATATAAGAAGCTGGCGTAGTCGAGTCTACTGCGAATAAGTGATATGTATAAACCTCGTAGATGTTTAGGGTGGACACCCCAGCCTGAACCTGATAATATCTTAAAAAGTTTTATGTGTCTGTTTAAATTTCGGTCCAACTCGTCAATGTGTTTGCCCCATCGTAATCCACGGTCCATCCTTAGCCCAAGGTATTTGTGAGAGTCGACTACGTCTAACCTGGTATTGTTAATTCTTAGGTTGACCAAGGAGCTTACATTTTTTCTCGACCTTGTGAATATACATACTTTGCTTTTTGCCGGAGAGGCTTCTAAACCGACGTCTTTAAGATGTTGGGAGAAGATGTTTAGAGCAATTTTAATTTTAGATAGGCTTACCGAGAGTTGGTAATTGCTATGAAAAAGTATGAAGTCGTCGGCATATTGGGAAATATGAACATCGTTTATTTGTTTACAAATATTTATGGTGGCTATGTTAAATAGGAAACTACTCATAGGATCGCCCTGTGCCAAGCCTTGCCTTGTACATCTGCAAATGGTTTTTTGATCTAATTGTATATTCAAATATCGACATGTTAAGAAGTTCCATAAGTAATTCAGTATTTTAGTTCCAACATCAAGTTCATTTAAAGTTAATAGTAGTTGTGTTATATCTACATTGTTGAAGGCGTTATCAATATCAATGAAGCATCCGACGGAGGACTGTTTGTAAGTAAAACCCGTTTGTATTTTTGAAATAACATAGCTCAAATTATCTACACAGGATCTAGATCTCCTGAAGCCTACAACATTGTCAGGGAAGACCTGTTTGTTTTCCAAAAACCACTCAAGTCGCTTGTTGATAATTTAATGAAAAATTTTGCACAGGCATGATAACAAAGATATGGGTCTAAGAGATTTGGCAGAGGATGGATCGCGATTGTTTTTCGGAATGGGTATGATTTTTATTTCACGCCATTGTGTTGGAACAAAGTTTAACGATAAGAATTGATTGTATAATTCTTGTAGTTTTAGCTTACCTACAAATGGTAGATTTTTGATCATAGAATAGGAGACCCTGTCGACGCCGGGAGCAGTATCCGTATTTTTAATGCTTTTTTCCAGTTCTTGTACTGAAATGGGTGTTTCTAGGATGTTGTTCGTTGACGTGAATGCGGGTAAGTTAGGAGAAACATAATCCGGCGTAAGACTATGTAATAAGGATGATAGTTGAGTATCATCTACGTATCTGTTGTGGTTTTTGTGATAGCCCTTCAGCCATCGCATACGATTCCACATATCGCTAGAGGATGTAGCAGTATCGATAGAGGTACAAAAGTTTTGAAATGAGGTAGCTTTAGCCTGGCGAATAAATTTTTGGGCTAATCTTATTTTATCTTTTAGGGTAGTGAGGTTGTCTGGGGTGGGGTTTTTGTGTTTAAATGTGCTGAGCGCTAGACGGCGTTCAGCAACAATTTTAGACAATTCGGTGTTCCAATATGTTTTAGGAATGAAGTTGTTTGTGGGATTTTGATTATGTTTTGTGTAAGGGATGTGTTTATCGGCGGCTTTGTTGATTTGGCAAATGAATAAGTTGTAAGCGGTTTGGGGATCGTTTGATATTTGTGCGTTAGATAGAGAAGCGTCCAAGGTGTTTTTGTAGGCATCCCAGTCAGCCTTTTTAAAGTTTCTTTTCAATATAGGATTTATTGTAGCTGCACATTGTGTTGAGATTTTTATTATTAGGTGGTCACTACCTAGGGTTTCATTTGTAACTTTCCAGTTGTAGTTAATTGCTAAGTCAGTAGATATTAAGGATATGTCTGGAGAGGTTTTGCGGAGCACACCGTTAACGAGTTGGATCCTTGTCGGAGAGCCGTCATTTAGCGGTATGAAATTGGAGCTTAGAAGTGCGTCATAGATCTGTGATCCGCGTGTGTCAGTTTTATATGACCAGCTGGTGTGGTGACCATTAAAGTCGCCTAATATTATAGATTTTTGTTGGCAAAGAGAAAATAACTCGTCCCAGTCTAGGGCAGAGGCAGCTTGCGCTTGTGGCGGGCAATATAAATTTATAATGTTTTCGAGTGAGGCACAGTTGTACAATTTGATGTGTAATATTTGAATGTTTGAATTTCTAAGTCGTCTTTGCATGGCTTGCGCTTTTATAGAAGTATGAATGAATGTAGCTACACCACCATAACCGTCGTTTCTATCGTCCCTGAATACGTTATAACCACTCACTTTTACGAGTGATTGTGCATCACACCAGGTTTCACTTAAAGACGCGATGTGAACTTTTTCTTGTGATAGAAACTGTTCAAGATCAGATAACTTACCCTGGAGGCTTTGCCACTGGATGATGTTTAGCTTGTAAGTATTTTTTGGGGATCTATTATCCATAAGTTTTTAAGAAAGGCTGAATGAAAGGCAAGTCTCGAATTTGATTGATCAGGAAAGATACAAACCATTCTAATAAAATATTTACACTGGCTTTAAATTTGTCTGCGATTGAGTTTTGATTTTCAAAAAAAAATATTTTTGATGCACTCTACGAGATACTCAAACGAGGTATTATTGCTTTGGCGATCTATTCTTTTATTTCTTTTCTTTCCGGCTTGCGAAGTTGATCCGTCTTCAGATACAGTGTCACAGTTTGATTCACTGCCGTAGCATTCGTATGTGAATGTAAAGTCATCGTTCACTTTCTGTGTATGTGTATGTGATTTTTTGGTAGGTCGCTTCTTTTTATTCTTCTTTTTCTGATTCGTATGGTTTTTGTCTTGAAGATTTGCTGTGGTTTGTGGATCATCATGGTTCGGTGCTGTGTTTTGGGTAAGAATAGCAGAATACTGACGAGTGTTTTGATGCTCTGTCTCATCTAGTCTATAGTCTTGGTCATCGGCTTTGGGCCCTAGCCTGGAAGCTGTACTTGAATAATTCCGGGAATGATACAATGGAGGAAACTCTGTGTGTGACAATTCCGGAGGAGCAGGATTACTTATTGTTGGTACATACAGGGCTAACGCTTTGCGGTAAGAGCAGTTGAATTCAGCCATGAGGGTTCTTATTTTTCTTTCTTTGAGGTAAGCTGGGCAGTCTTTGCTGAAGGCGCAGTGATTACCAGTACAATTGATGCACACGTACGTGTTTGTTTCGCAATTCTCATGATGTTTACTGCATTTGGGGCATGTTATTTTATTTCGTGGACATAGTTTTCTGTAGTGTCCAAACGTCCAACAGAAAGAGCATTGAGTAACTGGAAATATGTATTTCTCGACTTTGATTCGGGACCCATGCACGTATACATATGGGGGTACGGACGGACCTTTAAAGCATAATCTTACACATTCGCTTTCTGTCCATCCTTTTTTGTCGTCTGTTCGGCGAGATAGACGCTTCACTGAGACCAACTCAACGTCGCATGAAATACTTTTAAATATTTCATCATCATTTAATTCTAACTCGACCTTCCGGATGACGCCGTACGAGGATTGGACTTCATAAGGTTTGATAATTTTCCATCCGTTATCTTGCGCTGCCTTGCATGAAATCAATTGTTGAAGGTTTGTCTCATCAGAGAATTCGACTCGAATCTTGTAGGGGTTTATGTGTTTCACGTTCAATATGTTCTTAATGTTATTATTTTTCAGAAATAGGGCAAAGGCAAATTGTTTAGGTAGTACGGAGGTAGAAATGATAAAAACTTCAAGTTTTTCTTTTGTATTGTTTTCAGAGTCCGTCGCGATGTCTCTAAGGGATTTGGTCCTTTTACCGTTTTTTCCTACTAGTATCCAGACTTCCTCGTCTTCTTCTTCATCTCGGGTTCGTTTTGTAGCTTTAGGTCTTTTCTCCAGCATTTGGCGCAGATCTCCCATAGAATGCCTATGATTATTCACCTCCAATGCAATCTCAGACAAGTCTTCATTTTCAAACTCCATTTCGTCCGCAATCCGATCCGATGTTGAAGCTGGCGCAAGGAACATCGGATCGGATTAGGGTGCAAATTGAATTGCACCTAATTCACGACACGGCGCGAGCGCACTCCGCTATTGAAATGAATCGACAGTACAGCGTTTCAACACGTCTTAGCCTTCCGCCAGATGCGGGCGAACTGGGTAAGTCTTTTAACATTTTTTGTGTCGGGTATTCCGAAGCGCGTTTTTATTGAACGAAGTACGTCGTATAAGCTTTGTTTTACGAACTTGGTTCGCACCGTTAGCATAATGTCGAGCAAAAATGTTGACCCACCGGATCCTTTTAAGAAGACTAGTACTATACCGCGCTCACCAAGTAATAAGCGTAGTTATAAAGATACGTCTTCACCCTTTGTATTTTCGAACGAAAAGCGTATACCGCGAACTATTTCTGATGAAAATATTATAAGAACTCTCGACTTAAACGATGATTCTACGTGCGACTATTACGACCTAGTCCAGGAGGTGTCTGTAACGTATATAGTAATCTGTGTAGTTACTCTATTCTTTAATTACTCTTTTAGGACGATTCACCATTGGAGTTTCAGTCCTAGAACTCTCTACGAAATCTTCGCGCTGTGGTCCACTCTGTATTCCTATTTCCGACTGAGATTCCTGCGTGCTCGACTCGCATAGATTAGATTCCCTACCTTGCTCATTAATTTCCACATCTCTTGGTGCTAGCTCAACGTCTAGACTTCGTTTGGGTGACGACCCAGTTTCTTTCTCAGATGGAACCCCAATAATAGTACTTCTTCTTTTTTTAATCTGATCTATATGTCTTTTAACTAGTGGACCACCCTCCTTACCTACCAAATAATTGCGACTGCCAACTTTTTCTGCAATAGTACCTTCTAACCACTTTTCACCTGTATAATTGCGCGCCCACACTGAATCACCTACTAGGAAGTTCCTATCTGTTCCGCCCGCATTACGTACTTGTTTGCACTGAGCCTTGTTAATCTTATCTTCTACCTGCCTATCCTCACCTAGTATTTCTAACCTAGTTCTTAATTTTCTTCGCTGTAATAACATAGCTGGTGAACTACCCGTAGAACTATGTTCCACATTTCTATACATCATAAGATACGTTTGTAAAGCTTCATCTAAATCTATTCCATCACGTGTTGATTTTCTTATTGCCCTTTTACAAAGTTTGACTGCATTTTCTGCTGCCCCATTAGATGCCGGGTGATATATTGGTGTAAAAGTTAATTTAATGCCATTATTAATCATAAAGTCTTGATATTCCCTACTAGAAAATGGTGGGCCGTTATCCGAAACTATCTCTTTAGGTAGACCAAAACGTGCAAAGGTAGAACGAAGCACCTTCACCACTGCACTCGCTGTGGTACGAGGCATTAAAAATACTTCCAACCATTTACTTGAAGAGTCAATAATTATTAGGAATGTCTTTCCCTGCAATGGTCCCAAAAAAATCTATGTGTAATCGAGACCATGGCTCTGTAATGTAAGGCCACGGTTGTGGCGGTGCTTTTGAAGGTGCCGCTCCTTCCAGGCAACATGTGACACACTCCTGACAAGTTCTTTCAATATCGTCATCGATACCCGGCCACCAAACAATACTACGTGCAAGACATTTCATTTTAACTATACCTAAATGGCTAACATGTAACTCTTTTAATACTGAATCCCTTAACTTTTCCGGTATAACTAAACGATATCCCCATACAACACATCCTCTGTCTACATACAGTTCATTCCGTTTAATAAAATATGCTTTTAAGTCTTTCTCTGTACAGTCATTAGGCCATCCCGTCATAATAAAATTGATAACTTTATTTAAAATTGTATCTTTACAACTACTATTTTTAATGTTTTCTCTAGTAACTGGTAAAAAGTTTTGAATAAAATTTAAGTATGTACACTCCTCATTTAATTGTTTTTCTTTATCAACTGGCAGCCGCGATAAAGCATCTGCAGCGTTCCTATGACTACGTACATATTCTATTTTATAGTCATAACCCGATAAAATTATTGACCAACGTTGCATCCTACTAGCTGCCATAACTGGTATACCCATTTTATCTCCAAAAATAGAGACCAATGGCTTATGGTCAGTTCTCAACGTAAAATTCCGTCCATATAAATATTGATGAAATTTTCGTACACCATAAATTATAGCAAGAGCTTCCCTTTCGATCTGCGAATATGCTTTTTCTGCTGAGCTGAGAACTCGCGATGCATAAGCCACTGGTCGCTCTTCTCCTTCTGGGCATATGTGTGAGATGACCGCTCCTATTCCTACACTACTTGCGTCAGTGGTTAATATTAATGGTAGCTCGGCAGCATAATGTGCAAGTACTTTACTTGATGCTAACAAGTTCTTTACTTCATTGAATGCTAAGTCACATTTTGACGTCCATTCATATTTTACATTCTTTTTTTAATAAGTTGTATAAAGGTTCTAGAATCGTACTAATATTGGGTACAAATTTAGCGTAATACATAACCAAACCTAAAAACGAACGTAATTCCATTATATTAGAAGGTATAGGTGCCTTTTTAATGGCATTTATCTTTCCCGGGCATGTATGTACACCCTGTTTACTAATCACAAAACCTAGGTATGTTACAGTATCTGCGAAAAATGTGCACTTTTCTTTTTTTATTCTTAAGCCATACTTTTGTAATCTATCAAACACTTCTTTTAATGTATTCAGATGCGTAGGACTATCCACACCTGTGACAATAATGTCGTCTAGAAAAACTCCTACTTGAGGCATGTCTGCAAAAAGTTGCTCTAATTTTCGCTGAAAAATGCCCGGGCTAGATGCTAATCCATAAATTAATCTATTGTACCTAAATAAACCTTTGTGTGTGTTTATGACCGTGTATTTCTTTGACTCGTCTAATTCAAACTGAGCGTAAGCTTGTGATAAATCTAATTTTGTAAATTTTTCCCCACCATGTAATTTAGTTAGTAAGTCTTCTACTTTAGGTAAAGGATAGTGGTCCACTTCTAAACACTTATTTAAAGTAATTTTAAAATCTGCGCATACTCTAATGGTGCCATCCTTCTTCATTACTGGTACAATAGGTGTAGCCCAGTCTGATGTGGATACTGGTGTGATGATTCCATCTTTTACCATCTGATCAAGAGCACGCTCAACTGGTTCTCGTAGGGCATATGCAAGTGGTCGAGCACGTAGGAACATGGGTCGTGCTCCTTCTCGTAGACGAAATCCTACTTGTCCTCCGGTGAAACGTCCCAAACCATCCTTAAAAACTTCATAATATCTGGAACTAAATTCCTTTATATTAAAAACATTATTTACATCTCTGATTTGAAGTATATTACATGTTGGTACAGTAATACCTAACTCCTTGAGCCAATATCTACCTAACAAATTAGTCTTTCCACTTTGTATAACAAACAGATCTAATAATTTTGTAATCATTTTAAATTTTACTTTAACTTCAATTTTACCTACTGGTGTTATTGTTTCACCGGTATAATACTGTAACTGCAAATTGCTAGGTTTTAATTTACAATCAATAAAGAACTTTTCATAACAATCATAACTTATGCAAGAAATTGCACTACCAGTGTCAATCTCCATATTTAATCTACAATTTTCAACCAACACATCAACAGTGAATGGTCCAATCAATCGAGATGATTTATTTGTAGTTAAAGAATAATTATTGTAAATTAATTTTACCTCATCACTGTCACTTTCACCATCTTGATTTTCTATGTTTTCCCCTGTATATTATGTACTGTTATACCTTGTATCTTAGGGCACATCCTTTTCAAATGTCCCTCCTGATTGCACACTCTACAAACATACCGCTTGAACTTACAAACTTCTTCTCGATGTGTGCCACCACACACCTTGCAAGAATTGTTTGTATTGCTCCAACAATTTCTTCTATTTGAGTTTCCATTAAATTTTGTATAATCTGCTCCAACTCCTGGACCACCCGTTCTGCTGCTTGCCGCCGTGCGTGGTGATCGTGTGATGTCCCTTTGTTTCTTGTTCTTGTCTATGAAATGTGCTGTTGGTGTCGCTTCACTGTATCTTGCACCGCCACCCACCAATGCGGAATTTTTTTCAGCCGCCTCAATAGACACAGCTATATTGAAAGCTCTCTCAAATGAGATGTCTTCCTTTTCCGCAAATAACTTTTGTCTGACGTCTTCGTTCCGTATGCCACAAATGAACTGATCTCGAAGATTCTCATTTAAGTCATTGAATCCGCAGTACTTCGTAATTTTCTTTAATTCTGCAACATATGTTGCTACTGATTCGTCGTGCTGTTGTATTCGCTGGCGAAACTTGAATCCCTCAGCGTCAACGTTCTTATCAAAAATAAATGAAATAGTCGAATAACGATCAAGGCACTCGGATTATTGCTGCGAATAAAGCGTCCATTATGGATATGACACAAAAAGTAACAGGTATTGTGTCGTTGCTCGCGATTCGTTCTTCAACGGTCGAAACGAAACTTGCCAATGCAGAGTGTAATTTGGCCCAGTGCGCCAGGCAACCCGTACCCGTAAATTTAAACGAGAAACCAAAGTCGTACGCAGATACTTGCAAATTAAAATTAGCGAAATCGGTCCCATACGTTGAAACTCGCGCCCCTCTTCCGTGTGTTATAGCTTATCCGTCCCAGGAACGTGCAGTAGAATTACAAACTTCTTCGGCTACTAAAAATGCACTAATGAAAGCAATAAACCCCACTGACGACGGATTTCAAATAGTAGGAGTTAAAAAAACCGCGAAGGCAGGTGTAGTTCTACGTGTGAGCAATGAAAACCAGCTTAATAAATTACAATCAGTCGACGCTATTAAAAACGCGGGATTGCGCTTAGAAAAACCTCGCGGACGCAGGCCTCGCCTCCTAGTTAAAGACGTTCCCGGTTCAATGGAAGACAACGCGTTCTTAGTTGCGTTATATCGTCAAAATATTAAAGACGAAATAAAAGTCAAAGAAGACGACTTTATTCAATCGACAAGAATAGTTCGTCGCCGCGTTTGTAACAACAATAGGAAATGGATAGGTATTGAACTTGATCACACCATTAGAAATCATCTCGTAAATACGAAGGAAAAACTTTTCATCGATTGGGCAACATGTCGGTTTGTAGATGACATCGAAGTGGTACGTTGCTTAAAATGCCAGCAATATGGGCATATTGCCAAATACTGCCACGAAAAAACACCTTGCTGTGAGCACTGTGCTGGTCCACATGAGATCAAGGACTGCAAACAGAAAGACTCCCCTCCTGTTTGTGCTTCTTGCAAACGTTTTAAAAAACCGTGTGATCATCCTACCGGTTCCACTGAGTGTCCTTCACTAAAATCCAAACAAGAGCAACTCATATTAAATACAAATTATGGATAAACTTATCATAGGCCAATTAAATCTCCATAACGATAAATCAGCTACATCGGAATTAGATAACCTCGTAATAGAATACAAAATAGATATAGTATTAATACAAGAACAATATCAACGGGCTGGCTTACGCAGTAAAGTAGTGCAATTTGATAACAAAGCGCGAGCCGGCATTTATGTCGCAAATAATAAATACACAGTAACATATATGCATAATATATCGTGGTCTCACTGTGCGGTGGCGGAGGTCTCAACTTCTACCTTCAACTTATTTGTTGTGAGCTGTTACTTTCAATTCTCTGACCCTGTATCTCCTCATTTGAATCACCTTCGCTCAGTTCTGAGAGCGCTTGCAGGTCAGAAGGTTGTCATTGGTGCTGATGTCAATGCCTCATCACCTCTGTGGTTTGGTAAACAGCGCGCCGCTGACGCTGAAAGACGCAATGCTGTAGAGGATTTCATTGCTGAAATGAATTTAACAATTCACAATACCCCCGAAGCACCACCAACTTTTTGTGGCCCAATGGGCGAATCTTTTATTGACGTCACACTATCAAGTGCAGACGTACTTTTAAACGAATGGCGCGTTCTCCCGGACGCGTCTTGTAGCGACCACCGTTTAATTATATACGAGTTTGCTGCGGGTATGAAACACGATCCGTCCGCGCGTAGTTACGACTACACATACAACACCAGAAAAGCTGATTGGCAGTATTTTACATCTTTATTTGCTGCTCACAGTAAAGAGTTTGTTCGCGATAATATCTCAGCTTCAGAATGTGCAGAACTTATGAATGACACGTTCATGTACTGTGCTGATGTTGCTTTGGGCCGATCTGCGACTCTCAGGGCTCGCAGATGTGATTGGTGGTCTGGTTTACTAGTAGATTTACGCCGAAAATTTCGTCGCGCTAGACGTAAAGTAAATAAGTTAAAAAAGTCTGTTATCTCTGATGAACGAATGGAGGATGCGCGCTTAACACTAAGATGTGCCAGGTCCCGTTATCGAGCTGCGGTTATTCAAGCACAATCGAACTTACTCCATCAAATAGTAAATAATCTAGAACGAGAAGGTCCTTGGTCTCCCTTGTATCATGAATTTAAAGCTAATAAACCTGTAACAATGGCTTACTTTTCTAACATAAAAATAAACGATACACACACAACGGGTATAGAAGAGACAACGGAAACTTTATTAAATGTTCTTCTTCCGGACGATAATATTAGCGATGACAACGAATATCACTTACAGATTAGACAACGTGTGACGGAACTACTGGTTACTAGCGACTTGGATTTACCTAACCTTTTTGAATTCACTGAAGTTATTAAATCATTATCCATTAATAAAGCATCAGGCCAAGATAAAATATCAAATAAAATGATAAAAGAAGCGTGTAAAATGTCATCTAGTTCTATCCTGTATGTATATCAAAGCTGCATTCACGAAGGAGTTTTTCCTAAAATTTGGCGTAAAGGTTTTATAAAATTAATACCAAAAAGCGGTGATAAACCTCCTGACGATCCAAAACATTATTGCCATCGCTAGGAAAAGTGCTAGAACGGTTGATCGTGCCTAGGTTGCTTCCGGAAGGCTTAAAATTTAACCCAAACCAATTCGGCTTCACAAGCGGCAAATCTACAATCAATGCAGTAATGTCGGTTAGAAAAATAGTTCAGTCTTCAACAGCGAAGTATGTTCTCGGCATATTCTTAGATATATCCGGAGCGTTTGATAACGCTTGGTGGCCAATACTTCTTCTTAAACTTAAACTAAGAGGTTGCTATAAAAACATATATTCTATCATATACTTTTACCTTAGCAATGGAACAATTACGTTGAAGCTTGGCCACCATGCGTGCTCAAAGGCTTTGAATTTGGGATGTCCGCAAGGCTCGGTCTTGTCACCGTATTTGTGGAATCTAGGGTTCGATGATTTCCTCGCGCTGCCTCTCCCGGCGGGATGTTCCATTACGGGTTACGCGGATGACGGTCTTTTGTTAATCGAAGCAAACTCACGGTCCGAAATCGTTCATAAAGGAAGGACTGCTATTGAATTAATATCGGAATGGGGTAGTCGAAATCGTCTCGCTTTCGCTCCGCATAAAACTCTCCAACTACTCTTAAAGGGTGACTTGGTAGCACCGCCGCGTATAAAGTTCCATGGTGTAAACATTAAATCGAAAAACTCCGTATGTTATCTCGGAATGATTTTGGAAAAAAAATTCACCTTTATTGAACACATTCAACAGATAGGCGATAAAGCGAAACGTAACTTTTATGCTTTGACGAGAATATCGACTGCTACGTGGGGCCTTACTTTTAATGTTTTGAAAACGATCTATACGGCTACCTACCTAAGCTGTATTTGCTACGGCGCTCCAGTATGGGCCGACAGGTCCACTATTGGCGCTGCTCGAAGAAAATTACTTCAAAGTCAACGTTTGGCATTGATATTTTTATGCAAGGCTTATAGGACGGTCAGTACGGAGGCACTGCCCGTGATGGCGGGTGTGTTCCCCGTAGATTTAGAAATCCAACGTCGCGCGTCAATGTTTTATAATGTGAATAAAGATGAAGCGTGTCAATTTCTACTACCGCGTGATCAACTCAAAATACAACGACTATATAATTCACTCGATGACGTTTGCAACGATTTAATAACGGAATGGCAAACACGCTGGGATAGCTCAATTAAGGGCCGTCATCTCTATAAATTCTTTCCTTGTATCCGTGAAAGGTTAAAAATGAAATGGATCGAAATAGATCATTGCGTTTCGCAGTTCCTAACGGGACATGGGAATTTTAAACAAAAGTTATTTTCTTTTAAATTGGTAGATTCACCGCTTTGCGACTGTTCAACTGATCAACAAAAGTATGAACAGACAGCCCATCACATCCTCTGGGAGTGCAATCTATGGCATATGGAACGCGTCACTATGTTAAATTCCATACAAGTAGCGTCTAGAGTCGTTTATTACACGGATCTTGTAGCATCCAGCGCAAATTTCCGTGCATTCAAACGTTTTTGCCATACCTATTAATGGCATCCTAAATAGTACAACAGCTCACCGCATAGGTCCAATAAATTTAATAAAATGTCCGTGGTGCTTTTCTCAATTCTGGCGTAATGCATCTTTCAATTTTATTTTATTGTCTCCCGCTTTTGCGAGAAGGGAAGTCAAAACTCATGTTTTTCCTACTCCTTCTATCATCTTCTGATTAAATTCGTTGCGGGGTCCAAGACAAGTTAGCTTTCCCTCGGGTTTTCCTGGGCTTCACTGCTCAGAGTCATTACGATGGTCGCCGCTGTGGATCCTGGCTACACAGGAGTTACAGTGGTGGGAGTGAGAGGTGGGCCAATACCTGACAAGCCCAATATTAAAATCAATGTCTCAATCAATAAAAATTTAAAAGCTACTGTTTTGTTGATGAGTTTGGTTAATTAGCAGTATTGAAGAAGTTTCCCTCTGAAATTTGACAAACCAGCCGGTGAAACAATCCCTATCGGCGCCCCTCGCCATTCGTAGAAGACGTCAGATATACGATAAAATGACTTCGTAGAAGAAATCTTAATGGCGGGCTTTTTTTGAATTTTTAATCGGAAGTCCTGGTGTCGCCATCTGTTAAGGGAGTCAAAAAAGCAACGCTACAAGTGGACATCGTCGGGTGCGTGTCTTCGGCCTGGCGGGTTGCCTCGTCCCGAAAGAAAACTCCGCCCCCCCGACCACGTCTCGCCGGGATGAATTTGGCGTAGGTGGCCGAGAAGCTCTGGTTCCGGGACGCGATGCGTCGCATTAGCGACGTCTCGATGCCCCGGGTCGGCCCTTGGTCTCCCACGAAGTCGACGTACTGGTGGTCGCCCGAGATAGCGCAGCTCAGAACTGTATGCGTCCGGGCGAGGCGCCAGTGCGCTCGGCACCGCCGTCGCCGCCTTCCGCGTCGCAACGATCCCGTTGCCTTCGCGGAGGAGGAGGCCCGGCTGCATGGCTTGTACAAAGAGGCGAGGGAAGCCATGCGGCTGGCCATCAAGATGGCCAAGGAGCAGCACGCGGAGCGCCTTTTGGAGACGCTCGAGGAAGATCCTTGGGGGCGCCCATACAAGATGGTGCGCGGCAAGCTGCGCCCATGGGCGCCCCCCATAACCGAGCGTCTACCGCTTCAGCAGCTGCGGGACATTGTTTCTACTCTGTTCCCGCAGGAGTAGGAGGGATTTATCCCGCCTGCTAAGGGTGAGCCGCCGGATGTCACCAGCGGCGAGGCCCCTGCTGAAGTGCCCCACATCACCGGGGAGGAGCTCCGCGTGGCCGTAGTCAGGATGAGTGCCAAAGACACGGCACCCGGACCGGACGGCATACATGGTCGGGTCTTGGCCTTGGCCATCAATGCCCTAGGGGACCGACTCTTGAGGCTTTACGACTCTTGCCTCGAGTCGGGACGGTTTCCCTCGCTGTGGCGGGAGGGTAGACTCGTCCTTTTTCGGAAGGAGGGGCGCCCGGCGGATACAGCCGCCGGTTACCGTCCTATCGTGCTGCTGGACGAGGTGGGCAAATTGCTGGAACGCATTCTGGCTGCCCGCATCGTCCAGCACCTGGTCGGGGTGGGACCCGACCTGTCGGCGGAGCAGTACGGCTTCAGAGAGGGCCGCTCAACCGTGGACGCGATCCTTCGCGTGCGGACCCTCTCAAATGAAGCCGTATCACAGGGCGGGGTGGCTTTGGCGGTGTCGCTCGACATCGCCAATGCATTCAACACCTTGCCCTGGTTCGTCATAGGGGGGGCACTCGAGAGGCATGGAGTTCCCCCCTACCTCCGCCGGCTGGTCGGCTCCTACTTGGTTTTGACCGTTTACCGGTTTCCGGTCGTATGCGGGGTTCCTCAGGGGTCGGTCCTCGGACCTCTCCTTTGGAATGTCGGGTACGACTGGGTGCTGAGAGGCGCCCTGCTCCCGGGCCTGAGCGTAATTTGTTACGCTGATGACACGTTGGTCATGGCCCGGGGGCAAGACTTCAGGGAGGCTACCCGTCTCGCCACGGCTGGGGTGGCCCTCATCGTCGGCCGTATTAGAAGATTGGGCCTCGCGGTGGCGCTCAATAAATCCCAGGCCCTGTGGCCCTGTTCGATGGCCCTGTACGGCGCGCCCGTTTGGGCCGGACCAGGAAACCGGACAACAACCGTTGTTCGGCGCCTGCGCCGGCCACAGCGCGTCGTAGCTATCGGGGCTATCCGCGGATACCGCACCGTCTCCTTTGAGGCGGCGTGTGCACTGGCGGGGACGCCGCCCTGGGGGGCTGGAGGCGGAGGCGCTCGCCGACGATTACCGTTGGCGTTGCGACCTCCGCGCTCGGGGCGTTGTGCGTCCCCTCAGAGCTGCGGTTCGGGACCGGAAGGCCCAATCTCGGCGGTCCGTGTTGGAGGCCTGGTCAAGGCGTTTGGCCAACCCCGACTGGGGCCTAAGGACCGTCGAGGCGATTCGCCCCGTCCTCAAGGACTGGGTGAGTCGCGGCGAGGGACGCCTCACCTTTCGTCTGGTGCAGGTGCTGACCGGGCATGGTTGCTTCGGGAAGTACCTGCATCGGATACAGGTTGAGCCGACGACGAGGTGTCATCATTGTACGAGCGACTTGGACACGGCAGAGCATACGCTCGCTGTCTGCCCCGCATGGGAGGAGCAGCGCCGTGTCCTGGTCGCTCAAGTAGGACGGGACTTGTCGCTGCCGGGCGTCTTGGCATCGATGCTCGACAGCGACGAGTCCTGGAAGGCGATGCTCGACTTCTGCGAGTCCACCATCTCGCAGAAGGAGGCGGCGGGGCGGGTGAGGGAGAGCTCTTCCCTCCCCGACCGACCCCGTCGCCGCCGAGGTCGAGCGGGGGCCGGCCCCGGGATGTGTCCCGGGATCTGGCCCCCTAAGTGTACCGGGTCCACTAACACCGGACCCGAGGGGTGCTGCGCTAGGCATCAGCGCGCACCCTCTGCAACATCTACCGGGGGATGGTCAGCCGCGCTCCCCGACTCGGGCTGGTTCTGAGCTGGCCTGAGTCGGGGAGATCCACCATCACGCGGCCCCATATCGGAGGGCGTTGAGTGGCCCGCCTACCGAGTGAGCCGGTGGTCGCCGTTCGCGACGGCTGCCGGTTCGGCGTCCGGGGGTGACGGGGCGATACGTAAGCGTCGATCGCGAACGCGTCCTGTCACCCCTAGTCCATCGGATGCCGAGCGCGATTGGCGGGAGGTTTTGGTGCGGTTCAACCCCCACATACCGGAAGTCCGGCGATTTCCTCCCGTCAACCAAAAAAAAAAAAAAAAAAGGTGGCCGAGAACCCCAGTGCCACAAATTCAGTAACAATTTCCGCCGGGTCGGTGTCAACCGGGAGTCCCCTGATCGAGACCTTGGACGGGACCTCGGTCTCCAAGGAGAACGCGTGCCATTCAATGGCGCTGTCCACGTCCGAGGCCCCGACCAGGTAGCGCTGGACCACCCGGTACTCGTCCGCCAATTTCGGCGTAAATCTAAATCACGACCGGAGGGCTTTCACGGACGGGGCCCTGCCGAGTCGCTACTTAAGGGCCACCAAGTGGCGGGGCCAATTGGGGAGACGATCGACAGAAATGGGCGGGGGACGCTTAGGTCCCCTCGGCCCCCCGCCCGCAGCCGCTGGTCGGGTGGACTGGTTGGTGTTCGGGGTCGAAGTCGACCCCGGCTGGGCTCCGGTACCTGACGGGCCTGGTTGCGGGCCAGGTCCAGTGACACCGGAGTCTGGTCTGGTCCTTGTAGGACCAGGGGAAGGAACAGCCCTGACAGGGCGAGTCTGTGACTGGGCCCCTGAGGGACCAGCCACGATCTGGGCCAGCGTCACCGCTGGGGAGAGGCTAGCCCTTGGAGTGCCCAAGGGAGGCCAATCCGCCAGCGACGCAGGCGCAAAGTTGGCCCTAGCCAGGGCCATGGGCTCTCGACCCACCGAGGGTCTCGGGCGAACTCGAGGATCCTTCGGCAGGTAGGTGATCAGTTTTAGGGTTGACCCAGTCCCCCCCGAGAGCGGGACACCCCTTCCACTCACCCCCTGGGAGGTGGAGTTAGGGAGGTCCGCGTAGCGCGTCAAGTCCAGGGGACCCCCTGACCCACAGGCCAGCGGGGTCCTCCCAGTCTCGTCCCCGATCGAGGAGATCTGGGTCACATCTTCGGGGATTAGATTCGCTCTACCACCCGCGGAGAGCGAGTGGTGGCAGTAGGTGAGGGCAACCTCCCCCTCCTCCCCCTCCGAAGAGGAGGAAGTGGAGGAAGAAGGGAAGTCGTCCCCTTCGCCCTCGGCGTCGCCCGTCTCATACTCGGTTATGTCCGAGTCCTCCGCCAGCCTATAAGGTCTGGGGAGGTCGAGCTCCTCCAGGGACCTGGAAGAGGGCCCGATACGGGGAGCCTTGTCCGGTTCCTCCTCTGGGGAGGAACCCTGTAACATATAAAATTAAATCTTATATGTTACCCTAACCGGTAGCTGCTAGCGTGAACAGGAGACTCTAAACTTTCTCAGGGCGCCAATAAAAAAAATGTGTACAAGATGTTATGAGTTTATTCAAGCACATTCAAAAGATATTTATGAAATAATAGTAAGTTAACCTATGATGGCTGTACGAAATATAATAAAAGTTATATAATGAAAAATTAAATTACGTAACTTATTGCTGCGATTATAAGGCAAGGCGCCTCAACCACTTCCTTCGGGTACAAGTTCACTCCAATTCCAGGACGACAAATCACGAACGTTCCATGGATTGAGTTATGTAATACGATTACAATGAATAGTCTCGTATAACGGGACTCTTGGACCCTAAAATGAATTTAAATTACACGTATACTACACGTTATAGTTACACTATTACAAAGAAACAGTCTAATTTTTAAACACAGCCACAATTAAATAAAATAAAATAACTTACCAAAGTATCAAGCTTTGGGCACTTATTAAACAGAATGATTTAACATTCAATTAATACTGAATTCTGCACTACTGTCTCTCAAATAGATCAGATAGTTCTTCAATTTAAAACTTGCCTTATAATGAAGGACAAGATCAAATGCACAAGCTTAAATACTTTAGACGAACAAAAGATGCATACATTTACCCGTCTTTGGACGAATGTTACATCGAAATTACCCACAATTACAATAATTTTAGTGATGGGCTGTAAATTTAGTGTAGTGAAAAGGGTTCGCATTCGCTTTACGAATGGTTTCGGGAAATGTTCGGAAATATAAAATTTTGATGTTACACAACCCCTTTCGCTACATAAAAAAAAATTTAAATGTTTAAATTTTTTTTTTAACTACTCTAAGTTACAAAAACTTAAGTATACTTAAAATTAATTAACGTTAATGACTCTAAATTAAACAAAAAATTATATAAAAGCAAATTCAGTACTTAGGTACTATTTACGTTAAATTTAAACTTATCAACTACACTACACCACATGTTCATACAATTCCAACAATACAGAGATAACGTTATTCTAACAAAATAGTGAATTGCAACACAGCCTGAAAAAAAGAAGCAACTCCAGCCGAAGGAATAGATGGATGTTATGTGGAGTTTTGCTGTATTGTAAGTGTATAAACAGTGAAAAGAAACAGAAGAAGTCTGAATTCTTAGTGTAAGTGTTGTTAATATTTGAAGTTTCAAAATAAAATCAATACTGAAAATTATTAGCTTGCAAGACTAACTGGTGGCATACCTCAAGCCAAAATAACCAGTTAGTCATTCGACAAAACACTTCCAAGTGTCCTAATAATTTTACAGTAATAAATATATACATAGATATGTACTAATAAGGTTGAATACATAAACTACATGAATAGAACTCGGAGATAGGATATTGATGTGAATAGTGAATGAAGTGTATGCATACATTCATCATCATTCAATAATAAATTAAATTATTACTATCATAATTTCATCTAACATTCACTATCATACTTCACGCAACATAGGTACCATAGTTCTTTCATCATTTCCTTTATCCATCCTCTTTCATTCACAATCATACAAACACCTCGCACATCTTACTTCGATCATCCTACTTAAGAATATCCTTGATGTGATAGTTCCCCAGATCTCTACCATTCATGTCCTTCAGTTTATATACCAAAGGAGAAAGTTTCTCCGTTACAATGCACTTTTCAAATTTAGGAGCTAACTTTTTCGTAAAGCGTTTATCCGCTTTAGAAATAAAATGAGTGCGTTTGTAAACAATTTGACCTACCTCAAGTTCGACATTTCTTTTTCTTAAATTATAATGTTTTTCATTACGATCATGAGCTGATTTAATATGTTTGCTCACTTTCTGAAAAATACAAATTAATTCCCTCAGTTTTTGACTATAGGGTAAAGAATCTGAAACCTGAACATCACATTGAGGAATAGGTTCATCCGATGATAAGTGTAATTTACCATCTACATAAAACTCCCTACCATGCACCAAGAAATATGGAGAAAATTTAGTGGTTTCATTTACCGCAGTGTTCAATGCACATTGTATCTCTGACAAATTTTGATCCCAGTTTTGGTGTTCAGATTTAACATATGATGAAATTGCTATTGAAACATTACGTATTTGTCTTTCTGCTTGATTTACTTGAGCATGATATTTAGGCGTGTAAAATACGTTAGGGATATTGTATTTAATTAACAAGTCCCTAAACGGTTTTGAGACAAATTGAGGACCATTATCCATAAAAATATACTTAGGAACACCATGTATCAAAAAAATATATTTTTCAATATAGTTTGCAATATGAACTCCTGTTGCATTCCTCATCGGATGCAACATAACATACTTACTAAAATAGTCGGAGCATACTAACAAAAAATTGTTCCTCTTTTTTGAAGTTGGTAAAGGTCCAAAAATGTCTACAGACAGACCTTCGAAAGGTTTAGTAATGTTTTTAGGCTTACCCATTAATCCTGGGCGAGCCGTGTTAACAGGTTTGTACATCTTACAGATCTCACACGATTTTACATACTCCACTACATCTTTATACATACCGGGCCAAAAATAATTAAGAGTTAATCTCTTATGTGTTTTAAATATACCTAAGTGAGCACTGGTGGTGTCGTTATGGTATTTTTCCACCAGAGCTTGCCTACTTTCTTTTGGTACTACCAATTTCCACTCGTAGTCTTTTAATAATTGATATTTCGATTTGCTATGTCGAAAAAGTTGGTTATCTTTAATTAAAAGGTTTTTGAATTTTGAAGGATTTTTTAAACAAGAATTAAATAATTGATTGTACCATTCATCATTACTAGGGGTGGCTACGTCAATCAAATCGATCTTTATTCGGGATAAAGCATCCGGGATAACATTATCCTTCCCTTTTCTATGTTCGATTTGAAAATCAAATTGACTTAACCTAACACTCCATCTAGCTAATCTACCAGTAGTATTTTTAAGTTTACTAAACCATAATAAAGATGAGTGATCAGTAATGATTTTACATTTAGTACCTTCTACATAACCTCTAAATTGTTCAAGGCCAAAAATCACAGCGAGTAATTCACGCTCCGTCGTACTATAATTCACTTCATTTTTATTAAGTGTACGACTGCTGTATGCGATGGGATGTTCCACGCCTTCATGTGATTGCGTAAGAACAGCCCCGATCGCATACGCAGATGCATCCGTGTGAATAGAAAATGGAAGTGAAAAATCAGGACATTTTAAAATAGGAGCAGAGATAAGAGCAGTTTTTAATTTACTGAATGATTCTTCTGCCTCATCATTCCATGAGAAGTTAACATTTTTACTTGTTAATTTAGTTAATGGCCTCGATATTTTTGAAAAATTTTTAATAAATCTCCTATACCAACCCGCCATACCGATGAATCGTTTTACATCTTTAGCAGTTTGAGGAGTTGGATAGTTCACGATTTTGTCAACTTTACCCGGATCTGTGTGTAAACCGTGCCTGTCAACAACATAACCTAAATACTTCAACTCTTCTCTAAAGAATTGAGATTTTTCTAAGTTTATAGTTAAATTAGCTGATTTTAATTTTTCATACACCTGATTTAAAAGATTAATATGTTCATCGAACGTAGACGAAATAATAATAATGTCATCTTGAAAACAAAACACTTTATTGTTATACTCTGGACCAAATAAGTTATCCATGAGTCTTTGCATCGTTGAGCTCGCTCCAGATAAACCAAATGACATCCGATTAAAACAAAATAATCCACGTCGTGGAACCGTAAAGGCTGTCTTCTCCGCAGAAGACTCATCAAGGGGAATCTGCCAGTATGCCGATGTTAGGTCTATAGATGATAGGTATTTAGCGTCACGTAAATTGTCTAGTATTTGACTAATATACGGCAAAGGATATGCATCCGTTTTCGTGACCTCATTTAGCTTACGGCTATCTAAGCAGAGTCTAATTGCGCCTGATGGTTTTTGAACCATAACAACAGGTGAATTCCACGGGGATTGTGAAGGCGAAACAACTTTCAATTCTAGCATTCGGTCTAGTTCTTCTTCTAGAAGCTTTTGTTTATACGGTGACAAAGGATAGTACCGTTGCTTGATCGGCTTACTGTCACCCGTGTCGATCGTATGATGTATTAAAGTTGTACGACCTAGACCGACTAACTCTGAACTAATGCTATTAAATTTATTTTTAGTTTGACTAGCGATCTCAAGTTGTTTTGTGTCAAGTGACTTATAATCAACTAAGCCGTTGTCCAGTTGTAAAGAATTAACACCAGATAAAAAATTACTTTGATTAAAATTTTTATAGACGACTTGATTCAAATTTAATTTAAATTGATTAATAAAATCCATACCTAAAATAATTGGAGTTTGTATATTTTGCACAATATTAAATTTAATAATTTTACATTCATTATTATATTGAATGGGTAACAACATGTAACCGTTCGACACAACTAATGAGCCATCAGCTGTTACCACATTCTGTCTTGACTTATTTTTATTTATTTTAAAACCTAACTGATTAAATATTTTATGGCTATCTTTACCAAGTATTGAAATGGACGCTCCGGTGTCCAGTAACGATACCGCTTCTAAATCATTTACTTTTATTTGAATATACGGTCTAAGGTCATTGCTATTATTTTTAAACAGGACTAACGCATTATTAATGACTTTTCTATTTCGAGAGCCCTGATTCACTCGTTTTTTGAAAAATTATTACAAGACGGGCAATTAGTCGTTTTAACACCTTTCTTTCCACATTTATAACAGACTACCTCGCGCTTGTGACAATGATAACTTATATGTTCCGTAGAACCGCATTTAAAACACACGTTCTGAGACTGTGTATTTAATTTACTATTTTGTATCGTGTTAACCGTTTTAAAATATTTCTTATTAAAATTTTTTTTTCTTTATGCATATCTGCCGTAAGTTGATAATTACTTAAATTCGGTTCTTTAAAACTATCGGCTTTCGCCTTTGCTATTTCTAATCGTTTTAAAATACATTTTAATTGAGAAATGGACGTTATATCAACTAAAGCCAATTCTTTAATATACTCGGGACGAATATTGTGCAATAAAATTTCTAACTTCGACTCCTCCGAAACCGGTTTGTGTAGTCTCGCGAACATCGCTTGCATGATAGAAAAATATGCTACCGCCGTTTCGTGTTTAAATTGAGTTCGTTGTCGAATCTCATTTAATAATTTATAATCGTAATCAGGTGTATCAAAATCAGTCTTTAAATCGTCAAATAATATTTTTAATGACGTAAAATTATCTTTATTTGCCCTAAACCAAAATAACGGGGCTTTTTCTAATAAATCGGGGAAACCCTTAATTAATTGCGAATCTGAAATATTCCTCGCAGATTGCAATTCTAAAACACGTTCAACAAAAGCACGCACGCATGACGAACCATCATATTTAATGTTAAATGAATTTAAATTTACACTTTTATCTAAAAGAACGGTAGAAACCGGGCCATCACCTCGAGGATACCCTTCAGTCCTAGATTTAGCCGGACTGACAAAACTCTCTTGCTCAGACTCCGAGTTAGAGGATATTTCATCATCGCTGAGAGCTGTCAAGATCCTAACTAACCTAGTCTTTAAGTCTATCACAGACACATCCTTCAATCTTTCACACCTGTGTAGAATGTACTTAGCTCGTTCCTTCATGCGAAGTTTGCGCGATCCTTCTGGAGATCCTTCCTTCTCCAAGCTGCATTCCAACTCAGCTACTTTGCCAGATAGCACCTCGAGATCGTCAGATGACCTCTGCTCGACCTTCAGGCTACCTCGTTTCTGAAGACGAAGTGCCTGTTTCAGCTGCTTTCGAAGTGCATCACGGGACGTCTCTGGATCGCTGGAAATGCCAAGATGACTCATTTCAAAAATGATTTCATCTTTTAATAAATGAAACACTGGCAACCTGTATGAAGACATGGTGTAATGAACTAAGTACAAAAAAAATAAAAACTAAGTTAAAATTTAAAAAAAGTGTGCTTGAATAACTCGTCAAGTCTGTTGCTATGCGGCTGTCGGCTCGCCACGTTTCCGATCTCGGTGACGTATCTCGCACTATTTATTTAATGTCGGCTTCGCAGTTGGGGGCCAATTTTGTAACATATAAAATTAAATCTTATATGTTACCCTAACCGGTAGCTGCTAGCGTGAACAGGAGACTCTAAACTTTCTCAGGGCGCCAATAAAAAAAATGTGTACAAGATGTTATGAGTTTATTCAAGCACATTCAAAAGATATTTATGAAATAATAGTAAGTTAACCTATGATGGCTGTACGAAATATAATAAAAGTTATATAATGAAAAATTAAATTACGTAACTTATTGCTGCGATTATAAGGCAAGGCGCCTCAACCACTTCCTTCGGGTACAAGTTCACTCCAATTCCAGGACGACAAATCACGAACGTTCCATGGATTGAGTTATGTAATACGATTACAATGAATAGTCTCGTATAACGGGACTCTTGGACCCTAAAATGAATTTAAATTACACGTATACTACACGTTATAGTTACACTATTACAAAGAAACAGTCTAATTTTTAAACACAGCCACAATTAAATAAAATAAAATAACTTACCAAAGTATCAAGCTTTGGGCACTTATTAAACAGAATGATTTAACATTCAATTAATACTGAATTCTGCACTACTGTCTCTCAAATAGATCAGATAGTTCTTCAATTTAAAACTTGCCTTATAATGAAGGACAAGATCAAATGCACAAGCTTAAATACTTTAGACGAACAAAAGATGCATACATTTACCCGTCTTTGGACGAATGTTACATCGAAATTACCCACAATTACAATAATTTTAGTGATGGGCTGTAAATTTAGTGTAGTGAAAAGGGTTCGCATTCGCTTTACGAATGGTTTCGGGAAATGTTCGGAAATATAAAATTTTGATGTTACAACCCGAGCCCGAAATTAGTAGCACTCTGGCTTTCCGGCCCCGGAAGAAGGGCCAGGTACTATGGACGCACCTAGGTGTGTGTCCGAGCGGGACCTAGAAAGGTCGGAAGGGCGGCTGGCAAACGAAGCCGAGCCGTCATCACGTCCCCTACGGGACGGGCCAGGGGTGTTAATATTCGGGAGAGACTCCCCTGATGGCACTTTCCCCGCCATAAGTAGGTAAGACTAAACAAAACTACAAAATAAAATAAAAGTCATACCTACCTACAATAAAATTTAACTAAAACTAACATTAAAAAGAAGAAATAAAAATATAAGACCAAAAGACACCCCCTGATCCCGAAGGATAAGGGGGAAGACAGGACACTAGTGGCCAGACATAATAGGCGCGCAGTGCCCGATTATTATTAAAAATAAATAATAACGACTCGAACACGGGGCGGAGGAGGCTGCGCGCCGCGCGCGCCTGTCCAACGACGTTGTTCACGTGGGGGCCCATGCTGAGACGGCGGTCGATGGTCACGCCGAGGTACTTCGCCTGCGATGTCCAATCGATCTGCTCGCCGTTCAGCGTCAGCGCAGGCGGATTGCACAAGCCGCCCACGGAAATCGCCTGAGTCTTGGCCACGTTGACCTTCAGTCTCCAGTCTTCCAGCCACGCGGGAAGGGCATCCAGGGATCGCTGCATCTTCACTGCAGCATGGGGTGAGTTGAGAGAGGTCGTCACGAGGGCTGCGTCATCGGCGTAGAGCGCCAGCATGGCACCTCCGGCGACTGGTATGTCGTCGGTGTACCACGCGTAGCACAACGGCGAGAGGCAGCTCCCCTGGGGTACGCCGGCTCGTACTGGACGTGGAGAGGAGAGGATGTTTTCGACGGCGACCTGGAAACGCCTGTCCTGGAGAAAGCTGCCCACAGTCTTCACTACTCGGCGAGGAGTAGCAGACGTGGACAGCTTGTACAACAGGCCGTCGAGCCAGACGCGGTCGAACGCCTTGTCCATGTCCAGGAACACGGCGATGACTCTCTCATTCTTGTTGCGCGCTGCAGTGATGTGATGCAGCACGCGAGTCACCTGGAACGACGTTGAGTGATCGGCTCTGAAGCCGAACTGCTCGTCGCGTGGCTGGAGGTGAGGCGTCATATGCAACAGCAGCAACTTCTCGAAGACTTTCGAGATAGTGGGCAGCAGCGTTATCGGCCGGTAGCTTCCCGGCAGCAGGATGTTCTTCCTGGGTTTCAGCAGCATGATGACCCGTCCGAGCTTCCACGAAGACGGGAAATGCCCGATGCGGAGGATGCCGTTGAAGAGGCGCGTCATGCTCCTGTCGCTCGCGGCGGCGAGGGAAACCGCGCCGCAATGATGTGCGGCTGCGGCTGCGGCAGCGACGGCGAAGGTGGGCGCTTGCGTAGGTCGCTCGGCGGCGATTGCCTAGGGGCAGGGGTGGTACCCTAATGTCATGACCCAGGCGCGCGCGGCTATCGATCTAGAGGAGATCGGAGTGGGGGAGGGCCTCCGCTTCCGCACGACCGCCAACGGGGCTCGTCTATTGGAGTGTCCCGGTGCCGAAAGCTCCGGCATCGCGGATAGAATATTATCGTAATGCTAATTTCAACAACGAAAATTATAACATAAAATCATGCAATTACTGTAAGAAGATGGGACACACCATCGCAGAATGTCGTAAACGACAATATAACATGCAGCGTCGCGAAAACGTGGGTTACGAAAATAACAACCAAAACTTGCAGCGCACAAATTTCAATAACATCCCGGTGCAAGTATGCGAAACCGGAAATCAAGTTAATGAAATCGATGAAGAAAATTTAAACTAACTCGGATTTTGGTACCGTGTCTGCCAAAATCCAACAAAAAACTTAAGGACACAAATTATACTAACTCTAACTCTAAATCTAAATCTAATTTTTATATTTCTAAATCATGCAGGATGAACTGCGAATATAACAAAAATCAAATACAAAATCCTAAATCAAACTCTTATATTTCTAAATCATGCAGGATGAACTGCGAATATAACAAAAATCAAACACAAAATCCTAAATCAAACTCATACACTTCTAAATCTAAAAATTTTATACAAAACTCTAATCTAAATCTTAAATCAAACTCATATACTTCTAAATCTAAAAATTTAATTCAAAACTCTAATCTAAATCTTAAATCAAACTCTTACATTCCTAAATCAAAAATTTTAATACAAAACCCTAAACCAAATAAACAATTAACAAACTCTGATTCATCACCTCAGTCACTTGCGCTGAGTCATACTAACTCATATGAAAAGAGAAATCACAACCAATAAAATATTAATATGAGGGTCAGCATTCCTAAGTCTAACTCTAACTATCATGAGCCCATTACACAAGATATGAAAAATGAAAGTTACAGCAATGTTGTGAAATACGGCAACAGAATTAATCAACCTAAACTTAACTCGAACCGAATCGAAACAAATCATCAACCTACTAAAAATGAACCGACAAATCATACTTTGAGCACTAAAGAATATGATAACACTACAAAAACAAACTCTAAACTAATATATGAAATAAATAATTACAGTAACAAGGTATCTCTACCTCACATTTATTTATGTTCTAAATACGCTTCTAAAAAATTATGCTTTCTTATCGACACAGGGTCATCAATAAGTATTGTAAAAAAATCTAGCTTACTCCAAACTCCTAACCTCTCTAACTTAGTCGTTAAACTGAAAGGGATCAATAGTTCTGAAAATCCAGTCGAAACTTTAGGAACATTCGAAATGTTATTTAGTATATCCGACGACACTTTTCATTTTAGATTCCATGTAACA
Source organism: Trilocha varians (assembly GCA_030269945.2). Taxonomy (NCBI): domain Eukaryota; kingdom Metazoa; phylum Arthropoda; class Insecta; order Lepidoptera; family Bombycidae; genus Trilocha; species Trilocha varians. The sequence continues at coordinate 12,800,545 of AP028282.1, read as the reverse complement.
ACTGACGATATAAATCTAAAATATTACGACGGGATCATCGGTAGCGATTTTTGTAGCAACTTTAGATCCAATATTGACTATTCCTCAAAAATGTTATCTATAAGAAACCATTTAATTCCTATTGTATATACCCGACCAACATACATTATCCCGGCCCGTTCCGAAGCCGTTATCGAATGCATCGTATCAAATTACTCGCCTGAACTTTATTATAATGACGAAGCCCTTGTTTTAAATCACACCTTAAGTGAAGGTGTTTACGTCGCTAATTGTATTGTAAAAATTAAACAAAACAAAAGGATAAACATTTCTATTTTAAACACCACAGAAACCGATGTCGAAGTCAAAGATTATTGTGTAGAACTGACACCGCTTGACCGCGAGTGTTCTGATGCCCAACTTTGTTACAATATTGACCCTTCTACTACTTCCAAATCAGATCGAATACATAAAGTACTAAATCAAATTCGGTGCTCTCATCTTAATAATGAAGAGAAAAAAGTTCTATTAGAATGCTGTTCTGAATTCACAGATATTTTCCATTTAGAAGGCGAACCTCTAACATATACTAACGCAATTGAACATACTATAAACACAGGTGATGCGCCGCCCATCCACGTTAAATCGTACCGCTTCCCTGAATGCCATAAGGAAGAAGTAGACTCTCAAATTCGTAAAATGTTAGAACAAAATATCATCCGACCCTCTGTTCCGCCTTGGAGTGCCCCAGTGTGGGTTGTCCCCAAAAAAATGGACGCGTCTGGTAAGAAAAAATGGAGAATCGTTATAGATTATCGTAGACTCAATGATGTTACCGTTTCAGAATCTTACCCTTTGCCACTCATTTCGGATATTCTCGATCAGTTAGGTCATTCTAAATACTTTAGCACTCTAGATCTTGCAAGCGGTTTTCACCAAATAAAAACTTCACCTCAAGATGCCCCTAAGACAGGCTTTACGATTAGCACTAACTCAAGTATATCCGGACATTATGAATTTACTAGAATGCCTTTTGGAGTAAAAAACGGACCTGTAACGTTTCAGCGACTCATGAACGCCGTTTTATCAGGCCTACAAGGTCTCCACTGTTATGTTTATCTAGACGACTGTATTGTGTATAGCCAAAATCTACAAGATCATATGTTAAAACTACGACTCGTATTTGACCGATTTCGCGAACACAATCTCAAACTCCAACCAGATAAATGCGAATTCCTTAGGCACGAAGTTACATACCTCGGTCACATCATCACCGACAAAGGTGTATCTCCAAATCCTGAAAAGGTCAAAGCCGTATCAGAATTTCCAATCCCAACGACTCCTAAAGAAATAAAATCATTTTTAGGTCTTATTGGTTATTATCGTAGATTCATAGAAAACTTCTCTAAAATCACTAAACCACTAACCTCATTATTGAAGAAAGACGCTATTTTTCATTGGGATAAAGAACAACAACACGCATTCGAATTTTTAAAAGAAAAGCTAGTTACTGCTCCTCTACTTCAGTACCCAGACTTCTCTCAACCTTTCAACGTCACTACCGACGCCAGTAATTACGCCGTAGGTGCGATTTTATCTCAAGGTCCCATTGGTAAGGATAAACCTATAGCATATGCGTCCCGCACACTTAACAAACCTGAAGGCAATTATTCAACTACTGAAAAAGAACTCTTAGCTATTTTGTTCGCTGTAAAAACATTTAGACCTTACTTATATGGAAATAAATTTAAAATAGTAACTGATCATAGACCTCTCGTATGGTTATTCAATGTCAAAGATCCAGGTAGTAGACTCATCCGTTGGCGTCTCAAACTCGAAGAATACGACTATGAAATTGTTTATAAACAAGGCCGCTTAAATTCCAACGCCGACGCTCTATCTCTTTGTCCAGTTACCGCTATCAACATAAATAATTTAAATAACTCTTCTTATGAAAAATACTTCAAGGATCAATTCACAAAAAATATTCCAACCTCTGATACCTCTATCGAAGAATGCAATCAAAGTTTACATTTGACAAAATCAAATACAATTGCATGTCCCGTCTCTTTAGACTTTGACTACTCTATACCGCATTGCGAAGAAATACTTTCTCAATTAGATGATTCAGCTGATTTGCTAAACTCTGAACGCGAACCATTTACAATACGTCATATTAATTGTAGAAATAAGGATTACTACTTTTTATTCACTAAGGTGTATCATTACGAACAAACTAACTTCAGAGATATTTATAATTTACTAATTAAACTTAGAAATATTTTGATTGACTGTCCTAACGTTAACAATCTCGCATTACCAGACTTTTCTGACCCTTTCTCAAAAAATATTACTTATACTAAGATTTATAACATGATCTCATATATATTTCACAATACAAATATTAAAATCCAAATTTACAAAAACCAACTCATTTACCCAACTCCTATTGAAGTTCCAAAAATACTAAAGGAGAACCACGACTCTCCTATCGCTGGTCACCCAGGATCACAACGAATGTACAAGAGAATTAAAGCCAGTTATTACTGGAAAGGAATGCGTTCCGACATAGAAACCTACGTTAAGAAATGCAAACTATGCCAAATCAACAAACCTCTAAGAAAATCAAATAAAGCTCCTATGGAAATTACATCTACCTCTACAAGGCCATTTGAAAGGTTAGCTCTAGATATTGTAGGTCCCTTGCCCGACGCCGGTTTCCAAAAATTCAAATTCATCTTAACCCTACAAGACGACTTAACGAAATTTACTAGTGCCTTTCCCATGGTCTCTGCAACTAGTGAAGAAATAGCCCGAAATCTCGTACACTTTATGTCACTATTCGGCTTTCCTAAAACAATTCTAACCGACCTAGGCACCTGTTTCACACCTGACTTGTTTAAACAACTAACAGAAATTTTAAAAGTTAAAGCTTTATTTACAACTCCTTACCATCCTCAAACAAACGGAGCCCTTGAGCGCTCACATGCTACCTTGAAAGAATATCTTAAATCATTTGTAAACGAAAATCAAAACGACTGGCACTGCTATTTATTTACTGCGATATTATCTTACAATACAACGCCTCATTGTACAACTAACTACACACCTCACGAATTATTATTCGGTTATAAACCTTCTATCCCGAGCTCGCTTTATGAGACTCCCAACAACACCACTTATAACGAATACATCCGTGCTTTGCAGTATAGGATGCGATTTAGTCGCGAAAAAGCTATCGAAAATATAATTAGTAGTAAAGAAAAATCGAAACAATACTATGATACTAACTCACGTGAAACTACATATAAAGTAGAAGATCTGGTGTACATAAGACACCATCATAGATTACGTAAAGCTCTCTCGCCGATTTGGAAAGGCCCATACAAAATTGTCAAAATACATAACAAACATAACGTCACTTTATTAGTAGGTCGCAAAAACATTAAATATCATACTAATGAAATCAAACCAGCAACTTCTTAATTTATCATAATATCTAAAATCTAAATAAAATGTTATTATAATTATCATAAAAATAAATTAAACCAACGATTAAACTTAAATCAAATTCCAATCATGCAAAAACTCGTTCCCACATACGTAACTTCATTTCGCTGTAAATCAACGCTGACTTATATTTCTTTCCAGAATGCTGTGTTGTCATGGCATCGCTTGCCGCAGCCACGCCGACTCGAATATCATTCATATTTCTCACAGTCCAGGAATTTATTTTGAACCAACTACGCATATATCTTTTTATAACGATAATTGGAAAATCGTAACACACATTGAACTAGTATCATTACAACCCTATCTCGATAAAATACAAAATCTTTTGCAAAATACTCTCCGACTCTGCAATAAGATCCAGTTACAGGATCTAAGCTCCTGCAAAGATATCTCGACATCTATCGAAGTTTTAATTCAATCTAACTACGTCAAACTACAATCTCTATCACACATTATTGCAGAACGACCAACGATTAAAGTAAAAAGATCCTTAGAGTTCGGAGGTGAAATTCTAAAGTTTTTCTTCGGCACATTAGACGCAGATGACGCGAGAAAATATGATGCTGCTATAGAATCTTGTAAGAAAAGTGAATCGGAAATGTTCCATCTAATGAGAGACAACATTCACGTCGTAAAATCTACTATTAATAATTTTAACACAACGATCTCGAAACTAAATCAAAACGAAATTAAACTCAATTCTCAAATAAATAAAATTAACGAAATATTCTCACAAATATCAAAAACTGATAATATCTTAACATACACGTCTCATTTAAACATTCTACTTAACATTATAGAAGGCTCATTGTTAACGATTTCTAACATATTAGATACCACTCTAAATTCTATCTTATTTTCTAAGGTTAATATCTTACACCCTAGCGTAATGAGTCCCTTAAACCTTTATAATGAATTATTCAAACATAGTTTTAGGTACGTGTCGTAGGGGTACTGACAGTGCCGGACGGCACAGTAATGAGTCCAGTATACGGTGTAGTATATTTTATTAACGACACAATTACACTAAGTACATACACAAGAAGGAGAAGATACAGAGAACACAAAAGCGTAGGCAAAGCGGTAGAAAAGCACAACACAAGGTTAAGATCGCGGCAATAAATCTGCGCGTGCGCAAGTCGACTACAGAGCGATACAAGCTTCGCGTTGGGTGACAGATAGCGACTGAAGGCGGCCGGCAGCGGTCGGCCCGCGTAGCCGAGCTACCTGGCTATTACACAATAGCGGACGGCATATGTGACGTCATTTCGACGACAAGCGATTACGCCCGACTGCGTTTGTGTAAATATTATAATTATGAGTTGTGTTGTGAATGTATGATTTTTGGGTGTATTTGTGTGCTGTATGAAAGTGTGTAATATAATATGTAAATAGTTATGATAAGATAATTAATATTGTGTAGGTGTGTTTTGTAAATAGATAAATAATATAAACTAATATACGTAAATATAGTCGGGACACCTACAACACTCCCCTCCAGAGACCTACTAGGGTCGATAATAATCGGGAAACCGAACTCTTCTCCCGGATCGAGTCGTCCGCTGTTGAGGTGGTTCTGGGTCGGGATCGGGATCGGGAATGTTCAAGGTAGAACGCTGGTTTGTTGGAACGTCAGACGACAGTATATAGGCTGGCTTAAGGCGGTCTATCGTTACTGTCGTATCTTTGTTCGAGACGCGAATGACGAACGTTTTTGCACCTCTCTTGAGCACTTCGTGTGGTCCAGTGTATGCTGGTTGAAATGAGCCACGTAGCACTTCTTCCCGAAGGAATACGTGGCTACATGTTGCCAGATTTTTAAACACGAAGGCTCTGTGGTTGGAGTGGTGCTGAGGTGGAACGGGTCGTACTTTCTCGGCGAAAGTCTTCATTCGAGCTGAGAACTCGGTTATATCGGTGGTGTAGTAAGCGACGTCGTGCCCGAAGAATTCGCCTGGCAGACGAAGCGGCTCACCGTACACCAACTCAGCTGAAGAAGACTGGAGGTCTTCTTTGAAGGCGCATCTTACGCCGAGAAGCACGAGAGGGAGAGACTCGGTCCAGTTGACGTCAGCGTGGCAGGTGATTGCTGCCTTCAACTGTCGGTGGAAGCGCTCCACCAAGCCGTTGCACTGTGGGTGGTAAGCAGTGGTCCTCCGATGATCGAAACCGATGGACCTGGACAGTTGTTGAAACAACGCCGACTGGAATTGTCCGCCTCGATCGGTAACGATCTCGGTAGGACAACCGTACCTTGCCACCCAACAGGAGATGAACGCTTTGGCCACTGTTTCGGAGGTGATGTCGGCAATAGGCACAGCTTCAGGCCATCGCGTAAAGCGATCGACGGCTGTGAGGCAATACCGAAAATCACCAGCAGGAGGTAGTGGGCCGATCAGGTCCAAATGGACATGCTTGAAACGCGCTGAAGGTAAGACGTGCGTACCGAGCGGTGAGGCTACGTGTCTGGTTACCTTCGCGCGCTGGCAAGTCAAGCATGCTTTGGCCCATTCTCGACAATCCTTTCGCACCAGTGGCCAAACGAAGCGTTGCGCGACGAGTTTGGCTGTCGCGTTTGCACCTGGATGGCTGAGCGAGTGAAGGCAGTCAAAGACCTGCCGACGCAGTTGTTGCGGAACGAAGGGCCTGGGTGTCGGTGTACTGACGTCGCAGTACAAAATAGTACGACTCCCAGGTACGCTCGTCTGGACTAGGCGAAGAGAGCTATCGCCTGTAAGGTGGTTTTGGAGTTCAGGGTCGGAAAGTTGTAATTTGGCCATCACTTCAAAGTCGGCGGGCATCTGCAACTCATCTACGCGCGATAGGGTATCCGCAACTACGTTATCTCTACCGGCGATGTGGACGATGTCCGAGGTGAATTGCGAGATGAAATCCAGGTGCCTATACTGACGCGGCGAACAGTTACTTTTCCGCTCGTGGAAAGCGTAACATAGCGGCTTATGGTCAGTATAGACTGTGAAGTGAGTGCCTTCCAACATGTGCCTGAAGTAGCGTATGCTCTCGTAAATAGCAAGGAGCTCGCGGTCGTACGGTGAGTATTTCACCTGTGACGGGCTCAACTTGCGAGAGAAAAACGCTAACGGCTGCCAACCTTCCTTTTTGAGCTGCTGAAGTACCCCCCCAATCGCGGTTTCGGAGGCATCCGTAACTAACCCCAACTTGGCTTGCGAATCGGGATGAGCCAGAAGGGCTGCATCTGCAAGGCTTTTCTTGCAATCGCTGAAGGCTTTGAGTGCGTCTCCTTCTATGACCACCGGGTGAGAAGCTTTGACCGAACCAGATAACAAGGCATTCAGCGGGGCTTGAATTTGGGCAGCGTTAGGTAAGAATCGCCTATAAAAATTGACCATCCCTAAGAATCGTCTAAGCTCCCTGACGGTTCTTGGTGGGGGGAAACTGCTGATTGCTTCTACCTTGCTACCCAGTGGTTTTGTGCCGCTCTCAGAGATGTGGTATCCGAGGAATGTGACTTCGGATACGCCGAAAACGCACTTGGCAGGGTTGATGAGGACGCCGTAGTCTTTCATACGGGTGAAAAGTAGGCGCAAGTGGTCTTCGTGGTCGCGTGGCGTTTTGCTGAAAACGAGGAAGTCGTCCAAATAGGGATAGCAAAATTCGAAGCCACGTGTCATCTCGTCCACGAATCTCTGAAAGGTCTGGCCGGCGTTTCGTAACCCGAAGGTCATAAAAGGGAACTCGAAGAGACCGAAGTTATGGCTGTTTTCGGAATGTCCTCCTTTGCCGTAGGAATCTGGTTGTATGCTTTGACCAGATCGATCACCGAAAAAAATTTACAACCGGACAGACTTTGTGAAAAATCGTGTATGTGACGAATTGGGTACTGATCGGGTATTGTACGCGCGTTTAACTGTCTGTAATCGCCGCATGGTCGCCATCCGTTGTCCTTTTTAGTAGTGAGATGTAAAGGAGATGACCATGGGCATCAGACGGACGTGCAGTTCCGTTGGCTAACATAATTTCGAATTCCTGTTTGGCGATTTTTAGTTTGTCCGGTGCAAGACGGCGGGGAGAGCATGCTATAGGTGGCCCGGGTGTAGTGCGTATGTAGTGTTTTGTGTTATGTTTGACGATACCCGGAGTACCAGCAGGGCGTGTTAGCTCCGGATATTCAGCCAAGATAGCGTGATAGTTACTGTCGCCACCTGTCATTATTTTGATGCTAGAAATAAGCTTACTATTGATAGCGTTAGTATTTAAGCAAGCTATAGTGCTGACACTGGTAAGGTTATCGATTAACCTTTGCTGGCTGACGTCCACCGTGAGTCGGTAATGTGATAAAAAATCAACGCCTATGATGGCCTTCGTGACGTCAGCGACAACGAAACGCCACGGAAAATCGCGGCGTAGGCCTAAATTGAGGTTCAATTGGAGGTATCCGTAGGTATCGATAACCGTACCATTGGCAGCAGTGAGTTGATAGCTAGTCTTGGCACGCCGTTCACACAAGTTAGCAACAGGATATACACAAATGTCACTTCCGGTGTCTATGAGAAAGTCTATGTTGTTGCTGCGGTCCTTGATGAAGAGGCGACCCGTGGAGGTGTGGCAGTCGTGAGTCGCCATCACCGACTGCCCGTTGGGTTTCCCGCCTCGTAGTCGCAGGGTCGCAAGCACTTCCGCGCCTCGGCACCGTGTTTGCTGTGATACCAGCAAATAGGGTACTTGCGGTAGTGTGACTGCGACCGGCGTGATGATGAGCGGCTGCGTTGTCGTCCATGTCCACGTTCGCGTGACCGTGGTCGGTGGTGCGCCTGCATAGTCAGGGCGCTGACCTGCCGCGTGAGCTTCGCCACTTGTCGAGTCAGCTGCTCCATTTGTGATGACGCGAACGATGACGATGGTGGAGGTGGTGGTGACGTCGCGGCTGCCGCAACGTGATATGGTGGTGTTGCTATCTCGTGGACACGATCAGCGAGCTCGGCGAGTGCGTCCAGTGGGAGCGTCGGCTGCGATGCTACTATCGGCTGCAACGATGTAGGTAGGCGACTGGTCCAGATGGTTCGCAGGAAGTCTTCTGGGATTTCCGGTCCCGCGAGGTGTTGGAGGTGACGCAAGAATTGTGACGGTTTGCGGGTACCAAGCTGTTCGTGCGTCAACAATTGTTTCACCTTGTTCCCGCGGGATGCCGACAACCTTTTGATCAGCTCCTCCTTCAGCCGCTGGTAATCGGGAGGACCTGTGAGTACATCCTCGACCTCGGCGGCATATTGACGATCAAGGCTGGCCAAGATATGATAAAATTTTGCCGTGTCGTCTGTCACTCGCATGATGGCAAATTGTCCTTCCACCTGTGCGAACCATATAGCGGGTTTTTCAGGCCAAAACGGGGGTATCCTGACATGTAGTGGCGGTGGTGGTGTATTGGGAGGCGCAGGCTTGGCCGGTGACGCCATCTTAATATTGCGACGCGGCCGTGTGGTTACCTGCGAACGCGCCGTGTCTGATCCGCTTGATTCCAACATCTGTTTCTCTGGGGTGTTCTTTGTTGGGGTCACCAGTTTAGGTACGTGTCGTAGGGGCACTGACAGTGCCGGACGGCACAGTAATGAGTCCAGAATACGGTGTAGTATATTTTATTAACGACACAATTACACTAAGTACATACACAAGAAGGAGAAGATACAGAGAACACAAAAGCGTAGGCAAAGCGGTAGAAAAGCACAACACAAGGTTAAGATCGCGGCAATAAATCTGCGCGTGCGCAAGTCGACTACAGAGCGATACAAGCTTCGCGTTGGGTGACAGATAGCGACTGAAGGCGGCCGGCAGCGGTCGGCCCGCGTAGCCGAGCTACCTGGCTATTACACAATAGCGGACGGCATATGTGACGTCATTTCGACGACAAGCGATTACGCCCGACTGCGTTTGTGTAAATATTATAATTATGAGTTGTGTTGTGAATGTATGATTTTTGGGTGTATTTGTGTGCTGTATGAAAGTGTGTAATATAATATGTAAATAGTTATGATAAGATAATTAATATTGTGTAGGTGTGTTTTGTAAATAGATAAATAATATAAACTAATATACGTAAATATAGTCGGGACACCTACAATAGTAATCAAATTAATAAGAAACAAGATTTTCCTATTCCCTTAGACATTCAAACTATACATAATTTAATTGATATTTCAGACCTTAACTCTTACTATTATAATAACAAAATCATTTTCGTATTACAAATACCCTTAATAACACCTGACATGTTCACGGTTTACAAAAACATATCATTGCCTACTCCACATGATGAGTCACACAGCACTTTTGCGCTGATTCAACCTTCATATTCATACATTGCTCTGAGTGACGATAGATTACGATATGTTATGTTAGACAATCTTGATAAATGTAAAATTGTAAGCAAAAACTACTCTATTTGTGAATTAATTACGATATATTCTTGTATAAGTAATCCAAGCTGTGAATCTAAATTATTAACCGAAGTAACATTGTCGTTACCCCAAGAATGTAATACCAAAATACTGTATGGCGATATTGATATTTGGCAAAAATTAGAGAATAATAAGTGGATATTTGTACAGTCACATATAAACAAACTAACTGTTCGATGTGACGATGACGTAACTGATTATTCAATTGTAGGTACAGGAATCGTAAAGTTAACGCCAAATTGTATTGGCTATGCAAAAACAATTCAATTAATACCAACTAGCTCTTATTCGTTTAAAATAAAATCTCCACTAGATATAAGTTTCGATATTACTTCTGATGACTGTTGTAAAAAGGACATATTCAATAAAAGTTTACCACTATTATCACCAATCTCTTTAAGTAAAATCAATTTGGATTCTTTGAAATACGCAACTCATCAAATGGACAATTTAGAACAAGAGTTAAATAACTTAGAACAACAATCGCATTTTATTAAATATGGACCTTATTATTCTTCATTTACGATCTTTATAATCATTTGTATATTCTTATATTTTATCTATAAAATTTATAATTATTTTGTTTGTAAAAATCAAAAGAACTCAGGATGTTGTGTCCAGATATTCAATAAATGTTATAACAATAAATCTATAAAAAATAAATCTAAAATGTCAACATCTCGTCGCCTCAGTGCTTGTTTGGCCTATCTGCACTCGAGCAAATTTTACAGGAGACGTTTTTTTTGTTTTATTTATTAAATAACGTTTAATTTTTTAATTTGATACTTAATATAAATACACGAGCTACCCACAAATTGATTTATAAAGAAATAATATACAATAGTTTATGATTCTAGCGTATTTTACATGTTTTGTGTGACGATAGGTCAAACGTGCACTAAAAATTTTTCGGATGTTTACTTTTTTTTTTTTTTTTTTTTTTTTTTTTTTTTCAGTTGGAGGAAATCACCGGATCCCCGCCCGCCCCGCGGGCGGGGTATGTAGGAGTTGAACCTCACTAAAACCTCCAACCGCTCACACTCAGCGTCCGAACCCCGGCTGAGGCCAGAACCCAGCACGGGGTTTTGTGGGACGGCGCGACGCGTAACGCTCTCGGCACACTTTTCCGTCACGCCGTCCCCGGACGCCGAACCGGCAGCCGCCGGCGATACGGCCACCGGCTCTCTCGGTCGGCGGGCTATCCGAAGCCCGCCAAGATGGCTGGACCGCGTGTCACCCTCCCACGGAATACCCCGCTGGGTCAGAACCAGCGTGGGTCGGGGAGCGCGGTCCGCCATCCTCCGGATGCTCTGACGCAAGGGCGTGCTGAGCGAGACACGACACCTTCTTGGGTCCCCGCTCGCACTCACATGCGTTGGGGACCCGAAACTCTTAAGGGGCCAGATTCCGGGCGAGATCCCGGTTCCGGCCCCTTGCTCGACGGCGGCGGGTTGTTGCGGGGCGGAGAGAAGAATAAATTCTCTCCCTCGCACTCCCCGCCACCCTCTTCTGCGAGATGGTGGACTCGCAGAAGTCGAGCATCGCCTTCCAGGACTCGCCACTCTCGAGCATCGACGCCACGACGCCCGGGAGTGACAAGTCCGGTCCTATTTGTCGGACCAGGACACACCGCTGCTGCTCCCATGCGGGGCAGACAGCGAGCGTATGCTCCGGTGTGTCCTGGTCACATCCTATACAGTGATGGCACCTCGTCGTCGGCTCCACCTGAATGCGGTGCAGATACCTCCCGAAGCACCCGTGCCCGGTCAGCATCTGCACCGCCCAAAAGGTGAGGCGTCCTTCGCCACGACCCACCCAATTCTTTAGGACGGGGCGGATCGCCTCGACGGTCCGTAGACCCCAAGTGGGGTTAGCGATACGTCGCTCCCACGACTCCATCACGGACCGCCGAGATTGGGCCTTCCGATCCCGAACAGCTTCCCGCAGGGGACGCACTACGCCCCGGGCCCGGAGGTCGCATCGCCAACGATAATCGTCGGCGAGCGCCTCCGCCTCCAACTCCCAGGGCGGCGTCCCCGCCAGCACGCACGCCGCCTCAAACGCGACGGTGCGGTACCCGCGGATGACCCTGATGGCTACGATGCGCTGTGGCCGGCGCAAGTATCGGGCAAAAATTGCCCGAGTACGAGGCTCGGCCCAAACGGGCGCACCGTACAGGGCCATCGAGCGCACCACCCCCGCGTAGAGGCGGCGCACTGCGTGGCTGGGTCCCCCGATGTTCGGAAGCAACCGACCAAGATGGCCGGCCGTCCTCACAAGTCGAGGGACCAGCTGCTCGAAGTGGGTCCGGAAGGTCCAACGGCTGTCCAGCACGAGGCCGAGGTACCTGAGATGCACCCCGACCTCAATTCGGACGCCTCCAACTATGACGTGGGCGTCGACGGGCGGCACCGCCCTTGCCCTGTGAAACCACAGGGCCTGGGACTTATGCAGCGCCACGTCGAGGCCCAGCCTCCTGATTCTGCCGACGACGAGGGCCACCCCCGCTGTGGCAAGACGGGCAGACTCTCTGTGGTCGTCCCCCCGGGCCACGACCAACGTGTCGTCTGCGTAACAAACGACGCTAAGGCCCGGGAGGAGGGCGCCCCTCAGCACCCAGTCGTACCCGATATTCCACAGGAGGGGTCCAAGAACGGACCCCTGCGGAACACCGCGCACGACCTGGAACCGGTGCAAGGTCCCACCGTACCCGGTACATTCGACCGACCTGGCCTCCAGGTAGGAGCCGATCAGTCGGCGGAGATAGAGGGGCACTCCATGCCTCTCCAGTGCCCCCCCAATCACGGACCAGGGCAGGGTGTTAAAGGCATTGGCGATGTCGAGCGACACCGCCAAGGCCACCCCACCCTGGGAGACGGCCTCCTCCGAGAGGGCCCGGACACGCAGAATTGCATCTACGGTCGAACGACCCTCCCGGAAGCCGTACTGCTCCGCCGACAGATCGGGTCCAACCCCGACCAGGCGCTGAACGATGCGGGCGGCCAGAACGCGTTCCAGCAATTTGCCCACCTCGTCCAGCAGCACGATGGGACGGTAACCGGCGGCTGAGTCCACCGGGCGCCCCTCCTTACGTAGGAGGACCAGTCTGCCCGTCCTCCAGAGCGAGGGAAACCGTCCCGACTCCAGGCATGAATTGTACAGCCTCAGGAGTCGGTCCCCTAGGGCATTGAGGGCCAAGGCTAGGACCCGGCCGTGGATGCCGTCCGGGCCGGGCGCCGTGTCTTTTCTACTCATTCTGACCACGGCTTCATGGAGCTCATCCTTCGTGATGTGAGGCACCTCAGCAGTGGCTTCACCGCCGGTGTGATCCGGCGGTTCACCCATAGCAGGCGGAATAAATCCGTCCTGCTCCTGCGGGAACAACGTCGAAACGATGTCCCGCAGCTGCTGAGGCGGGAGACGCTCAGTCAGGGGAGGCGCCCACGGGCGCAGCTTGCCACGCACCGCTTTATACGGGCGCCCCCACGGATCATCGTCGAGCGTCTCCAAGAGTGACTCCATGTACCTCTCCTTGGCCTGCTTGATGGCCAGCTGCATGGCGCTCCTCGCTTCAGCGTACTCGCCATACAGCCGGGCCTCCTCCTCCGCGAACGCGACGGGATCGTCACGGCGCGCGAGGATGCGGCGGCGATGTCGGGCGCACCGGCGCCTCGCCCGGACGCATACAGCACGAAGCTGCGCTATCTCGGGCGACCACCAGTACGCCGACCTGTTAGGAGGCCGGGGGCCGACCCGGGGCATCGAAGCATCACTAATGCGATGCATCGTGTCCCGGAGCCATTGCGCCTCGACCTCCACGTCCACTGGGTGTGGACGCATAGGCGTCCACGCCGCCACCGTGGAGGCTTCCACCAAGCGCTCCTTGTCCAGGAGCTTCAATGCCCACCTGGGGAATGACCGGGGCGCAGTCCCACGGGCGACCGCGGTTGTCGTGGGGGCGGAAAGATCGAACCGGATATACCGGTGATCCGATAGCGATTCCGCCCCCACCAGCACCTCCCAACCGCGGATGCGTTGTGCGATGACAGGGCTCGCGAACGTCACGTCCACGATGGACTCGCCCCGCCACCGCACGCAAGTCGCGATCGACCCTCTGTTCAAGACACAGAGTCCGGCCGCGACCGCCCACTCCTCCAATCGCCTACCCCGAGGTTCGGTGCGGGGGCAACCCCAAGCGACTGACTTCGCATTGAGGTCCCCCGCCAGTATCACAGGACGGGGAGCGGAGCGCTGAGTAATCGCTCCGAGCCCGTCCAGGAACTGCTCGAACTCGAGAATAGGTCGATTTGGAGAGAAATACGCCCCGATCACGACGGTATCTTCCATCATCGCCGCGACGAACCCTGGTCCCTTGGCCACCATTACCAAGGGCGGGATCGCCGCGGCTCTCCTTACGTGGATGGCCGCCAAGCCGCACTCGTCCCCGAACCAGCACTCATCTGCTGGGGGAACAAAGTACGGCTCCGCGACCACCGCTACGTCAATGGACCACTCCGCCATGCTCTGGACCAACATGTCCTGAGCCCTGGCGGAGTGGTTCAAATTTCCTTGGAGGAAGCGACGGGTGTAGTCCATTATTGTTGAACCACATCCATCGCTCCCTCCCCTCCTCCATCGCCCCCGCCATCGGGCGCACTAGGCGCCACGGCGGGGTCTGAAACGTCGGCCGGTACTCCCCCGGCCGACTTCTTCTGTTGGCGCCGCTTCATCTTGCGGCGCCTGTTACGCTCCGTGTTACCACCAGACGGGGAGCAAGCCTTGCCCCCCGCCCGGTGATCGGCCCTGCGACCGGCCGCGGCGCACAGCGCGCAGTGCGGCGCGGCCGAGCACACGGCCGCTTTGGCCCTCTTGGCACCCCGCTTTACCACCTCCGTCCAGCCCTCATCCATGTTGGATGGGGGTGGAGGAAGCGGGCGGGGCTGGGGCGCTGGCACCGCAGCCGGTGTGCCGTCGCCGCTCTTCTTCTTCTTGTTCTTCTTCCGGGTCGGAGCCGACTCCGGACCCGGTAGAAGTCCAACCGGTTGGGTGGGAGCTGCAGGAGCGACAGGAGCGACCGGAGGTGGAGCGGATGTGGCAGCACCACTCAGGGCCGCCACAATGCCCCTGAGTTCGGCAATCTGCTTGCCGAACTCCTCCGCCAACTCCCGCCTGATGCAGGCAACCATCTCCTCCCGAGACTCCGCCTGCTGTGCCCTGGCCCGTGGTGACGCGAGTCGCCGCGGAGGCAGCCACTCGTCGTTGGCCTCCTTGTTGGCCCGCAGCGCTCTGGTGCTGCTTGGCTGCGCAACCGGCGGTGTAGGCCGCGCCCTTCGCGAGCCACTCGCTGCCGCACTGGTCCCCGGTCCCTGGGTCTCGAGGGCCACCAGCTTCTCCTTGAGGAGAGCCACTTCTGCCCTCGACCTCTCCAGTTCCGTGCGCTGCGCCGCGTCCCGACTGATGGCCGCTGAGACCACAGGCATAATCCTCTCGGTCTCATCGGCCACCTGCCGCCACCACCGCGCGTAGGTCGGGCGCAGCCTGATGGTCCTGGTTAAGGCCGCAGCAGCGGCCTGGCGCCTTATCGTCTCCAGGACGACGACGGGGCTCTCTGAGAGCTCCCCGTCAGTCGCCTGAGCCGAGACGAACGATCCCACTGAGGGCGCCGGTGAGGCGGAGGTCCCCCTGGGATCCTTTCTGGTCTCTGCAGTGGTGGCAGTGGCTCGCCTCGTGGGTCCTCGCGGCGTCTCCTCTTCAGAGGAGGCGGACGAAGGCCCAGTGCTTTCCGAGGTCCGGCGCGTCGCGGTCTTCCGCTTGCGCCGGCCCCTCCCACCCTGCTCGACAGAGCGGGCATCACTCGCGACAGTACTCGCGCGCGATGCCCGCCCCGACCCTACGCCAGTGGCATTCTCCGTCACAGGGGCCTGGTCGCCTACCCCTGTGCGGGCTTCGGTGATGGACTCAACGTCCATCACTCACCGAGAGGTCGGAGGGAGTAATCGCACCAGTGCGATTACTCCCGGGCACCCAACCTAACGGCCGCTCTCCCGTTGCTGCTTTGGCACCACCCGGGGACCACGTGCGGGGTCAGCCTTCAAAGAAGGTGGTCGAGCCCACGGACGTCAGCAACGGGGGGCCCCCTCGGATGTTTACTTACAACAAACGTGCACTGAAGATTGACCAAAGGATTGTGATAATTTTCCGTGCTTGTTTGTGCTAAGTGCTAATATTGTTGATACAGGATGTAAGTTTTTAATTAGTATAAGTTTTACTGCCGATTTCGCTTGTTCCGTTATGTATATTATTTTAAAATATGACCAACTTCTCGATTTTTGATTGATGGGTTTTTTGCGCTTGAAGCGTCCTGGTGAGTATTTTGTCTGTAGATGAAGGTCAAGGTCTGATGATGGAGCTGGAAGGTGGCAACAGAAACTCTGTTAATAAGCAAGATAACCTCATCGTGTTTAGACTCTAATGAAGCGTCTTGATGAGTTAATTGCATAGACATGAATGTCAAGGTCTGATGATGGAACTGGAAGGTGGCCACAGGAAATCCGTCACTAAGCAAGATAACCTCATCGTGTTTAGGCTCTAATGAAGCGTCCTGGTGAGTACTTTGTCCCTAGATGAATGTCAAGGTCTGATGATGGAGCTGGAAGGTGGTTACAGGAACTCTGTCAATAAGCAAGATAACCTCATCGTGTTTAGGCTCTAATGAAGCGTCTTGATGAGTTCTTTGCATAGACATGAATATCAAGGTCTAATGATGGAACTGGAAGGTGGCCACAGGAACTCCGTCATTACGCAAGATAACCTCATCGTGTTTAGGCTCTTATGAAGCGTCCTGGTGAGTACTTTGTCCCTAGATGAATGTCAAGGTCTGATGATGGAACTGGAAGGTGGCCACAGGAACTCCGTCATCACGCAAGATAACCTCATCGTGTTTAGGCTCTAATGAAGCGTCCTGGTGATTACTTTGTCCCTAGATGAATGTCAAGGTCTCATGATGGAGCTGGAAGGTGGCTACAGGAACTCCGTCATTACGCAAGATAACCTCATCGTGTTTAGGCTCTTATGAAGCGTCCTGGTGAGTACTTTGTCCCTAGATGAATGTCAAGGTCTGATGATGGAACTGGAAGGTGGCCACAGGAACTCCGTCATCACGCAAGATAACCTCATCGTGTTTAGGCTCTAATGAAGCGTCCTGGTGAGTACTTTGTCCCTAGATGAATGTCAAGGTCTGATGATGGAGCTGGAAGGTGGTTACAGGAACTTCGTCAATAAGCAAGATAACCTCATCGTTTTTAGGCTCTAATGAAGCGTCTTGATGAGTTCTTTGCATATACATTTATCTTGCTTATTAACAGAGTTCCTGTAACCACCTTCCAGCTCCATCATCAGACCTTGATATTCATGTCTTTGCAAAGAACTCATCAATACGCTTCATTAGAGCCTAAACACGATGAGATTATCTTGCTTAATGACGGAGTTCCTATTGCCACCTTCCAGCTGCATCATCAGACCTTGATATTCATGTCTATGCAAAGAACTCATCAAGACGCTTCATTAGAGCCTAAACACGATGAAGTTATCTTGCTTATTGACGGAGTTCCTGTAGCCACCTTCCAGCTTCTTCATCAAACCTTGACATTCACCTCTTCTCAAAGAACTCATCAAGACGCTTCATTAGAGCCTAAACACGATGAAGTTATCTTGCTTATTGACGGAGTTCCTGTTGCCACCTTCCAGCTCCATCATCAGACCTTGACATTCATGTATATGCAAAGAACTCATCAAGACGCTTCATTAGAGCCTAAACACGATGATGTTATCTTGCTTAATGACGGAGTTCCTATTGCCACCTTCCAACTGCATCATCAGACCTTAATATTCATGTCTATGCAAAGAACTCATCAAGACGCTTCATTAGAGCCTAAACACGATGAGGTTATCTTGCTTATTGACAGAGTTCCTGTAGCCACCTTCCAGCTCCATCATCAGACCTTGACATTCATTTAGGGACAAAGTACTCACCAGGACGCTTCATTAGAGCCTAAACACGATGAGGTTATCTTGCTTATTGACAGAGTTCCTGTAGCCACCTTCCAGCTCCATCATCAGACCTTGACATTCATGTATATGCAAAGAACTCGTCAAGACGCTTCATCAGAGCCTAATCACGATGAGGTTATCTTGCTTATTGACAGAGTTCCTGTAGCCACCTTCCAGCTCCATCATCAGACCTTGACATTCATGTCTATGCAAAAAACTCATCAAGACGCTTCAGTAGAGCCTAAACACGATGAGGTTATCTTGCTTATTGACGGAGTTCCTGTTGCCACCTTCCAGCTTCATCATCAAACCTTGATATTCACCTCTTAAAGAACTCATCAAGACGCTTCATTAGAGCCTAAACACGATGAGGTTATCTTGCTTATTGACGGAGTTTCCGTAGTCACCCTCCAGCTTCATCATCAGATCTTGATTAAGATCAAGGATCCTATATTCAAGATCCAGGATGCAGAATCCAACATCCGGATCCAGGATCCACAGTACAGAACAATTTACAAACAGATTTCGAAAACTCGAATTTTATTTATTTGTATGGAAAACGGGCGTGATACTTGTCTTAACCTGACAATTGGTTTAAAGTTTTTAAATAGAACACCCTGTTTGAAATTCAACTGAGTCAACGGTTAATTAAAAAAATACGTATTTCTCTATTTTTAGCTATGTCTGCTCATCTTTGCTTTTATGATTTGTTGAAGAAATACTTTTAAAATGATATTCAATCAAATTTATGAAAAAAAAACATAATTTAATAAACTATTTCTCATTTTTTATTGTGATTTCATGCGTATCTCACTGTGTTTCGAACTACTGTGACGTCATACAAAATGGCGGATACGGCGCTACGCCGGCTGTGATTGGTCAATTGAGATGCGATACAACAAACAAGCACTGAAATTTTTAAAAACTACCGATACAGCAAACAAGCACGGAATTTTCGTTAAGTGCCGTGTTGAGAAAAAAATTTAAATGAGATTTTTATTGCTTTAGAATTTAAAATTTTAAAAAGTTATTTTACCAGTAGGATGGAAATTTAATTCTTTATAATACTGCATTAAAAAGTCATTTTCGTAAAAAATGTCAGATAGGCCAAACAAGCACTGGGGCGACGATCTATAGAAATGACTGAGATGTCGTCATCAGAAGACGACAAGGTATCAACTCGATCCCTGGCGATCCGTCACAACAATTATAAATCTACAGAACTTCAGAAGGATCAATTCCCTTCCAGTAGAAATTTAAACTTTTAATGATTAAGATAATTTTAATTAATACTTAGACATTATTGCTATTAAGTCCTTATTTTATAAAAAAAAAAAAAAAAATGTACTAGATTATAATTACCTTTACTTCTAATGTTTAATTCAAATCGATCTTATTTTATCATAATTTTAACTTTAATATGTTACAACGACATCGTTTAATTATTTCTAAATCTTTTGTGTCAAGTTCAGACTCTTCTATTATTTGTATAATGTTTAATTATTTTAAAATACTAATTCGAATTTAATAATCATTATTTAATATCAAAATTCAATTTTATGTTATCTTTATAATTTGTAATACATTTAGATTTAAGAAATCATTGTAAATGGCCTCTTAGCATCCAGAAAGATTTAAATCACTACGCTTCATCTTAACGAGATGAAGCTTCGTCAAAAAGGGGGAGTTGTTACAACCCTATAATCAAAGCTTAAATTGCAATGTATACAAATTTCATTTGAACGGAGTTTTCCAGTGAATTCGCAACACGACATATAAAAGCGAATTCACTGGACAATAAGTCAGTCATAATCTGGAAGTCTAAGGAGTCATACAAATTAGTAAAAGTGTAATAAAACTATAATAAACAGTGTGAATTGTGAATCGCGTTTTTTTAAAAAAGACTTTGGGGTTAGCCGCATAACAGTTCGATGGCCCTGTACGGCGCGTTCGTTTGGGCCGGACCGGGAAACCGGACAGCAACTGTTGTCCGGTTCCTGTACCGGCCGCAGCGCGTCGTAGCTATCAGGGTCATCCGCGGATACCGCACCGTCTCCTTTGAGGCGGCGTGCGTGCTGGCTGGGACGCCACCTTGGGACCTGGAGGCGGAGGCGCTCGCCGACGACTATCGTTGGCGTTGTGACCTCCGCTCTCTGGGCGTGGTGCGTCCCATCAGAGCCGCGGTACGGGACCGGAAGGCCCAATCTCGGCGGTCCGTGCTGGAGGCATGGTCGAGAAGCTTGGCCAACCCCAGCTGGGGCCTGAGGACCGTCGAGGCGATTCGCCCTGTCCTGGAGGACTGGGTGAGTCGCGGCGAGGGACGTCTCACCTTCCGTCTGGTGCAGGTGCTGACCGGGCATGGTTGCTTCGGAAAGTACCTGCACCGGATACAGGTTGAGCCGACGACGAGGTGTCATCATTGTACGAGCGACCTGTGGCCCTAGCACGAATAACTTGCGAAAATGTAATCGTATCGTTATCGAATTATATTTGTATGAGATTTGTACAGCGCCCCTATCGTACGTAAAATGAACTAAATTTGCTAGCACGAACAACATTCGTACCGTAATCGTATCGACACGTAAACGATACTCGAAACTTATAAACAATCAAATGTTATAATTGCGAGCACGAACACTGCTTTGACGTACGGTAATGTAAATTGTCGAAGGCTGGGTATCGAGTTTTATTCACTTGAAATTTGTCGGTGAGAAAGGTTTCGAAATGAGTTTAAATATAATTTTAAACGTGTTTTTGTTACTTTTAGGTAACTTTTCTAAATAATAGTGTTTTCTTATCCCTTTAGTTAGTTATTGAATACAATTTATTTTAATAAATTGCTTAAAATGCAAAGACCATCGTTGTACCAGCGTAGTCCTTTATATTATTTCATTGCTGTAAGTTTACTTGAAAATTAAGAATATTTAGGAAGGGAAGTTAAGAAGGCAGTCAATCGTGTTATATTTTTTTAAACATACTTGAACATCAACATTTTTCAATCAATTATATAAATATTGACTGATATACTTGAGATAATATTTTTTTCCAATAATTAGAACGATAAAAGCACATACACTTCCATAAATCCACCATTGTTAAATACTATAAGTAACTAAGATGACTGCTGACTAGTAACTAGTTCTCAAATTTAAATAAATCTTAAGAATAAGTACTCAATTACTAAAAAACAATGAAATACTGTCGCTCTTAGCTAGAACTAAAGTAAACATAAACAAACTTAACCTTGGCCGATATCAAGTAGATTCGTTCAGAAATATATATTTTTTTGTTATATCCAATACACTAATTTATTTCTTAGATTTTAATGTCATTTCATGTTCCTAAATACTTTTCTTCTCACGTACTGCACTTTAAATGCATTTACTGATATTTTTTTAAATAATTATTAAGGAAATTCAATTGTTTAAAAATAAAACTAAAACTTGGTTAAGTTTCCGAACGAATCATTCATTCCATATGTGATCATTTCATTCCACAAGGACAGTCTCTAGTTACGTTAGGATGACGTCACTAACGTATTCGAATCGAGCTGACGATAGTTTGCAAAATGTTGTTCGTGCTGCGGAGTATCGTCGTCCTATCGAGGGCTCGATACGTTAACGTTACGAATTCGTAAAATTTTCGTGCTTGGGCTACTGGACACGGCAGAGCATACGCTCGCTGTCTGCCTCGCATGGGAGGTGCAGCGCCGTGTCCTGGTCGCACAAGTGGGGCAGGACTTGTCGTTGCCGGGCGTCGTGGCATCGATGCTCGGCGACGACGAGTCCTGTAAAGCTATGCTCGACTTCTGCGAGTCCACCATCTCGCAGAAGGAGGCGGCGGGGCGGGAGAGGGAGAGCTCTTCCCTCCCCGGCCAACCCCGTCGCTGCCGACGTCGAGCGGGGGGCCGGCCTCGGGAGCTGTCCCGGGATCTGGCCCCCTAAGACTACCGGGTCCACCAACATCGGACCCGAGGGGTGCTGCGCTAGGCATCAGCGCGCACCCTCCGTGCCATCTATCCGGAGGATGGCAAGCCGTGCTCCCCAACCCGGGCCGGTCCTGGGCCGGCCCGGGCCGAGGGAGACCCTACATCACACGGCCCCATCTCGGCGGGCTTTAATTGGCCCGTCTACCGAGTGAGCCGGTGGTCGTTTCACCGACGGCTGCCGGTTCTACGTCCGGGGGTGACGGGGCGATACGTGAGCGACAATCGCGAACGCGTCCTGTCACCCCTACTACATCGGATGTCGAGCGTGAGAGGCGGGAGGTTTTGGTGCGTTCAACGTCGGTAAAATAGATATTGGTCTAAAATTTGTGATCTCTGTTTTAGAGCCAGATTTAAATAGGGGTATAACTTTGCTAAATTTCATTAAGTTTGGAAATACTCCTGTATCTATACAGCTATTAAAAATTTCTGCAAGTAATGGTGCGATATCACCGGAGTCGACATCGTCCGCCCAACAGAACGGGACGATCTGGGCCCGGGCATCGGTTTCGTTGCCACTCGCAGGCCCGGCTACCTGCGAGTGCCTTCCAGGGTCTACATCCATCGTAGGGGCCTGGTCGCCTACCCCTACGTGGGCATCGGTCGCATACTTCGCGCCCGCGGGCCCGGATACCCGCGAGCGCCGGGTGCCTGGAGCCGGATCGTCCGGCAAGGCATCCTTATTATTTGTACTCTCCATGTTTACGAATATAAAATCCTTTGGGTGATTACTCACACCACTTACCCAAGGTGGTGCGGTCGCTCTTTCTGGGGGGGATTTAGTCCCCCAAGGCTCGCGATTGCCTGGGTGCAGGTTATACGCCGCCTGCTGTTATAAAATTTATCCCTGCCAGACATGGTCGGAGGGGGCGGAGTATTCTTCGCCAAACTCGACCACCTCTTCAAGGACAACCTTGTCCGGCTCTACAAGGTGGAGGAACTGACCTTCCTAGGTCGCAGAGACCAAGTGTGCCTGCGACAGCAGCACCAGGGAAGGGTAAGAGCAAGGGGAAGACTTCCCGCCCCCTCCTCCCACTACCACCATAACATCCACCCAGACTGTAACGGTCGAGGCCAGGGCTTCGGCCCCTAATCTAATGGCGGAGGTCAACCAGCCTTTAAGACCTGCCGCAACCGTCGCTTTCTTCCAAGAAGAAGAAGAAGAAGAAAAAGAAGAAGAAGGCTGCACCGCCAGTGCCCCCTACTCCTGCCGGCCCTGCGACCTCCGAGGTGGCACTGCTGCCCCAGGGCCCGGACGTGGCCACTGCCTCAGCCCAAGTAGCTGAGAGAACTAAGTCTTCGAAAAAGAAGAAAAAAAGAAAGGAAAGAAGGTGTCCTCTGGGGAGACGGTCTTGGTGGCAGCACCAGCCCCGGGTCCGGAACCCGAGCCCTAGACGGTCCCCATGGATGTCGTGGAGGAGGAGCCGACACTCACTCGGGTGGCTCCTTCCACGGCTGTAGTGAGCGGCGATCAGCTACCTACCTCGGCTCCGACCGGACTTGCGTCAATTATCCCGCTGGTGGGGGGCTTACCCCTGGCACCTCCCCTTCCACGGCGCCAGCGGCGCGGCGAGCAGGCGCCTTTTGAGGCGATTGTTTTCGCCGCAATGCTGCTGGAGTCGTGGTACAGATTGTCCCTGGCAGTGACTGCGGTCCTCCAGGACATAGCCTCCGGATCCAGTCCGGGGACGCAGTCTGGTCGGGGCTACTCCAGTGATGGATCACAAGTTTAAGATCATCTTCTGGAATCCCGGCGGGATTAAATCCCATAGGCAGGAGTTGGTCGTTCTCCTCCAGAAGTATCGACCTCATGTCATGCTCCTGGGGGAGACTAAATTGTCTCCTCGGGACAGATTTTCCATCCCCAATTATCATGTATACCGTCGCGGCGATATCTCTCCGTCTACTGGGCGTCCGTTCAGGGGCACTGCGGCGCTCGTTCGGAGGAACGTCGTGCATGATGAGTTGGAGAGGCTACCCTTCGTCCAGATCAGTACGGTCGGGGTGAGGGTGAGCGTCCCGGAGGGCGATATGAGGATTTATGCCTCCTACCACCCTCTGGAGGGTGGAGTGATCTGTCTCGAGGACTTACATCGAGTCCTGAAGTACGACCGGTGCCCGGTGGTGGTGGTCGGGGACCTCAACGCGAAACATACCGCGTGGGGTTCCCGGCTGACCAGTGTCGCGGGGCGCCGGTTATGTCGCGATGCCGATGATGGGGGATATTGTGTGGTCGGCCCCAATGAACCAACGCACGTACCGGCGCAAGCGGGCTATCGGCCCGATGTGCTGGACATGTGCGTTCATAAGGGGCTACAGCATCCTCTAAGTATAGAGTCCCTGTACGACATGAGCACCGAGCACCTTTCGGTGCTGGTCACACTGGATGTGAGCGGTGCCCGTGTCGAGGCCACCCCCCGGAGGCTTAGGGTCGACTGGGAGGCCTTTACCGTTCTCCTGGCCGACCAATCGCAGCTCCAGGACGAACATTTTATGGTGGACCCGATCGCTCCCGGTGTTGTCGATGCCCAATCGGCCGACCGCCTCATCGGCTCCATCAAGGGGGCGATCGCCAATTCGACGACCGTGGTGCCCAGCGGCGGGCCCAACATGGGCCTCCCGGCGCGCCTCCAGGCGCTTATTCGCCGCAAGGGGTCCCTCAGGAGGCTTTGGGCGACAACCCGTTGTCCCAGAATCAAGCGCGAGCTGAATAGGCTGGAGGAGAGTCTGTCGGCATAGGTCAAGTCCTTCCGGGGCTATGCCTGGGAGGACAGGATCGAGCGATGTAGGGAGGACTTTACTGCCACCTCCCTGCATAGGCTCTGCCGGCAGCTCTCCAGCCGGCGTCCCCCAGTTTGCCCACTCGTGGACGAACAGGGGAACCGGTGTTTCTCGGCCCAGGCTCGTGCTGAAGTTCTGGCCGCTTCGCTGGAGAGGCAGTTTACACCCAATGACCCTGCGCCATCGGAGGCGGCATTTCACCAGGCGGTGTATGAGAGCGCGGAGGAGGTCATGACCTCCCCGGTGCCACCCTTGGGCGATGATGCCACCATCACGCCCAAGGAGATTCGTGAAGTAATAAAAAGCGCAATAGCGCAAGGCACCGGGCGAGGATGACATCCCCCCCTTGCCTTGTAGCACTTGCCGGGGGTAGCCGTGTCAGCTATGGCACGGCTATTCAACGGCATTCTGGCCATCGGACACTTCCCGGGGACTTGGAAATTGGGCAAGGTCATAGCCCTGCCCAAGCCCGGCAAGGACAGGCGTAAGCCTTCCAGCTACAGACCAATTACGTTGTTGACACACGTGGGCAAGTTGTTCGAGCGACTGCTCCTGAGGAGAATGTCGCCGCACATTCCCCTCAGACCCAAACAATTCGGGTTTTGAGCAGGCCACTCGACGACCCTGCAGTTGGCTCGGATCCTGTCGGACGGTCGGAGTATTTCTCGACATCGAGAAAGCCTTCGATCGGGTCTGGCACGAGGGGCTGGTCCACAAGTTGCGGGGGACGGGCCTTCCACTAGCCTACGTGCGACTCATCGGGTCGTACCTGGAGGGCCGCTCCTTCTTTGTCGCGGTCAAGGACCAACGATCGTCGGTGCGCCCGATCTCGGCCGGAGTCCCGCAGGGAAGTGTTCTATCTCCACTTCTCTACGCTCTCGACACCGATGACATTCCCACGCTTGAGGGGCGCCTCCGCGAGTGGGAATCAGACTTAACGTTGGCGCTGTTTGCCGACGACAGCGCTTACTTTGCGTGTTCGCACCTCCTCAATGCCGCCTTTGTACGCATGCAAAGGGTCTTGGACGTTCTGCCTCAATCGTTGGATCGTTGGAGGACGGCGGTCAATGTGGGGAAAACAACCGCAGTCCTCTTCGGTCCGGCCTGCAACACGATCGTCAAGAGGAAGCTCAGCCTCCGCGGAACCGAGCTCGGGCTTCGGTCTCACGCTAGGTACCTGGGTGTTGACTTCGATCACAGGCTGACCATGGTCAGACATGTCAGCCGTTTGGTTGGTCTGGCCAGGTCGGCCAGCTTTTTGCTGACCGATCCTCGCATCCAGACTGCCGGTGAGAACGAAGCTCGCAGTCTATAAGAAAAAAAAGATGTAAAATAAAAGTAA
The DNA here is from genome assembly GCA_030269945.2 of Trilocha varians. Lineage (NCBI taxonomy): Eukaryota > Metazoa > Arthropoda > Insecta > Lepidoptera > Bombycidae > Trilocha > Trilocha varians. Next base: position 12,774,462 of record AP028282.1, on the reverse strand, counting down.
AATAAAAGGAAAACAAAAATAACAAACCAATTGGGTGATATTCAAAATATTGCATTAATTCAGGAGTGTGTGTGTGTGTGGGTGTAAGTGTGTTTGTATATGCGTGTGTGTGTGTGTGTGTTTTTTTTTTTTTTTTTTTTCCAGAGGTTTGGCGAAAAAATACTTTTTGCGTATCATCAGGTTAACATTCAGGTTAACCTGGTATGTCGGGCTCGGTGTTAGGACCATACCCATACCGACTAAAAAACCTCCTCTGGCGCCAACCTCCTCTTCCTCCACGGAACCGCCGCTAGGCATTACTTCATGGAGGGAGGCTCTAGCTAATGCTCTTCCGTCGTGCTAGTGTCACACGGTTGATTTTGACCGCTTTCTTTCCAAACGACGGAGTTCCTTAAGGACTTCCGTTGCAAAAGCACTTGTCGTCTGCCACGCTTCCTCCGATGAAAGCATAGCTTCGATGAGATTCTCCGGTTGGACTTGCCTTGATAAGGCCTCTGCCCAGGTACTGCGTAGCAGATCGAAACGTGGACACGTGAAGAATACGTGCTCTGCATCTTCCTCAACTCCTGTGCAGGTCGGGCACAATGGAGATATATCGTGCTTGTACTTATAAAGGTATGCTCGATAGCAACCATGTCCAGAGATCATCTGTGTCAGATAGTAATTGACCTCTCCATATTTACGACTCAACCAGACATCCACTTGTGGAATTAGACGGTAGGTCCATCTGCCTTTTGGGCTGGTATCCCACTTAGATTGCCATCGTCGTATGCTATTTAGTCGTTCTTCCTTAATGAGTTCTCCGAGGCTCAAGTTGGTTGTTCGTTTGTGGTGATAAATGGCTCTCCGTTCTTCGGCTAGTAGTTCGATTGGAAGCAACCCGGCAATAACACTCACTGAGTCGTCAGAAACTGTGCGGAAAGCACAGGCGACTCTTAAAGCACTCAGTCGATGCACTGGTGCAATTTTCTTACGAGCTTCTTGTATTTTGAGCGCATCGGCCCAGATGGGGATTCCATAAGTGAGTATGGATGTTACTACGGATGTCAGCAACACCCTCCGTTTCTGCTTCGGGCCTCCAATGTTGGGCATCAGTTTCAATAAATTTGCTCTGACCACCGATGCTTTGACGCCCACGTGCTGCGCCTGCTGTTTAAAGCTGAGTCGGGCATCAATCATAACACCCAAATACCGAAGAAACGGCTGGGATGTGATTTCATGAGCTCCGACTTGCAGTGTGATGGTTTCCAGCCGCTTCCGGCTGGTTATGAGTACTGCCTCAGTCTTATGTTCTGCCAGTTGCAGGCCAACTGTGTTCAACCAGTGGCTAATCTTTTCAATAGTAGTGTCAAAAGCGAAGACAATTTCTTCGAGATGTTTTGCCCCCACTACCACGGCCACGTCATCTGCATATTTATTTTATTTATTTATTTATTTATTTATTTTAGGAACATCAACAGTATGACATATTAAACAATCTTTCAATAACAATTCACAACTTAATTTCTAATATGTATACCCATTAGAGATGTTCACAGCATTCAATATAATTAATTCATTAATGTGCTCCAAAATAGTAAAAATAAAGTAAAAAAAAAACATTAAAATTCAATAAAAAATACATTAAAATTCAAAAAAATAAAATAAAAAATAAAACACATCAAAATTCAATACAACAATTCAGTCATCACCTAAAACTGTTTTTTTCAAATGTGAAATGGTATCCCCAAAAATATCAAAACGACTGGTAGCACATAACTCATTGCAGTGTGAGCACAACCTGATTATGGGTGAATTTCGACCAGTGTTAGTGCGACAGTGCTCTATATGAAAGGTATTTGTTAGCGAGAGTCTCGGAATTCTGGTTGGAACCCTCAAAAATACGGACTCAAGTATACGAGTACACTGAACCTTCCCAGTCATCAGTTTCAAGAGAAACACCATATCATGATATTGACGACGGTCGCGTAGTGTATTCATCTTAAAATAATGCAGTCGTTGGTCGTAAGTTGCTCTGTGCGAAATCCCAGAATCTAAGTAGGCCAGGTGTCTTGTGAATGAGCGTTGCACACTCTCTAGTCTTTGCGAATGGACCGCGTACATTGGACTCCAGACCACGCATGCATATTCCAAGTGGCTGCGCACAAAGGCGTTATATAGTAGTATCCGAGTCGATGGAAATTTAAACTCCCTTGCGTTACGTTTTATAAATCCCATCATTTTATTAGCTTTTGCGATGATTGAGTCAAAATGAGCTATAAACTTCAGCTTGCTGTCCAATATAACGCCAAGATCTCTCATCTCACCGACTTCCTGTACTAGAGTTTTGTGGATACGATAGGCCGTCGAAACTGGTTTTTTTTTATTCGTAAACTTAACGTGATAGCATTTCGAACTATTCAAGGTCATTCCATTCATCTGACACCAACCTGATATATTATTCAAATCAGATTGTAACAAAATAGAATCCTCTTGGGATGCGATAACCTTAAAAAGTTTCAAGTCATCTGCAAAAAGGGAAACACAGGAGTAATGAATCTCCTCAACAATGTCATTAATAAAGATATTAAAAAATATAGGCCCCAAATGGGATCCCTGTGGTACTCCGGACATAGCGTAAAATGCCACGAGTTTCACCTCTTTTGGAAATTGTAGCTTTAGTAGCCCATCATACATGATATTCCACAAGAGTGGACCCAGAACTGAGCCCTGTGGAACTCCTCCAGTGACTTTAAAAGTTTTAGGACCAGTATTTGTGTCATATTTCAAGATGCGGTCAGAGAAATAGCTTGCAACCATCCTACGCAGGTAACCCGGTACATTCATTTCATAAAGAGCTTTCATGATACAGTCCCATTTGGCGGAATTGAAGGCATTTTTTATGTCTAAAGTTGCCACCAGGCAGTACTTTTTCGTACCACCCTTCCATCTGGTTCCGGCGATTGCGTCTTTGGCAGTATTGATGACAACACTTATTGCATCTAATGTAGAGCGTCCCTTCCTGAAGCCGTATTGATTGCTTGCGAGCAGTGGTTCGACTACTGCCTCGATCCTCTCCTGTACTATTCGTTCGAGGATTTTGCCAGCTGTATCCAGCATACAGAGCGGACGGTAGGATGACGGTTCTTCCGGAGGTTTCTTTCCTTTGGGGAGGAGAACTAACCTCTGCTGTTTCCAGATCGATGGAAAAGTACCTTCTCTGAGACATTTATTGTACACGTCAAGGAATACCGTAGGCATTGCTTTGATGGCAGCTTTTAGTGCAATATTTGGGATTGCGTCTAGGCCCGGGGCTTTCGTATTCCCTACTCTAGAGCAAGCTTCGAACAATTGATCTTCTGTGACGGGTGAAATTTCTTCTATATCGTATTGTTCTACCTGATGGAGTTGCAATTGGTTGGGAAACAGCGTGGTGACAATCCTGTCCAAGAGTTCGGGACAAGTGGGCGATGGCATTAGTGGTTGTTTCAGGTGAGTCATGACCACCTTATACGGCTTGCCCCACGGGTCGTCGTCTACCTCCATGATCAGCTCATTCCAGCATCTCCTTTTGCTGACTTTGATGGCTTTATTCAGTCTCAACCGAGTTTCTTTATATACTGCCACCAGTTCCTCATGGTCTGGTTTTTTCCTACGGCGTTGTGCTGATCTTCTCGCCTTAAGACACTTTTTACGGAGTTTACCGATGACTTCGTTCCACCAATGCATGGCCGGAAGACAAGCTAGAGCACGTTTCCTCGGCATGGTAGCGTCGCAGGCTTCCGTGATTCTCTTAATCAGATGTTCCGCCATATTTCCAGCATTTCCATCGTAGATTGGTTCGGTATTTAGAGCCACCATAAAGACCTGAAGGTCGAAGGCACTTGTCTTCCAGCCGAAAGCCTTAGTATTCCTGTACGCTCTTCTAGTGCTATGCTCGGAGGATACTTTCCACAATAGAGCACAGTGATCGCTGGCCGTGTAGATATCCATTACCTCCCAGGAGTAGGATCCCCTCACTAAACTGCTGGACACGAAGGTCAGGTCAACGATGGAATTTGTTTCTCCTCGGACAAACGTTGGTTTATCTCCGCTGTTCAGCAGCACTACGTCCAGGCTGAGCATTGCCTCTAGTAGTACCTTTCCTCGTGCGTTTGTCTCCTTACTACCCCAGTCGACTGCCCAAGCATTAAAGTCCCCTGCAATTGCAATCGGGGAATATTGATTTGCATCTTCAATTAATAGATCTACAAAATTCTTGAACTCGTCGACCGATAAGCTAGGCGGAGCATAGCAGCTGTACACATAGATTCCACCGAATTTTGCAACGACAAAACCGGTTGCTTTGTTATCAGGCAAACTCTGAAAGGGACACCCGCCGCAGGCCCAGATCACAGCTTTGGTGGTACTATCACTTTCCCATGGTTGTGAGTTGAGATGCCTATATGGTTCCGAAATCAGGACAAGATCTGGATTCAGTTCTCGTACGGTTTGCATGAGCAAATCGTGTGCAGCCTCGCAGTGATTGAGATTTAGTTGTATTACTTTCATAATTGTTTCTTTTTCCTCACCTTCTGGAATGACTCTTTATAGACTGGACATCTGCTACTACCAGCAATGTGGTCACAATTTTTTGTCTATTTGCCTATTTCGAGGCATAAAACACATCGGGGATATTTTTTACAGGTGGCAGCTTTATGTCCCTGTTCTCCACAGCAGGCGCAAAGATTGGACCGGTCCACATTGCTCTTACACTTAACGGCAAGGTGTCCATAGTGCCAGCACCTGAAACACTTGGTTGGTCTGTCCACGATTCTTATTCGGCAATTGACCCAGCCTATTCTGATTTTACCGTGTTCTCCCAAAACTTTCTTCGCTATTAGCGGTGCAAGTGTCACTAGTGCCGTCTGTGTACCGCTATAAGCCCTTCGCAATGATCTGACGACATCCAGCGTCAATTCTTCATCTTCAGCTGCCTTCTGTAGGGCTTCGAGAACATCTTCTTTAGTCGTCGTATCATCGAGGTCTCGTATTTCAAGTTCTTCTTGCGGTCCCTTGCTTATCACTTCAGCTTCATTCCCGAGTAGCTTAGCAATAGTTTTTTGGAGTCCATGTCCTTTGTTTTTGCTCTCTTTGGTAAGGATAATCAACAGATCACCAGTCGCTGTCCTTCGAATTTTATCGACTGTTGAGCGGACTTGCTCATCGGGAACATCTTTCTTGACCCGACTGAGTATATCCGCATACTTTTCTTTTTCTTTCGGTCGAACGATTAATGCGTTGGGCCTTTCTACTGACTGTCTTGGTTTCTTCTTTTGTGACTGTTTCTTCCTTTTTTTTGATTTGACCGTCTGCCATTCTAATATCGTCTTGTCAGGTGCTTGTGTTTCAGCGGGTAGGGTGGGTCCTGTTCCCTTCATTTTCTTCGCGTTCCTGCTTCCTGATTCTGGTGATGTCCGCTCTTTGCGTTTAGCCTTGCGAACATCACGTTTTTCCCTAGTGACGGGCTCAACATCAGTTTCGTGTTCACTGTCCATCGTCGTAGTTGTCTCAGTGACGAGCCGTACCCGAGGTGTTGGTGGTGTACACGAGATTACTGGCGTCGATACAGTTCGAGGTTGGCCTGTGAATCTGGCATCCTCTAACATCTTTAACCTCTTGAAGGCACTGCCAATACTGGCCACCTTGGTTTTGATCTCCTTATGGACATTTATTTTGGGTTGGACAAACTCCCTGAGCTCACTGATTAACTTCTCAAGGTGTTCCCACGCTTGCGTCCTTTTCACTTCCGCACTTACTTCTGTAACTTGTTGGGCCTCCTGCCCACTATTACTTCTTACATCATTTTGGTTTTTGTTTGTATTAAGTCTTATCATTTTGTTCCCACGAGAACCTAGGGAAATATTCCGTCCACTCCAGCAGAGCCCCGGTTGCTGGAGTAAGGCCACTAAATACGCCTGGGGGGGGACCCGGTGCCCCAGGGGAACCGTTTGCGACGCCACTACCCTGGCGCCATGCAGTCCTCGACACGGTATCTTAACGTCTTGACTTGGGGTGTTTTGTCCACGAGAGCTATTTTATTTCGCTCCTACCCTCCGCTCCTAAGAACGACGAGCATCCTCCAATCCGCACGTGGAGACGCGCCCGGTAGCAGTATCACCTCTGCCGCGAGTGTGTGTGTGTGTGTGTGTGTGTGTGCGTGTGTGTGTGTGTGTGTGTGTGTGTGTGTGTGTGTGTGTGTATGTGTGTGTATGTAAGGTAGTGAGCTTTAGATGTAAGTGAGACATTGAGATGAGCTGGAATTCAAATCCGTAAGTCATTAGGGTCTGCGCAAAAGAGACTCTGTGTCATCGTAATCAAGTGTGAGGAACCATTTCCTCACTCTTACCTTAACTCCGTACAATAAACAAGATAGGTCGCAGTACCTGAGAGCTCTACTATATAACAAAGGAAAAGCATAATGAGGGAATCTTTTCGCAAAGTGTGTTTTTGTCTTGGGAATGTGGCATTTAGGTTTATGGCGGCGACTACTCTTTACAGGAGATAGAAAACGGATAACTTTATGGTAGGCTGCAACTACTCTAAGAACATAAAGTTGCCGAACGGACAGAGTACCCGTCTCACTGTGAAGAGCTCTAGAGGAATACCTGAAGGGCTTCCGAAACATAACTTTAAGGACGGATCTCTGTGCTCTTTCCAGGGTTATAAGGGTAGTTTTAGGAGCACCACCCCATGCCGTGATACAGTAGCACAGTAGTGATTCACAGAGGGCTGTGTATACCATCATTAGGGTATCTTTATCAGCACCATCGCGCAGGAGTTTCATGGCGTAAATCACTTTTCTGTTTTTCTGATGTTTAAAAGAGAGACTTTCGTCTATAAATATACCCAGATACTTTAGGTGGTCCACACGTTCTACTGAAGCGCAGGAGCAAAACTTATTCGATATGTCACCACACCTGTGAATTTTTATGTTTAGTAATCCTGGAGGACTAGAAACTTTAGTTTTATAGAAACAAAGGTATTTAGTTTTGCTTTCATTTAACATGAGTAGATTTTTACTTAGCCATTTAGCCACACGAGATAAGCCAGACTCCGCGCTTGTGCAGGCCTCGTCCCAAGTATTTCCCTGAAAGAGGATGGCTGTGTCATCAGCATAACAAACCACTTTGATGCCATTTTCCTTCGCGAAAAGATTCAAACTGTCATTAATGTAAAGGAGAAACAGTGTGGGTCCCAAAATACTGCCCACCAAAAGAAAGTTCCTCAACGTTGCTAACAAGTCCTGCCACACCAAGACACTGTCCTCTGCCCCTGATGTAACTACTGAACCAATCCAAAGCAACCCCTCGAATCTTTCACATCGTTCCATCTTTTTCAGGAGAATATCTGGTGTCAAAGGCCTTAGCGAGATCAAGGAAAACACATAGGCATTTGTTTCTAACATCCAGGCTTGACACTACGTGATCGAGAAGTTCATTAACAGCATCTTCAGTTGATTTGCCCTTGCGGAAACCAAACTGAGAAGAGGCGATGATGTCCCTGCCTTCGAGGAATTGAACCAATCTTTTATTTACAAGTTTTTCTAATATTTTAGATAAAACGGGTAGTAGGGAGATTGGTCTGTAACTCGATGGATTGCTTCTGTCGCCATTTTTTAAGATAGGTGTAACCTGGGCAACCTTCCAACATTCAGGAAACTTACCAGTACAGAGGCTAAGATTAAAGACTTCCGTGAGAGGACCTACAATAAAACTGCCTATCTTTTTAATTAAGGTGTTGGAGATGTCATCCCTTCCTGGAGCAGTACCATCTTTGAGTGACTTATTTGCGGACAGTACCTCCCGACAGTCAGTCGGAGCCATAAAAAAGGAGTCCAAACAGGACGATGAGCAGTCAACATCACTCGCTAGCTCTTCCACCGTCCCGCCTAACGCACCAAGTATGAGATCCGCTGCCTCTTACCAACACTGACGAAGTACCGATTGCATTCGTTAACAGAAATATCATGTGACTGACCAGGCACGAGGAGATGCTTTGCATCTTCGGACTGTTTATTTAAGTCACAAATAGTTTTAATGGCTTTCCACATCTTATAAGAGTTTCTTAGATCGACTAAAACGAAACATTTTAACAATTGACAATCGAACGTGGATCAGTAATAACTTTATCGTCAATAATTAATTTTTCAACTTCTTCAATAGGACATTTATATTTAATATTATGGAGTACTTGCCATGCTGCCTTACATTTATTTGTTGCTGAATTAATACAATAGTTAATTTGTGATTTCTTAGTCAAGTGTATTATTTTTTTAAATCTTTTAGCGTACAATTGGAATTTTATTTTATTTTATTTTCATTATTCGGATGGAGTCTATAGTTCCATAATAAACTACGTTTCCGTTTACTACAGAGCTTAATACCTTTAGATAACCACTTAGGCTTAGTGCAGGAGCTTATTTTAATTTTCCTGACTGGAAATGACATATCATATAGCATACTAAACACACTATGGAATGAGTTGAAGGCCTCATAAGGATCAGTTGAGTTATATACATCTTGAAAAGAAACTTGATTCAGATAATCAGTGAAGATGCCCTTGTTACTGTCACTGAAATTACGCTTGTATTAGTATAGAGGAACTGCAGCATATTTGGAATACTGCAGGTAACTTGGAATACTTCGATATCTAAATAGTTATAAACGCCATTTATATTTTGTTCCCGTAAACATGAAGTCATACGACACACGAAGTCATTGAGTATTAAAAACAGGTCGCCATCTTGATATTTCGGTTTACAGCCACAAGAGAACAAGACGCGTGCTTGGAAAAAAAAATCGGTAAGTATGCAATCCGTGATAATCATTTATTGTAATACTTAAAATTTTTATCGTTGTTATTTAAATGGTTAAGTAAAGTTGTTAGTTTATGATGGTACTTTGATTCTGTGAAAATATTGAGAAATAAAAATATGATACGGAATTTTAGGTTAGGATGATATGTTGCTAATTTGGAATACCGAAAGAGAACATAATTTGGAATATTCCAAATTACATGCACATTTTTCGAAGTGATATTAACTAATCTGTTTTTTTTTAGAAATGGCAGCATCTCCCAAATATGCTAAAAGGCGGAAATGGCCACTGCCATTGCTGCTGTTAGAGATAAGATAATGAGATATTTAAAGGCAACTAAACAGTTTAACGTACCCAGATCAACACTTTTTCGGTTTGTTAATGATAAGGACTCTTCAATTGGATCGGTAACAAATAAAGTCATAGGTCGAAGGCCCATTTTTAGTCAAGACATTGAAAACTTGCTGGTAGAGTACGTATTAACCATGGAAAACAAGTTTTATGGGCTAACCAAAATGGATTTGCGTCGTTTGGCATATCAATTAGCAATAAAAAATAATATAAAAAATCCTTTTAAGGGTGGGTTTGCTGGAAGATACTGACTAAAAGGTTTTTTAAAACGACATCAGGCAGTTTTATCCGTAAGACAGCCAACTGGATCAAGCTCGAGCTAATGGATTTACTAAAGAAAGAATGGACGAATTTTACGACAATTTTGAAAGAATCCAGGGTGATAAGCCTTTCCCTGCTGCGCGCATATTTAACGTTGATGAAAGTGGTCTATCCATAGTCCAGAGTAAAATACCAAAAATTATTGCTCGACGAGGAAAGAAACAAATCGGAGCAATGACATCCACCGAAAGAGGGTCTTTAATAACTATTGTAATTTGTATGAGCCCTGCGGGAATATTTGTTCCACCCATGATAATTTTCCCGCGTAAAAATATGTCTAATGCTTTAATGAGAGGAGCTCCAGTTGGTTCTATAGGAAAAGTACATCCATCGGGATGGATCCAAACGCACCTATTTACAGAATGGTTTCAACACTTCGTAGAATATGTGAAACCTACAGAAGCCTCCCCAGTGCTTTTGATTCTTGATGGCCATTACAGTCACACCAAGAACATAAATTTGATAGATCTACCAAAACAACATTATGTGACGATCCTTTCGCTACCACCTCATTGTACGCATAAAGTTCAACCATTGGACCCCACTTTCATGGGACCCTTAAAATCCTATTATAGTGAAGAAGTTCGGGTGTTTCTCAGAGAAAATAATAGGCCCTAAACACCATATGACGTTGTTGAGTTATTCGGAAAAGCCTACATCAAGTGCCAGACTGGAGAATTTGCTGCTAATGGTTTCAGAGTTGGTGGCATATACCCGTTTAATCGAAATATATTTACTGATTCTGATTACATGGCCGCTGCTACAGATTTTGCAGAAGAGCAAAACTATGAAATAACAATAAACAATTCAATAACAATCACCTCCACCACGGATGCTTCTTTGCAATTGGAGAATTTTGATGGAACAAAGCCAGGACCGTCAGGTAGTAGGACAGAAACTCACACTCTTGTTACTCCCTCTCATATTTCTCCCGTGCCTACAGTAAAAAAGAGAACCAGCAATAGGGGCCGTAGGCCAGCAAGATCGGCTATAATTACAAGTTCTCCTTATAAAAAGACCTTGAAAATGCACAACTTAAAAAGTCTGATAAAGAAAACAGAACACAAAAAAAAGGAAAAGGCAAGAAAAATATAAGAAAGAAGACAAAGAAAAGAAATATGACAGACAGTGATTCATCAGATCCTATTTCTCAAGCTATATCTGTAAATAACACAGACTCTTCCGACGAGGTAGCAACGAGAGATGAGACTTCTGTCCCTACTGAAGAAGACGCCGAATGTTTTTTTCTGTAACGGAAAATATAGCGAGGATAAAAGGGGTGAAGAGTGGGTACAGTGCTTAATGTGCGAATTGTGGGTTCACGGTGTTTGTGGAGGTTATGAATCCGGTGTTTATATTTGTGATTACTGCAAGAAGAACTAGTAATTAAGAGTAGTAAATTGTAAAATTAAACTAAGGACTGATCTGTGGCCATCAAGCTGGCCAAGGAAGGGTACATGGAGACTCTCTTGGAGACGCTCGATAACGATCCGTGGGGGCGCCCGTATAAAACGGTGCGCGGCAAAATGCGCCCGTGGGCGCCCCCCATGACCGAGCGTCTCCAGCCTCAGCAGCTGCGGGACATCGTCTCGACGCTGTTCCCGCAGGAGCAGGCGGGATTTACTCCGCCTGCTATGGGTGAGCCGCCGGATCACACCGGCGGTGAAGCCACTGCTGAGGTGCCACTGCTGAGGTGCCACACATCACCAGAGATGAGCTCCATGTGGCCGTGGCACGGATGAGTGCGAAGAACACGGCCCCCGGCCCGGACGGCATCCACGGCCGGGTCCTGGCCTTGGCCATCAATGCCCTAGGGGACCGACTCCTTAGGCTGTTTAATTCTTGCCTGGAGTCGGGACGGTTTCCCTCGATCTGGAGGACGGGCAGACTTGTCCTCTTGCGGAAAGAGGGGCGCCCGGTGGACTCAGCCGCCGGTTACCGTCCCATCGTGCTGCTGGACGAGGTGGGCAAATTGCTGGAACGCGTTCTGGCCGCCCGCATCGTTCAGCACCTGGTCGGGGTTGGACCCGATCTGTCGGCGGAGCAGTACGGCTTCCGGGAGGGTCGTTCGACCGTGGATGCAATCCTACGTGTCCGGACCCTCTCGGAGGAGGCCGTCTCCCAGGGTGGGGTGGCCTTGGCGGTGTCGCTCGATATCGCTAACGCCTTTAACACCTTGCCCTGGTCCGTGATTGGGGGGGCACTGGAGAGGCATGGAGTGCCCCTCTATCTCCGCCGGCTAATCGGCTCCTACCTGGAGGCCAGGTCGGTCGTGTGTACCGGGTACGGTGGGACCTTGCACCGGTTCCAGGTCGTGCGCGGTGTTCCACAGGGGTCCGTTCTTGGACCTCTACTCTGGAACATCGGGTACGACTGGGTGCTGAGGGGCGCCCTCCTCCCGGGCCTGAGCGTTATCTGTTACGCGGACGACACTTTGGTCGTGGCCCGGGGGGATGACTTCGGAGAGTCTACCCGTCTTGCCACAGCGGGGGTGGCCCTCGTCGTCGGCAAATCCCAGGCCCTGTGGTTCCACGGGGCTGGGGCGGCGCTACCAGTCGATGCCCAAATAATGGTTGGAGGCGTCCAAATTGAGGTCGGGGTGCAGCTGAAGTACCTCGGCCTCGTGCTGGTCTGCTGCTTCCGAACGTTTTTTTTTTTTTATTGCCACGTAGGCAGACGAGCTAACGGCCCACCTGATCGTAAGCGGTTACCGTCGTTCATGGACCTCTGCATTGCCAGAAGACATTGAAGAATGTCGGGGGACCCAGCCATGCGGTGCACCGCCTCTACGCGGGGGTGGTGCGATCGATGGCCTTATACGGTGCGCCCGTCTGGGCCGACCCACGCGTTCGGGTGACTATCGCCCGATACCTGCGTCGGCCACAGCGCATCGTAGCAATTAAGGCCATCCGCGGGTACCGCACCGTCGCTTTTGAGGCGGCGTGTGTGCTGGCGGCGACGCCGCCCTGGGAACTGGAGGCGCAAGCGCTTGCTGGCGATTATCGCTGGCGATGCGACCTCCGCTCCTGGGGCGTGGTGCGTACCTTGCGGGAAGCGGTCCGCGATCGGAAGGTCCAATCTCGGCGGTCCGTAATGGTAGCGTGGAAGCGACGTCTCGCTAACCCCACCTGGGGTCTACGGACCGTCGAGGTGATCTGCTCCGTCCTAGAGGATTGGGCGGGTCGTGGCGTAGGACGCCTCACCTTTTGGGCGGTGCAGATGCTGACCGGGCACGGGTGTTTCGGTCGGTATCTGCACCGGATCCAGGCCGAGCCGACGGCGAGGTGCCGCCATTGCGTGAGATGTGACCAGGACACGCCGGAGCATACGCTCGCACGCTGCCCCGCATGGGAGGAGCAGCGTTGTGTCCTGATCCAACAAATAGGTCCGGACTTGTCGCTCCCGGGCGTCGCGGCGTCGATGCTCGAGAGCGACGAGTCCTGGAAGGCGATGCTCGACTTCTGCGAGGCCACCATCTCGCAGAAGCAGGCGGCGGGGGTCGAGAGGGAGAGGTTATACTCTGCTCTCAACCTACCAACCCGTCGCCGTCGAGCAGGGGGCCGGAACCGGGATCTCGCCCGGAATCTGGCCCCCTAATAGTTTCGGGCCCCCAACGCATGTGAGTGCGAGCGGGGGCCCAAGAAGGTGTCGTGTCTCGCTCAGCACGCCCTTAGCGTAAGAGCAACCGGGGGATGGTAGACCGCACTCCCCGACCCACGCTGGTTCTGACCCAGCGGGGTATTCCGCGGGAGGGTGACACGCGGTCCCATCTTGGCGGGCTTCGGAAAGCCCGCCGACCGAGAGAGCCGGTGGCCGTATTCGCCGGCGGCCACCGGTTCGGCGGCCACCGGTTCGGCGTCCGGGGACGGAGCGACGGGAAAGAGTGCCAAGCGCGTAACGCATCGCGCCGTCCCTCCAAACCCCATGCTGGGGGTTGTCCATTAATCACGTGAGGCTTGAAAGGGGGGGGAGGGGTTTGATAAAAATCACGAAAATAACACAAGGGGGAGGGGGGGTGTAGTAAGATATCTCGTGTATTTATTTTTTCGTCAAACCTGCATGATGCTTATCCAGTTGTTAGTGTTGAAGAATGTCTTGCTAATCCGTGGTTCGAGGACAATATACATTAAATATATTCATGTACTAGTACAATACATGTTTTTCCTATGATTACACTCTTCGTTTATTATTATTGTTATGGCAATAAAAAAAACTTCAAACCTGGTGTAGACATTTTTATTATGGTCCTTAATTTCAGAATAAAATAAGATTATAGTTTATACCTGTATTTAAATTAAGATAATATTCAGAAAATTTTAAGATTCGTTGTAGGTACTAAAAATACACGTGATGTTGAGAAGGGGGAGGGGGGGTGGTCTTAAACCTCACTATGTATCACCGATGGGGGAGGGGGGGTTAAAAAATGCTAAAAAAAGATCACGTGATTAATGGACAACCCCCTGGGTTCTGGCCTCAGCCGGGGTTCGGACGCTGAAAGCGAGCAGTTGGAGGTTTTAGTGAGGTTCAACTCCCACATAGCCCCCTATGGACGGGGATCCGGTGATTTCCTCCAACTGAAAAAAAAAAAAAAAAAAAGGACTGATCTGTGATTATTGTGACTGATTACTTAATTATATGTTATTTTACTTTATTTTGTTTAAACAAGACTGATTATCTTAAGATCTAATTACTATAAAGCTGTTACAAATTTAATTAATCTATTAGTTTCTAAGGAAAAGGGTTAACAAACATTTAAAAAAAATGTGAATATAATTTGGAATACTATATTCCAAATTACCTGCACCCTAAGTCAAATGCCAATTTTGGAGTTTTTTAGTTTTATAGGCTTTTTAATAATGTTTCAGGTTTTAGTTTTGTTTGATTATTTTTCTTATTAAAGTTTAATAATTTCTCAATCATTTAATGCATTTTTTATTGTGCTATCCCGTTTCTCTTTAAATTTATCCTTAAAAAACAAACCAAAGTATTCCAAATATGCTGCAGTTCCTCTACCAATATTTTTTAATACTACTTATTTTTAAGGGGTTGTTACAATTTGTGCAGTGATCGGACAGAGAAAAGTCAAAAACTTGACCTTTACAGCCCCTAATGTTATGAACTACGTTGTCGATACATGTACCGCTAGCACTACGCGTTGGTTCCCTAAATTGAAACTTCAAATGAAAACATGCAAAAGTTTCTATAAAATCTTTAGAGATGTTAGAAAGGTTCAGTAAATCAATGTTAAAGTCCCCACACACAATAATCTTGGCATTTCCTGAACACAGTTTGCTCAAAATTTTGTTGACAATATTATGAAATAATTCAATACTATTAATGGTTCATGGTGCCCTATATCTATATACTTGTAACCGCACCGGGTAATAGTAGTGTGTGTGTTGAGGTGCAATGACGCTGCAAACAGTCGATCCCCACTTGGTCTGTCAGGAATGAAGCCACAATGTCCACTCGAACACTATGATCCGTGAACGCGCAGTAATGGTGTGTTGAGATGTAATGACGCTGCAAGTAGTCGATCCTCATTTGATTTGTCAGGAATGACGTCACAACGTCCACTGGAACACCCGACGATCCATACTCCTGAATAAAAGCTTCAAAAAAACGAACTCCAACGGTTTATTACTTCCACGTCCGAGAGGTCCGCTCGCCTCGACAGTTCAAACACGAATCCCCCATAACAGCGGCCAACGCCTGTATTTATAGCAAGTCTCCACTTCCAACTACCCGCACGGTGAATGTCGGTGAATAGGTTGGTTTCCCTTGTCATCACCCCGTCAACTCCGCTATAGTAACCATGATAATTGTCACTCTTGTTTATGTCATTCTTCATACGCGCCTACATACTTAATATATATACTTAATATATACACTTGTTTTTCTGTTAGTTCTATTCCGGTACACTCGATAACATTTATCGCAGATTATTTATTGATTTCTGTTAAAACTTTGAATTGAATTCCTTCTCTTATTAAGATACACGATCCACCATGTCTACTAGATCTCATAACAGAGGATGCCAGTCTATAACCTAATAGCTTTAAGTAAACTTCATCACCCTCTATCATATTATGTTCAGTAAGACATAAAATATCTATTTGATTACCCCTAAAGGCCAATTCATCCAGTGAGACATGTAACAAATCTAACTTATTTATTAAACCGTTGATGTTTTGATGAAGTATATTTATACGTAGAATCTCCCTTAGAAGCGATCTTGAAAGAGAACTCGTAAAGTGCAATATATTTGGTATAAATATAGAATAATCCATATCCATAAATGCTACATTGTGATGTTGAGAGCATATAAACTTCCACAAGTAGTTCAATTTTGATTCTCGCAAATATCGGTTAGACGGAACCTCACTGATAATGACATTGGTGTTTGTGGTTGAAAGTATCCAGGACTTTAAGCTCATTTCCAAATCATAGGGATTTTTGTCATATTTTCCACCAACAATGACTGACCCAACCAAAGAACAACATAATGATCGGGAAAGCGACTAAGGTTCTGAGTGTAAGGCAATTGTATATTTTGAAGTCTTGTCTAACGGTCCATAAAACTGTTCTTTGCTCCGCCGACTATAAAGAGATGGTAAGTCGAAGATGTTTTAGACTACCGATTATACAGACGCGATCCGCCTTTTTTTTTTTTTTTGTGACCGGAGGAAATCGCCGGACTTCCACTCGCCCCGCGAGTGGGGTATGTCGGGGTTGAACCGCACTAAAACCTCCCGCCAATCGCGCTCGACATCCGATGGAATAGGGGTGACAGGACGCGTTCGCGATCGACGTTCACGTATCGCCCCGTCACCCCCGGACGCCGAACCACCGACTCACTCAGTAGGCGGTCTCACCCAGTCCTTGAGGACGGGGCGAATCGCCTCGACGGTCCTTAGGCCCCAGTCGGGGTTGGCCAAGCGCCTTGACCAGGCCTCCAACACGGACCGCCGAGATTGGGCCTTCCGGTCTCGAACCGCAGCTCTGAGGGGACGCACAACGCCCCGAGCGCGGAGATCGCAACGCCAACGATAATCGTCGGCGAGCGCCTCCGCCTCCAGCTCCCAGGGCGGCGTCCCCGCCAGTGCACACGCCGCCTCAAAGGAGACGGTGCGGTATCCGCGGATGGCCCTGATAGCTACGACGCGCTGTGGCTGGCGCAGGCGCCGGACAACGGTTGTTGTCCGGTTTCCTGGTCCGGCCCAAACGGGCCATCGAACGCACCACCCCCGCAAAGAGGCGGCGCACAACACGGTTTGGTCCCCCGATATTCGGGAGCAACCGGCTCAATGCGCCGGCTGTCCTCATCAATCGGGGGACGAGTTCCATAAAGTGGGTCCGGAAGGTCCAACGGCTGTCCAGTATGAGGCCGAGGTACATCAGTCGCACCCCGACCTCTATTGGGACGCCTCCAACTACGATCTGGGCCCCTGCAGGTGGCGTCACCCCAGCCCTGTGGAACCACAGGGCCTGGGATTTATTGAGCGCCACCGCGAGGCCCAATCTTCTAATACGGCCGACGACGAGGGCCACCCCCGCTGTGGCGAGACGGGTAGCCTCCCTCGCGATCCGCCTTCGCTAGACGCTTTAATTCTTTCTCTAATACTTTTATCTATAACAGAGTTGCTAGTTTATAGAAATTAATGAAAATAGTTTCATAGGTTATTTATGTCCTATTTTATTTTATTTTAATCTGTATTATATTTTAATTATTCATCATGAAATATATATCTATACTTATAATAAAATCGTAGAGAGGTCAATTCTGTACATTGAAAATATCAAAAAAAAAACTAGCAGGGGATGTTTGGTTATCGATTCTGATGCCAAAAATGCAATTAGATTTTTTTTGTCTGTTTGTCTGTTTATCTGTTTGTCTGTATCTTTGTGCACGCTAATCTCCGAACCGGCTGAACCAATTTAGTTAGGGTTTTTTGTAATGTATTATGGCAAGTCTCACTTAACATTTAGTCGTTGTTTTATCAAAATCGGTTCAGTATTAAATTATAAGCGAAATAACGTCGATGGGTATTACGTTTTATGGCCAACATAAAGAGATCTCCAATTTATATGGTGAATCGTCGCAACTGGAGCTCTGACTAAAGTGGACGACGGAACCAGTGATATTGAGTAATTCGTATTTCGACTGGAAAGAGTGCCGAGCGCGTAACGCGTCGCGCCGTCCCTACAAACCCCGTGCTGGGTTCTAGCTTCAGCCGGGGTTTGGACGATGAGTGTGAGCGGTTGGAGGTTTTAGTGCGGTTCAACTCCCACATATCCGGTGATTTCCTACAACTGAAAAAAAAAAGAAAGTTAGTCTTTATTACACTACTAAGCTCGGCCATTGAAAGTCCCATCCAAATCGACCCAGCCAATCATGTTTAGGCTCTACTGAAGCGTCCTGATGAGATCTTTGTGTAGAGGATGAATGTCAAGGTCTAGTGATGGAGCTGGTAGGTGGCTATGGGAACTCCGTCATTAAGCAAGATAACCTCATCGTGTTCAGGCTCTAATGAAGCGTCCTGATGAGATCTTTGCGTAGAGGATGAATGTCAAGGTCTGATGATGGAGCTGGTAGGTGGCTATGGGAACTCCGTCATTAAGCAAGATAACCTCATCGTGTTCAGGCTCTAATGAAGCGTCCTGATTAGATCTTTGCGTAGAGGATGAATGTCAAGGTCTGATGATGGAGCTGGAAGATGGCTATGGGAACTCTGTCAATAAGCTAGATAACCTCATCGCGTTTAGACTCTAATGAAGCGTCTTTATGAGATCTTTGCGTAGAGGATGAATATCAAGGTCTGATGATGGAGCTGGTAGGTGGCTATGGGAACTCCGTCATTAAGCAAGATAACCTCATCGTGTTCAGGCTCTAATGAAGCGTCCTGATGAGATCTTTGCGTAGAGGATGAATATCAAGGTCTGATGATGGAGCTGGTAGGTGGCTATGGGAACTCCGTCATTAAGCAAGATAACCTCATCGTGTTCAGGCTCTAATGATGCGTCCTGATGAGATCTTTGCGTAGAGGATGAATGTCAAGGTCTGATGATGGGAGCTGGTAGGTGTCTATAGGAACTCCGTCATTAAGCAAGATAACCTCATCGTGTTCAGGCTCTAATGATGCGTCCTGATGAGATCTTTGCGTAGAGGATGAATGTCAAGGTCTGATGATGGGAGCTGGTAGGTGGCTATGGGAATTCCGTCATTAAGCAAGATAACCTCATCGTGTTCAGGCTCTAATGAAGCGTCCTGATGAGATCTTTGCATAGAGGATGAATGTCAAGGTCTGATGATGGAGCTGGTAGGTGGCTATGGGAACTCCGTCATTAAGCAAGATAACCTCATCGTGTTCAGGCTCTAATGAAGCATCTTGATGAGATCTTTGCGTAGAGGATGAATGTCAAGGTCTGATGATGGAGCTGGTAGGTGGCTATGGGAACTCCGTCATTAAGCAAGATAACCTCATCGTGTTCAGGCTCTAATGAAGCGTCCTGATTAGATCTTTGCGTAGAGGATGAATGTCAAGGTCTGATGATGGAGCTGGAAGATGGCTATGGGGACTCTGTCAATAAGCTAGATAACCTCATCGCGTTTAGACTCTAATGAAGCGTCTTTATGAGTTCTTTGCGTAGAGGATGAATGTCAAGGTCTGATGATGGAGCTGGTAGGTGTCTATAGGAACTCCGTCATTAAGCAAGATAACCTCATCGTGTTCAGGCTCTAATGATGCGTCCTGATGAGATCTTTGCGTAGAGGATGAATGTCAAGGTCTGATGATGGGAGCTGGTAGGTGGCTATGGGAATTCCGTCATTAAGCAAGATAACCTCATCGTGTTCAGGCTCTAATGAAGCGTCCTGATGAGATCTTTGCATAGAGGATGAATGTCAAGGTCTGATGATGGAGCTGGTAGGTGGCTATGGGAACTCCGTCATTAAGCAAGATAACCTCATCGTGTTCAGGCTCTAATGAAGCATCTTGATGAGATCTTTGCGTAGAGGATGAATGTCAAGGTCTGATGATGGAGCTGGTAGGTGGCTATGGGAACTCCGTCATTAAGCAAGATAACCTCATCGTGTTCAGGCTCTAATGAAGCGTCCTGATTAGATCTTTGCGTAGAGGATGAATGTCAAGGTCTGATGATGGAGCTGGAAGATGGCTATGGGGACTCTGTCAATAAGCTAGATAACCTCATCGCGTTTAGACTCTAATGAAGCGTCTTTATGAGTTCTTTGCGTAGAGGATGAATGTCAAGGTCTGATGATGGAGCTGGTAGGTGTCTATAGGAACTCCGTCATTAAGCAAGATAACCTCATCGTGTTCAGGCTCTAATGATGCGTCCTGATGAGATCTTTGCGTAGAGGATGAATGTCAAGGTCTGATGATGGGAGCTGGTAGGTGGCTATGGGAATTCCGTCATTAAGCAAGATAACCTCATCGTGTTCAGGCTCTAATGAAGCGTCCTGATGAGATCTTTGCATAGAGGATGAATGTCAAGGTCTGATGATGGAGCTGGTAGGTGGCTATGGGAACTCCGTCATTAAGCAAGATAACCTCATCGTGTTCAGGCTCTAATGAAGCATCTTGATGAGATCTTTGCGTAGAGGATGAATGTCAAGGTCTGATGATGGAGCTGGTAGGTGGCTATGGGAACTCCGTCATTAAGCAAGATAACCTCATCGTGTTCAGGCTCTAATGAAGCGTCCTGATTAGATCTTTGCGTAGAGGATGAATGTCAAGGTCTGATGATGGAGCTGGAAGATGGCTATGGGGACTCTGTCAATAAGCTAGATAACCTCATCGCGTTTAGACTCTAATGAAGCGTCTTTATGAGTTCTTTGCGTAGAGGATGAATGTCAAGGTCTGATGATGGAGCTGGAAGGTGGCCACTGTCTGTCTGGCTAATCTCTGGAATGGCTAGACCGATTCGGACGGGCTGACTTTCAATGACTGATAGTTTATGTTATAAGGAGTAACTTATGCTATATTTATTTTAGAAATTGTTGTTTTTTTTAAATTCTCGATGAAGTTCAAGGATGGTATTTACAGCGAGAAAAAAATCGAATAGTTGACATTTAACTGAGATTGGCGCAGACGAAGTTGCGCGGGGCAGCTAGTCTAATACTAAGAAGTTTATTTTGATCATTTTATTTATTGGAATTTTGATTATTATTTTTTATTTTTTTACATTATTCAATTTGCAATTGTATTGATCATTATAGAAACATATAACGATCTTGTTAATGCATATTAATATTATTTTTTGTTTATAAGAGAATAAAATTGTAACAATAATTAATAAAACGGGAACTGAGTGAACCGGAGTGACAACCTTTAGTAATCGTGTTACGGTACTCACGATACAGGCGAGCCTAGTGTGAGTACTATAGTTAAGCATTATTGTTATGTCGTAATCAACATGCTTCTAGCCTGTAATACCATTTATTATGTTTTATTTAATTGTAATTATTGTTATGCATGCTGAGTGAAATAAATAAATTTGAAATTTGAAAAACCAATTTGGCTTCCAAATAAACCAAGAAAGCTTTGTGACGATGACAATTAATGACATTGACATTAATAATTTGAGTTTTCTTGCGGACACAAGAGGGAGCCACAAGGAAGAGAAAATGGAAGATAGAAGATACCAAGTCATGTAAATAAACGTTGTCGTTTATTTTTGTTTAAAATATAAAGTGTGATAGATAGATTATAAATTGCCTAGGTTTAATCAAGTTTAATGTGCAAAAGACGATTGTAGTGATATAATATGAAGAATAAGGCATGAACATTTAATTGTCGATTCTCTGTTTTTGGTTAGTCACATTTTCATTATTTTATTTTAGTATTTTTATGTGAAACTGATTTGTGTTTTATAAATAAAACTCAGTTTTAGATGAATCACATTGTGTTATGCTTTATAAGAATTGAACTTATAAATCGACAATTTATGCACGTGCAGAAACAAACGCGCGGTTAACCTATAAAATGGAGAAATTACGATTTGAGTTTATTGTAAAAGCAAAACCAGAAGATAATAAGACAAATATTTATGCTATAACCTCTATTACGGATACACAAAACCAAACTTTTGTGGTGCCTAGAGAATATCAAGCAGTGCATTTACACAAAGAAATAATAAAGCATGAAATATTTGAAAAAATAAAAAAATCTCTCCAGAAAAGGCATGACAAGAGACAGGTTTGGATAACATTAACCAAGGAAATGAAATCCACATATTTAGATGATGATAACCTACAATTTGATGGATTTTTACTTGAAAAATTAGAAAAGTTATGAGTCTTCATCAACGAAACCAACATTGTCAAGAAAAACAGAAAATAAGACAAAATTGGCTACAGAATTTACAATACAGAAATTTTCAAGAATGTTAAACAATGGTTAGATACTTTTGAAAGTGAATGTACACGTTTACAAATAGATACAGACTTACAAAAAGTAGAAATTTTAAGATTACTTTTGGAAGATAGTTGCACCGATTGGTACACCTCAATGATTATCAAATATACTATAGATTCAGATTGGCTTGTATGGAAGAAAAGTTTAATTGAAACATTTGTCGATAAAAGCTGGTCACCAATAAGGTACGCTATGAATTTTAAATACATACAAGGATCAATGTTGGAAAAAGAGAGACTCCTACTAGAGATAAACAAATCAATAGAAACACAAACCCTGATTCATTTGATTGCCGTTGGTCTACCGAACTTCATTATTAGGGGTGTGCGAATATCGTTCGAATCGAATCGAATCGAATATTAAAATTCGATTCGAAATTCGAACCGAATAATTCGAATCTTCGAATTATTCGAAGTTCGACGAATATTCGAAAAATTTCGAATAATTCGAAAAGTTTCGAATATTCGTTGAATTTCGAATAGTATCGAATTTGACTACGACGATGCATCGGAAATAGGACAAGAATTTGTATTTAGTAGATAATATCTTTAATGGGCTAGATGTCTACAAAATAGTCGTAGTCGTCATAGTCGAATTCGATACTATTCGAAATTCGACGAATTTTCGAAACTTTTCGAATTATTCGAAATTTTTCGAATATTCGGCGAATTTCGAATAATTCGAAGATCCGAATTATTCGATTCGAGTTTCGGAACGAATAATTCGTGAGTTCAAATTATTCGCACACCCCTATTCATTATGGATAGAATAGACCGAGAAGATCTGTGAAATGACTTATATAACTGCATAAGAGGACTAGAAAGTCTAACAAGAAAAATTGAGACAAAGAAACACTTTAGCACAGAAAAAAAACTACGGACAGGAAATTAAGAGAGGTGACAAAACAGCATGCAGGATTTGTGAAAATAAAGGAAAATTAAATAGATTTCATCCAGAGAATGTTTGCTGGTATAGCTATGAAAAAAAGACAAATAATGATAAAAACCTTAATTCTAATTCAATATTACAAGTCGAACTAAGTGATGAAGATCCAAAAAACTAAAATTCCCCCCACTAATTGAGATTGCGATGTTGTTAAACAATACATTAGAAGTTAAGGGGTTATATGACCCTGGTTCACGCATATCTTTAATAAACTCAAAATTAGTTCAGGTGACAGATATGAAGCCAAATTACTGTTATGACAAAATAAAAACAATTAGTGGAGGGGGTAAAACTAAAGGTTTTATTACACTAGATGCAGAATTATTACACAAGAAGACTAAAATAAATGCATTTATCTTTGAAAATGAAAATTTTGAGTATGATCTAATACTAGGACTAGATTCAATACATAAATTTGGATTAACTCGTGTAACAATTTTCTGCCAGTGGCTACTGTTACTTCACCAGCTGGCTCAGAGTAAAGATAATGAGACTGCTCAGGGAATAGGTTTATAAAATAACACACTTAACAACAGGCTACAGGCATATATTCAAAGACACAAGTTATAAAATTAGATTAACATAAAGAGTTAAATTAAGATACTAATATATTAAAATACGCTTATAATAGGGAACTGGCTTCATAAAATTAAATGGTGAGATGGTCATAGGTTACATAATAAAAAAATGATACATAACTTAATATGTACGATCAGCATGGTGTGATTCCGAGACAATTCATATAATATCCATTCCAGGACGTCCACGTACGCTCCATGGAAGACAAGTCACAAATACTACAGGTCTCGTAAGATGTGAGACCTTGGGGTGGAACCCTAAAATAAAATTATGACATTGTTGTATATCTCACATATTTGAATACACACTTTAAATATACTGCCAGTTAAATATATAATAAAACAATAACTCACCGAAGGATCCACGGGCACACTGACTTTACTAACCCATCACGGGTGTATACTGAAGACTATTTAACCATTTTAAAAATTATCTCGGAATGAGAAATTGCGAAGCGGGTCAACGTGGCCCTCGAAGAGGGACACGGTATGGGCGTCGGGGAAATCCCCCGCTGCCCGAGCGTAACACTGCCCGCCTTACGAGGCGGGGGTAATCAAAAGGAGGCCCTTCAGCCAGCCACCGAAAGCCAGTCACAGACAAAGCCGATACACGGCTACAACATTCTACGGCATTAACAAATGCCTTTTAAATTCCCGGCCATTGACGCTGGCCGGCGCGACGTCCCCCCTCCTCTTCTCTCTTCTCCCTCTTGAAGGGACATAGAAATAACAAACATATTTTTTTTTTTTTTTAAACTATTTACAATATATATTACTACAACTTAACTTAAATTACATTAGAAACTTAAATTAAACTATTTACAACTTAAATTAAATTACATTAGAAACTTAAATTAAACAAAAATGACAACACACAATATTTACAATAGTTGAAGATATGAATAAAGAAGAAAGAAAACGAAAAGATATAGTACGAGGAGCTGGGACTGTTTAGGAACGAGAAGGCGAGATTGCAATTATCTCCCCTCTCGTTCCAGGGGTCGTCAGTCCCAGCTCACTCCAGTTAGAGATGAAATGAAAAAAATAAAAGAGCATAGTGGACAGAAAGAAGAGAAAAAGAAAAAGAGGTGAAGGGGGTGGCCAGCCTTATATCTATGGCGGGGACGCCTGATTATGATTATAATTTACGAATGTAAATTTAAAATTAAAATCGAAATTATTTTTAGGATTAATCTAACTAAAACCCCCAAGGTAAACCCTCTGATATAGAGGGGGTCCCTGAGGGGGACTTAAGACCTCCTAAGGAGGTGACATGACCCCACTAGTGTGGGGGGGTCCCTGAAGGGGACATGCCCCTGAAAGGGGGGGAGAAGTAGTTCGTGCGTGGACAATGTAGGAGGGTCAGCTCCGCGGGAGGCACTCATAGTCCCTTCCCGCGACCCGCTTGCTGACCTACGTATTTCCGACCAGAGTCGGGGGACCTAGGAGCTCACGCGGCAACGCACGGCCGTCAGGCGGCCGGGCGTGCAGCGGAGCTATCCCTTGGAGGTGGACGTGGGGTCCGTGATCAGCCCGCTCGAACATGTTCCGAGCGAGCCTCTCAACGAACTCCTTTATGGACTCCACCTCGAGGTCCCGGGCTATTACGTCATTCCTGACGTAATAGACTGCTCCGACTATGGTACGGAGGGCCAGGTTTTGGAGTACCTGGAGCCGTTCTCTCAACGCGGTCGAGAGAAGTTGGTACCAGGCACCCGCTGCGTATGTCAAGCGGGAACGGACGTACGTCTTATAGACAGCGAGCTTCGTCCCCACCGGTAAACTGGAAGCGAGAATCGGCCGCAACAAAAAGCTGGCCGCCCTGGCCAGGCCAGTCAAACGATTGACATGCCTGGTCATGGTCAGCCGGCGGTCGATCACGACTCCCAGATACCTAATGTGGGGCTGAAGCCCGAGTTCGGTTCCGCGGAGACTGAGCCTCCTCTTGATGGCCGTGTTGCGGGGTGGACCGAAGAGTATTGCGGCGGTCTTATCCACGTTGACCGCCACTCTCCATCGGTCCAACCACTGGGGCAGCACATCCAAGACCCTTTGCATCTTAACAAAGGCGGCATTGAGAAGCTTGGAAGACGCGAGGTAGGCGCTGTCGTCGGCAAACAGCGCCAACATCACGTCAGTTTCCCACTCGCGGAGGCGCCCCTCAAGTGTGGGAATGTCATTGGTGTACAGTGCGTAGAGGATCGGAGACAGGACACTTCCCTGCGGGACTCCGGCCGAGATCGGGCGTACCGACGATCTTTGGCCCTCGACCGCGACATAGAAGGAGCGACCGTCCAGATAAGACCCGATGAGTCGCACGTAGGCCAAGGGCAGGCCCGTCTCCCGCAACTTGTGGACCAGCCCCTCGTGCCAGACCCGGTCGAAGGCCTTCTCGATATCGAGAAATACTCCGACCGTGTACTGGTTTGAGTTACGGCAGTCCGCCAAGTGGTGCAGGACCCGGGCCAACTGAAGAGTCGTCGAGTGGCCGGCTCTAAACCCGAATTGTTCGGGTCTGAGGAGAATGTGCGGCGACATTCTCCTCAGGAGCAGCCGCTCGAACAACTTGCCCACGTGCGACAACAACGTAATCGGCCTATAACTGGACGGCCGGCGCCTGTCCTTGCCGGGCTTGGGCAAGGCGATTACCTTGCCCAGTTTCCAAATCCCCGGAAAGTGTCCAGTGGCCAGTATGCCGTTGAATAGTCGTGCCATTTCGGCCACGACTATTCCCGGCAGATGGCTAAGGGCCAGGGGGGGAATGTCGTCCTCTCCTGGCGCCTTGCGCTTATTTAAGGTCTTAATGACGTCTCGGATCTCCCCGGGTGTGATGAGATCGTCATCGCTCAGGGGTGGCACCGGAGAGGACATGATCTCCTCCGCGCTCTGATACACCGTCTGATGAAATGCCGCCTCGGTAGATGCAGGGTCATTAGGTGTGAACTGCCGCTCCAGCGAAGCGGCCAGGATTTCAGCGCGAGCCTGTGCCGAAAAGCAGCGGTTCCCCTGCTCGTCCACTAGCGGACAGACAGGGGGACGCTTGCTGGAGAGTTGCCGGCAAAGTCTGTGCAGGGACGTGGCGGTAAAATCGTCCCTGCACTGCTCTATCCTGTCCTCCCAGGCAAAGCCACGGAAGGACTTGACTTGCGCCGACAAACTCTCCACCAGCTTGTTCAGCTCGCGCTTGACATCTGGGCAACGAGTTCTTGCCCAGAGCCTCCTGAGCGACCTCTTCCGGCGGATAAGCGCCTGAAGGCGCGCCGGGAGGCCGCCTTTTAACCCCCCGCTGGGCAACACGGTCACCGAATCAGCGATCGCCCCCTTGATGGATCCGACGAGCCGTTCGGCCGACTCGTCGATCCCACCAGGGGCGATCGGGTCAAACGTAATATTGTTTGCGTCCACGTCCCGGAGCCGTGACTGGTCGGCCAGGAGACTAGTAAAAGTCTCCCAGTCGACCCTTGTCCTCCGGGGGGCGGCCTCGACATGAGCACCGCTCACGTCCAGTGTGACCAGCACCGGAAGGTGTACGGTGCTCAAGTCGTACAGCACCTCTATAGTTAGAGGATGCCGTAGCCCCTTGTGAACACACACGTCCAACACGTCCGGCCTACATGCCAGATTCGTCGGAACGTGTGTTGGTTCACTGGGGCCGACCACGCAATAGTCCCCATCATCGGAGTCACAATACAACCGGCGCCCCGCTCGCGATACCAGCCGGGAACCCCACGCGGTATGTTTCGCGTTGAGGTCCCCGACCACCATCACGGGGGTCCGGTCGAGCTCCAGGACGTGACGCAAGTCCTCGAGGCAGATTCCACCCTCCGGGGGGCGATACGCGGAATAAATCCTAATATCCCCCCCCGGCAGGCCCACCCTCACCCCGACCGTTCTGATCTGAGTAAAGGCGAGTCTGTCCAACTCATCATGTACTACGTCTCTCCGGACGAGCGCCGCAGTGCCCCTGAACGGATACCCGGAAGCCGGAGAGATCTCGTCGCGACGGTAGACATGATAGTTGGGGATCAGGAATCTGTCCCGAGGTGCCAATTTTGTCTCCCCCAGGAGCATGACATGAGGTCGATACTCCTGGAGGAGAGTGATAAGTTCCTGCCTGTGGGGCTTGATCCCACCGGGGTTCCAATATATGACCTTAAGATTGTTGGTCATAATTGGAACCCCGATAGAACTGGAGTAGCCCCGACCAGATTGCGTCTCCGGGACTGTTCCCGGAGACAATGTCCTGGAGGACCGCAGTCACCGCCAGCGACAATCTGTTCCACGACTCCAGCAGCATTGCGGCGAATAAGGCCGCCTCTTGGGGCGACTGTTCACCGCGCCGCTGGCGCCGTGGAAGGGGTGGCGGGAGAGGCAGTCCTCCCACCAGTGGTGCAGTAACGTTGATTGTGGTCGGGGCCGCCCCTGTAGGCTGCCCCACAGGCGCGGAAGTCGAGGGCCCATCCTCGACCACCTCCATAAGAGAAGGCTGGGAGACGAGAACAGGGGCGGGCTCCGCCGTAGCCCCTGGGGCATTCCCCGCCCGAGCCTTCCCTTTCTTTTTTTGTTTTTGGCCTTGGTAGGCGGAGGGCCAGTTTGAAGGTCTGGGGCTGATGTCCCAGGTTGCGAGGTCGGGAGCGGAGCCACGACCGTTTCCGGAGGGGGCGCGGGGGCCACAACCGGGACCGGGGGCTCGGTAGTAGGTTGCGACTGCGTAATCGCAGCCTTCCTTTTTTTCTTCTTTTTCTTTTTCTTCTGGTTCCTCTTGTTTGAAGAGGAACCAGAAGCAACGGGACGTGCCAGGTTGGCCTCTACCATGAGGTTGAGGGCCGAGGCTGCTTCCTCGACCGTGTTAACCGTGGCTGATGGGGGCGTAGGGAGAACCGGGTGGGATGATTTTCCCTTACCCTTCCCTTTGCCCCCCGTTGTCTGGGTCTTGGGTTGTTGGGGCCTTTGGGGCCCAGGCAGGTTGTTGTTCACCCTGCTGGGGACACCGGCACGTACCGGGGCAGACGCTGGGGGAGGTACACCCATAGCCCTGGCCTTCTTGCGGTACACGGGGCACTGGCGGCTGCTTGCCGCGTGTGCCCCACCGCAATTGGCGCAGGTAGGGGTGTCCTCCCTTGCCCTTGGGCAGTCCGCTATGATGTGCTCTCCCGCACATCGCACACAGCGGACCGCTCTGTGGCAGTTCGAGGAGGAGTGGCCGAAAGCCTGGCAGCGGTGACACTGCGAGGGGCCTCCAACCGGTCTCCACGTCCTCACTGCCACACCAGGCAGGCAGAGGAGTTCCTCTACCTGGTACAACCTGGCAAGGTCGTCCTTTGAGAGGTGGTCGAATTTGGCGAAGAATACTCCGCCCCTTCGACCACCCCTCCCCGGTATGTACTTAGCGTACGTGGCCGGAAATCCCAACTGGGTGAATTCGCGGACTATGTCCGCCGGGTCAGTGTCCGCCGGGAGGCCCCTGATCGAGACCTTGGACGGGACCTCAGTGGCAAGCGAAAAGCAATGCCACTGGATGGAGCTGTCCACAGCCGAGGCCTCGACCAGATCGGCTTGGACCAGCCGGAATTCGGACTCCGTTTCCGGAGCGAAACGAAAACCCTTTTGAAGGGCCTTCACGGGCGGAGCTCTGCCGAGTCTGTCCTTAAGGATCGCCAAGTGGCGAGTCCAATTAGGCAGGTGCTCGACTTTGATCGGTGGGGGACGTTTATGTCTCCCCGCCCCTCCGCCAGTGGATGCCTGGTTCGTTTGTACGCCGTTCGTACCTGCTTGGGCCCCTGACGGGCCGGGCGTAGGTCCAGTCCCAGTAGGGCCTGAACTAGGCCTCACCCCTGAGGGGCCAGGCGAAGAACCCGCCCCCGAGTGGCCGGGGGGCGGGCGAGCTAAGATCTGGGATGCGGTCGCCCTCTGCCCAGTAGTGGGGTGAGAGGGTGGGCCGATCTTAGAGGGACCCGTGATGGGTCTCAGTTGTATCCCCGCAGAGGGGGGCGGAGTCCTGGGCGTGCCCAGGGGTGGCCATTCCCTCTGTGGGTCGTGGGTAAAGGCTGGCCTTTGGAGGGCCAGGGTGTCTCGACCCACCGAGGGTCTCGGACGAAGCCGGGGATCCCTCGGCGGGGAGGTCGAAATAGGTAAGGTCGGATGCGACCCTCCTGCCCGCGGGGTAGCCTCCCTCCTCAACTCCTGCGGAGTGGAGTCAGGAAGCTCCGCGTAACGCGTCGAGTCCAGGGGACCCGATGACCCGCGGGTCAAGGGGATCCTCCCAGACCCGTCAGCGATCGCGGACAGTTGGGTCGCATCCGCGGGAACCAACGCCGCTCGGCCACCGGTCGGTGGTGAGCGAATGGGCGTGGTAGGTGAGGGCCTCACCTCCCCCCTCTCCTCCTCAGAGGAGGATGAGGGAGAGGAGGAGGAGTCATCCCCCTCGCCCTCAGCGTCTCCGGTCTCGTATTCGGTCACCTCCGAATCCTCCGCCAGCCTATAAGGTCTGGGGAGGTCCAGATCCTCTAAGGATCTGGAGGAGGGACCGATACGAGGGGCCTTGTCCGGTTCGACCTCAGGGGAAGAACCGGATCCGGATATGACCAATACCCTGGCCTTCCTCTTCCGGCGCCGCGGACCGATCGACAGATCGGCCGGTAGAGGAAATCTAGTTTCCCCCGAACCGATCGACGGCGAATCCAGGGCCCCGGAAGAGGGGCCAGGCATGGCGGACACACTTAATTGTGTGTCCGATTGCGTTCGGCCTGTTCTGGGCGGGCGGCCCATATGTTGGGCGGTTCCGTCCGAACATCCCCTACGGGACGGGGCTGGGGTGTTGATTAATTTGGCTTACTACCTACATTGTACTTAAAACTAATATAAAAATAAACAAAATAATAAAATTAAATTTAAGCTGTAAAACTGTAAAACTAAATATGCGAAAAAAGCAGGTAGTATAAAATTTAAATTTATAAAGAAAAAGAGGGTAGATAATTTTTTTTTTTTATTAAACTAAACTATTTGTGTACTTAAGTCTAATCTACGACTAGACGGATAGCTTAGGGCTATTGGCACCCCCTGATCCCGAAGGACAGGGGGGAAGACTGGACACTGGTGGCCAGGCACTATCGGCGCGCAATGCCCGATTATTATTTAAATAAAATAATAACGGGCAGTCGCTATCAGGCTGAGACACCCGCCCGTTAAACTACCGAAGTAATAAGGAAGTGTCTCTTGCTTACCTGGTCCGGTTCCTCGGTGCTGTCGGGCGGCACGGCAATGTGGAGATCACCCCGCCGTCACGACCACCAGGACTGGGGCGACGCGTCAGTCGTCACGTGGGGAGCGCGCGGCGCAGCGCACCAGGATCCCCTCGCAGGCGACGGATTGGTGGTGTGATCCACCAAAACACACCCGCAAACGGGAACCGATCACTACACCGGCACACTCACACACACACGCACAGGGCACTTGAAACACCGATCAAGTCCGAGTCACAACTTACGAGCGATACTAGCGCCACCGGGCAAATGAGAAATTAATGTGTGCGCTCGCTTTTTAAAGCCCTCGGTGACAAAAGAATGCAACATACATGTATAACTATGTACCGGTTTAGTGAGGAGACACGGAACCTAGTGAAGCAGAAAGGGGTCGATAATCGATATCGATAAAGTTTGTGTATTTAATTAAAATATATAAAAAAATATGTTACACAACCCCTTTCGCTATATAAAAAAAAAAAAATTAATTCGTTAAATTTTTTTTTTTTTTGCTTATTCTAAGTTACAAACTTAAGAATAATACAGAAAAACTTTAAATCTAAGTCATTTCAACTTAGGTATACAAAACAAAATAACTAACTTACGTCATATAAGTTATACAAAAAAAAAACAGTAGGTTAAAGTTAAATTTAAAATTAAAAAAAAATAACAATATAAATTACACTATTTATAACAATGCAACATCCTACACAACAAATTACCACCAAGATTTCGAAACCGAAATCTCAGCCCGCACCGAATATAACTTCGGGACAAAGAAATGGCATGTGGAGTGTAGTTGTAGGGTGAATAGTGTAATACATAAATAAACTTGACTAAATAAATAGACAAATAAATAATGTAGTGTGTAAATAATAAATACAAATAAAATAATAATGCATACACTACATTACATAAATAAAAAAACATGTGTCTTAAAAAGAATACAATAGACAAAAAAAAAACACATCTGATGGTCAATGAAAATGACTCATCAGGTTGCATAATGAGTAACCGATTTTCAAATCGGTGGGTTCGAGTAACCCATGAACAATTTGAATAACTACGTGTCTAAATATAGAACACGGAATAAAAAAAGCTAAATGAATTTAAGTTTAAAAGTGTTTTAAATAAAAATCAAAAAATATTAAAAAGTCCAAGTGTCTATTTTAATGAACACTGGTAAAAGTTAAATGTAATTTGACGGTCTTTATAAGGACTCGATCAATTTGCAATGGGACTAAGTTAAAAGTATTCTATTAATCTACACTGAAGCTATCGGCATGTGTCTATAAAATAGTAGACACATATATAACTGTAGATGCACCAGCCCGTGGAATCTTGTGCTTACGTCAACGACGCAAAAAATCGATTGTGACTATTCAAAAGATCACAAATCTAAATAGGTCATTAGCGTGCCTCATAAGAGGAACACAAAAAAAATACATCTGATGGATCACATCAGAATGCCTATAAAACTAATGACCTAAAAAGCACAAGTCAACGGATGCGCCTTATAAAAAAAAGGAACGCACAAAATACATCTGCCGGTCATACAACGACACAAAACAGAATGTATGTGCAACTACATATTACAAAAACCTCAAACCTAAACAGCGAGATATAATAATAGATACTATGTAAAGTTAATACATAAATGTATTACATAAATAAAATAAACAGATGCATACATCTAGGATACATATTGTGTGATGATTATATAATGTGAAATGATCGTGTACATCTTTCATCCTTCACTTTCGCTTATTTCATCCTTCGCCTTAAAATCTCTTTCATTCTTCCCATACATAGATGCCATAGTACTTTCATTCTTCTCCTTTCACATACTTTCAAAATTATGCACACAAACACTTCATTCATCAGATTTTAGGATTCCTAGACGCAAAAGTTATCCGAATATATCCCATGCAAAACAAAAAAAATATTACGCACACTAAGTAACAAATATAAAATAAAAAAATGTGTGCGAATATAAATTAAATATTTGACCTTCATCAAGTTCGATGTTAAGTTGCTTTAAAGCGGACACTACGAGTGGTATTTGAGGAATATCTACCCTCGCTAATTGATATCCACTCGTACGATATGACGTCGCGTAACAACTTAGCGAACGAAACATCGAACCGAGTAATATAACAACGTGGTCATTATATAACAATAATGCAGTTTGAAAATTTTAATGATTGAATTAAATAAATACTGCATTATTAAAATAAATACAAATTGAAGTTAATCAATAAATTGGATTGATTTATCGTCGTGCTTTAAAAAGAAAATAATTAAAAACAAGTTAATAAAAAAAAGACAACGATATTCAATCCTTTGACGAATGACATTCAATTCAAATTTCGTCAAATAAAAATAACACCATCCATTATGTAACCGGTATAAAAGAATGGGGTTACTTTCCTAAAACGCATAGGAATATATTCAGAAAACTGAAATCCTAAAATACGTTCCACGAAAGACCCATACATACTTTTGTTGAGTATTTGATAAATACGACTATATTCCAGTCCCTCTGCCATCGCCGATGTAGACCTTGACGTCGGCTTCTCAATCCCGATGGCAATCTTCATCACATCATCAGATGTATGGGGTTCAGGGTTTGGGCTACATGCCACAAAAATTACGCTGAAAACACCCAAATACATGTTAATAAATCACTAAAATAAATTACACTGAGATGTAGATGAAGATAAAAAATACAAATAAGAAATTAAATAAAACAATTAAATTATAATGCGCGTTTGAATATAGCTGCCGTGTTGCTAAGCGAGAATCACGCGATCATGACCTTCACAAGGGCATGTCATATTCTCGAGCCTCGAAGATGGGCTCCATTTTGTAACAATTTTGGCCAGTGGCTACTTTTTGAAATGAAATGAAATGAAATTATTTATTCTCAACGTTAATGAAATTTTCATGCTTGTTGATGTCAAAAGGCTACCATCAGTTCGGAAAAAGAAATAGCCACTGTCCTGAGAAGAACTGGCAAGAAACTCAGCGGGCATGTCTTTTTTTTGTATTATTTTTCTGTTTTTTTTTTTATCTTTTCAACTCAATATTACAATTTTTTATTACAAATTTTGTTACAATGTTGACCTAAAACGAAAGCTTCATTCCCACTTAGTGCAGTCATCTAGAAAATCACTAATTGTATAATAAGCTTTACTGCACAAACGATTTTTCACAACTTTTTTAAATGTATGCGTATTTAGGCTTTGAACGTTAAGTGGAATCTTGTTGTAAAGGCATATCGACAAACTCACAAATGATTTATTGATTTTGCGTAACCGAGTTGCTGGTAAAGCAAGCTTGTGTTTGTTCCGGGTATTAAAGTTGTGCAAGTCTGAAACTTTGGGGAAATCATCAATATTTTTCCCCTGTTACTTCACCAGCTGGCTCAGAGTAAAGATAATGAGACTGCTCAGGGAATAGGTTTATAAAATAACACACTTAACAACAGGCTACAGGCATATATTCAAAGACACAAGTTATAAAATTAGATTAACATAAAGAGTTAAATTAAGATACTAATATATTAAAATACGCTTATAATAGGGAACTGGCTTCATAAAATTAAATGGTGAGATGGTCATAGGTTACATAATAAAAAAATGATACATAACTTAATATGTACGATCAGCATGGT
Source organism: Trilocha varians (assembly GCA_030269945.2). NCBI lineage: Eukaryota > Metazoa > Arthropoda > Insecta > Lepidoptera > Bombycidae > Trilocha > Trilocha varians. Next base: position 12,740,076 of record AP028282.1, on the reverse strand, counting down.
GTGATTCCGAGACAATTCATATAATATCCATTCCAGGACGTCCACGTACGCTCCATGGAAGACAAGTCACAAATACTACAGGTCTCGTAAGATGTGAGACCTAGGGGTGGAACCCTAAAATAAAATTATGACATTGTTGTATATCTCACATATTTGAATACACACTTTAAATATACTGCCAGTTAAATATATAATAAAACAATAACTCACCGAAGGATCCACGGGCACACTGACTTTACTAACCCATCACGGGTGTATACTGAAGACTATTTAACCATTTTAAAAATTATCTCGGAATGAGAAATTAATGTGTGCGCTCGCTTTTTAAAGCCCTCGGTGACAAAAGAATGCAATATACATGTATAACTATGTACCGGTTTAGTGAGGAGACACGGAACCTAGTGAAGCAGAAAGGGGTCGATAATCGATATCGATAAAGTTTGTGTATTTAATTAAAATATATTAAAAAATATGTTACACTCATGATGAGAATTTGAATATTCATGTACAGAAATTATATAACTTCACAATGAATGATAAAAATGAAAGCAAAGAGATTAAAAATATGGAAGATAGAGAATATGAAGTAAACTTTAATGAAGGGATAGATACAAACAAATTTAGTATAGATACAGAATACTTAAACATTGACCAAAGAAAACAGATAAACATATTATTGAATAGCTACACAGAATTTTTTGCTAAAAATAAATATGACACTGGAAAAGTGAAGAAGCATGAAGTCTGTATAGATTTGCAAGTAGAAAAATATTGCTATAAAAGACCATATAGATGTTCACTTCAAGACAAGATAGAAATAGAAGATCAAATTGTACAACTGTTAAAACATGAATTAATTGAAGAATCTTGCAGTCCTTGCAGCACCTGTTACGTTAGCTTTTAAGAGGGATGAAGGTAAAAAAAGCAGACTATGCATAGACTTCAGAGATTTAAATAAAATAATAATACCTCAATCACAACCAGAAACGAAACGAAACGAAATGAACGATTATGAAATGACCTTGGCGAGCAACTCATTCCCACTTTGTGCAATCGTCCAGGTAATCATTGACCTTATAGTAGGCTTTCTTGCACAGACGTCTATGTATAGGTAGGTTTTGAACATCTTGTGCGATTTTGTTTTACAAGCATACAGACAAACATCTGAAGGAATTTCTTATTTTATGCAATCGACTCATCGGTAAATCAAGTTTATGTTTGTACCTGGTGTTTCTAATATGTAGGTCAGACTTTTTAGGAAATTCTTCAATATACTTTCTAACATACATTAAATTTTCAAAAATGTATTGGGATGGTAGAGTGAAAACTTTAATTTCTTTAAATTTTTCCCTCAGGGATTCCTTTGAGTGCATATTATAAATAGCGCGTATAGCTCTTTTCTGCAAGATAAAGATCGTTTCTATATCAGCTACATTGCCCCATAGCAAAATGCCATAGGACATGACACTATGAAAATAACTAAAATAAACTAAACGAGCCGTGTCTACATCATAATCATAAGCAGCCTAATTTTTTTTACCGCGTATGCTGCAGAGCTGAGCTTACTCGCTAATTTATTTATGTGGGGTCCCCATTGTAGCTTGGAATCCATTGTTATACCTATTATTTTTTTTTTTTTTTTTGACGGGAGGAAATCGCCGGACTTCCACTCGCCCCGCGAGTGGGGTATGTGGGTGTCGAACCGCACTAAAACCTCCCGCCAATCACGCTCGACATCCGATTATGAAGGGATGACAGGACGCGTTCGCGATCGACGCTCACGTGTCGCCCCGTCACCCCCAGACGTCGAACCGGCAGCCGTCGGTGAAGACGACCACCGGCTCACTCGGTAGGCAGGCCTTAAGCAGGCCCGCCGAAATGTTACAGAGGGTGCGCGCTGAGCTCTAGCGCGACACCCCTCGGGTCCGGTGGTAGTGGACCCGGTACTCTTTTTAGGGAGCCAGATCTCGGGACACGTCCCGAGGCCGGCCCCCCGCTCGACCTCGGCGGCGACGGGGTCGGTCGGGAAGGGAAGAGCTCTCCCTCTCCCGTCCCGCCGCCTCCTTTTGCGAGATGGTGGACTCGCAAAAGTCGAGCATTGCTTTCCAGGACTCGTCGTCGTCGAGCATCGATGCCACGACGCCCGGCAACGACAAGTCCCGCCCTACTTGTGCGACCAGGACACGGCGCTGCTCCTCCCATGCGGGGCAGACAGCGAGCGTATGCTCTGCCGTGTCCAGGTCGCTCGTGCAATGATGGCACCTCGTCGTCGGCTCAACCTGTATCCGGTGCAGGTACTTCCCGAAGCAACCATGCCCGGTCAGCACCTACACCAGACGAAAGGTGAGGCGTCTCTCGCCGCGACTCACCCAGTCCCTGAGGACAGGGCGAATCGCCTCGACGGTCCTTAGGCCCCAGCCGGGGTTGGCCAAGCGTCTTGACCATACCTCCAGCACGGACCGCCGAGATTGGGCCTTCCGGTCCCGAACCGCAGCTCTGAGGGGACGCACAACGCCACGAGCACGGAGGTCGCAGCGCCAACGGTAGTCGTCGGCGAGCGCCTCCGCCTCCAGATCCCAGGGCGGCGTCCCCGCCAGCACACACGCCGCCTCGAAGGAGACGGTGCGGTATCCGCGGATGACCCTGATAGCTACAACGCGCTGCGGCCGGTACAGGAGCCGGACAACAGTTGCTGTCCGGTTTCCCGGTCCGGCCCAAACGGGCGCGCCGTACAGGGCCATCGAACGCACCACCCCCGCGTAGAGGCGGCGCACGACACGGTTTGGTCCCCCGATATTCGGGAGCAACCGGCTTAATGCGCCGGCTGTCCTCATCAATCGGGGGACGAGCTCCATAAAGTGGGCCCGGAAGGTCCAACGGCTGTCCAGTATGAGGCCGAGGTACTTCAGTCGCACCCTGACCTCTATTGAGACGCCTCCTACCACGATCTGGGCCCTTCCTGGTGGCGTCACCCCAGCCCTGTGGAACCACAGGGCCTGGGATTTATTGAGCGCCACCGCGAGGCCCAATCTCCTAATTCTGCCGACGACGAGGGCCACCCCCGCTGTGGCGAGACGGGCAGCCTCCCTGAAGTCTTCTCCCCGGGCCATGACCAATGTGTCATCAGCGTAACAAATTACGCTCAGGCCCGGGAGCAGGGCGCCCCTCAGCACCCAGTCGTACCCGATGTTCCAAAGGAGGGGTCCGAGGACCGACCCCTGAGGAACACCGCACACGACCGGAAACCGTTACACAGTCCCATCGTGCCCAGTGCACACTACCGACCTGGCCTCCAAGTAGGAGCCGACCAGCCGGCGGAGGTAGGGGGGAACTCCATGTCTCTCGAGTGCCCCCCCTATCACGGACCAGGGCAAGGTGTTGAATGCATTGGTGATGTCAAGTGACACCGCCAAGGCCACCCCGCCCTGTGATACGACTTCATTTGAGAGGGCCCGCACGCGAAGGATCGCGTCCACGGTTGAGCGGCCCTCTCTGAAGCCGTACTGCTCCGCCGACAGGTCGGGTTCAACCCCGACCAGGTGCTGGACGATGCGGGCAGCCAGAATACGTTCCAGCAATTTGCCCACCTCGTCCAGCAGCACGATAGGACGGTAACCGGCGGCTGTATCCACCGGGCGCCCCTCCTTCCTGAGAAGGACGAGTCTACCCTCTCGCCACAGCGAGGGAAACCGTCCCGACTCGAGGCAAGAGTCGTAGAGCCTCAAGAGTCGGTCCCCTAGGGCGTTGAGGGCCAAGGCCAGGACCCGGCCATGGATGCCATCCGGTCCGGGTGCCGTGTCTTTGGCACTCATCCTGACTACGGCCACACGAAGCTCCTCCCCGGTGATGTGGGGAACCTCAGCAGGGGCCTCGCCGCCGGTATCCTCCGGCGGCTCGCCCATAGCAGGGGGGATAAATCCCTCCTGCTCCTGCGGGAACAATGTCGTGACAATGTCCCGCAGCTGCTGAGGCGGTAGACGCTCGGTTATGGGGGGCGCCCATGGGCGCAGCTTGCCGCGCACCATTTTGTATGGGCGCCCCCAAGGGTCGTCGTCGAGCGTCTCCAAAAGGCGCTCCGTGTGCTGTCCCGGAGCCAGAGCACCTCGGCTTCCACGTCCACTGGGTGTGGACGCATGGGCGTCCACGCCGCCACCGTAGAGGCTTCCATCAAGAGCTCCTTGTTCAGGAGCTTCAATGCCCATCTGGGGAATGACCGGGGCGTACTCCCGCGGGCGTCCGCAGCCAGCGTGGGGACGGAAAGATCAAACCGAATGTATCGGTGATCTGACAATGATTCCGCCCCCACCAACACTCTCCAGCCACGGATGAAATGAAATGAAATGAAATGAAATGAAAATAATTTATTAACGGAAAGTTTACATGCGTTTTAACGTTATCGGTGACCCCCGCACTAGGACATGCCTGTATCGATGCGATCCGCGATGGCAGAGCTCGCGAACGTAACGTCCACGATAGACTCGCCCTTCCATCGCACGCAAGTCGCGACCGAACCCCTGTTGAGTACACAGAGGCCAGTCGCGACCGCCCACTCCTCCAGCAGCCTACCGCGAGCTGTAGAGCGGGGGGAGCCCCAAGCGACGGATTTCGCATTGAGGTCCCCCGCGAGTATCACTGGATGGGGGGCGAGGCGGTGAGTAATCGCCTCGAGCCCGTCCAGGAACTGCTCAAACTCGACAATAGGCCGGCTCGGAGAGAAATACGCCCCGATCACGACGGTGTCTAACATCGATACCGCGACGAACCCAGAACCCTTGGCCACCATTACCAAGGGCGGGATCGCCGCGGCCCTCCTCACATGTATGGCCGCCAAGCTGCAGTCGTCCCCGAACCAACAATCGTCGGCTGGGGGAACAATAGAAGCATTACTAGGTTTTAAATACATATTATTAGTACTAATACTAATATTGTCATTAATATTATACGCTACCAAAGTAGCTAAATGTCTTTTTGTAAAGTTTGATACATAAATAGTATCTTTTGTAAATTTCTTAATAAAATTATTAATGTCAAATAATAAAAATCCGCTACGACGATGTGTAGCATTGTACATGAACAAGTTTATATTATATATACATTGATTATGGACCTTATCTACGTTTGAACAATACGGGAATGTACATAAAATTATTTTACAATTTGTATCCGATTGAAAATTAACAACGAGATCGGATACTGTGGTCCATTGATTTTTTAGTCACATTTACATGACTACCTCCCATTATCACTACAGTTGTCAGCTCATCACAATGTATAGATTTCAAGTGGTCAGAGTTGGTCGCGGTGGTGTGGTCCATCGTCTGGTTATTAGATTCAAGGGATCTGGGCTAACTGTATCTGAATTTTTGACCAAACCAAGGCACACCACGTTTATCAATGCTCGCAAACACTTTGGCATAAAACAGTGCTGGACGTCTGAAGGAAGGATTATTATTCAATTGCCTGACAAGACACGTCGTAAGCTTGATACTGCAGCGGAACTCCGGCTTCTGGTGTCCCAGTTTCCTGCGCAGCAGGCGACGCCGTGTGCGCCAAATGATGCCGGAGTGATTGCTTCGCAAGCTAGAGCTATGCCCGAGAAGAGAAGTCGAAAACCACCAACAAAGAGAGTTTAACATCTAACAATCACTTTTCTGTATCCTAAGTAATAAGTTCTGCATTATTCTTGCTGCTTATCTTTACTTTTAGTGAATGGTCGGTCTGTTTTTGTGATTGGACTGTATGTTATTGTATTTACATTTATACTCCCTTTACTTTTGTGCATATACGAGTGACTGTCTATATATAGTTTTAGCTACAAGATTTAAATATGCTGTAAACTGTTTGACAATCATAATATGCAGGTATATCATAAACTTTTGCAATTTTCCGAGTACGTAAATTGTTTAATGATGTTAAATATGTCTAATGTTTATGTTTAAACAAACGTCATTGCACGTCATCGACATTAATTGACAATTCATAGATTAATTTGACAACTGTTTCGAAATCTGACATTAAATTTTATAGAAATGTCATTCAGTTTACATGCTTCGGTGATAATCGCCCTGCAGTTTTGGCCAGTGACCGGACCAGTCACATTATAAAATGCTAGGTGCTAACGATGTTATAAAACTTTGTCGTAATAGTCTATAGTTTTTAATTTGTTTTGATTGAATTTGTTTCAGTTTGATTTGTCCTATATGATGTATTAGTAGGGGTTAGAGTTAAGTGAAATTATTTGAATTTTTTCTTTTGTATTGCCTTGTATATTGTTAGATTTTTATTTTCATTTATTTTTATAGTATAATAATATATTTATTAAAATTTTATTATGTCGAGTGATGCTGAGGATGACTTTTTATCTTGTTCGTCTTCGGCGTTATCCGATGAGCACTACTCTAGCGCTTTTAGTGATGACGATGCAACTCACCTTCGGGAACAGCTGTGTAACAAGCTCTCCTCCAGTGCATCACATTATCTTAATATTGTACATATAAATGCCCAAAGTGTCCATGCCCACTATTCGGATATGCTGACCTCTTTTGACCCCGATCTGATTCATGCGATACTTATATCAGAATCATTTCTTAAACCCGCCCTCCCCTCATCGCAGTACGTATTACCTGGCTTCGACCTGATACGTAATGATCGGACTGGCTGTGGGGGTGGTGGCGTCGCCATTTATCTTCGCACGGGACTCCCCTATATTATCATTGACCAGTCTCCTAGTGAGTATTCTAAGTCTGCGGAATATCTCCTTATCCAAATTACCATGAGACACATTAAAGTATTACTTGGAGTTTTTTTATTCCCCTTCTTGCCAAATTGATTATTTTTCATCTTTCGAATCTATGCTTGAAAAATTTTCACCCCTCTATGACCATGTAATGATCCTTGGCGATTTTAACACCTGCCTTCTAAAGAATGATGTGCGTTCCCGCCGACTGAGATCGCTTGTTTCCTCTGTAAATTTGAATATTCTCCCCTTACAGGCGACGCATCGTGCTCCCCACTGCACACCATCTCTTTTGGATCTGATTATAGTTTCAAATCCCTCTCTCGTATTGCAACATGGTCAACTTTCTGCCAGCTTCTCTTATCACGATCTAATTTTCGTATCTTACAAAATTCGATGTCCTCGGCGAAAACCTGACTTCTTATCTCTCCGCAGCTTTAAAAACGTGGATCTCGAATGTCTGAAAGCAGATGCCCGCTGTGTTGACTGGTCATCGTTATACAACTGCAGTGACATTGACTCTAAAGTGGCAATGTTCAATGATACTCTTCTCAATTTATTTGATCATCATACGCCTGTTAAGAGGGTCAAAGTCAAACACCTTCCGGCCCCATGGCTTTCCAACGAAATAAAGGCAGTCATGGCTAAACGGGACAAAGCGAAGAGAACACATAGAAAAGCTCCCACTGAGACCAATTGGGTAGCTTACAAAAAATTGCGTAACTACTGCAATCGTCTTTGTAGGGATGCAAAGAGACGCCATATACACACTTCTATTAACAATCTTCAAAGTGCACAGGTATGGAGGTTTCTCAAATCTCTTGGAGTTGGTAAGAGCAGTGACAAGACATCTGTTGCTGTGGACATTAATGCTCTTAATTCTCATTTCTCAAAGCCGCCAATCACTCTCGATGCCATTTCTAAATCTTCTACATTGAATTACCTCTCTACGCTTTCTAGGCCAACTTGTACCGAATTTTCGTTCTCGCCCGTCACCGGGGGGGATTTTTTGAAGGCACTTCGGTCTATCACCTCTAAGGCTGCGGGCGATGATGGCATACAGTTGCAGATGCTAACTCTTATCTCAGACGAACTCATTCCTCCTATCTGTCACATCTTCAATTTTTCTCTCGACACTGGTCTTTTTCCCTTTATCTGGAAGAAGGCTCATGTCCTACCACTCCCGAAAAACCCTAAGCCTACTTCATTGTCTCAATATCGACCGATTTCTATCCTCCCTATTCTCTCTAAAGTTCTTGAGAGTATTGTACACAGTCAGCTATCGGCTTTCCTCTACTCTAACGGGTTACTAAGCCCATTCCAGTCCGGTTTTCGCCCTGGTCACAGCACTGTTACGGCTCTCATCAAGATCACCGATGACATTAGGTTGGCTATGGAGCGAAAATTACTCACTATCCTGGTACTACTGGACTTTAGTAGTGCCTTTAACTCCGTAGACTTTGACATACTTCTGGGGATCCTTTCCACTCTTAATATATCTTCTCTTGTTCTTGCGTGGTTTGATTCATATCTACGCGGGCGCTCGCAATCGGTTCGCTGCGACGAGCGTGGCTCCGAGTGGCTCAGTCTTTCTGCGGGCGTCCCACAGGGCGGTGTTCTCTGTCTTTATTAACACTATTACTGAATTGCTTTCCTCTTCCTTTCATCTCTACGCTGACGATTTGCAGCTGTACCGTCATTCGAGGGTGACTGATATGGGAAGTGCTCTCTCTGCTATCAACCATGACTTGAACTTGATTCATAGCTGGGCTGTCTCTTTTGGACTCTTAGTAAATCCATCCAAATCCCAAGCTATTATTGTTGGAGGCCGCTATATGCGTGGTGTCCTTGATATGGACACTTTTTTATCTCTCCTATACAATGGCATTCCACTGGATTTCTCTAGCAATGTAAACTCAATTTCGTGCTGAACTGGGGTGGTTGCCGATTCGACGGCGACGTGACTGCCACATCCTCTCTCTTCTATATAATATACTCTTCAACGCTAACTCACCCATTTATCTCCGTGAACGCTTCGAATTCTTGGCTCCCAGTGGCAAATAAAGTCGTCTCACTACTGCAAATATTTTAATGATTCCACCGCACTCATCCAGTCTTTACAGTGAATCCTTCACTGTGAAGGCTGCACGCTTGTGGAATTCTCTTCCCCACACCATACGAGCTAGTCATTCGCTGGACATTTTTAAAAGAAATACAAAACAGCATTTCCTCAAAATGACATAATATATACTACTCATTTTATCATTATTACTATACACAATATGTATATAATATGTCTATTTTCTTGGCATAGTTGTTATATTTATTTCGCTTATCTGTATTATTATAGTATTTATGTTTTTTATTATTATTATAGTATATTAATATATATTCTATGTATATTGTACACTTCTCTACCTTACATTAAATTCTACTTACTGTATGTTTTATTTTGGGTTTGCTGGAAGAAAACTCAGTATTGAGTTAAGCTCGCCTTTTGTGAACATTTTTTTATATAACTTTTTTTTCTGTCGTGTACAATAAAGTATTAAATAAATAAAATAAAATAAATAGATTTATCGTCGACTTGCACTGTGCAAGTGATGTCAGTGCAGTCGACCTCTGTAGTTCCGGCGATGCTGGTTCTCATCGTCTCAAAAAGTTTTTACCTATTTTTATATTATATTTGTTGTTGTTGTTTGTATAAATATTTTTTTTTTTGTTGTGTGGTTGTTGAGACGGACATATTGGTTTGATCTTTATCTCACTCACACACTTTTCTGGATGTTTCTAGAATATTCTCGTAACAATATAAAAAAAAAAATACTCACCATAGGGTTAAATTACGGGCACACAACAACTAAACCATCACGGGGTCTTTCAAAAATTATCTCGAAATGAGAAATTGAAGCGGGTCAACGTGTCCCTCGAAAAGGGACACGGTATGGGTTTCGAGGTAGTCCCCCGCTACCCGGGCTTAACACTACCCGCCTTACGAGGCGGGGGTAATCGGAAGCAAGCCCTTCAGCCACTGCAAGCCTGCACTTGTCAACAAGCTGATGGGTCTATAATTTCCTATGTCCAAGGGGTTTCCTTTTTTAAAAAGCAAAATTATATCTGAAGTACAGAATTGTATTGGTACTTTTTCTTCATCTAGTATCATGTTGAATAGTTTTGTAAAGTGGCTAGTTAAAATAGGTGCTCCGATTTTAAGGGCTTCATTACATATACCATCTGGTCCTGGACTTTTCTCATTCTTTAGTTTTTTAATGTGTTTGTGAACTTCTGGGTCTTCAAATGGTGCAATGCAGTCGTTTATATCAGTTTCAGTTGTTTGTACTTCTATATCTGTGGCGTTTTGTTTCATATTTAAATTTTTGTAAAAATTAGTAGCATGATTTATTATATCTTTTCTAGATTTTGTTTCTTGTGAGTTCTGCTCTAGTTTATGAATCCAAGATTTGTGTGTAGTTAATTCTTTGTAGGCTTTTTTGACATTTCTGAAGTTTTTGATGTTTCTTGAAATAATCTTGTATCTATGATTGTTATAGTCCTTTCGGATCGATCTATTTGTCTCTCTGTATAACTTGCTAAGTTCTGTTTTCATATCTTTAGTTTTGTTTTTTGTATGTTTTAGTTCAGTATGCCTTTTTATTAGTTGGATTGTGTCTTCAGAGAAAATATTATGCTGATGAGGATTTAAAGTATGTTTGTATTTTAAACTTTCTAATATACCTCCTTCTAAAATGTTGTAATAAGATTGAATATCAGTACATTCCGTTTCTTTATTTTCTATGTGTGTTCTTAAATTTTCATTGTAACTGTTTATTTCTGTTTCTGTCTTAGGTATATTCAATTGTGTTGAGTAGGCTTTTCTGCTCTTTATTGGGTGACTTAGACATAAAGTTGCTCTCACCAATCTATGATCAGAAGAGAAATCTATTTTACTTAAAACTTCAATGTTAGTTATAAGTTTATTTTGATTTATCATTATGAAATCTATTTCATTTTTAGTTTTTTGGTCAGGTGAGATCCATGTCCAATTGTAGTTCTTCTTCTTTTTGAAAAAAGAGTTCATAATTGATAGTTTGTGTTGGTAAGCATAGTTTGAGAGCCGTTGGCCTCTTTCATTAACTTCTCCATAGCCACATTTCTCCATTATAGGATAATAGTTTCATTTTGGACAGCCTATTTTTGCATTGAAATCTCCCATGACTATAACTTTTCCTTCAGTCTTGGTGTGAGCATACTCAATATCTTTGTAATTTTTTTTTAATTTCTTCTTCCGTGGATCTCTCTGTTGGTACATATTGGTACGGGCTAGGGGTCGGGATAAAAGCAAACAATGCGCTCTCAATATTAACTCTCTTTATTGCAATTACACACACAGTGTACTTACAAACTAATCGCGATACACTTAGCACCTTGCACTGGTTACTTGTTGTTGATCTCACTGTAATCGATGACAGACTGACTTCTTTCTCGTGGGACCGCTCCGATATTTATATTCCGAGTCAGGAAGCTTTAGAAAATTCGAGACGTTACAAAAAAAAAATGTTTTTCTGCAAATAAACAGCGAAGCGATTTTATTACCGTGAGAACTAATTTTGCATTATTTATGTCCTATTGTTTGCTGGCTTTTTATTGCTTCGACCATTCGCAACAATATTAGAAAAGTGCCTTTGTACTTTCGTGGGAACTAAATTGTTTTACTGCTTTTATGACTATTCGCAACAATATTAGAAAAGTGCCTTTGTACTTTCGTGGGAACTAAATAGTTTATTAACTCGACCATTCGCAACACTACCCCCTCTCTAAGAGATGCTCGTCCCGAGCATCGTTAGACCCGTAGTAACGCGCCAGACGATCCACGTGAACGATCTTAGGTGTGCCTCGTTGTCCTTTCTGTATCCGGTATGTCAGGTCGTTGATCTTGGTCACGATATGGACCATCCCATTTGGCTTGTAGCTTCGGAGACTTCCCTTTGCTGCGTACTGGATCGTGAAGCCATACCAGAGAGTTCTCGTCAAATCCGGGGTTGTTGAGTTTACGGTCGTAACGAGTTTTCATCTTCTGTGATGCGTTCTGCCCGGACTCTCTGATGTGCTCGTAGATCTCGTTCATCTTGTCTCGAAGATCGCCGGCGTATTCCGTGATTGTTTGTGGGGAATCAGGTGATATGCCAGTTATCAGGTCAGCTGGTAGTCGCAGTTCTCGGCCAAAGTTTGCAAATGCTGGAGTCACATTAGTGCTCTCATGGACAGCACTACGATACGACAATAAAAATGGCTTGATGTGTTTATCCCAATCTCGCTGCTTGCTTCCGACTACTTTAGCCAGGTATCTCTCCAGGGTTTGGTTAAATCGCTCCACCATGCCGTCCGACTGCGGATGATACGACGTAGTTCGTGTTTTGTGAGCACCCATAACTCAACACGTCTCTTGGAACAGCTGGGACTCAAAATTTCTCCCTTGGTCGCTGTGTATCTCCAAAGGCACTCCAAATCGGCAGAAGACTTCATGGACTAGTTTATCGGTGTTATGTACACGACAATGAAACACCGAGATTCAAAGCAGACTGACGTTTATTAGAGAAATGACGATCACCCGCATTACAAGTGTATACACATACATAACAATTGTCCTCTTCTTAAATTCTAAACGTGTCTTAACATAAGCTTCTTCTAATATAATATAATAAACCAAAACCTTATAAACTTAATAATACTAAATATATTTAACAATTAAAGAATAATTTTAAAGATTTACTAATTATTTTTAATTAGGTTTACTTTTTTGTTTTAGTTTTTCAATACAACGTTCAGCGGCTACGCGGCGCGGCCGTTCGTCTGCCGGTGACGTATCAGTATCGGGTTTAAGCCGCGTCTCTCGAGGTGATATTGTTTCGCATTCGGACCACTCGGAGCTCGAATCTTTATAATCGCTGTTAATTGATGTAGGACCCGTTTCTTCCCCATTTAAACTTTGACTTTCTGGTGAGATTCTCGAGAGTACAAATTTATTTTTTCGTGTTTTTGTAGTTAGTACTTGGTCGATGTGGCGTTTGTGTATTTTTCCGTCATCCGTTCTAACTTTGTAAGTTACCGGGCCCGGACGTTGTATTACTTCACCATTAGTCCATTTATTTCCCGATTTTGAATAATCTCGTATTGTAACGCGGTCGCCCGGTTTTGCTTCGCGTAATGGTGCTGCGGAGTGCCGGCACTTGGATGCATCCTGCGCGTCTCGAACTATTTCGGCTGTGTCAGGGCGCAGTAAATCTAACCGGCCACGTAATCGACGACCTAACAAAGCGACCGCTGGCTCACGCTTAGTTGTGCAGTGTTCCGTATTTCGATAACTAAACAAAAATCTACTAAGCGCGACACTTTCATTCTCATTTTCGACTGTGGCTTTTTTAAGTACACGTTTTATAGTGCGTACTGCATTCTCCGCAGCACCGTTACTCGACGGATGATAAGGAGACACTAATGTTTGCTTGATACCGTTTCGTTTTAAATAGTTTTGAAGTTCGGCAGATGAAAATGGCGGTCCATTGTCGCTAACTATAACGTTTAGGTAGACCGAAGCGGGCAAACATCTGTCTAAAAATATTAATTACATTTCCGGCGCTCGTACTCACGACACGCTCCACTTCGATCCACTTAGAATGTGCGTCTACCACTACCAAATAGTATTTATTATTATAAGGACCTAAAAAGTCAATGTTAAGCCTGGCCCACGGCTCGGTTGGCCACGGCCACGAGTGCAGCGGTGCCGGGGCGGGCGCCGCCCTCTGTGACTCACACGCAGCACATCCGCGCACTGTGTTCTCAATGTCTGTCTCTAAACCTTCCCACCATACATAGTTACGCGCTAATTGCTTCATTTTAATTATGCCGGGATGTCCTTCATGTATCTCTTTGAGTACGATTTCGCGTAACGCTTTCGGTATCACAATGCGATAACCCCATACTAGACATCCCTGTTCAACGTATAAATTATCTTTTCTGTTACAGTATAATTTCTCCTGTTCGTCTTTAATTGTTTTCGGCCAGCCAAACATTACGTATCGTAAAATTTTATTTAAAAGTGTATCTTTAGCAGTTTCTGTTTTAACTTGTTTAAAACTAATAGGGAAATTAACCTCTACGTAATACAAATAACTACATTCGGAATTTTCACGACTACTGTGGGTTGAGCTAAGCGGTAAACGAGAGAGTGCGTCTGCGTGACAGTTTTGCGATGATCTTACATATTCGATCTCATAATCGTAAGCAGCGAGTTTAACTGCGTAACGTTGAAGACGGCTCGCTGCTGTCACTGGTATTCCCTTATTTTTTCCAAAAATGTAACTAAGTGCTCGATGATCACTTCTAAGAACGAAATGTCTACCATAAAGGTATTGGTGGTGCTTTGTTACGCCAAAAACGATAGCTAACGCTTACTTATCCATCTGTGAATAATTAATTTCCGCGGAGTTAAGAGTTCGCGAGGCGCAGCAGACGGGCCGCTCGGTGCCGTCCGCGTGCCGCTGTGACAGTACCGCGCCTAAGCCGTACGGACTGCTGTCTACCGATAATACGAGTGGCAAATCTGGATCATAATGAGCCAGCACTGGAGCCCTACTTAATATATTTTTAATTTTTTTGAACGCTTCTGCACATTCCTTACTCCATTCCCATTTCATACATTTTTTTAATAAATTATACAGAGGTCTGAGAACATCACTTAAGTTAGTACAAAATCTAGAATAAAAATTTACAAGTCCAATGAAACTTTTTAACTGCGTAATATTTGTCGGCACCGGTGCAGATACAATAGCTTCGATTTTTTTAGTATCTGTGTGTAATCCGTTTTTATCGATTCTATATCCTAAATAATTTACACAATCTTGAAAAAATTTACACTTTTCCCAATTTACTCTTAATCCATTTTCTTTAAGTCTTTGTAATACAGCCATTAAGTTAGTAACATGGTCTTTTTTTGTTTTCCCTGTGACACAAATATCGTCAGCAAATACAGTCGTTGACGGCAATCCTTGCAAGGTCTCCTCCATTATTTTCTGGAAATTTTCGGGAATGCATTTAATCCCGAAAGGAACCCTTCTGTAGACAAAGGTACCACAATGCGTTGTGATTGCCGTCATCGGCTGAGATTCGTCCTCTAAGATACATTGCTGAAATGCATTAGACAGATCTAGCCTAGTAAATTGCTCACCTCCCCCTAGTACTGCAAAAAGTTCTTCAATGCGTGGTAGCGGATAGTGAAAATCTTTTAAACGCGAGTTAATAGTTATTTTGTAATCCCCGCATATACGAATCCCACCATTTTTTTTAATGACCGGAACGATTGGTGTTCCATAATCGGACCGTTCAATTTTAAAAATGACCCCCTCGTCCTGAAGCCGGCCCAGTTCTCGCTCCACGCGTTCGCGTAACGCCAGCGGTAGCGGCCGCGCTTTTACAAATATTGGTGTGTCGTCCTTTAGTGCAATCGAATTTTAGAACTAAATGTACCTAAACCTTTTGCAAATACTTCGGGGTAGGCAAGTTTCAATTGTTCAATTGAACTACTTTCAGACATGTTATGACACTCCAGTACTGATAATTTTAATTGTCTAATCCAAGTACGACCCATTAAAGGTGGACCGCCCTTTTCTATAATATACAGTTTGAGACGAGCCGAATGCTCACCACAGATTGCGTTTACCATAACAAATCCCAGCGTTTCGATTATATCACCGGTATAAGACTTTAGAATCAGTGATTGATTTTGTATTTTCAAATGTGAAAGGTTATTATTGTAAAAATTTTTAGAAACAGCAGAGATTTTACTTCCCGTATCTACTTCAAATTTACATTTTATGTTTTCCCCGATTAGGTTTGCAAAATAAGGTCCATCATTATTATTACATACCATATTATAAAAATTAGTGTCACTATTTTCGGATTCTGAATTTTCATTTATGAAGAACTGACCTTTTGTTGGCCTTATAGCCTCACTTTTAAATTGCTTTTTAACACGACACATCACTTTAAGATGTCCTTTCACTCCACACGAATCACAAGTATAATATTTATACCGACACTTTTCTTCCGTATGGTTCCTCTTCCCGCATCTCGTGCAGGTCTGCGCTGAGTCTGCTGTCCGCGCCGTCGCAGCCGCTGCGCCTCGGTGGCCGCGCGCAGCTCGTCCCGAGCCGGCGCCCACTCGATGTAGGCCGTCGCCCGCGCTGGAGTTCCCTGCCTCCACTGCGGCCGATCCTCGCGCTGCCGCTGCATTCCTCTCAGCAGCCTCCAATGCTAACGCCAACTCGACGGCGCGCTTATAATCAAGCGTCTTTTCTGCAAACAACCGCGACTGCATTTCTTCATTAAGAAGACCCGAAACAAACTGGTCCCGTAGATTAACTTCGAGCCCGTTGCCGAATTTGCAAGTTACTGCCAGATGTTTTAAACTTTGAAGGTAGTTGCGAATACTTTCGCCCGGCTGCTGTTTTCTTTGTCTGAAGACGTGTCTCTCGGCTATTTCTGACCTGTCTGGTTCCAGATGTTCCTTGATAAGCGTGACGAGTTCATCAAAGGTCGCGTCCTCGGGTTGTGACGGTGCACTTAGATCGCACATTAACGAGTAACATTCTGCACCGACTAATGTCACTAACGTAGCCACGTGCAATTCTTTTTTAATGCCGTTTAATGCGATGTATTGTTTTACACGACGAACATACGCGTCCCAATTTGCGAACCAACTATAAAGTTTTCAATTTTGCCAAAAACCATTTTTCATTTAAATTAATACCGACTGCGCCAATGTTATGTACACGACAATGAAACACCGAGATTCAAAGCAGACTGACGTTTATTAGAGAAATGACGATCACCCGCATTACAAGTGTATACACATACATAACAATCAGCAACTGTAGAAGCTTCTTGGTTAGGGATCGCAAAAACTTCGGGCCACTTTGTGAAGTACTCCATGACAACCATGAAGTATTTGTTGCCACTTTCACTAACGGGAAATGGCCCTGCGATATCCAAGACTATGCGCTTCCACGGTGCTCCGACGTTATACACTTTCAGTGCGCCTCTGCTACGAGTATGAGGGCCTTTCACTGCAGCACAGTTGGTACACTTTCTGACCCAATTTTCGACGTGGTCTCTGCAGTTGATCCAGTAGAATCTATCTCGTATCTTCAGCAGTGTTCTTTTCACTCCTAGATGTCCTCCGGAGAATCCTTCATGGAGAACATCCGGTATCTTGGTTTTGGGGACTATCATTTGCAGATGAGAGCTGTTGCCTCGGACGTTCTCCCATTTACGGCACAGAACCACCTCGTGGATCAGGAGACTCTCCCATTGAGCCCAGTAACTCTTCGTTGTAACACTCCTGGTCGAAACTTCACTACAACTAGGCTTGGCGGCACCAGAGTCGATCCATTCAAAAATCGGTTTTACGTCGACGTCTTCTTGCTGGGCCTTCTGAAGTGTATCTCTCCACTCGTCGCTAAGATACGTTCTGAGCATTCTGATTGGTATTGCCTCTTTATTCTCTTGCCGCAGACAGTGCTTGCAGTCATCAGGGCATGGTCTCCTCGATAATGCATCTGCGTTGCTGTGCAGTCGTCCACTACAATGTTCCGTTGAAAAGTCAAATTCCTGCAGTTGTTCGATCCATCTTGCCACTTGTCCTTCAGGATTCTTAAAATGAAGTAGCCACTTCAGCGCAGCGTGGTCAGTCCTTAGATGAAATCTTCTTCCAAGTAGGTGTTTACTGAAGTGTTGCAGTGTCTTTACTACTGCCAGCAGTTCTTCCCTTGTCACACAGTAGTTTCGTTCCGGCTTGGATAGCGACTTGCTGAAGTAGGCTATCACAACTTCTTGTTCGCCTTTCCGTTGTGATAGTACACCCCCAATACCAATGTTGCTTGCATCGGTATCCACGATGAACTCATACTCTGTGTCTGGGAAGCCGAGGATCGGTGTTTCACATAGTCGTCTCTTTAATTCCTTGAATGCACCATCGCAGTTTTCGTCCCAGCAGAAAAGTCGTTTCTCCTCCGTGAGCTTATGCAATGGCTTAGCAATGTCGACGAAACTCCTCACGAATCGTCGATAGTAAGAGCATAGTCCCAAAAATGCTCTAACTTTAGTCTTGTCTTTCGGTGTTGGCCACTCCTTAACAGCAACGATTTTATCAGGATCGGTCTGCACACCCGCTTCCGAGACTACATGTCCCAGAAAACTCACTTGTCGCTTGAAGAACGAACACTTCTTTGAGCTTAGCTTGAGATTAGCAGCTCGAATCTTTGACAACACGCAATCCAGGTTTTTAAGGTGGTCTTCGAAGGTCTTTCCCACGATTATAATGTCATCCAGATACACGAGGCAGGCATCTCCAATCAGTCCGGCTAGTACGAGCTCCATAAGTCTTTCAAATGTGGCCGGAGCGTTGCATAAACCGAAGGGTACCACTTTGAATTGCCAGAGACTCTTTCCAGTTGAAAATGCAGTCTTCTCTTTATCCTTAGGGTCGATTTCGACTTGCCAGTACCCACTTTTTAGGTCCAGGGTTGTAAACCATCTTATCCCTGATAGTGTATCCAAGGTATCGTCGATTCTCGGTAGTGGGTAACTGTCTTTCTTTGTCACGTCGTTGAGTTTTCGACAATCCACGCAAAATCTCATGGTTCCATCCTTTTTCTTCACAAGCTCCACTGGAGAACACCATGGGCTAGATGAAGGTTCAATCACACTGCTTTTCACCATCTCTTCCAGCATGGCGTCAACTTTTCTCGGGCCACTGGTATTCTTCTAGGCCGCTGACGTGTCGGTGCCACGTCTCCAGTATTTATGGTGTGCTTCACTAATCCAGTTTTCCTAATGTTGTAGTCACTTGAAGCGAAGATATCCGTGTAGCGTAACAGCAGCTTTTTCGCCATCAAGAGTTCTTTGCCAGACAGATCTTTGCGACAGTCCTTTAAGATCGCTGACACATCCCAATCACTGTGAAGTTGGTCGCCGCTACGTGCTTCTTGACAATTGCGCATCCAGTTGACTTCCTCATAAGTGCCCATCAATGTGCCTCCCTTTTTTTTTTTTTTGGTTGACGGGAGGAAATCGCCGGACTTCCACTCGCCTCGCGAGTGGGGTATGTGGGGGTTGAACCGCACCAAAACCTCCCGCCAATCGCGCTCGACATCCGATGGAATAGGGGTGACAGGACGCGTTCGCGATCAACGCTTACGTATCGCCCCGTCACCCCCGGACGTCGAACCGGCAGCCGTCGGTGAGAACGACCACCGGCTCACTCGGTAGACGAACCTTACAGTCCGCCGAGATGGGGCCGTGTGGTGAAGGGTCTCCCTCGGCCCAGACCGGCCCAGGGCCAGCCCGGGTCAGGGAGCACGGCTTGCCATCCCCCGGTTAGATGGCACGGAGGGTGCGCGCTGATGCCTAGCGCAGCATCCCTTGGGTCCGGTGTTAGTGGACCCGGTACACTTAGGGGGCCAGATCCCGGGACACATCCCGGGGCCGGCCCCCCGCTCGACCTCGGCGGCGACGGGGTCGGTCGGGGAGGGAAGAGTTCTCCCTCACCCGCCCCGCCGCCTCCTTCTGCGAGATGGTGGACTCGCAGAAGTCGAGCATCGCCTTCCAGGACTCGTCGCTGTCGAGCATCGATGCCACGACGCCCGGCAGCGACAAGTCCCGTCCTACTTGTGCGACCAGGACACGGCGCTGCTCCTCCCATGCGGGGCAGACAGCGAGCGTATGCTCTGCCGTGTCCAGGTCGCTCGTGCAATGATGGCACCTCGTCGTCGGCTCAACTTGTATCCGATGCAGGTACTTCCCGAAGCAACCATGCCCGGTCAGCAGCTGCACAAGACGAAAGGTGAGGCGTCCCTCGCCGCGACTCACCCAGTCCTTGAGGACAGGGCGAATCGCCTCGACGGTCCTTAGGCCCCAGTCGGGGTTGGCCAAGCGCCTTGACCAGGCCTCCAACACGGACCGCCGAGATTGGGCCTTCCGGTCCCGAACCGCAGCTCTGAGGGGACGCACAACGCCCCGAGCGCGGAGGTCGCAACGCCAACGGTAATCGTCGGCGAGTGCCTCCGCCTCCAGCTCCCAGGGCGGCGTCCCCGCCAGTGCACACGCCGCCTCAAAGGAGACGGTGCGGTATCCGCGGATGGCCCTGATAGCTACGACGCGCTGTGGCCGGCGCAGGCGCCGGACAACGGTTGTTGTCCGGTTTCCTGGTCCGGCCCAAACGGGCGCGCCGTACAGGGCCATCGAACGCACCACCCCCGCATAGAGGCGGCGCACAACACGGTTTGGTCCCCCGATATTCGGGAGCAACCGGCTCAATGCGCCGGCTGTCCTCATCAATGCTGTGGAACCACAGGGCCTGGGATTTATTGAGCGCCACCGCGAGGCCCAATCTTCTAATACGGCCGACGACAAGGGCCACCCCCGCTGTGGCGAGACAGGTAGCCTCCCTGAAGTCTTGCCCCCGGGCCATGACCAATGTGTCATCAGCGTAACAAATTACGCTCAGGCCCGGGAGCAGGGCGCCTCTCAGCACCCAGTCGTACCCGACATTCCAAAGGAGAGGTCCGAGGACCGACCCCTGAGGAACCCCGCATACGACCGGAAACCGGTAAACGGTCAAAACCAAGTAGGAGCCGACCAGCCGGCGGAGCTAGGGGGGAACTCCATGCCTCTCGAGTGCCCCCCCTATCACGGACCAGGGCAAGGTGTTGAATGCATTGGCGATGTCGAGCGACACCGCGAAAGCCACCCCGCCCTGTGATACGGCTTCATTTGAGAGGGCCCGCACGCGAAGAATCGCGTCCACGGTTGAGCGGCCCTCTCTGAAGCCGTACTGCTCCGCTGACAGGTCGGGTCCCACCCCGACCAGGTGCTGGACGATGCGGGCAGCCAGAATGCGTTCCAGCAATTTGCCCACCTCGTCCAGCAGCACGATAGGACGGTAGCCGGCGGCTGTATCCGCCGGGCGCCCCTCCTTCCGAAGAAGGACGAGTCTACCCTCCCGCCACAGCGAGGGAAACCGTCCCGACTCGAGGCAAGAGTCGTAAAGCCTCAAGAGTCGGTCCCCTAGGGTATTGATGGCCAAGGCCAGGATCCGGCCATGGATGCCGTCCGGACCGGGTGCCGTGTCTTTGGCACTCATCCTGACTACGGCCACGCGGAGCTCCTCCCCGGTGATATGGGGCACTTCAGCAGGGGCCTCGCCGCCGGTGACATCCGGCGGCTCACCCATAGCAGGCGGGATAAATCCCTCCTGCTCCTGCGGGAACAGAGTAGAAACAATGTCCTGCAGCTGCTGAAGCGGTAGACGCTCGGTTATGGGGGGCGCCCATGGGCGCAACTTGCCGCGCACCATCTTGTATGGGCGCCCCCAAGGATCTTCCTCGAGCGTCTCCAAAAGGCGCTCCGCGTGCTGCTCCTTAGCCATCTTGATGGCCAGCCGCATGGCTCCCCTCGCCTCTTTGTACAAGCCATGCAGCCGGGCCTCCTCCTCCGCGAAGGCAACGGGATCGTTGCGACGCGGAAGGCGGCGACGGCGGTGTCGAGCGCACTGGCGCCTCGCCCGGACGCATACAGTTCTGAGCTGCGCTATCTTGGGCGACCACCAGTACGTCGACTTCGTGGGAGACCAAGGGCCGACCCGGGGCATCGAAACGTCGCTAATGCGACGCATCGCGTCCCGGAACCAGAGCGCCTCGGCCTCCACGTCCACGGGGTATGGACGCATGGGCGTCCACGCCGCCACCGTAGAGGCTTCCATCAAGAGCTCCTTATTCAGGAGCTTCAATGCCCATCTGGGGAATGATCGGGGCTTACTCCCGCGGGCGTCCGCAGCCGGCGTGGGGGCGGAAAGATCAAACCGAATGTATCGGTGATCCGACAATGATTCCGCCCCCACCAACACTCTCCAGCCACGGATGCGATCCGCGATGGCAGAGCTCGCGAACGTAACGTCCACGATGGACTCGCCCTGCCATCGCACGCAAGTCGCGATCGAACCCCTGTTGAGTACACAGAGGCCAGTCGCGACCGCCCACTCCTCCAGCAGCCTACCACGAGGTGTAGAGCGGGGGGAGCCCCAAGCGACAGATTTCGCATTGAGGTCCCCCGTGAGTATCACTGGACGGGGGGCGAAGCGGTGAGTAATCGCCTCGAGCCCGTCCAGGAACTGCTCAAACTCGACAATAGGCCGGCTCGGAGAGAAATACGCCCCGATCACGACGGTGTCTAACATCGATACCGCGACGAACCCAGAACCCTTGGCCATCATTACCAAGGGCGGGACCGCCGCGGCCCATCTGACATGAATAGAATAGAATAGAAACTCTTTATTGAACACCACAAAAACATGCAAAAGAAACACATAAAAAAACAGTACAGTAAAGTGTTGCAATGGGCGGCCTTATCGCTTAAAGCGATCCCTTCCAGGCAACCAATTATACATGTGTAAAAGAAAAGTAAGTTTGCTAGGAAGGTGGCATCAATAGTAGAAGTAATTTTTATAATTTTTATATTATTGACAAAATTAAATATACATAATAATATATTGCATTTATGATGATACATATATAAATTAAACAACATTTGTATTCGTATAAATACTAAGAAAATGCATACAATAAAAATAAAATAAACATATAGGTACATCCAAAATATATAATGTCTACTGCGTGAAAGTGAGATAGAACATTTTGACTTTGGATTTAAAAACGTCCAAGGTAGTTGAACGTCTTATCTCCAGTGGTAATTCGTTCCAAAGACGGGCAGCTTCAACCGTAAAGGATTTACTGTAGAAAGTTGATTTGTGTGCGGGAATTTTAAGCAATAAATCCTTGGAAGATCTCATTGAATAGGAATTCGAAGTTTGAAGGAAATTAAAACGTTCCTGAAGATAACGCGGGGAAGAAGAATTGAAAAGAATATTATAAAGAAGTGATAGAATGTGAGCATTTCTGCGAAGGCGAATGGGGAGCCACTTGAGTTTATTGCGATATTCAGAAATATGGTCGTACTTACGTAATCCAAATATAAACCTAATACAGTAATTTTGGAGACGCTCAAGCTTGTTGAGTTGCTCCTCTGTTAGATCTAAATAACAAGTATCAGCGTAGTCAAGTATAGGGAGTAATAAAGCTTGTGCCAGGGAAATTTTAGTAGTCGTAGGAAGAAAGTTACGCAATCTTCGTAAAGATGCTGCAGAAGCAAACATTTTCTGACTAGTAACCATCAGCTGAGGTACCCATGATAAGTAGCGATCAATCGTTATGCCCAGGTTTCTGACCGTGTCACTATAAGGAATGAAAACTCCCTCGAACTCCACAAGTGTAAGTAAGTCCCAGTTTATTTTGGATATCATACGACGACTGCCAATGACAATGACCTGAGTTTTACGCGGATTAACCTTAAGGCCGTATGATCTGCACCATTTTGCAATTTTGGTAAGGTCTTCATTAATAGTCTCCACTGCAGAGTTCAGTTTATTAAAAGGAGCTTGGCAATAAAGTTGAAGATCGTCTGCATAGAGGTGGTAAGAAGAATTAAGATTAAGAGAAATGGAGTTTATAAAAATTGAAAAAAGAAGTGGAGATAAGACCCCACCCTGCGGTACACCAACCGCTAGATTACACCATGAAGAAACACGATCATCAATGTGTACCCGCTGTCGGCGACCAAATAGGTAAGACCGGAACCAGTCAATAGCTCTAGGGGTTATGTTGGAAGAGCGCAGAATAGCAAGAAGAATATCAAAATCGACGGTATTGAAGGCGTTGCTAAAGTCAAGAAGCGTAAGTACAGTTAATTTTCCATTATCCATACCAAGACGTATGTCGTCTGTAATTTTAACCAATGCAGTAACGGTACTATGCCCTGGACGAAATCCGGATTGAAGAGGGTTTAGGAGATCAGATGTGTTAAGAAAGGAATTGATCTGATTATAAACAAGACGTTCAAGAACCTTGGATAAAAACGGCAGAATGGATATAGGACGGAATTCGGCAAAACATTTTGGATTAGGTTTCTTTGGTAATGGGAGAACCTGAGCTTCCTTCCATAAAGAAGGAACCGTAGCGCTGTAAATTGAATGATTCAGTTTATGAGAGAGAACAGGAAGTATGTAATCTAATATAGGTATTAGCATATTGCGACTAATGTCATCAGTCCCAATAGCATTTGATGCAATAGACAGCACGCTTTTTCGAATATCACAAAAAGTAAATTGGCCAAAAATGAAGGAAGGAAGATGCAGTGCTTTATGAGTAAGAAGTTCATTAATGGTAAGAGTTTTAGTGATATCATCGATACTGGATGATTATTGGGTTCAGTTCAGAAACACAATGAAAATTCCTTGGTTCACAATAACAGTTTATTCATTTTCCAAAAACAGTATAACCATCCTCCAAAATCAGTACAATTATCCTCCAAAACTCAGTCACAATTACTCTCAACTCTGTTCACTTTGAAATCACGTCGACTACTGTATTCAAACGACAGTTTACACGCCTTTTATACTTTCTTGAGAAATAAATCAGATGGCGCCACTAGTATTTCCGTTCGCATAAAATAAAATTAAAAGAATCTAACAACACTCTTATAAAATGATTCATCACAACCGGAAGTCCTTCCTTTAAATCGACGTAATACCCGCTTCTACAAACAATTAAATGGAATTAGAGAAAAGTCACCTAACAGCTCGGCCATCCTGTAACTAAGCGAGTCCTCGCGCTTGTTTAACTCTCCGTAAATCCGATCAATTGCAACCATTACTAAAAGATGAGAAAAAAAAATAAATAAAAGGAGACCAAAACAACCAACTAAAAATCAAGCAACGTAGAATTCAAGTGTCCACACAAAAAGCCATGGTTGAATTTTACTCCTCGACACTATAGCCTCGTAGCACCATAGCTGAAAGCCATAAAAAACGTTACGTGCCCAAAAGCCTCCTTCATTCCACTCCTGTCTTCAGCCGTTTCTTCATTATAATATCCCTGTTATTTAGTATTCCCACCATCGAAAAGGCCTACCTCTTTTCCTCTTCTGTCCGGTGTATCAGTTCATATAGTTTGTTTCATTTATTGAATCATCTGATAGTATGTCAGTCCACCCCTTCAAATTTCTTTACCGTTATAGCATTCTGCAAGCCTGATAACATTTTTGATGTTTAATTTGATGAGGTCTTGAGTTTGACATTCAGATGGGAGAATTGGAAGGATACAGCCTTCGAAGACTTCTCATTTTCACGTTTTTGTTCTTCACTATATCTTGAGATTCCAGTTTCTCTTCCTAGCGTTGCCAACTCACGTATTCCTACTTCTTTTCTCGCAAAATCCATTAGGGAGATGACCTGTCCGAAATTAACAGTATCCGATTTCATTAAATAAATTATTTCCTCTATTCTGTCCATTTGTGTCCTTCTGTTCATTGCCTTGTTTTATCAGTATCACATTCCCACTTTTCGACTTTTCCTATTTAAATCCTCCGAATTTGTTCAGCTCTACTAATCACACTTTAATGATGGGTCCAAGTGAAGTGGTCCCTCTATCACATCCACATGCTCCAGCCCTGACACGGCCGCACTCCAAGCGAACGAAACTTCGCACCTCCGGGAAACAATACCTATCCTTCTATCTTGAATAGGTCACAACGTCTCTTACAACACAAGATCCTCACCATCGTGCCTCACTTCGAGAATCTACCAGATAACTCCTTTGAGCAAAAACCCACCAAATACAAATACAATACTCGCATAAACTTCAAAAAAAAACGTAAGGCCTTGATCAATAACAAAATTTCCCAGTTATCCTAATAGTCCGAGCTTCCGCACCTGCCGATTGGGCAGTTACAATCCGACGTCATCAATGGCCACAACAGCTCTATCAATGGGTCTCCGACTAAAACAAGATACCAGCTGTAATCAGAGAGGGACTAGAGAAGTTGTGTTACAGACGTACACCAGCCAGGCCTTCTACTTGCATACGTCGCATTTTGCTCCAGGATCATATAGAGCCAAGAACGATACGCCAACAATCATTCGTCCACAAAAAGCATTAATCTGACTCTCATCTTCTCACTATCCAATATTTCCTGCAACATACTCTCATCAGTTCACAATCCACATCCGACACTATAAGGGGTTCAGATCCTCCGTCTCAGTCACCATCCGATAGGCTTTTGTAAATTCTCGACCTTGCAAATCACATGAAACAATCCCTACACAACAGCATATCTGGAGCTAGAAGCGCTCGATGTTGTCGATCACTACAGTTGTTGCTCTGGTCAACCGCGTTTTCATGGAAGTCAACTCTACAACAACCCAAAATGGTATCCTTTCCAACATTAATTTCCAATCGTATATTCTCTAGGACAATACTCCCTTCTACTTCAGACACAAACTCTGCAAGCGTTTACACATGTCGTTTGAACATTCGATTCATCTGGAATTCCAGCGACAATTATATCCGGACCTTCTGTAAAAAGTATTGACTCAAAACATAGGAGTGAATAACACTGCCATCAACAATGCACATTCCTGCAACACCGGCATAAACAGCACCAATAAAGCAGGCAAATTGTTATCGTCCCCCATCAAGACTCATAAAAATAATAGACTTCTTCTTAACACAACGTTCGTCTTTCGCGTCTTTTGTCCATCTTCTTTATCTGTCATCCCTTTCACTCTGAGCTTCGTCCAAAAACATCTTTCACAACATTGTTCGTTCAGAAACTACCATTCTCACACAAATCCAGCCAGTTCCGTCCGACCCTTTAATCAAGGAGAACTTTGACTGAACATCAACGTTGACATGCTGTAGGTAAGCATTTATTTGGATTTCTAGGACTCTTGCAGGGCAGAAAGCCTTTCCAACCTTCCCTTGCTACCAGATATGTCCAGAGTGATCCAGACCCAAACTCCCTTGATTGGTAACGCGCATTGGTCAGAAACAGTCCTTATCTAGTAATTCAAAAGGCGATCGCTCCCTCGCAATCGAAACACCTATTACCGCCACTGTATCAACCTCAGAAGCACCAGGTAGGTTCCAATGAATAGTTGTCTGCGTAATGATCTGTCACTTGTATCTCACGACTCCCCGAATTGCCCTACTTTGATGGTTCCGCAAGTTCTTCTTCGCTAAATTACGCCACCTACGCACTAATGGCTCTATGATCCACCCCGTGAAGTAAACAAGACACATCCTGCTAACCTGAGATTTTATAGCGAAATAGTAGATTAGTCATCGTGTATAATGCTCTAATGATTCTTCAAACTCAACTATTTTGCTCAACAATCTGTGTGAAGTCCGGCGTAACTCTCACGACAAGGAGAGGGTTCCATCAACTTTCGCTTCTATCCCTCCCAGACATGTTCCATAATGAATCAAATCTATTCTCCCCCTTTTTTTTCTTCCTTTATTCAGTCGGTCTCTTTGTTTAGTTGAAACTGAATAGTTTTATCTTTTGCCATAAAACGATGTAAGGCAGAATTAATATCATTTGGCTTACTTGTCCATATTCCTCGTGGTGACTGCCGCTCCGCCGTTCTGTTCAATCATTTAAGAACCCTGATAACGTTTCCGAATGTTACCCCTTATCTGTCTCTTTGTGCCATTATTCATCGAAATCCTGGAGACAGTCTCCGCGTCTTCCTTTGTATTTCCTAGTTTTGTTTATCTACTCCAATATCAGATATGCCTGATCATTCGGCCTTGTTCCTTCCCGCAACCTATCAATCTGGTCCAGCTCCAATCCAGCTCCAGGTCCCATCCAGCTCCAGGTCCAATCCAGCTCTAGGTCCAATCCAGCTCCAGGTCCAGTCCAGCTCCAGGTCCAGTCCAGCTCCAGGTCCAATCCAGCTCCAGGTCCAATCCAGCTCCAGGTCCAATCCAGCTCCAGGTCCAATCCAGCTCCAGGTCCAATCCAGCTCCAGGTCCAATCCAGCTCCAGGTCCAATCCAGCTCCAGGTCCAATCCAGCTCCAGGTCCAATCCAGCTCCAGGTCCAATCCAGCTCCAGGTCCAATCCAGCTTCAATGCAGGCCCAGTCCAATACAGGCCCAGTCCAATACAGGCCCAGTCCAATACAGGCCCAGTCCAATACAGGCCCAGTCCAATACAGGCCCAGTCCAATACAGGCCCAGTCCAATACAGGCCCAGTCCAATACAGGCCCAGTCCAATACAGGCCCAGTCCAATACAGGCCCAGTCCAATACAGGCCCAGTCCAATACAGGCCCAGTCCAATACAGGCCCAGTCCAATACAGGCCCAGTCCAATACAGGCCCAGTCCAATACAGGCCCAGTCCAATACAGGCCCAGTCCAATACCAATCCAGGTCCAGTCCAATCCCGGTCCAGTCCAATCCCGGTCCAGTCCAATCCCGGTCCAGTCCAATCCAATCCCAATACCAATCCAGGTCCAGTCCAATCCCAATACCAATCCAGGTCCAGTCCAATCTCAATACCAATCCAGGTCCAGTCCAATCTCAATACCAATCCAGGTCCAGTCCAATCTCAATACCAATCCAGGTCCAGTCCAATCTCAATACCAATCCAGGTCCAGTCCAATCTCAATACCAATCCAGGTCCAGTCCAATCTCAATACCAATCCAGGTCCAGTCCAATCTCAATACCAATCCAGGTCCAGTCCAATCTCAATACCAATCCAGGTCCAGTCCAATACTAATCCAGCCCCAGTGCAATCCAGTCCAGCCCCAATTCAAGGCAGTGCAGTCCAGTCCAGCCCCAATTCAAGGCAGCGCAGTCTAGTCCAGCCCCAATTCAAGGTAGCGCAGTCCAGTCCAGCCCCAATTCAAGGTAGCGCAGTCCAGTCCAGCCCCAATTCAAGGCAGCGCAGTCCAGTCCAGCCCCAATTCAAGGCAGCGCAGTCCAGTCCAGTATCAATCCAGCATCAACCTAGTCAGTACCAATCCAATTTAGCATCAACCTAGTCAGTACCAATCCAATTCAGCATCAACCTAGTCAGTACCAATCCAATTCAGCATCAACCTAGTCAGTACCAATCCAATTCAGCATCAACCTAGTCAGTACCAATCCAGCATCAACCTAGTCAGTACCAATCCAATTCAGCATCAACCTAGCCAGTACCAATCCAATTCAGCATCAACCTAGCCAGTACCAATCCAATTCAGCATCAACCTAGTCAGTACTAATCCAAGTCCAGCATCAATTAAGTCCAGCATCAACCCAAGTCCAGCATCAACCCAAGTCCAGCATCAACCCAAGTCCAGCATCAACCCAAGTCCAGCATCAACCCAAGTCCAGCATCAACCCAAGTCCAGCATCAACCCAAGTCCAGCATCAACCCAAGTCCAGCATCAACCCAAGTCCAGCATCAACCCAAGTCCAGCATCAACCCAAGTCCAGCATCAACCCAAGTCCAGCATCAACCCAAGTCCAGCATCAACCCAAGTCCAGCATCAACCCAAGTCCAGCATCAACCCAAGTCCAGCATCAACCCAAGTCCAGCATCAACCCAAGTCCAGCATCAACCCAAGTCCAGCATCAACCCAAGTCCAGCATCAACCCAAGTCC
Organism: Trilocha varians; assembly: GCA_030269945.2. Lineage (NCBI taxonomy): Eukaryota > Metazoa > Arthropoda > Insecta > Lepidoptera > Bombycidae > Trilocha > Trilocha varians. The sequence goes on along the minus strand of AP028282.1, from coordinate 12,710,746 downwards.
AGCATCAACCCAAGTCCAGCATCAACCCAAGTCCAGCATCAACCCAAGTCCAGCATCAACCCAAGTCCAGCATCAACCCAAGTCCAGCATCAACCCAAGTCCAGCATCAACCCAAGTCCAGCATCAACCCAAGTCCAGCATCAACCCAAGTCCAGCATCAACCCAAGTCCAGCATCAACCCAAGTCCAGCATCAACCCAAGTCCAGCATCAACCCAAGTCCAGCATCAACCCAAGTCCAGCATCAACCCAAGTCCAGCATCAACCCAAGTCCAGCATCAACCCAAGTCCTGCATCAACCCAAGTCCTGCATCAACCTAGCCCTGCATCGACCTAGCCCTGCATCGACCTAGCCCTGCATCGACCTAGCCCTGCATCAACCTAGTCCATCCAAGTCCCAGCCATGGTCACTCGACTCTTTACCTCGAGCCTTCCCGCAACCATGACATATCAATCCAATCCAGTCCAGCCATAGTTACTCGACTCTTTACCTCGAGCCTTCCCGCAACCATGACATATCAATCCAATCCAATCCAGCCATAGTTACTCGACTCTTTACCTCGAGCCTTCCCGCAACCATGACATATCAATCCAATCCAATCCAGTCCAATCCAATCCAATCCAATCCAGCCATAGTTACTCGACTCTGTACCATGAGCCGTCCGCAACCATGATATATCAATCCAATCCAGTCCAGTCCAGTCCAGCCATAGTTACTCGATGTTACGTGAAAAAGAGAAAAAAAGAGACTTTAATGTAACGGAATTCAACTAAGTAGTATTCAAACCAGAGTGTGGGGAAATGAAAATAAAATATAAAAAAAAAAAAAAAAAATGGATCCTCTCATACATAATGAGCGTCCATTTGAAACTCATTTTTTTTGTAAGCTGAGCTCAGTATCATCCATAATGAATACTTTAAAAAAGATGTAATATCAGTGACTTACGGTTTTCTGTGGGCGCAGTACAAGAAAAAGTGGTACCTTTTTCCGTCGATCCCGCTTCTGAACTATTGGGTTCAGTTCAGAAACACAATGAAAATTCCTTGGTTCACAATAACAGTTTATTCATTTTCCAAAAACAGTATAACCATCCTCCAAAATCAGTACAATTATCCTCCAAAACTCAGTCACAATTACTCTCAACTCTGTTCACTTTGAAATCACGTCGACTACTGTATTCAAACGACAGTTTACACGCCTTTTATACTTTCTTGAGAAATAAATCAGATGGCGCCACTAGTATTTCCGTTCGCATAAAATAAAATTAAAAGAATCTAACAACACTCTTATAAAATGATTCATCACAACCGGAAGTCCTTCCTTTAAATCGACGTAATACCCGCTTCTACAAACAATTAAATGGAATTAGAGAAAAGTCACCTAACATGATAATGTAAAATAGGAGTTTAAAGAGTCAATGTCTAAATTATTTGTTACTGTCTCTTGTCGAGGTTTTCCAATCCCAAGAGATCTGAGAAATTTCCAAACCTTTGCCGTATTATTTTCTTGTACAGAGGAATGAATATGACGTCGTTGGGCATCCCTGCACTCCTTATTACAACGATTTCTCAACCTTACATAACGCAACTTGTTGTGGTCACTTGGTCGAATCTTATACCTTGTTTTAGCAATTGCCTTTCTGTGTTGTAGATATTTTATTTCGTCAGTAAGCCAAGGAGCTGGTGAGTGTTTAATTTTAACAGACCGTAGAGGTGCATGTACATCATATAATTGTATGATTAAGGAGTTGAAAATAGCAATTTTATCATCTATAGTTAGTGCCAACATTACAGGCGACCAATCAATGTTTTGAGCATCACTTAAAAAAGCTTCACGATCTATGGAATTAAAATTACGTTGCAGTATGACTGTGGGTTTGAGTTTTGGTGGTCGAATTTTGTACGATAGGAATATCAAGTCATGGTACGAAAAGTCGTCAGCCGCACATTGACCGTGTTTCAGTACATGAGATGAAGATGATACCATTATCAAATCAAGTAGAGATGGAGAAGAATTAGGAAAATGATGTGTGGCACTTAATGGTAAAATATGCATATTGCTTGACTTAAGTATTCGTTCCAACTCATTACTACGGTGATCCTGTTTCAGGAGACATGTGTTAAAATCACCCGTGATTATTGTATGATCGTATGATGGCAACAGATCCTCTAAGAGTGTTTCAAAGTGTGCAAAGTAATTGTTACGCATTGAACTACTGTAGAAGACACCAAGAAGAGTTTTGGTGTGCAACATAACAATTTCTATAAAGAGGTATTCTCCAGCATCGGGTTGAGGTGGTTGTGCGGAAGTTCTAATTATCGTGAAAGGTATATGCGAACGAAGATATATAGCCACGCCTCCCCCAACACTGCCTACACGATCATTACGAATAAGGTTGAATCCAGGCAGAGTATAAGTGACTGAGGGAAGAGATGGTTTTAGCCACGTTTCAGATATTAATATGACTTGAATGTTCTTATTATGTAAAGACGTTTGCATGTCTGAAAAATGAGCAGGAATTCTTTGAGCATTAATGTGAATGATATTTAAATTATTTGGAACATCTGAGAAGCTGTGTTCTAGCGTTTCTGAGAGTGACGGTACGCTCATGAAACTACTTTCATCAATATCAGACGAAGTAAAAGACAGAAAGTTATCACTAGATTCACTTTCATTAACATTTTCTTGAATATTTATCATCTAGGTTAATTGCTGTAGTATATTTAAGGGTTAAATAAAATACAACATAAATAATTATAGTATTTATGCAAATAGTTACGATGCTAGAATAAAAATAAACAAAAATTAATACAATTATACTTATATAAATCTTGTATTGTATAAAAATTATATTACAATAAACTAAATATTATTATTATTCTTATAAACTTATTTATCAATAATCTAATACTGACCCACCTGCCAGTGTCTAGCCAATACAATAAGCAAGCAAAACAGCATATAATATAAACATAATTCTGTAGGAATGACAATGGTTTAAAGTTCGAACTTATAACATATTTCAACAGGTAAACTTAACTATTAATATAAAAATGATGAATATTCCGAGCATTGTTTAAATACAATAACTTTAACTTAGATTATATGAATTACATATCAACACAAGCGATAATAACGTAAAAATAATAAATAAAGAATGTATGTGATGTTATTAGTTAGTAATCAAAAGACACTCAACATCACTATTACATCTAGTGATAAATAAAATAAAAAGTAGCACGGCAGCTGTTATCTGCTTCCATGTAGGCAGATAAGTATATCATAACATTTTCTAGACAATACTGTCAAAAGTAAATGAAGGTTAGAAGAAAAAAAAAATTTTTTCAAACTAATACCGACATTTAAACAAAAATTATAAAAAATCTACCTACGATTTATAAATTAATGACACTATGTAAACAGTAGCCGTTTCTAACTTCGGAAACAGAAGTGCACAGTGAACAAATATCAATTTTAATCTTATAGTATGTTAACATTCATTTATTTTTAGTAACAACAGTGCGTTTCGTTTTGGGTACCTTTGTTATAGGCTCCGGTTTCGAAGTTTCTGAGACAGTGATTTGCATAACTTCCGCAACAGTTGTGACGCGATATTTTTTACCATCAGGAAACTGTATATGTATCCAGCCGTCTTTAGTCCAACACTTCTGAAGTCCAAATCTATTTCGCGCAGCCATGAATGCTTCGTGACGTGATCTTGTGAGAAATTCAGATACAGTGATATCGGTGCTTTTTAAATTTGATTTAGCGTACCAGAAGCGATCACGCAGTGTTTGGTTTTGGAACTTACAGATAATGGGTCGGATCTTATTCTCGCTGGCACGTCCCATCCTGTGACACCGTTTTATGTCTCCTAGTTTAAGATCGGCAAGACCAAGTTGGCCCTTAGCCAGTCCAAGAACTGTTTCTCCTGCTTGTTCTTTGGGTTCTTCTGCTACTCCGTGGATCAGCAAGATTTTGCGGCGTCCACGCATTTCTAAGTTATCTACATTACGTGACAACACCTGAGCCTGTTGTTGAAGACTTTGAAGAGCCTTTAGAATAAATTTCTTAAAAATTTTGAATTCCTCTTGGAGACTTGAGATGTTGGAAGCTGCAGGGGCACTCTGTAGTTGGGTTTCGAACTCATCCATTCTCTTATAAAACATATGTGCCATGTCGGAGAGTGAATTTTGATAGGAGTCATCCATTGTTCAGTTTAAGCCGCTGTTGCAAGGAGATAACACTTGAAGGTGGGTGAAGTGTATTAAAAAACTGTTTTAAACATTAATCACTTTCAATATATGTAAATTAAGATTAATTCGCGAATTTATATCAGACCGTTAATAAAAGGCGTATTTATATGTTAACTACCCACCGGCGAATCTCACATGCGACATGTATGGCCGCCAAGCCGCAGTCGTCCCCAAACCAACAATCGTCGCATGGGGGAACGAAATACGGCTCGGCGACCACGGCAACATCAATTGACCACTCCGCCATGCTCTGGAGCAACATGTCCTGAGCCCTGGCGGAGTGGTTCAAGTTACCTTGGAGGAGGCGAAGGGTGTGGTCCATTAAGGTCGAACCACCTCCATCGCCTCCTCCCTTCCTCCATCGCCCCCGCTATCGGGCGTCTGAGACGCCCCAGCGGGGGCCGAAACGCCGGCCGGTGCTCCTCCGGCCGACTTCTTCTTTAGGCGCCGCTTTTGTTTGCGGCGCCTGTTCCGCTCCGTGTTGGAGCCGGACGGGGAGCAAGGTTTGCCCCCCGCCCGGTGATCAGCCTTGCGCCCGGCCGCCGCGCGGCCGCCTTGTGTCCAGGTTGACCGTTTTTTTTTTTTTTTTTTTTTTTAGTTGGAGGAAATCACCGGATCCCCGCTCGCCCCGCGGGCGGGGTATGTGGGAGTTGAACCGCACTAAAACCTCCAACCGCTCACACTCAGCGTCCGAACCCCGGCTGAGGCCAGAACCCAGCACGGGGTTTGGAGGGACGGTGCGACGCGTTACGCCATCGGCACACTTTCCCGTCGCTCCGTCCCCGGACGCCGAACCGGTAGCCGCCGGCGAATATGGCCACCGGCTCTCTCGGTCGGCGGGCTTTCCGAAGCCCGCCAAGATGGGACCGCGTGCCACCCTCCCACGGAATACCCCGCTGGGTCAGAACCAGCGTGGGTCGGGGAGCGCGGTCGACCATCCCCCGGTCGCTCTTGTTTAAGGCGCGTGCTGAGCGAGACACGACGCCTTCTTGGGTCCCCGCTCGCACTCACATGCGTTGGGGACCCGAAACTCTTAGGGGGCCAGATTCCGGGCGAGATCCCGGTTCCGGCCCCCTGCTCGACGGCGGCGGGTTGCTGTCGCTGGGCGGAGGGAAGCGTACAATCGCTCCCTCGCACCCTCCGCCACCCTCTTCTGCGAGATGGTGGACTCGCAGAAGTCGAGCATCGCCTTCCAGGACTCGTCGCTCTCGAGCATCGACGCCGCGACGCTCGGGAGCGATAAGTCCGGTCCTATTTTCCCGACCAGGACACAACGCTGCCGCTCCCATGCGGGGCAGAGCGCGAGCGTATGCTCTGGTGTGTCCTGGTCGCAACTCACACAGTGATGGCATCTCGCCGTCGGCTCTACCTGGATCCGGTGCAGATACCTCCCGAAGCACCCGTGCCCGGTCAGCATCTGCACCATCCAATAGGTGAGGCGTCCCTTGCCACGACCCACCCAATCCCTGAGGACGGGGCGGATCGCCTCGACGGTCCGTAGACCCCAAGTGGGGTTGGCGAGTCGTCTCTCCCACGACTCCATAACGGACCGCCGAGATTGAACCTTCCGATCTCGGACCGCTTCCGGCAGAGGACGCACCACGCCCCGGGAGCGAAGGTCGCATCGCCAACGATAATCGTCGGCGAGCGCCTCCGCCTCCAGTTCCCAGGGCGGCGTCCCCGCCAGAACACACGCCGCCTCAAACGCGACGGTGCGGTATCCGCGGATGGCCCTGATGGCTACGATGCGCTGTGGCCGGCGCAGGTACCCGGCATAAAATGCACGGATACGAGGCTCGGCCCAAACGGGCGCACCGTACAGGGCCATCGAGCGCACTACCCCCGCGTAGAGGCGGCGCACCGCGTCACTGGGTCCCCCGACGTTCGGGAGCAGCCGACCAAGGTGGCCGGCCGTCCTTACCAGTCGGGGAACCAGGTCCTCGAAATGCTGTCGGAAGGTCCAACGGCCGTCCAACACGAGGCCGAGGTACTTAAGATGCACCCCGACCTCGATCCGGACGCCTCCAACCATGATGTGGGCGTCGACCGGTGGCGCTGTCCTGCCCCTGCAAAAACACAGGGCCTGGGACTTGTGCAGCGCCACGTCGAGGCCCAACCTCCTTATCTTGCCGACGACGAGTGCCACCCCCGCTGTGGCAAGACGGGCAGACTCTCTGTAGTCATCCCCCCGGGCCACGACCAACGTGTCGTCCGCGTAACAAATTACGCTAAGGCCCGGGAGGAGGGCGCCCCTCAGCACCCAGTCGTACCCGATATTCCACAGGAGGGGTCCAAGAACGGACCCCTGCGGAACACCGCGCACGACCTGGAACCGGTGTAAGGTCCCACCGTACCCGGTACATACGACCGACCTGGCCTCCAGGTAGGAGCCGATCAGTCGGCGGAGATAGAGGGGCACTCCGTGCCTCTCCAGTGCCCCCCCAATCACGGACCAGGGCAGAGTGTTAAAGGCGTTGGCGATGTCAAGCGACACCGCCAAAGCCACCCCACCCTGGGAGACGGCCTCCTCCGAGAGGGCCCGGACACGCAGAATTGCATCTACGGTCGAACGACCCTCCCGGAAGCCGTACTGCTCCGCCGACAGATCGGGTCCAACCCCGACCAGGTGCTGAACGATGCGGGCAGCCAGAACGCGTTCCAGCAGTTTGCCCACCTCGTCCAGCAGCACGATGGGACGGTAACCGGCGGCTGAGTCCGCCGGGCGCCCCTCTTTCCGCAAGATGACTAGTCTGCCCGTCCTCCAGAGCGAGGGAAACCGTCCCGACTCCAGGCATGAGTTAAACAGCCTCAGGAGTCGGTCCCCTAGGGCATTGATGGCCAAGGCCAGGACCCGGCCGTGGATGCCGTCCGGGCCGGGGGCCGTGTCTCTCGCACTCATTCTGACCACGGCCACATGGAGCTCATCCCTCGTAATGTGAGGCACCTCAGCAGTGGCTTCACCGCCGGTGTGATCCGGCGGGTCACCCATAGCAGGCGGAATGAATCCGTCCTGCTCCTGCGGGAACAGCGTCGAGACGATGTCCCGCAGCTGCTGAGGTGGGAGACGCTCGGTCATGGGAGGCGCCCACGGACGCAGCTTCCCGCGCACCGTTTTGTACGGGCGCCCCCAAGGGTCGTCGTCGAGCGTCCCCAATAGAGCCTCCATGTTCCTCTCCTTGGCCTGCTTGATGGCCAGCCGCATGGCGTCCCTCGCCTCCGCGTATTCGCCATACAGCCGGGCCTCCTCCTCCGCGAACGCGACGGGATCGTCGCGACGCGCGAGGATGCGGCGGCGATGTCGGGCGCACCGGCGCCTCGCCCGGACGCATACAGCACGAAGCTGCGCTATCTCGGGCGACCACCAGTACGCCGACTTCCTGGGAGGCCGAGGGCCGACCCGGGGCATCGAAGCATCACTAATGCGATGCATCGCGCCCCGGAGCCATTGCGCCTCGACCTCCACATCCAGTGGATGTGGACGCATAGGTGTCCACGCCGCCACCGTAGAGGCTTCCATCAAGCGCTCCTTGTCCAGGAGCTTCAATGCCCACCTGGGGAATGACCGGGATGCAGTTCCGCGGGCGACCGCGGTTGCCGCGGGGGCGGAGAGATCAAACCGGATGTACCGATGATCCGACAAGGTCTCCGCCCCCACCAACACCTCCCAACCGCGGATGCGTTGTGCGATGGCAGGGCTCGCGAACGTGACGTCCACGATGGACTCGCCCTGCCACCGCACGCAAGTCGCGACCGACCCTCTGTTTATAACACAGAGTCCGGCCGCGACCGCCCACTCCTCCAATCGCCTACCCCGATGCTCCGTGCGGGGGCAGCCCCAAGCGACAGATTTCGCATTGAGGTCCCCCGCCAGTATCACAGGACGGGGAGCGGAGCGCTGAGTGATCGCTCCGAGCCCGTCCAGGAACTGTTGGAACTCGAGAATAGGTCGATTTGGAGAGAAATACACCCCGATCACGACGGTATCTTCCATCCGCGCCGCGACGAACCCTGGTCCCCTGGCCACCATTACCAAGGGCGGGATCGCCGCGGCTCTTCTTACGTGTATGGCCACCGAGCCGCACTCGTCCCCGAACCAGCAATCATCTGCCGGGGGAACAAAGTACGGCTCAGCGACCACCGCCACGTCGATGGACCACTCCGCCACGCTCTGGGCCAGCATGTCCTGAGCCCTGGCGGAGTGGTTCAGATTTCCTTGGAGGAAGCGACGGGTGTGATCCATTACGGTTGGACCACCTCCATCGCTCCCTCCCCTCCTCTATCGCCCCCGCCTACGGGCGAACTGGTCGCCACGGCGGGGTCTGAAATGTCGGCCGGTACTCCCCCGGCCGATCTCTTCTTTTGGCGCCGCTTAGTTTTGCGGCGCCTATTTCTTTCCGTATTTACACCGGACGGGGAGCACGCTTTCCCACCCGCCCGGTGATCGGCCCTGCGCCCGGCCGCCGCGCACAGCGCGCAGTGCGGCACGGCCGAGCACACGGCCGCTTTATGCCCATTTTGACCGCAGCGGAAGCATAGACCGCTGCGGTCCACCGTGCTGGTGCACCTGGCGACGCTATGCCCCGTGCCGAAGCACTTGAGGCATCGCCAGGCGCGTGGCTCCAGCAGCCGCACGTGGGCTGCTACCCAGCCCACGCGCAGCCTTCCCGGGTCTCCCGCCGGTCTTCCGGGCGGAGAGGTAGCCAGGGAGTTGGCGGCCTCGACTGGGCACCGCACCCATACGGAGCTGGTCCCAGTATAGCCGCGGCGAAGCTCGCCGACGGCTATGTTCTCTGGGGCGCATTTGCCCTGGGCGGCAATGGCAGCCGCCACCTCCTCCCTGGTGGTGCAGTCGTCCAGGCCGGTCACCCGCAACTCGGCCATTTTGACCGGCCTGTGCACCTTCACCTCCTCCTCCGGCCACACTACCCGGAGACCCGACGCTAGACGGTCCGCGACGTTGCCACTGTCGGCGCCGCCGGGACACTCCAGCAGTCGGGCCCCATTGGCCGTGTGCCGAATGCGGAGGCCATCCTCCGCCCCGATTTCCGCCAGGTTGACGGCCGCACGCGCCTTTGCCATGACGTCGGGGTACGTCAACCCCTTCGCCTGGCCGGCAGGCAGCAGCGTAACCACCACTGCAGCCTGCCGCGGCGCGCGCGGCTTCTTCCCGGCCTTCTTGCCCTTCTTCTTGGTGGCGGCGGGTGCTCGACCCTGCTGGGGAGCAGCCGCCGTCGCCGGAGTCGCCTTCGTTTTGAGGGCAGCAGTTGGCGCGCCTCTCGACTGGGAGGTAACCCCAGTCGCCACCCCTGTCTCGGCCTGTGTTGATTGGGCCGGAACGGCCGTCACTTTGGCCCTCTTGGCGCCCCGCTTTACCACTTCGGTCCAGCCCTCATCCATATTGGACGGGGGCGGAGGAAGTGGGCGAGGCTGTGGGGGTGGTGCGCCAGACCCGGCACCAGCACCCCCATTCTTTTTCTTCTTCCGGGTCGCACCGGCCGGTGTTGGACCCGGAAGGACTGGACGCGGCGTCGTCGTCGCCGCCGCCGCAGCACCGCGTAGAGCCGCGAGTTCGGCTCTGAGTTCGGCAATCTGATTGCCGAACTCCGCCGCAAGCTCCTTCCGGATGCGGGCAGCCATCTCAGCCTGAGATTCGGCGGTCTGCCGCACCCTGACCCGCGGAGCCGGCGGCGACGGCTTCTCCGCCTCGAGAACCGCCAGCCTTTCCTTAAGGCGCGCCACCTCAGCCGTCGACCTCTGCAGTTTCGTCTGCATCTCCGCGTCCCGGCTGATGGCCGCCGAGATAGCAGGCATAATCCTGCTGGTCTCGGCCGCCACCTCGCGCCACTCCCGCGATGCAACCTTGTTGCCTTTGGTGCTATATCTGCTCGAGGCAGTGGTAGCACGTCTCCTCAGGCCCTCGAGGACGGCGGCGGGGCTCTCCGTGAGGACGACGACGGGGCTCTCCGAGAGCTCCCCGTCAGTCGTCCGAGCCGAGGCGAACGACGTCGCCGATCGCACCGATCGCGCCGGCGAGACGACGGTTCTCGTTTTTGGGGCGGGCATCGCCGCGGCAGAAATAGCTGCCTTGGTCTGCCCCCCCTTTGTCAATCCAGTGGTGGTGGCTGCTGCCTTGGCAGCCACTCGCCGGGCGTGTCTCACGCCCCGCGACGTCTCGTCTTCGGAGGCAGACGACGAATCGCCCGTCTCAGAGCTCCGGCGCGCTGCGGATTTCCGCTTGCGCCGGAGTCTCCCTTTGGATTCCCTGGAGCATTCATCAGAGAATGTCTGCTCCAGTTCTGCGTCAGTGACATTTTCCGACACAGGGGCCTGAACGCCAACCCCTGTGCGGACCCCAGTGATGGACTCTTCGTCCATCACTCTCCGCGAGACTGAGGGGATGATCGCATTAATGCGATCACGCCCAGTCTCGCGGTTGCTCACCCGTCACTAATTTAGCACCACCCGGGGGCCACGTGTGGGGTCAGTCTCCTAGGAGGTGGTAATCCCACGGACGCTAGCGACGGAGGCCCCCCCAGGTTGACCGTAGCGGAAGCAAAGTTCCCTGCGGTCAACCGTACTCGTGCACCTGGCGATGCTGTGCCCAGTGCCGAAGCACCGGAGGCACCGCCAGGCGCGCGACTCCAGCAGGCGCACGTGGGCCGCAATCAAATTTTAGATAACATTTTTACAAATTTTAATACTTTGCAAAAAAGTGTTATTAATCAGTTAACATCAGACCACTTGGGACAATTAGTGTCTTTTAAATATAATGTGGCTCCTGAAGTCAAACGTACTGTTAAGTTTGTTCCTGTGAGTGATAAAAGAATCGAAAATTTTAGAAATAAAATTATACAAACTATTTCAGAAGTTAATTATAACCAAATATGTTATACCAGAATATGTTTGAAAAGATTAATTTAGCTTTCAAAGATGTATTTATTCCTAAAACGATTACTATTAACAATAAAAAACGTTTTAGTGAGTGGGCCACTGTTGGAATTTATAAAAGTAGGCAGACTTTGTATGACCTTTATTATGAAAAATCGTATAACAATGATGAGTCATTTCATCAATATGTCAGAAACTATTCAAAATTATTCAGAAAAGTTTGCATAATGGCAAAGGCCTTACATTTAAGTAATTTAATAAAAAATGCCTCTGACAAAATAAAGATGACTTGGAACATCATTGGTAAAGAAACTGGTAAAGTCAGAAATAACCACCAAGAATTCTCATTGAGAATGAATGATAACTTAATAACTAGTCACGAAGGTGTGGCTAATGCTTTCGAAAAGTTTTTCTCTGACATTCCAGTTTCAATTACTTCCTCTTTAAATTCATCACCATTAGAAGCTGAAAAATTACTAAGCAAACATGTTAATAAATGTAATGCAGTATTCAAATTTAAGAAAATTAACTCAAAAGATATTCTGAAGAGTTTCCATAGTATTAATATTAAGAATACAGCTGATCTGTGGGGAATATCAGTAAAGGTCGTGAAATCTATTATAGATGTTATATCACCTCATCTTACTAGTATATTTAATGATTGTATCAAAAGTGGTGTGTTTCCTGACCTAATGAAACACAGTAAAGTTGTCCCCCTTTTTAAAGCTGGTAATACTGATGATCCCTCTAACTACAGATCTATATCAGTACTACCAACATTGAGTAAAATCTTTGAAAAAATTATATTAGAACAACTTTTAGACCATTTTAAGTCAAATAACCTGCTACACAATAAACAATTCGGGTTCACGAGGGGTCGCTCTACTACTGATGCAGGTGTTTATTTAGTCAAAAATATTTTCCAAGCTTGGGAGGAGTCTCAGGATGCTCTCGGAGTATTTTGTGATTTATCTAAAGCATTTGACTGTGTTGACCATGAAACATTAGTGAGGAAACTACATCACTATGGTATTAGGGATGGTACGTTAGCTCTTATTAAATCTTATTTATCGGGCAGGACACAAATAGTCGATGTTAAAGGAAACCGATCATCGGGTGCCGAATTGAGTATGGGTGTACCTCAGGGTTCCATCTTGGGTCCTTTTTTATTTCTAATATATATCAATGATCTACCTAGTTTTATTGAGACCCGACACGACGTCGTATTATTCGCAGATGATACATCTTTATTATTTAAAATTAAACGACAAATGATCATTTATGACGAAGTGAATGATGCGATTTCTTGTGTGGTCCATTGGTTTCGTGTTAATAATCTCTTATTAAACGCAAAAAAAAACCAAATGTATTAAGTTTAGTTTACCAAATGTAAAACAGGTACATAGTAATATAATTGTTGGTGGGGAGTCAATGGAGCTTCTTGAGTCAACTGTTTTTCTTGGTGTAACAATTGGTTACGCGGTTTTTAGCGTAGCATGCCGTCTCGTTCTCGCTTGCTTAGTCTTGGTAAGATAGAGGGAGGCGACGAACTGTCATCGCAGTATCTCGCGTCGCACGGCGCTGGCATCGCATATCGCAGCCGCCGGCAGTTGCTCTCTGATAGCCTGAGACGACTCACGCGCATTTATAGCGACCGCATCCCGCATTCAATATATCGCTCGCATCGGTAGAAGATGGCCTCGTCTGCCTTTATATGAACTCATACCTACACCGCAACCACCGCGAAGTTCACATTCGCTTTAGAAGCGCGCGCACGTATCGCATTCATTCTCAAGATCCCTGGCCGCGGCCGGCTATTAATGTGAACTCAACAAAACATCTACGAACAATATAACTTGGACAGTGTCGTAATCAGTGAAGTGTGTGCCCCTGTGGAGCTGCGATATAAGGTTAGTGACCTCAATTTACTTGCCAAGACGCCACGCACCAGGAATCTGACGACACTTATAGCTTTCCGCCATTTGCAACGCACAAAGACATTGTTCTGGCTATATTTTTCTTCGCATTATTTTTTCGCACCACGCCTAAATACAGTCCACTTATTATCTTATACTCGCATATAATTTTCGACCCACTAAGGGTCGAACGCACCACATATCATTTCGCATCCACACATTGCGACCTCAAAGTTTTGAGGTTGCACCGCATCGCATATTTTTTACGCATCTATATATTTCGACCTCAATCGCTTGAGGCCGAACGCACCGCTGGCCTTTGTAAGGTCCACATGTTTGGTCCTTATCGAGCCGGATAGTTTGATCCGTATCGCCGGATAACGCATATTTTTGATCCGTATTGAACGGGACAACGCATCGCATTTATTTTAAGTACTAATTAACTTATTACCGCTTATTTACACATTTTTACATTTATTTTTCACACACCGCAAAAACATTGCTGATTTTACAAATCCGCGTATTTCTTTGTAATCAGTGCGTATAGTAGTATTTTTTACAAGCGCAGCTTATAATAAACATACATTAGCATAGATATAACGTAATATTTTTACGAAATAACGATATTTGCATCATTATTACATTTTCTTTGTTCTTCATTGTTAAAACTTTTCAACATGGCGTCCGATCGAAAAATTAAAATTATTATCGCTAAGAAACAAAGTATCTTCGCTCATATTGATGCTATATATCAGAAATCTAAGAAAGTAGGTACCTTTGATACGAGAACAAAGGAAGATTTTTTGTCATCATCAGCTAACATTGAAAAATTATATTCTCAATTTAATTAATTATGGGATGGGGGGTGACAGGACGCGTTCGCGATTGTCTCTCACGTATCGCCCCGAGTTAGTGTGACTTGCGTAACTTCGTCTGCTATAAAATTAAGTACTTACACCAGCTCGCTAAATTGCCACTTGTGTTGTCAAAATATCTCTCGAAATACCCGTTCACTTTAAATTATTACAATGGTGTATACTAACTATATAATATATTTTTTAAAAAACCTTCTCCTTATCATATACAATAGAATATATTAAATATCATAAAAAAAATAAAATAAAAAACATAATAAATAAAAATAAAATAATATGTTAATTAAAAATAATTGTCCAAATCGGTCCAGGCATTGTTGAGTTACGCACTTAGCAACACATTTTGCGATTCATTGTTATATATTATATATAAGACTAGATGACCCTCGCAACTTCGTCTGCGTCACAAAGTGGATCAAACAGTACTCGCAATGTTGTCGCGACATTATTTGCGCGGCCCGCGTTGGGTTCTGCGTGGTATTCATTGCGTTTATACTCGTAATAACTTCTCAACGAAAAGTCCGATTAGAACAAAACGAACAGTAATTTATTTTTAAAGTAATACTCGTGATAACATAATACTTTATTTGGATAAGGATTAATATAACAATATTAATTTAACGTTAAATTTATTCTTCGGACGAATGAAATTTTTTTTTAACATAAAAGCAGTTGTTGTGACTAAACTATTATAGTTAGATATATGCTCTTGCGGACTTTTTTGTTAGTCTTACTGAGACCTAAAAACCCGTAGTACATCATTTTGTTCTATTGTAAATAGTTTTTGCAGCGTACGCATAAATAGGTTTTCGATATTTCACCTTGGTTTACAAATTCGATATTTTCATACGGATCCCTAATTTTTTTCTAAATAAAATATAGCCTATAACCTTCTTCGATAAATGGACATTCCAACAGTGAAAGAATTTTTGAAATCGGACCGGTAGTTTCTGAGATTAGCGCGTTCAAACAAACAAACAAACAAACTCTTCAGCTTTATAATATCAAGTATAGATTAATTTGCACATTTTTTTAAATATTTTCTGAAAGACTTTAGGATTGTTCATTTTATACTTAAAATCGCATTTTAACTTGCATCAAGGTGATTTTTAAAATTTTCAATAGATTTTGAGAATATTTTATTTAAGAGTGGATAATATTTAAAAACCAAAATGGAAAATATTCTATTTCTAACCAATCGATATTATTACAAAACACTAAATATTAGTTAATTTAGATTCTGTAAGTTTATTTTATACATTAATAGAAATGGGAAGAAAAGGGACATTAATTTCTTTAAAATTAACGATAACGATGACGATGTCCCGCAGCTGCTGAGGTGGGAGACGCTCGGTCATGGGAGGCGCCCACGGACGCAGCTTCCCGCGCACCGTTTTGTACGGGCGCCCCCAAGGGTCGTCGTCGAGCGTCCCCAATAGAGCCTCCATGTTCCTCTCCTTGGCCTGCTTGATGGCCAGCCGCATGGCGTCCCTCGCCTCCGCGTATTCGCCATACAGCCGGGCCTCCTCCTCCGCGAACGCGACGGGATCGTCGCGACGCGCGAGGATGCGGCGGCGATGTCGGGCGCACCGGCGCCTCGCCCGGACGCATACAGCACGAAGCTGCGCTATCTCGGGCGACCACCAGTACGCCGACTTCCTGGGAGGCCGAGGGCCGACCCGGGGCATCGAAGCATCACTAATGCGATGCATCGCGCCCCGGAGCCATTGCGCCTCGACCTCCACATCCAGTGGATGTGGACGCATAGGTGTCCACGCCGCCACCGTAGAGGCTTCCATCAAGCGCTCCTTGTCCAGGAGCTTCAATGCCCACCTGGGGAATGACCGGGATGCAGTTCCGCGGGCGACCGCGGTTGCCGCGGGGGCGGAGAGATCAAACCGGATGTACCGATGATCCGACAAGGTCTCCGCCCCCACCAACACCTCCCAACCGCGGATGCGTTGTGCGATGGCAGGGCTCGCGAACGTGACGTCCACGATGGACTCGCCCTGCCACCGCACGCAAGTCGCGACCGACCCTCTGTTTATAACACAGAGTCCGGCCGCGACCGCCCACTCCTCCAATCGCCTACCCCGATGCTCCGTGCGGGGGCAGCCCCAAGCGACAGATTTCGCATTGAGGTCCCCCGCCAGTATCACAGGACGGGGAGCGGAGCGCTGAGTGATCGCTCCGAGCCCGTCCAGGAACTGTTGGAACTCGAGAATAGGTCGATTTGGAGAGAAATACACCCCGATCACGACGGTATCTTCCATCCGCGCCGCGACGAACCCTGGTCCCCTGGCCACCATTACCAAGGGCGGGATCGCCGCGGCTCTTCTTACGTGTATGGCCACCGAGCCGCACTCGTCCCCGAACCAGCAATCATCTGCCGGGGGAACAAAGTACGGCTCAGCGACCACCGCCACGTCGATGGACCACTCCGCCACGCTCTGGGCCAGCATGTCCTGAGCCCTGGCGGAGTGGTTCAGATTTCCTTGGAGGAAGCGACGGGTGTGATCCATTACGGTTGGACCACCTCCATCGCTCCCTCCCCTCCTCTATCGCCCCCGCCTACGGGCGAACTGGTCGCCACGGCGGGGTCTGAAATGTCGGCCGGTACTCCCCCGGCCGATCTCTTCTTTTGGCGCCGCTTAGTTTTGCGGCGCCTATTTCTTTCCGTATTTACACCGGACGGGGAGCACGCTTTCCCACCCGCCCGGTGATCGGCCCTGCGCCCGGCCGCCGCGCACAGCGCGCAGTGCGGCACGGCCGAGCACACGGCCGCTTTATGCCCATTTTGACCGCAGCGGAAGCATAGACCGCTGCGGTCCACCGTGCTGGTGCACCTGGCGACGCTATGCCCCGTGCCGAAGCACTTGAGGCATCGCCAGGCGCGTGGCTCCAGCAGCCGCACGTGGGCTGCTACCCAGCCCACGCGCAGCCTTCCCGGGTCTCCCGCCGGTCTTCCGGGCGGAGAGGTAGCCAGGGAGTTGGCGGCCTCGACTGGGCACCGCACCCATACGGAGCTGGTCCCAGTATAGCCGCGGCGAAGCTCGCCGACGGCTATGTTCTCTGGGGCGCATTTGCCCTGGGCGGCAATGGCAGCCGCCACCTCCTCCCTGGTGGTGCAGTCGTCCAGGCCGGTCACCCGCAACTCGGCCATTTTGACCGGCCTGTGCACCTTCACCTCCTCCTCCGGCCACACTACCCGGAGACCCGACGCTAGACGGTCCGCGACGTTGCCACTGTCGGCGCCGCCGGGACACTCCAGCAGTCGGGCCCCATTGGCCGTGTGCCGAATGCGGAGGCCATCCTCCGCCCCGATTTCCGCCAGGTTGACGGCCGCACGCGCCTTTGCCATGACGTCGGGGTACGTCAACCCCTTCGCCTGGCCGGCAGGCAGCAGCGTAACCACCACTGCAGCCTGCCGCGGCGCGCGCGGCTTCTTCCCGGCCTTCTTGCCCTTCTTCTTGGTGGCGGCGGGTGCTCGACCCTGCTGGGGAGCAGCCGCCGTCGCCGGAGTCGCCTTCGTTTTGAGGGCAGCAGTTGGCGCGCCTCTCGACTGGGAGGTAACCCCAGTCGCCACCCCTGTCTCGGCCTGTGTTGATTGGGCCGGAACGGCCGTCACTTTGGCCCTCTTGGCGCCCCGCTTTACCACTTCGGTCCAGCCCTCATCCATATTGGACGGGGGCGGAGGAAGTGGGCGAGGCTGTGGGGGTGGTGCGCCAGACCCGGCACCAGCACCCCCCATTCTTTTTCTTCTTCCGGGTCGCACCGGCCGGTGTTGGACCCGGAAGGACTGGACGCGGCGTCGTCGTCGCCGCCGCCGCAGCACCGCGTAGAGCCGCGAGTTCGGCTCTGAGTTCGGCAATCTGATTGCCGAACTCCGCCGCAAGCTCCTTCCGGATGCGGGCAGCCATCTCAGCCTGAGATTCGGCGGTCTGCCGCACCCTGACCCGCGGAGCCGGCGGCGACGGCTTCTCCGCCTCGAGAACCGCCAGCCTTTCCTTAAGGCGCGCCACCTCAGCCGTCGACCTCTGCAGTTTCGTCTGCATCTCCGCGTCCCGGCTGATGGCCGCCGAGATAGCAGGCATAATCCTGCTGGTCTCGGCCGCCACCTCGCGCCACTCCCGCGATGCAACCTTGTTGCCTTTGGTGCTATATCTGCTCGAGGCAGTGGTAGCACGTCTCCTCAGGCCCTCGAGGACGGCGGCGGGGCTCTCCGTGAGGACGACGACGGGGCTCTCCGAGAGCTCCCCGTCAGTCGTCCGAGCCGAGGCGAACGACGTCGCCGATCGCACCGATCGCGCCGGCGAGACGACGGTCCTCGTTTTTGGGGCGGGCATCGCCGCGGCAGAAATAGCTGCCTTGGTCTGCCCCCCTTTGTCAATCCAGTGGTGGTGGCTGCTGCCTTGGCAGCCACTCGCCGGGCGTGTCTCACGCCCCGCGACGTCTCGTCTTCGGAGGCAGACGACGAATCGCCCGTCTCAGAGCTCCGGCGCGCTGCGGATTTCCGCTTGCGCCGGAGTCTCCCTTTGGATTCCCTGGAGCATTCATCAGAGAATGTCTGCTCCAGTTCTGCGTCAGTGACATTTTCCGACACAGGGGCCTGAACGCCAACCCCTGTGCGGACCCCAGTGATGGACTCTTCGTCCATCACTCTCCGCGAGACTGAGGGGATGATCGCATTAATGCGATCACGCCCAGTCTCGCGGTTGCTCACCCGTCACTAATTTAGCACCACCCGGGGGCCACGTGTGGGGTCAGTCTCCTAGGAGGTGGTAATCCCACGGACGCTAGCGACGGAGGCCCCCCCCAGGTTGACCGTAGCGGAAGCAAAGTTCCCTGCGGTCAACCGTACTCGTGCACCTGGCGATGCTGTGCCCAGTGCCGAAGCACCGGAGGCACCGCCAGGCGCGCGACTCCAGCAGGCGCACGTGGGCCGCAATCAAATTTTAGATAACATTTTTACAAATTTTAATACTTTGCAAAAAAGTGTTATTAATCAGTTAACATCAGACCACTTGGGACAATTAGTGTCTTTTAAATATAATGTGGCTCCTGAAGTCAAACGTACTGTTAAGTTTGTTCCTGTGAGTGATAAAAGAATCGAAAATTTTAGAAATAAAATTATACAAACTATTTCAGAAGTTAATTATAACCAAATATGTTATACCAGAATATGTTTGAAAAGATTAATTTAGCTTTCAAAGTTGTATTTATTCCTAAAACGATTACTATTAACAATAAAAAACGTTTTAGTGAGTGGGCCACTGTTGGAATTTATAAAAGTAGGCAGACTTTGTATGACCTTTATTATGAAAAATCGTATAACAATGATGAGTCATTTCATCAATATGTCAGAAACTATTCAAAATTATTCAGAAAAGTTTGCATAATGGCAAAGGCCTTACATTTAAGTAATTTAATAAAAAATGCCTCTGACAAAATAAAGATGACTTGGAACATCATTGGTAAAGAAACTGGTAAAGTCAGAAATAACCACCAAGAATTCTCATTGAGAATGAATGATAACTTAATAACTAGTCACGAAGGTGTGGCTAATGCTTTCGAAAAGTTTTTCTCTGACATTCCAGTTTCAATTACTTCCTCTTTAAATTCATCACCATTAGAAGCTGAAAAATTACTAAGCAAACATGTTAATAAATGTAATGCAGTATTCAAATTTAAGAAAATTAACTCAAAAGATATTCTGAAGAGTTTCCATAGTATTAATATTAAGAATACAGCTGATCTGTGGGGAATATCAGTAAAGGTCGTGAAATCTATTATAGATGTTATATCACCTCATCTTACTAGTATATTTAATGATTGTATCAAAAGTGGTGTGTTTCCTGACCTAATGAAACACAGTAAAGTTGTCCCCCTTTTTAAAGCTGGTAATACTGATGATCCCTCTAACTACAGATCTATATCAGTACTACCAACATTGAGTAAAATCTTTGAAAAAATTATATTAGAACAACTTTTAGACCATTTTAAGTCAAATAACCTGCTACACAATAAACAATTCGGGTTCACGAGGGGTCGCTCTACTACTGATGCAGGTGTTTATTTAGTCAAAAATATTTTCCAAGCTTGGGAGGAGTCTCAGGATGCTCTCGGAGTATTTTGTGATTTATCTAAAGCATTTGACTGTGTTGACCATGAAACATTAGTGAGGAAACTACATCACTATGGTATTAGGGATGGTACGTTAGCTCTTATTAAATCTTATTTATCGGGCAGGACACAAATAGTCGATGTTAAAGGAAACCGATCATCGGGTGCCGAATTGAGTATGGGTGTACCTCAGGGTTCCATCTTGGGTCCTTTTTTATTTCTAATATATATCAATGATCTACCTAGTTTTATTGAGACCCGACACGACGTCGTATTATTCGCAGATGATACATCTTTATTATTTAAAATTAAACGACAAATGATCATTTATGACGAAGTGAATGATGCGATTTCTTGTGTGGTCCATTGGTTTCGTGTTAATAATCTCTTATTAAACGCAAAAAAAAACCAAATGTATTAAGTTTAGTTTACCAAATGTAAAACAGGTACATAGTAATATAATTGTTGGTGGGGAGTCAATGGAGCTTCTTGAGTCAACTGTTTTTCTTGGTGTAACAATTGGTTACGCGGTTTTTAGCGTAGCATGCCGTCTCGTTCTCGCTTGCTTAGTCTTGGTAAGATAGAGGGAGGCGACGAACTGTCATCGCAGTATCTCGCGTCGCACGGCGCTGGCATCGCATATCGCAGCCGCCGGCAGTTGCTCTCTGATAGCCTGAGACGACTCACGCGCATTTATAGCGACCGCATCCCGCATTCAATATATCGCTCGCATCGGTAGAAGATGGCCTCGTCTGCCTTTATATGAACTCATACCTACACCGCAACCACCGCGAAGTTCACATTCGCTTTAGAAGCGCGCGCACGTATCGCATTCATTCTCAAGATCCCTGGCCGCGGCCGGCTATTAATGTGAACTCAACAAAACATCTACGAACAATATAACTTGGACAGTGTCGTAATCAGTGAAGTGTGTGCCCCTGTGGAGCTGCGATATAAGGTTAGTGACCTCAATTTACTTGCCAAGACGCCACGCACCAGGAATCTGACGACACTTATAGCTTTCCGCCATTTGCAACGCACAAAGACATTGTTCTGGCTATATTTTTCTTCGCATTATTTTTTCGCACCACGCCTAAATACAGTCCACTTATTATCTTATACTCGCATATAATTTTCGACCCACTAAGGGTCGAACGCACCACATATCATTTCGCATCCACACATTGCGACCTCAAAGTTTTGAGGTTGCACCGCATCGCATATTTTTTACGCATCTATATATTTCGACCTCAATCGCTTGAGGCCGAACGCACCGCTGGCCTTTGTAAGGTCCACATGTTTGGTCCTTATCGAGCCGGATAGTTTGATCCGTATCGCCGGATAACGCATATTTTTGATCCGTATTGAACGGGACAACGCATCGCATTTATTTTAAGTACTAATTAACTTATTACCGCTTATTTACACATTTTTACATTTATTTTTCACACACCGCAAAAACATTGCTGATTTTACAAATCCGCGTATTTCTTTGTAATCAGTGCGTATAGTAGTATTTTTTACAAGCGCAGCTTATAATAAACATACATTAGCATAGATATAACGTAATATTTTTACGAAATAACGATATTTGCATCATTATTACATTTTCTTTGTTCTTCATTGTTAAAACTTTTCAACATGGCGTCCGATCGAAAAATTAAAATTATTATCGCTAAGAAACAAAGTATCTTCGCTCATATTGATGCTATATATCAGAAATCTAAGAAAGTAGGTACCTTTGATACGAGAACAAAGGAAGATTTTTTGTCATCATCAGCTAACATTGAAAAATTATATTCTCAATTTAATTAATTATGGGATGGGGGGTGACAGGACGCGTTCGCGATTGTCTCTCACGTATCGCCCCGAGTTAGTGTGACTTGCGTAACTTCGTCTGCTATAAAATTAAGTACTTACACCAGCTCGCTAAATTGCCACTTGTGTTGTCAAAATATCTCTCGAAATACCCGTTCACTTTAAATTATTACAATGGTGTATACTAACTATATAATATATTTTTTAAAAAACCTTCTCCTTATCATATACAATAGAATATATTAAATATCATAAAAAAAATAAAATAAAAAACATAATAAATAAAAATAAAATAATATGTTAATTAAAAATAATTGTCCAAATCGGTCCAGGCATTGTTGAGTTACGCACTTAGCAACACATTTTGCGATTCATTGTTATATATTATATATAAGACTAGATGACCCTCGCAACTTCGTCTGCGTCACAAAGTGGATCAAACAGTACTCGCAATGTTGTCGCGACATTATTTGCGCGGCCCGCGTTGGGTTCTGCGTGGTATTCATTGCGTTTATACTCGTAATAACTTCTCAACGAAAAGTCCGATTAGAACAAAACGAACAGTAATTTATTTTTAAAGTAATACTCGTGATAACATAATACTTTATTTGGATAAGGATTAATATAACAATATTAATTTAACGTTAAATTTATTCTTCGGACGAATGAAATTTTTTTTAACATAAAAGCAGTTGTTGTGACTAAACTATTATAGTTAGATATATGCTCTTGCGGACTTTTTTGTTAGTCTTACTGAGACCTAAAAACCCGTAGTACATCATTTTGTTCTATTGTAAATAGTTTTTGCAGCGTACGCATAAATAGGTTTTCGATATTTCACCTTGGTTTACAAATTCGATATTTTCATACGGATCCCTAATTTTTTTCTAAATAAAATATAGCCTATAACCTTCTTCGATAAATGGACATTCCAACAGTGAAAGAATTTTTGAAATCGGACCGGTAGTTTCTGAGATTAGCGCGTTCAAACAAACAAACAAACAAACTCTTCAGCTTTATAATATCAAGTATAGATTAATTTGCACATTTTTTTAAATATTTTCTGAAAGACTTTAGGATTGTTCATTTTATACTTAAAATCGCATTTTAACTTGCATCAAGGTGATTTTTAAAATTTTCAATAGATTTTGAGAATATTTTATTTAAGAGTGGATAATATTTAAAAACCAAAATGGAAAATATTCTATTTCTAACCAATCGATATTATTACAAAACACTAAATATTAGTTAATTTAGATTCTGTAAGTTTATTTTATACATTAATAGAAATGGGAAGAAAAGGGACATTAATTTCTTTAAAATTAAAATAGAATAGAATTAACAGTTTAATTATTCATAAAAAACGATTGTGTCTTCATTCAGCAATTTTTAATATTCTTCATAGCTTCGGATATACAGGTTGGATCTGTAACTTTGGACATATCGAAGCGGGGTGAATGTCCTATCGAAAAACAACATAGAACCACAGTCATTTTTGGAATCGGTGAAACTCCCACACATAACCTCAAGCTGAGTTCGGACCACAGCCGGGGGGATTAAACTTCGAGGGTGAACAATTAAAAGTTTTAGTACGGTTCAACTCCCACAATTATCTATGTATTTCCTATAATCCAGGCATTGCGTTCAACTTAAAAAAAACACCGTCGGGCACCCCGAACTAATGAACCAACGTACTGTTATGCGGCTAACCCCAAAGTCTTTTTTAAAAAAACGCGATTCACAATTCACACTGTTTATTATAGTTTTATTACACTTTTACTAATTTGTATGACTCCTTAGACTTCCAGATTATGACTGACTTATTGTCCAGTGAATTCGCTTTTATACGTCGTGTTGCGAATTCACTGGAAAACTCCGTTCAAATGAAATCTGTATACATTGCAATTTAAGCTTTGATTATAGGGTTGTAACAACTCCCCCTTTTTGACGAAGCTTCATTTCGTTAAGATGAAGCGTAGTGATTGAAATATTTCTGGATGCCAAGAGGTCATTTA
Organism: Trilocha varians; assembly: GCA_030269945.2. Taxonomy (NCBI): domain Eukaryota; kingdom Metazoa; phylum Arthropoda; class Insecta; order Lepidoptera; family Bombycidae; genus Trilocha; species Trilocha varians. Next base: position 12,686,856 of record AP028282.1, on the reverse strand, counting down.
CAATAATTTCTTAAGTCTAAATGTATGGGGGTGACGGGGCGATACGTAAGCGACAATCGCGAACGCGTCCTGTCACCCCTACCATCGGATGTCGAGCGTGAGAGGCGGGAGGTTTTGGTGCGGTTCGACACCCACATACCCCACTCGCGGGGCGAGTGGAAGTCCGGCGATTTCCTCCCGTCCAAAAAAAAAAAAAAAAAAAAAAAAGTCTAAATGTATTACAAATTATAAAGATATTTTAATTGAATTTTGATATTAAATAATGATTATTAAATTCTAATTAGTATTTTAAAATAATTAAACATTATACAAATAATAGACGAGTCTGAACTTGACACAAAAGATTTAGAAATAATCAAACGATGTCGTTGTAACATATTAAAGTTAAAATTATGATAAAATAAGATCGATTTGAATTAAACATTATAAGTAAAGGTAATTATAATCTAGTACATTTTTTTTTTTTTATAATATAAGGACTTAATAGCAATAATGTCTAAGTATTAATTAAAATTATCTTAATCATTAAAAGTTTAAATTTCTACTGGAAGGGAATTGATCCTTCTGAAGTTCTGTAGATTTATAATTGTTGTGACGGATCGCCAGGGATCGAGTTGATACCTTGTCGTCTTCTGATGACGACATCTCAGTCATTTCTATAGATGTTGACATTTTAGATTTATTTTTTATAGATTTATTGTTATAACATTTATTGAATATCTGGACGCAACATCCTGAGTTCCTTTGATTTTTACAAAAAAAATAATTATAGGTTTTATAGATAAAATATAAGAATATACAAATGATTATAAAGATCGTAAATGAAGAATAGTAAGGTCCATATTTAATAAAATGCGATTGTTGTTCTAAGTTATTTAACTCTTGTTCTAAATTGTCCATTTGATGAGATGCATATTTTAAAGAATCCAAATTGATTTTACTTAAAGAGATTGGTGATAATAATGGTAAACTTTTATCGAATATGTCCTTTTTACAACAGTCATCAGAAGTAATATCGAAACTTATATCTAGTGGAGATTTTATTTTAAACGAATAAGAGCTAGTTGGTATTCATTGAATTGTTTTTGCATAGCCAATACAATATTTAATAAATCACTCGTCGCTGCACCGTTGCACTGACCACTTGTGTTTATCCCACCTGTAACAATTTAATTTACGTGCATTCTCTAATCTCAACCTTAAAACAAGTAAAATAAAGTTAACTTTTGAATACAGTTAATAGTGCAAATAAGACATTTTCGACCTGTTGTGGATATTTGTGGAAGCGAGACGAAGAAAAACTGCATAGCGGTGTCTCACTCGCACTCGCTAATTCAAGATTCAAGATGAATACTGTGCGTTCACCACCGCAAATTCAAATATTAAGAGGTAATTCTCAGCCAGATTTATCTAAAAACGTAGATCCAGATTTGCAAAATGTCATTGTACGAAAACGTAAAATGCAATATCACGACTGTGATGTTGGACAGCAACTATCAGATTTCCGCAACGACATATTATCTTCTTTAAAATCATTTAGTGAGACATACAATGAAAACCTACTCAAAATGCGCCAAGAAATTGTGTCCGATGTCAAGGAACAAATACAAAAATTAACCTCACTCTCACACGACATGATGACAGAACAAAATATAATCAAAAATGATCTTTGTTCTCTCACTGATAAAGTACACATTATGGAGAATGAATTATCTACCCTCACATTGCTACCAAAAACTATAACTGAAGCTAACGGAACTATGACAAATTTAATCTCTGAACAGAATAATACGAAACAGTATTCATTGATGAACAATTTGGAGATATCTGGAATTCCTGTAACAAAGGGCGAAAACCTGATGACAATAATGCGAGATATATGTTTTTGTGTTGGATTTAAATTATTGGACAGTGACATCGATACAGTTCACCGTATTCGCCGTTTTCCCTCGTTTGGGATGGATAAGGAGAAAAACCCTCGACACCCAGCAATAGTGGTTCGTTTCACTCAAAGAAATCGTAAAAATGATGTACTCGCTGCCGTTCGAGCTCGCCGTGGACTCACGACCGCCGACATCAACCTGGCCGGGCCGGCATCTACTATATTTGTAGGAGATCACCTGGCGCCTCATAATAAACTGCTACTAAAGCGTGCTCGGGTACTTAAAGTTGAACTTCAATATTCATATTTATGGATTCGCGACTGCAAGATATTCATGCGTAAAAGTGAGAAACACCGAGTTATTCACATTAAAAATGAGGCGGATTTGGGTAAACTTAAATGATATTTGTGTTTTCGTTATTTTTGGTTAATAGCTAAATGTTGTTTAATACTTTACTTATACTATTACAAAGTTTTACATTTTTTCTCTTTTATAAAGTTAAAAAAATTACCTAACTTAAGGAAAAATGATTGTTTTCATAGTACTTTGTGTTTAAACGTACAACATATTTTTAAGATCAATGTAACCTGTGTTCTAAATGTTTATTGTTTTGCGATGAAACTAAAATTGTTGACGAAACTAATATTGCAATTGAATAGAAAAATCAATTTTAATTTTGGTTTGCACAATATTGTTCTGTTTTTTATATTAATTGAATACAAAGTTGTTTTGAACTGGAGGATGACAAACAAAATATTTTTAATGAGACGTTATAATATTTTTTTTTTTTTTTTTTTTAAATTTGTTTTTTTATTACTATTGTATCCAAATCAATTAAAAGACGGCAAAATCATTGTTTAGAGGATATTATCAAAATGTTAGGGGCTTACGTACTAAATCTCATGACTTCTTCTCTCAGGTTGCGCTGACAAGTTTTGACTTCATGTGTGTTACTGAAACTTGGCTAACACCAGATTTTTATGATCGTGAATATTTTGATGACCGTTTCATAGTATACCGATGTGATCGTTCGATCGTTGAAAGTGGTTCGAGCAGGGGAGGCGGTGTCGCGGTGGCCGTCCAGAAACGACATCGACCGCTGCAGCGTGACTGGCCGCTCCCGCCGCGCGCTTATTCCGACTGTCTATGGGTATCGATTCCTTTTACCAATCACACCAACAATCACCTCCCAACTGGACCTAGTCGAAGGTATGAACTGTGCTATTTGAATATTTGTTGTATTTATATACCTCACGGAAAGGGACACAAGGAGGCACTGACCTCGTTTTTCGATACTGCTAGCGACCTAATTTTGACTTATCCTAGTGATTTATTTTTAATTACTGGTGATTTCAATATTTCTGAAGCGGATTGGTTACCATCTACTTTTGGTGTTAAGATTAATTCAAGTGGAAATTACTCAGTACAACTAATAACGGATTTCTTATCAATTAGCGGAATGAAACAATATAACCATTCTAAGAATATTAACAATCGCATTCTTGATCTTATAATGAGTACGTTCGAATGTCGTGTTGCTACCTGCGATAGTCCAATAGTGGTCGAGGACGCACATCATAAATCACTTGAAATTGATATACAGTTGCATCAACCATTATCACTTAAACCTAACACTAGTATTGTCTATAATTTTCATTTAGCTAACTTTGAACAAATTAATTTGGAATTATGTAAAATAAATTGGAATGCCTTTTTCTTAAATTTGGATACGGAAAGTTGTGTAGAGAAATTATACTGTATTTTAAGTGATTTAATCGAACAATACGTCCCACGTCGCAAACTTCGTTCTAGTAGTAAAGTACCCGCCTGGTTTAATAGTTCGTTGAGAAAAGTACTAAAAGAAAAAAGAAAATATCATTCTCGTTGGAAACGATATGGTAATAGATTGGATTATGAGAGTTTTAAAATATTACGCAAACGTTCAGAAAAAATGGAATCGGAATGTTTTAGGGATTTTGTTTCTAGTTCTGAAGAAAAAATAAAAAATAATTCCAACTGTTTTTGGACTTACATCAAATCATTTTTCTCGAAGAATAACTTACCTGAAGTAATGCACTATAACGATGAGGTAACTGGCGATGGCGAAAGAATTTGTAATCTTTTCAACTCATATTTTCATTCTGTATTTGAAGCGTCAGAACTTAGCACCTTTGATTTCGAAGACCTGCCTCACTCGACAGATTCCTTGATAGATATACACTCCATTGAGATTAATGAAGATATAGTTTATAAATACTTGAATACCATAAATATTCACAAAGGGGCCGGCCCCGATGGTATTCATCCGTTACTTATTAAAGAATGTGCTAATTGTTTGAAATTTCCGCTTACAATTATTTTTGACCGATCAATGAGAGAGGGTTGTTTTCCATTGATTTGGAAAACAGCCTGGATCACTCCGGTACCAAAGGGATCAGTTAGCAAGGAAATTGAAAAATATCGACCAATATCTAAACTAAGTCAATTTGGCAAAATATTTGAAAAAATCGTAACTGATCAACTTTTTGCCGCTTCACATCGTCATATCACGGAAAACCAACACGGGTTCTACAGGGGACGGTCGGTTGATAGTAACCTGCTAGTTTTTACTACGACAATTCTTAATGCAATGGACGACGGTTTCAGTGTAGATGCGATTTATGCAGACTTCGCAAAAGCTTTCGACAAAATTTGTCATAAAACCCTTTTAATAAAACTTTGGCGATTCGGTATACACGGTGACCTTTTCCGTTGGATAAAATCTTACGTCGAGAATAGAAACCAATGTGTCGTTCTCTCTGGTTTTAAGTCGCAAGCAAAACACGTAACTTCGGGTGTCCCTCAAGGTTCTCATCTAGGTCCTTTGTTGTTCATATTGTATATAAATGATTTGGATAAACATATTTTACACTCTAATGTATTACTATATGCAGATGACACTAAGATTTTTAGAGTAATTCGAAACAACCAAGATTGCGAACTGTTGCAAGAAGATCTTATTAATTTTATCAAATATTGTAACACTAATAAATTACATTTAAATTATAATAAATGCCATGTTATAAGTTTTTCTAAAAAGCGAAACGTATTACATTATAGCTACCATATGAGTGATAACCCTATAGACAGGGTATCACAAATTCGTGATTTGGGTGTCATTATGGACTCTAAATTAAACTTTATACCGCATATCGATAATGTACTGAAAACATCATATAAACAATTAGGCTTTATACTTCGTGTTAGTAAACCATTTAAGAACCCATTAACTTATAAAATTTTGTACAACAGTTACGTGCGAAGCAGACTTGAGTTTGGCTCCGCTGTTTGGAAACCAAACTACAAGTTACATATTAATCGAATTGAAAAGGTCCAAAAAAAGTTTATTAAGACTCTTGATTACAGGACTGGTCATACCTATATCAATTACGATGATTCGTTAAAATACCATGAGGTTGAACCTCTCACGTTACGCCGAGACCGTATAGACTCAGTGCTACTTTTTAAAATCATACACAATATGTGCGATGCCCCTACACTATTACATAATATCTATTTTCAAGTACCCCGTCTCAATAAACGTCAATGTCGTAGAAAAGAAATGTTTGCCATCCCTCATAGTAGAACACATTATGCTAAAAACTCGTTTCTGAAGCGTGCATGCAAACTTGTGAATGATAATAGCAAACTATGTAATTTAGATTTATTTAGTATATCTTTAAACAAACTGAAGAAAACTTTAACAAATTGCGATGTATCTCAGTAATCTGTATTGTGAATAATGTTGTTAAATTTCAAAATTCATTTGTTATCTCTTGTTTAAATGTATTTGAGAACTGGTGCAACTATAAAATATTTGATTAGAATAATAATGTAAGAAAACTATAGGTCTAGTTTAAGTACTTTTCCTTAATTAGCTTGTATTTAGTTTTATGTGTGACTGTTTGTTTTCTGAATAAATAAAAAAAAAAAAAAAAAAAAAAAAAAAAATCTAGCCGCACATTTTTAGTCACTGAAAATCTTAATAAAGTAAATAAATTATCTTGCAATTATTGTAACAAAACAATTCACATACATCTTTATGAGTGTCCAGACTTTAAAAACTTATCAACTAAGGATCGCTTTAATTTTATAAAATCTAAAAATTTATGCATAAATTGTTTTAGCTCTAAACACAATACTTTAAAATGTGCTTCTTTAAACAAATGTAAACATTGTCACAAGAAACATCATACTTTGTTACATTTAGATCAGAATCAAAATTCTGAGAATAAACCTGAACATTCTTCATCTATTGAAAATGTTTGTATGCATTCTAGTTTAAATACTCAACCTAAATGTACATCTATATTACCTACTGCAAAGGTCAGAGTCTATGAAAATAATAAACGTTTCTTAGTTAGGTGCTTAATTGACAGCGGCTCACAAAATTATATTATAACATATGACTGTTGTCAAAAATTAAAATTAGTTATTAAACCACTTAAATCATCATTACATTCGGTGGGAAATATTTCTGTACCTATTAAAGGTCAGATCACACTCAAGATACATTCTCAATTTTCTAATTTTCAATATACTTTAAATTTATTAGTCATTGATCATATATCATACTTGCCAACTCAACGAGTTGAGATTTCACATTTAAATAATTTTAATCATTTGTCTCTAGCGGATGATAGCTGGTATGTGCCTGGAAACATTGAAATCATTTTAGGCACTTCCATGATGGCTAATATTTTACAGCCTACTTCTTTAATGACTCGCTCTCATCCACACGCATTTAATACAACGCTTGGATATATCATTATGGGGGAGACCTCTTATGAAAATTTATGTAATTCTACTTGGTCATTTGGACCTCTCATAGAAAACTTAAATAAAACAATGGCAAAATTTTGGGAACTGGAAGAGATACCTTCTGCAGGTACTTTAACCTCAGATGATAACCACTGTGAGGAATTTTATAAATCCAATATAACTAAAAATTCACATGGTAGGTATTTAGTGTCACTGCCATTCAAGGATGATTCCACGATCTTGGGTGATTCTTATGCTACAGCTCAGCGTCGCTTTTCGACGTTAGAGCGTAAATTTAACGCTATTCCGGAATTACGACAAGCTTATGATGACGTCATCAGGGATTACATTAAACAAGGCTATTTATCCGAAATACCTCGCACTCCGTCGGTTTTGAATGAGGGTTATTTCGTTCCGCATCATCCTGTACAACGTCCTGAAAAATTATCAACTAAAACGCGCGTTGTTCTTGACGCTAGTTCAAAAACATCGAATGGTATTTCTTTGAATGATGTTCTTTATCTTGGACCAAATTTACAAAAAGATTTATTTTCGCTATTGTTAAATTTTAGATATTTTAAAATCGCTATTACCGCGGATATAAGACAGATGTATCTTAGAATTTTAGTAAGAGAAGAGGATCGCAAATTTCAGAAAATAATTTATCGCTTTAATAATACTGAGGATCATCGCATTTTTCAATTTAATTCTTTAGCTTTCGGACTTCGCTGTAGTCCATTCTTGGCCATGCGTACGGTTCACCAGCTGGCCGAAGATAATCGCGCACGCTTTCCTCTTGCTGCAGAAGTAGCCAGTAGGGAATTTTACATGGATGACTTGACCACCTCTGTCAGTTCCATAGAGGATGGCATCCGCTTATCGGATGAATTACGCGCTTTATTCGCTGAAGGAGGTTTTGACTTGGTCAAGTGGGCCAGTAACTCACTTGGGTTACTCAATCATTTGCCTGAGGCATGCCGAGTGCCGATCGAATTCACCGACCATAGCGATACGCTGAAGGTCTTAGGCCTGAAGTGGTTACCGCAGACGGATGTGTTCACCTTTGCCACGTCTCCTCCACCCTCTGTTAATACTAAACGATCTATATTATCTACTATCGCTCGCCTTTTTGACGTTTTGGGCTTCGTCGCACCAGTTATTCTCTACGCCAAGCTCCTAATACAGGATCTTTGGCTTACCAAGGTAGGTTGGGACGATGAACCACCAGAGGTTATCATCAATCGCTTCGTTAAATTTAAAACCGAGTTGCCTCTGCTCTCGAACTTGCGCGTTCCTCGCCATTTGGGCGTTGGGGCAGGTTGTGTAGTGAGACTGTTGGCCTTTGCTGACGCTAGTCTCAAGGCTTACGGCTGCGTCATATACCTACACGTTACGCATCCTAACGATGACATATCGGTTGAATTAGTTGGAGCTAAGTCAAAAGTAGCTCCACTAAAAACGGTGTCACTTGCTAGGTTAGAACTTTGTGCCGCTTTAATATTATCAAATTTAGTTAAACAAGTATACGCGGTTTTCAACAACCGCTATCACGTCACTGAGACATTTGCCTTCAGCGACTCCATGATCGCTTTGTCATGGATCAATTCGTCGCCACATCGATGGCAAATTTTTGTTGCTAATCGCGTAACTAAAATACAAGAAAACTTGTCTCCGGACCGTTTCTTTCACATAAACGGAAAGGAAAACCCCGCTGATTGTTTATCGAGAGGATTACTACCTTCTCAAATCATAACGCACCCGCTTTGGTGGTACGGTCCAGAATGGATTCGTCCTCCAATTGCTGCATGACCTATGGAACCATTCAGCTCATCGCTCGTCGAAGGTCCTATACCTGAGGCGACCAATGTAATCGCTGTTGCCACTCCATCCAATGTGGATGGGTCACCGCTATTTATATTATCGCTCCGGGTATCTTCCTGGAAGAAATTATCTCGCATAACTATGTATATTTTAAATTTTACTTTTAAATTAATATATTCTCTTTTGTTCTCGGATCTTAACTTAGTCCGCGTTAGCATTACAAAAACGCGCTTTGTTAATTGTAACTTATATCACCTTCGCTTTCTTTACATACTTAACTTTAATTTAACATTTTTTTTCGCATACTTATGTTGCGACCTCAATGCTTGAGGTCTCGCATCGCATCAATCGTAGTATGTAATAATTTAATTAATTTTTTCGCATTTAGGTTAGTTTTTACTTTATAGCTATTTAGTCATAAGTTCGCTGCGCTCGCATTTATATTATCATACGCATTTAAAATAATCGCTCCGTGGCTCTTTGTATACTATACAATGTTTATACTTACTCACACAACATCACACGCATATTTTATGTATGTATCATTTATTGACACATACAGTATTCTTGCTTATTACACATAACTTTGTGCTTTGTAAAGCCCAGGACTGGGCTTGGCGGGGAGTATGGTTACGCGGTTTTTAGCGTAGCATGCCGTCTCGTTCTCGCTTGCTTAGTCTTGGTAAGATAGAGGGAGGCGACGAACTGTCATCGCAGTATCTCGCGTCGCACGGCGCTGGCATCGCATATCGCAGCCGCCGGCAGTTGCTCTCTGATAGCCTGAGACGACTCACGCGCATTTATAGCGACCGCATCCCGCATTCAATATATCGCTCGCATCGGTAGAAGATGGCCTTGTCTGCCTTTATATGAACTCATACCTACACCGCAACCACCGCGAAGTTCACATTCGCTTTAGAAGCGCGCGCACGTATCGCATTCATTCTCAAGATCCCTGGCCGCGGCCGGCTATTAATGTGAACTCAACAAAACATCTACGAACAATATAACTTGGACAGTGTCGTAATCAGTGAAGTGTGTGCCCCTGTGGAGCTGCGATATAAGGTTAGTGACCTCAATTTACTTGCCAAGACGCCACGCACCAGGAATCTGACGACACTTATAGCTTTCCGCCATTTGCAACGCACAAAGACATTGTTCTGGCTATATTTTTCTTCGCATTATTTTTTCGCACCACGCCTAAATACAGTCCACTTATTATCTTATACTCGCATATAATTTTCGACCCACTAAGGGTCGAACGCACCACATATCATTTCGCATCCACACATTGCGACCTCAAAGTTTTGAGGTTGCACCGCATCGCATATTTTTTACGCATCTATATATTTCGACCTCAATCGCTTGAGGCCGAACGCACCGCTGGCCTTTGTAAGGTCCAACAATGGATTCCAAGCTGCAGTGGGGACCCCACATAAATAAATTAGCGAATAAGCTCAGCTCTGCGGCATACGCGGTAAAAAAATTAGACTCATAACTAATGTAGACACGGCTCGTTTAGTTTATTTCAGTTATTTTCATAGTGTTATGTCCTATGGCATTTTGCTATGGGGCAATGCAGCCGATGTAGAAACGATCTTTATCTTGCAGAAAAGAGCTATACGCGCTATTTATAATATGCACTCAAGGGAATCCCTGAGGGAAAAATTTAAAGAAATTAAAGTTCTCACTTTACCATCCCAATACATTTTTGAAAATTTAATGTATGTTAGAAAGTATATTGAGGAATTTCCTAAAAAGTCTGACCTACATAGTAGAAACACCAGGAACAAACATAAACTTGATTTATCGATGAGTCGGTTGCATAAAATAAGAAATTCCTTCAGGTGTTTGTCTGTATGCTTGTACAACAAAATCCCACAAGATGTTCAAAACCTACCTATACATAGGTTTAAGAAAACTATTAAAGAACGTCTGTGCAAGAAAGCCTACTATAAGGTCAATGATTACTTGGACGATTGCACAAAGTGGGAATGAGTTGCTCGCCAAGGTCATTTCATTAACATTATCGATTTTTTTATTTATTTTATATTTAATGTAAAATTGTATAACACTGTTAAAATACTTTAAAAAAATATATGATCATAAAAGAAAAAAGACATGCCCGCTGAGTTTCTTGCCAGTTCTTCTCAGGACGGTGGCTACAATTATTATTTTTTTGTGTCCGAACTGGTGGTAGCTTGTAACTTTTGACGTCAACAAGAATGAGTACGTCATCAATGTTGAAAATAAAGTATTTCATTTCAAAGTATTTCATTTCAATCCAGCCCACGCGCAACCTGCCAGGGTGATTTGCCGGTCTGCCCGGCGGGGGAGTGGCCAGGGAGGTGGCCGTCTCTATAGGGCATCGCGCCCACACCGAGCTGGCCCCGGAGAAGCCGGGGCGAAGTTCGCCCACGACAACGTTTTCCGGGGCGCATCCGCCCTGGGCCGCGATAGCCGCCGCCACCTCCTCCTTGGTGGCGCAATCGTCCAGGCCGGTGATCCTGATCTCCGCTATTTTCACCGGCCTGTGGACACGCACCACCTCTTCCGGCCAGACCGCCCGGAGGCCCGCCATCAGACGGTCCGCGATGCCGGAACTTTCGGCACCGGGACACTCCAATAGACGAGCCCCGTTGGCGGTCGTGCGGTCCTTGCACCTTGCTCTCCAGTGCCGACATCGCTCGCCGCGGTGCTCGCCAGCGATGTCGGCTCTGGTCCCGCATCCATGTGCTCCTCTTCTTCCGCCTCCGAGCCCATCTCGTCCGCCCAATTGCACGGGACGATCTGGGCCCGGGCATCGGTAGCTTCGCCACTCGCAGGCCCAGCTACCTGCGAGCGCCTTCCAGGAGTCCTCACCGTCGTAGGGGCCTGGTTACCCACCCCTACGCGGGCTTCGGTCGCATACTTCGCGCTCGCGGGCCCGGATACCTGCGAGCGCCGGGTGCCTGGGGCCGGATCGTCCGGCAAGGCGAGCGCTTTATCTGACATTTCCATATTTACTGAATCCTTTGGGTGATTACTCACACCACTTACCCAAGGTGGTGCGGTCGCTCTTTCTGAGGGGGATTTAGTCCCCCAAGGCTCGCGATCGCCTGGGTGCAGGTTACCCGCCGCCTGCGGTTCGGCGTCCTCCTCCGGTGACCCACCAGCCACCCTCCTCGTCCCCGAGGGCACCGCTTGCTTAACAAGCGGTGTGGGGAGAGGAGCTTCCTGTGGTCCGCTTAGTCGCGGCACCCTCTTGCCAACAAAACACCCTGCGGGGTGCGAGGGTGCACGCTCAAGCCCACCGCCACGACAAGGCGGGACCACCGGGTGGGTCCTTCTGGGCCTTATGAAAAATCTCAAGTCTAATTATAACAACAAACTTCTGACTGGGTGTAGGGGTAATTCTTCTAAGATGTGGAAAGCCATTAAAACTATTTGTGACTTAAATAAACAGTCCGAAGATGCAAAGCATCTCCTCGTGCCTGGTCAGTCACATGATTTTTCTGTTAACGAATGTAATCGGTACTTCGTCAGTGTTGGCAAGAGGCAAGCGGATCTTATTCTTGGTGCGTTGGGCGGGACGGTGGAAGAACTAGCGAGTGTTGTTGACTGCTCTTCGTCCTGTTCGGACTCATTTTTTATGGCTCCGACTGACTGTCGGGAGGTACTGTCCGCAATTAAGTCACTCAAAAATGGTACTGCCCCAGGAAGGGATGACATCTCCAACACCTTAATTAAAAAGATAGGCAGTTTTATTGTGGGTCCTCTCACGGAAGTCTTTAATCTTAGCCTCTGTACTGGTAAGTTTCCTGAATGTTGGAAGGTCGCCCAAGTTACACCTATCTTCAAAAATGGCGACAGAAGCAATCCATCGAGTTATAGACCAATCTCCCTACTTCCCGTTCTACCTAAAGTATTGGAAAAACTTGTAAATAAAAAATTAGTTCAATTCCTCGAAGGCAAGGACATCATCGCCTCTTCTCAGTTTGGTTTCCGCAAGGGCAAATCAACTGAAGATGCTGTTAATGAACTTCTCGATCATGTAGTGTCAAGCCTGGATGTTGGAAACAAATGCCTATGTGTTTTCCTTGACCTCGCTAAGGCTTTTGACACTGTTGCACCAGATATTCTCCTGAGAAAGATGGAACGTATGAGAATTCGAGGGGTTGCTTTGGATTAGTTCGGTAGTTACATCAGGGGCAGAGGACAGTGTCTTGGTGTGTCAGGACTTGTTAGCAACGTTGAGGAACTTTCTTTTGGTGTGCCACAGGGCAGTATTTTGGGTCCCACACTGTTTCTCCTTTACATTAATGACATTTTGAATCTTTTCGCGAAGGAGAATGGCATCAAAGGGGTGTGTTATGCTGATGACACAGCCATTCTCTTTCAGGGAAATACTTGGGACGAGGCCTGCAGAAGCGCGGAGTCTGGCTTATCTCGTGTGGCTGAATGGCTAAGTAAAAATCTACTCATGTTAAATGAAAGCAAAACTAAATACCTTTGTTTCTATAAAACTAAAGTTTCTAGTCCTCCAGGATCACTTAACATAAAATTCACAGGTGTGGTGACATATCGAATAAGCTTTGCTCACCTGAAGTATCTGGGTATATTTATAGATGAAAGTCTCTCTTTTAAATATCACATCACTGCTCTCGCCGGTCGAGTCAGAAAAGTGATTTACGCCATGAAACTCCTGCGCGTTGGTGCTATTAAAGATTATGATGGTGTACACAGCCCTCTGTGAATCACTACTGTGCTACTGTATCACGGCATGGGGTGGTGCTCCTAAAACTACCCTTATAACCCTGGAAAGAGCACAGAGATCCGTCCTTAAAGTTATGTTTCGGAAGCCCTTCAGGTATCCCTCTAGAGCTCTTCACAGTGAGACGGGTACTCTGTCCGTTCGGCAACTTTATGTTCATAGAGTGGTTACAGCCTACCATAAAGTTGCCCGTTTTCTATCTCTTGTTAAGAGTAGTCGCCGCCATAAACCTAAATGCCACATTCCCAAGACTAAAACACACTTTGCGAAAAGATTTCGTCTTTATGCTTTTCCTTTGCTCTATAGTAGAGCTCTCAGGTACTGCGATCTATCTTGTTTATTGTACGGAGTTAAGGTAAGAGTGAGGAAATGGCTCCTCACACTTGATTACGACGATACAGAGTCTCTTCTGCGCAGACCCTAATGACTTATGGATTTGACTTATGGATTTGAATTCCAGCTCATCTCAATTGTCACACTTACATCTAAAGCTCACTACCTAACATACACACACATACTTACACTTACACACACACACACACGCATTTACAAACACACTTACACACACTCCTGAATTAATGCAATATTTTGAATATCACACAATTGGTTTGTTATTTTTGTTTCCCTTTTATTTTACTTTTATTTTACATTTTGTTACTACTGCTACTTTTCGTTTTTTTTTTTTATTGTTAACGATGGCGTTTTGTTTGTTAAACAGTTTTGTGTACAATTTTGAAGATCGCCCGCGACACAGGGTCATCCTAGTGCGGGGTTCACTGAAAAACCTTTATTGTCCTTTGTCATTTGTCAATAAATAAATTTCATTTCATTTCAAATATGTCTACCCTATAGTTGTAATGTTCAAAGCTATATAATAAATTGTGAAAAACTACAGAAAAAAAAAAAAAAATCCCCAGTTTAAAGTATACAAGTTATATGCAAAACATCGTGATCAACCGTCGCAATATTAATAGCGACGATAAGTAACATAAGTATTGTTGCGAATTATCGAGACAATGAAGCAACAAAACAAATTAGTTCCCACGAAACATCAGAGGCGGCTAATATTTTTGCGAACGGTCATAAAAGCAATAAAACAATTTAGTTCTCACGGTAATAAAATCGTTTCGCTATTTATTTGCAGAAAAACAATTATAGACATAAACAATGCAAGGTTGGTTCTCACGGTAATAAAATCGTTTCGCTATTTATTTGCAGAAAAACAATATAGACATAAACAATGCAGGGTTGGTTCCCACGGTGAACGCTTCGCTATTTATTTCCAGAGATTTTTTTTCGTAACGTCTCGAATGTTCTAAACTACCTGACTCAGAGTATAAATAGCGAGGTGATAATTCGAGAAGTCAGTCTGTCATCGAGTACAGTGAGATCAACAACGAACATTAGTGCTAAGTAACTGTGTGTTGCTATTAGTTTGTAAGTACACTGTGTGTGTAATTACAATAAAACGAGTTAAGATTGAGAGTGCATTGTTTGTCTTTATCCCGACCCCTAGCCCGTAACTCGACTCGAACGCCATGAAAGCATCATAGAAGAACATACGACCATGATAAAAAACTACGAGAGCCGCATCGTGGAAACAGAAGCAAACATTGCTTTCAGATGATGTCAGAAGGACGATGCACGTCCTCAAATCTGGAGGAGTGACGACGGTGACAGCGAATGGATCCAACAGCTTCAAGGTGGCACCGTTTGATGGAAGTTCTTCGTGGACGGCGTACAAAATCCAGTTTGACGCCATCATCAAAGCGAATGGATGGAGCGCCGAACAAGCTATGACTGCCCTCACCGTCAGTATACGTGGCCAGGCCGCCGCTGTACTGGAAACACTTGGGAAGGACGCGACGTACGAGAAATTACTCGAAAGGCTGGAAAATCGTTACGGAAACGCCCACCTGGAACATGTCTACCGAGCACAGCTGTATGACAGGGTCCAACAAAGAAATGAAAACCTGCAAGAGTGGGCTCTCGAAATAGAAAAGATCTTCTCCAAGGCATACCAGTCATCGCCAATGTACAACGAAGAAGAGCTGGTAAACGCATTCGCCAGAGGGATCTGCGACCACGAAGTAAGATCCGCGGTCAAATTAGCGCATCACAAGACGTTGAAAGAAGCGCTAGCTCACGCCTTGGAGGTAGAAACAGTGCGGTGTCCACCGAGCCGCAGAGATTCTCAACGCATCAGAGAATTGAGAGAAACGTCTAATCCATTTGGTCGGAAATGCTACAATTGCCGTCAAAAAGGACACATGGCACGGAATTGCCCAAGACCATTAAACAAAAGAAACGGGCGTTCTTTTGAGGATCACGATGGTGCAACTCAGCCTACAGAGAAACGAATAAAGGCCAGAACCAAGGGGCGGGTGCTGGCCGGTTCTAATGGAGCCCCACGGATTTCAATTTCACAAGCTCACGACGGGAACAGCTTGATCATCAATGGAGAAATCAACGGAGTGCCTTGTAAACTCACATTGGACACTGGAGCATCAAGAACAGTGATTAGTTCTCAACTGGGCAAGAAATTTCAACAAAATTGCTGGAACCGCAAGACTATTCGACTCATCACTGCAACCGGCCAGCACATACCCGTCCGAGGAGAAAAATCAGTGATGGTGAAGCTGGGTGAGAGAACTTTTCAGCACAAAGTTATTTTGGCCGACATAGTCGACGACTGCATTTTGGGCTTGGACTTCCTGCGTGAACATCACTGTGAAATCGACGTGAACCAAGGGATCTTGAGATGTGGAAAAGAGGAGATCTTCATGGAAGGCGCGAAACCTGGGAGTGTCTATTGCCTGAAGCGAACCGTTCTGCCACCGAGGTCAGAAACCATTGTGGCTGTGAAGCTACCAGAAAACCCTGGAAGTCCGCGACGATGTGTGTTGATTGAGCAAGTGGATAGCAACCAACCATGGAAGATGGCGCGGACATCAGTGAAAACTACTGGAGCTACAGCAGTGCGTGTACTGAACGCAAGTGATGAAGAACACCTCATTAAGGGAGGCACATTGATGGGCACTTGTGAGGAAGTCAACTGGATGCGCAACTGTCAAGAAGCACGTAGCGGCGACCAACTTCAGAGTGATCGGGATGTGTCAGCGATCTTAAAGGACTGTCGCAAAGATCTGTCTGGCAAAGAACTCTTGATGGCGAAAAAGCTGCTGTTACGCTACACGGATATCTTCGCTTCAAGTGACGACAACATTGGAAAAACTGGATTAGTGAAGCACAACATAAATACTGGAGACGTGGCACCGATACGTCAGCGGCCTAGAAGAATACCAGTGGCCCGAGAAAAGGAAGTTGACGCCATGCTGGAAGAGATGGTGAAAAGCGGTGTGATTGAACCTTCATCTAGCCCATGGTGTTCTCCAGTGGTGCTTGTGAAGAAAAAGGATGGAACCATGAGATTTTGCGTGGATTATCGAAAACTCAACGACGTAACAAAGAAAGACAGTTACCCACTACCAAGAATCGACGATACCTTGGATACACTATCAGGGATAGAATGGTTTACAACCCTGGACCTAAAAAGTGGGTACTGGCAAGTCGAAATCGACCCTAAGGATAAAGAGAAGACTGCATTTTCAACTGGAAAGAGTCTCTGGCAATTCAAAGTGGTACCCTTCGGTTTATGCAACGCTCCGGCCACATTTGAAAGACTTATGGAGCTCGTACTAGCCGGACTGATTGGAGATGCCTGCCTCGTGTATCTGGATGACATTATAATCGAGGGAAAGACCTTCGAAGACCACCTTAAAAACCTGGATCGTGTGTTGTCAAAGATTCGAGCTGCTAATCTCAAGCTAAGCTCAAAGAAGTGTTCGTTCTTCAAGCGACAAGTGAGTTTTCTGGGACACGTAGTCTCGGAAGCGGGTGTGCAGACCGATCCTGATAAAATAGTCGCTGTTAAGGAGTGGCCAATACCGAAAGACAAAACTGAAGTTAGAGCATTTTTGGGACTATGCTCTTACTATCGACGATTCGTGAGGAGTTTCGCCGACATTGCTAAGCCATTGCATAAGCTCACGGAGGATAAACGACTTTTCTGCTGGGACGAAAACTGCGATGGTGCATTCAAGGAATTAAAAAGACGACTATGTGAAACACCAATCCTCGGCTTCCCAGACACAGAGAATGAGTTCATCGTGGATACCGACGCAAGCAACATTGGTATCGGGGGTGTACTGTCACAACGGAAAGGAGAACAAGAAGTTGTGATAGCTTACTTCAGCAAGTCGCTATCCAAGCCGGAACGAAACTACTGTGTGACAAGGAAAGAACTGCTCGCAGTAGTAAAGACACTACAACACTTCAGTAAATACCTACTTGGAAGAAGATTTCATCTAAGGACTGACCACGCTGCACTGAAGTGGCTACTTCAATTTAAGAATCCTGAAGGACAAGTGGCAAGATGGATCGAACAACTACAGGAGTTTGACTTTTCGACGGAACATCGTAGTGGACGACTGCACGGCAACACGGATGCATTATCGAGGAGACCATGCCCTGATGACTGCAAGCACTGTCTGCGGCAAGAGAATAAAGAGGCAGTACCAATCAGAATGCTCAGAACGGATCGTAGCGACGAATGGAGAGATACACTTCAGAAGGCGCAGCACGAAGACGTCGACATAAAACCGATTTTTGAATGGATCGAGTCTGGTGCCGCCAAGCCTAGTTGGAGTGAAGTTTCGACCAGGAGTGTTACAACGAAGAGTTACTGGGCTCAATGGGAGAGTCTCCTGATCCACGAGGGGGTTCTGTGCCGTAAACGGGAGAACGCCCGAGGCAACAGCTCTCATCTGCAAATGATAGTCCCCAAAACCTAGATACCTGATGTTCTACACCTGTACCATGAAGGATTCTCCGGAGGACATCTAGGAGTGAAGAGAACACTGCTAAAGATACGAGAGAGATTCTACTGGATCAACTGCAGAGACGACGTCGAAAATTGGGTCAGAAAGTGTACCAACTGTGCTGCAGTGAAAGGCCCTCATACTCGTAGCAGAGGTGCACTGAAAGTGTATAACGTCGGAGCACCGTGGGAGCGCATAGCCTTCGATATCGCAGGGCCATTTCCCGTTAGTGAAAGTGGCAATAAATACTTCATGGTTGTCATGGATTACTTCACAAAGTGGCCCGAAGTTTTTGCGATTCCTAACCAAGAAGCTTCTACAGTTGCCGATAAACTAGTCCATGAAGTCTTCTGCCGATTTGGAGTGCCTTTGGAGATACACACCGACCAAGGGAGAAATTTTGCGTCCCAGCTGTTCCAAGAGACATGTCGAGTTATGGGTGCTCACAAAACACGAACTACGTCGTATCATCCGCAGTCGGACTGCATGGTAGAGCGATTTAACCAAACCCTGGAAAGATACCTGGCTAAAGTAGTGGGAAGCAAGCAGCGAGATTGGGATAAACACATCCAGCCATTTTTATTGTCGTATCGTAGTGCTGTCCATGAGAGCACTAATGTGACTCCAGCATTCGCAAACTTTGGCCGAGAACTGCGACTACCAGCTGACCTGATAACTGGCATACCACCTGATTCGCCACAAGCAATCACGGAATACGCCGGCGATCTTCGAGTCAAGATGAACGAGATCTACGAGCACATCAGAGAGTCCGGGCAGAACGCATCACAGAAAACGAAAACTCGTTACGACCGTAAACTCAACAACCCCGGGTTTGACGAGAACTCTCTGGTATGGCTTCACAATCCAGTACGCAGCAAAGGGAAGTCTCCGAAGCTACAAGCCAAATGGGATGGTCCATATCGTGTGGTGACCAGGATCAACGACCTGACATACCGGATACAGAAAGGACAACGGGGCACACCTAAGATCGTTCACGTGGATCGGCTGGCGCGTTACTACCGGTCTAACGATGCTCGGGACGAGTATGTCTTAGAGAGGGGGTAGTGTTGCGAATTATCGAGACAATGAAGCAACAAAACAAATTAGTTCCCACGAAACATCAGAGGCGGCTAATATTTTTGCGAACGGTCATAAAAGCAATAAAACAATTTAGTTCTCACGGTAAAAAAATCGTTTCGCTATTTATTTGCAGAAAAACAATATAGACATAAACAATGCAGGGTTGGTTCTCACGGTAATAAAATCGTTTCGCTATTTATTTGCAGAAAAACAATATAGACATAAAGAATGCAGGGTTGGTTCCCACGGTGAACGCTTCGCTTTTTATTTCCAGAGATTTTTTTTCGTAACGTCTCGAATGTTCTAAACTACCTGACTCAGAGTATAAATAGCGGAGTGATTCCTCGAGAAGTCAGTCTGTCATCGAGTACAGTGAGATCAACAACGAACATTAGTGCTAAGTAACTGTGTGTTGCTATTAGTTTGTAAGTACACTGTGTGTGTAATTACAATAAAACGAGTTAAGATTGAGAGTGCATTGTTTGTCTTTATCCCAACCCCTAGCCCGTAACAGTATTAAAAAAAAACCTAACCTAACCTCACCTAATCTAACCTAACCTAACCAGTTACGCTCGGTCAGGCACTGAGAACGGTCACGCGCAAGCGATACGCTGCTTAAAACGACAATTCTAAGTCCAAAACTCGCGAAAAATCCCGACAAAGTTTAAAATTGCTTTTAAAAATCGAGTTTTCAACTTTTTTACAAAAAAATTACCGTTAGATGCGCACTTAAATACTGAATCAAATTGTGTAAAAATATTATTAATAATATATTCAAAAAACCACCCCAAATTGGGGGAGTTTTCGAATAAAAACCGCCCGGGAAACCGGCCCGCTCTCCGCGAAATCTTAAAGTGCTCAAATAAAATATAAAAAGTGAAGTGAAAAATCTAAAAATTGTGTCAGTGGATGAGGAATAAACTTAAAAAGGTAAAAAAGTGAAGTGTAAAAGTAGTAAAAATAGACCAAAATAGTTCAATATTCTTAAAAAATCTAAATTTCTCCGTACAAAAGTGAATACGCTGCCTTATTGCTATCGATTAGCCCCCTTTTTTATTTTCTTAGAATAAAGTATACTTAATTACCTTTCTTTTGATACCCCATTTGGACCCCCACGATTTTTTTTAGTATTTTTAATTTAGCAAAAACCGAAAATCGGCACATAGTCATTTTTCCAAATACTAAATTCGAAATAATTTAATCTATTAATATCGTTAGTTTATTAGTACTTAAAACTTATTCTGAAATAAAAAGTTCGAAATAATTTATAATTTGCGAGATATTTAACTTTTAAAAATAGACCTATTTTCGGAGATTAAAATCTCTCGAAAATTATCGATAACATCTAAATAAAAAAATTTATTCTAATACACCAACAATTCAATTAAATTACAGTGAAAAAATTAGATTTTTGTGGGGTTTATTTTCGGAGTTATAGCCAAAAATATAAAAAATAAAAAATCAGCGTAATTATAGACCTAAAACGACTAGAAACACTTTTAAATACCTTTAATAAACATATTATTCATAAATCCTAACTTATCAGAAAGTAAAAATTTAAATCAGTTTTTACTAGGACTTAACCTTTTTTTTTTTTTTGACGGGAGGAAATCGCCGGACTTCCATTCGCCCCGCGAGTGGGGTATGTGGGTGTCGAACCGCACTAAAAACTCCCGCCAATCACGCTCGACATCCGATGATGTAGGGGTGACAGGTCGATGCCACGACGCCCGGCAACGACAAGTCCTGCCCTACTTGTGCGACCAGGACACGGCGCTGCTCCTCCCATGCGGGGCAGACAGCGAGCGTATGCTCTGCCGTGTCCAGGTCGCTTGTGCAATGATGGCACCTCGTCGTCGGCTCGACCTGTTTTCGGTGCAGGTACTTCCCGAAGCAACCATGCCCGGTCAGCACCTGCACCAGACGAAAGGTGAGACGTCCCTCGCCACGACTCACCCAGTCCTCCAGGACAGGGCGAATCGCCTCGACGGTCCTTAGACCCCAGCTGGGGTTGGCCAAGCGTCTTGACCACGCCTCCAGCACGGACCGTCGAGATTGGGCGATGCTGTGTCCGGTGCCGAAACACCGGAGGCACCGCCAGGCGCGCGACTCTAGCAGGCGCACGTGGGCCGCTATCCAGCCCACGCGCAACCAGCCAGGGTGTCCAGCCGGTCGTCCCGGCGGGGGAGTGGCCAAGGAGGTGGCCGTCTCCACGGGGCATCGCGCCCACGCCGATCTGGCCCCGG
Source organism: Trilocha varians (assembly GCA_030269945.2). Taxonomy (NCBI): domain Eukaryota; kingdom Metazoa; phylum Arthropoda; class Insecta; order Lepidoptera; family Bombycidae; genus Trilocha; species Trilocha varians. The sequence continues at coordinate 12,665,393 of AP028282.1, read as the reverse complement.
AGTAGCCGGGGCGAAGCTCGCCCACGACTACGTTCTCCGGGGCACATTTCCCCTGGGCAGCGATAGCCGCTGCCACCTCCTCCTTTGTGGCGCAATCGTCCAGGCCGGTGATTCTGATCTCCGCCATCTTCACCGGCCTGTGGACGCGCACCACCTCCTCCGGCCAGACCGCCCGGAGGCCCGCCATCAGGAGGTCCGCGATGCCGGAACTATCGGCACCGGGACACTCCAGCAGACGAGCCCCGTTGGCGGTCGTCCGGAAGCGGAGGCCCTCCCCCGCTCCTATCTCGTTCAAGTCAATGGCCGCGCGGGCCCTTCTTCTTTTTCTTGGCAGCCGGTGCTCGACCCTTCTGGGGAGCAGCCACGGCCGCCGTAGTCGTCCGGTTGGTGGGGGTGGCAGGTGCTCTACCCCTCTGGGGAGCTTCCGCCATCGCCCGCGTCTTCGCCTGTGGAGGGGCTGCAGCCCCTCCAGGTGGTGAGGCCTCCGCCGCCACCGAAGGGGCCTCAACCCTGGCCCTTTTGTTGCCCCGCCGCACCACCTCCGTCCAGGTGTCGTCCATATTGGACGGCGCTGGCGGCAGTGGACGGGGCTTCGGTGCTGGGGCAACCGCCGTGCCAGCACCGCGTCCCTTCTTGGGGGTTGGGTTTGGCCCCGCGGGGGGCCGACGAGCCGACCGCCGAGTGGTGGGGCCAGGCGGGGTGCTGGTGGAGGGTGGCGCCGCGTCAGCAGCCGCAGTTGCAGCTGCAGCCGACGCAGCACCACGCAGGGCAGCGACTTCCGCCCTGAGTTCGGCAATCTCCTTGCCGAACTCCTCCACCAGTTCCCGCCTGATGCGCCCCTCCAACTCGGTCGCCTCCCGAATCTCCGCCCTCGAGCGGGGCGAAGGATGGCGCCTCGGCCCTGTCGCCTCCTCGGGAGGGGGCAAGGCCGGCTGTTCGTCACTAGTTGGGGCGGGAGGGGTCCGATGCGCTGCCGCATCCCTCGGGCTAGGGCCTGGTGTAGGCGTGCGCCGCTCCCTTCGGAGCGAGCGCGATGGCCCCTTCCGCTCCAACGCCGCCAGCCTCAGTTTGAGGGCGGCGATCTCCTCCGTCTGCCGAGCGTTCTCTTTACGAGACCGCTCGGCCTCCGCCTCTAGCGCCGATGCTCGGCTAATAGCTGCCGAGAACACCGGCACCAGTTTGCGGGCATCGGAGGCGATCGCTCGCAGCCTCTTCCTTCTTCTTCCTTTTGCAGAGGACCCTTTCTGCATTGTATTGCACTCCAGAGCCGGCATCGCTCGATGACGGCTCTGGTCCCGCATCCTCATCCGCCTCCGAGCCCATCTCGTCCGCCCAATTGAACGGGACGATCTGGGCCCGGGCATCGGTATCCTTGCCACTCGCAGGCCCGGCTACCTGCGAGTGCCTTCCAGTGTCTACATCCATCGTAGGGGCCTGATTGCCTACCCCTGCGTGGGCATCGGTCGCACATTTCGCACTCGCGGGCCCGGATACCCGCGAGCGCCGGGTGCCTAGGGCCGGATCGTTCGGCAAGGCATCCTCTTTATTAAACTTTTCCATGTACGATATTGGTTCCTTTGGGTGATTACTCACACCACTTACCCAAGGTGGTGCGGTCGCACTTTCTGGGGGGGATTTAGTCCCCCAAGGCTCGCGATCGCCTGGGTGCAGGTTATACGCCGCCTGCGGTTCGGCGTCCTCCTCCGGTGGCCCACTAGCCACCCTCCTCGTCCCCGAGGGCACCGCTTGCCTAACAAGCGGTGTGGGGAGAGGAGCTGCGTGTGGTCCTCTTGGTCGCGGCACCCTCTTGCCAACTAAACACCTTGCGGGGCGCGAGGGTGCACGCTCCAGCCCACCGCCACGACAAGGCGGGACCACCGGGTGGGAACCCATACTTAACCTAAAAACATGCCGCGAGACCACGCCGCGTGGAGCTTTGTTTTCGGACATTTCTGCGTGGCGCTTGGAAATAACAAATATAACCAATAATTCATTCATTCCATCTGAAAGTCATTTAAATTGCCCATATTTTAGTATATTTTTCAAAGCTTATAGTTCACTAGGTGCCGAGAAAATTTATAAGTAATAAAGTAATTTACAAAATAAATAAGTCACACGTGTTCTTTTTAAAAAATTAGTTTCAAAAATTTTTGTAATAAATAACGCCAATTAACTACGATTCTAAATAAATTGCGTAAATTAAAAGTTTAGCGTGATTAAATTCAGTAAAAATATATCATTTTAAATATAAAACGTAACTTTATCTCCGAGCGTGAACCAGGCCGAGTGATTGGAGAAGGTGACGTCACTTGTTGCTAACCGATCCGGAACACGAGGCTAGCGCGTGCTCGCGCCGCGTTTGACGGCTGGAGTTTGGTTTTCCAGCCACAGCGTTCGGACAACATTAGCTTTTCGCAATTTTGACAGCTATCATTGTAAAATTTGACCAATCCTCTTTAATTTGACATCAGGCTTGAGCTTTTAGGATAGGAACAGTTCGCTGATCCTATTGCTGTATTGAAACCTGAACTAAATCATACTCATTCTTTTATCTTGTAAATCATAAAAATCATCTAAAATCATTCATATCATCTACCATCTTGCAAACATAAAACACAAATTAACTGCATCTCGTGAATCGGGCCGAGCTATCGGAAGGCTGACATCACCTGTTGCCAACCGACCCGAGACACGAGGCTTGCGCGTGCGCGCCGCGTGGTCGGCTGGAGTTTGCATTTCACGCCACAGCGCTTGGACAATATTAGTATTCCGCATTTTCACAGTCATCACTGTAAAGCTTGACTAATCCTAAACTTAATATACACCATCTTAAAACCTGACAAATTCTTTTAACCTGACACCCAACTTAAATAGCTTGGAAATCGATACCCAGTTGGACTTTCCAAATAGGGACAATCTTGACAAGTGACATATTCCCAACTTGGGAATAATTAAGAATCAAACGAACTTACCTTGTGAAGTTTGATGTCTAATTATACGAGTGTCTTGACCAAAGATGATTACGATTTACATGCAGCAGTACGCGAGTTGCTGTCCTAATCACACTTTTAGAGTTTATTAAAAATAAATTAAAATATAAAAAGTATTGAATATGACTTTATACCCCACCATTATTTCCCCGACATTGTCCCGCAGTCCCTAGGTCGTCATTATTTAGAGCCAGAATTTTTTCAATAAGTACTGGGACATGGGAGGGATGGGAGTGTAATCATCTTCGGTCAAGACACTCGTATAATTAGACATCAAACTTCACAAGGTAAGTTCGTTTGATTCTTAATTATACTTCGTATCTCTCCCGAAGATGATTACGATTTACATGCAGATGTTAAGAGCATTGAAAAAATTAAACGTCGAACATATTTAAATAGTATCGATATATTTAACAATTTAAGTACAATTTGTTTTAACACACCAAAAAAAAGAAAAACGCAATAAATTCTAAAATATACAATTATGTAAAAATAGCATTTACAAAATCATTTTCTGAGGACATATTTGGATTTTTATTGTAATATTTTGTGAATACATGGGAGGATTTGGTCCAGCCCGCGGTTTTGCGGATAACTTCCAGATTAACTCCAGATCTATGAGCTGCAGACGTTGACGCATGTCGCGTACTATGTGCACCGTACAATGTCGTGTCTATACCACTTTTTTCTAATATTGATTTAACCCAGTGAGATAAAGTTTGAGAACCCACCTTCTTGTGAGGTTTTTGATAGCTAATAAAAGTATATTCTTCGTGTAAACGTAATGGAGTTGTCTCTTCAAGATAATGTTAAGGCTGGACATATTTTAGGGTTCTCTTTAATGTATGGCAAGACAATCAATGGCTCGCAGTTACCCGGTCTAGAAGTTTTAGTTAAATCATCGATTTTTATTATAATTTTTTCTGAATCAAAGATTATATTTTTTACTTTTATTAAGCTTAATGTTTGCATTCTCTGCGCGGATGCTAAGGCAAGTAATGTTACTGTTTTTAGTGATAATTCTTTTAATGTAATGGTATCAAGAGGAAAATAATTAGATAAAAATTCTAACACTGTATTTGGATTCCAAGTGTTATTATATTTTGGAGTTGGTGGCTTGATGCGATAAATCCCTTTAAAAAATCTTTTAATATAATCATTACATGTTAATTCCTGACCTAGTAATATAGATAGTGCAGAACTGTTAAAAACTGAATCAGTATTGTTGTGTTGGAGGTACAATAATCAAGATTGTTACTTTTACAGTAGTTCCACCACGACTTTAGTGAGCTATTATATTGATTTAGTGTATTTATTGAGAAAGAGGCCATCATTATATCAAGGGATGCGTTAGGTATTCCGCGTGTTAACAGTGACTGCCTGATAATTTCCCTGCCATCAGGGTGAGGTCTGCATGCAGAGGATGTTCTTCCCTGAAAGGGGAAAATAGTAATTTTCTATTAGGTTCAAATAACAATGGTGTTAATGGTGAATGGTGAAATGTTAGTAGGTTTGACCACACTGGGTACCAAGGTTGTGTGGGCCAGTATGGAACTACAACAATTCCCTCTGCTTTATCACCCTTAATTTTGTGTAAAACTTTAGAAATTAAGCAAAACGGCGGAAAGGCGTAAAATTTTATATTTTTCCAATTAAATGTGAATGCGTCAATAATTACAGAATTGGGGTCTAGCTTCCATGAGGCATATTTGGGGCATTTATGGTTTTTAATACTTGCAAATAAGTCAAATTCAGGGGTCCCGAACAAAGAGCATATCTGGTGAAATGCGTATTCCGCAAGTTCCCATTCTGTATCTACATTATATGATTGACGTGACGCGAAGTCTGCAACCTTATTTTTACTAGATTGTATATAGGACGCAAAAATATGAATATTACGTTTTTCACACCATTGCCATACATCACGAGCAATGTTATTTAGATGTGTAAGTTGTATTCCACCCATTTTGTTGATGTAAGCAATAGCTGTTGTATTATCAATTCTAAGTAATATATCGCAATTATTGAATTCTGATGCATAAACCTTAAGACCATAGAAGGCGGCTAAAAGTTCCAGAGTATTTATGTGCAGTGACGATTGTAAATAGTTCCAGTGGCCGTGTGCAGTTTTGTTATTGCACGCTACACCCCAACCCGTATTCGAAGCGTCGGTAAATATTTCGAGAACATAATCTCTAGACTGAAAAGAGCAGAAGGAGGAACTAATGTTATCTCTCCACCATATTAGGTCGTCTCTAATATCTCCTGGTAATATTAATTGTTTGTTATAATAATTTGAATAATTAAGTGCTAAAAATTTTGTTCTTTCAAAAAGTTTTGTGTATAGCCAGCCATATTTGACAGCAGGGCACGCTGACGTCAACAATCCTATGTAACTAGCGAATTCCCTAATTGTACATTTATTTGTAATTAAAAACTTCTTTGTAAGAAGTTTTATGCGATCTTTCTTTTCAGGAGGTAGTGTTAAAGACATGTTGACTGAGTCAAATATAAATCCTAAAACGGTGCACTTATTTCTTGGATAATATTGACTTTTATCATTATTTATTAAAAAACCTAATCTCATCAATAATTTTTTAGTCGTTTCAATATTATTCAAGCAACTGTCGAGTGAGTTGCCGATACATAGGAAATCATCTATGTAATTAACCGATACATGTCCTAATGACCGTAAATAGTATAATATAGGTTTAATTAATTTAGTAAATACGTAAGGTGCCGTACAGATCCCGAACGGTAGTACATTGAATTGAAACAATTGGTTCTGAAATAAATCTGAATTCCAAGTAAATCGAAGATAGATTCTATCACTTTCTGCAATTGGGATCGAGAAATATGCGTCTTTTAAGTCTAATGTAGCCATGTAACAATTTTTATCAATCAGTTTTAGCGCTGTACGATAGTCTTCCATTTTAAAATGGTTGATAGTAATAAATTTATTTAGTTGTTTTAAGTTTAGAATAAACCGGTGTTTTCCGTTAGATTTAGGGACCGTAAATATTGGTGAAATGAATTGTTTCTCACATGGAGAACAACGTGAAATAAAGCCTGCTTTTAATAGATCAGAAATAGAATTATCGATTATTTTAGTTTCTCTTATTGTATAAATTTTAGTGGTATACAAATTTGTCTGATACGGTTCACAGCGAAACGGTATTCGATAGCCCTTAATCCAAGACAAAACAGTTTGGTCTCTTGTTATTTGAGACCATTCATGTGTAAAATGTCGTAATCTGCCAGCTATAGGTATAACGTCATTATGTACCTGTGGCGAGGTGGTTAACGTCCCCGAGATTGTTGCTGGCGGCTGCTCCGTGGATATGGATTACCAGGGTGATATAGGAGGGCGAGGATGAGTCGGTAGTGCGACATCGGGAGCTCGTGTCCTGAGGCTACAGCCGCTTGGTCGGGCGACTGCGTGATTCCCCAGGAACTTACCCCGTCAGCATGATCCCTTCCCATACCCCACCCCCCTCGCCTATGGCCATTTCCTCCGAGCCGGCTAATCTCAGAGGCAGCCGTGTCGCGTGAAATAGGGACCGAAGAGGGCGTGTTGCCCGACGACCGTTTAAACCACCTACGATCGCCGGGCTCAACCCCCCAGGACTCCGTCTTCCTCGCTTACGGCCTTCACCGCGGAGGTCCACCGCAGGGGCCTAATAGTCCAACGCACTGGCCCAAGTAGCGTTGGAGCTGAGTGGTTCTTTGCCGCGACCAGCGGGGCACTCACAGCAGATTATTCCCCCCTGTCGTTTATGACAATCTGCCCGTACCCAGTCAGTCGCGTTGCCCGGAGTGTGCCCGGGCGGGTTTCAGCTGCTCGGGAAGATCACCCCCAAGCTAAGTATACGTAAATTAACAAGTAACACTTGTCATGCAATCCTCCAGAGCAGCATTCACCCGTCCTTCGGGGAGGCGACCACTAAACACCCCACCACTAATACCAAGACGAGGTGCCCCACTCGTGCTACGCTCTTGTACATCTTCGTCGTAACTGTCACTTGGAGGAGTCCATGGTCATTCTCAAAATAAAGGTCTTCGATCTTCTTTGTTTTTTCACACACTTTGTCTATTCAAAGTTTTGCCTCGAGGAATAATAATAATTAATAATAGCAGGAAAAAAAAACTACAACAACGATGACAGTAACAAAATAAATCACTTTTGACACTCGTCAGTACTTCGGGTAACAGGGACGTGAGGGCGGGTGACGGGGGACGTCAGACGACTGACGCGCATGCGCCAGAGCCGTACCTCACCCTGCACTCCCCGCTAGCGTTGCATGCCGCCAAAATGGCCCACGAATCGTCTACTGCGCACGTTAAACCACGTGATCATCAGGTCTCATCTTTCGTGGCGCGCATTGTACATCATCGGCTGCAGCACCGGAACGTAGCAGCGGCAAGCGTAGGTGGAGCAATATCGTAGCACCGTAGGGGAGGGCCGTAGCGCCTACAGCGTCTACGAGGAATCTGAGGAATTTGCAAAATCGAGTGCCTCCTCTTTTCCAAGAGGTCGGCTAAGCTGGTGACCCACATAAAAGTTAAACTAGGTCAAACCTGGTTTTAGTCACTCGAAACTACATAGTTTGCAAAACTTTGTCACCCGAAATTACATAGTTTCGCAAAGTTTGTTCTCGTACAGTACTGGTGGCGCCTCCAGTGTCCAGGGGAGAGACTACGCGTCTGCTGCTTTTAGCGCCGTCTGGTGGAGGGTGGCAGAAGTTCGGGGTTTTGTGTATCACCTGGTGGCGAGTGGCGGAACTACTGCTACCGCTTAGTGATAGAGTGATAGTGTCAAGCGGGCCATTTTCCGCAAATCGACGTCACAGTTGCGCCTATTTTGCGTGTGGGTGATTAAATTAAACAAAATTAAATCAGGATGTACTCCAACCCAAAAAAAACTGCAAAAAAGCCTTCCATAAGGAATGCGTAGGAGGTACAAAACCTATAAATGATGTTGGAGAAGGCTGGATATGTCCACAGTGTAGGTGTGAAACTAAGCGTGGAGGTGATAATACAGGCACTCCAGTGCGCTCTGAGTTCCACGGTACTGGTGGATTTGTATCCGAAGAAAATATGTCTCAGCGCTCGAGGAAGGCCACATCTGATCTTGATCTTCACGCATTAACAAGTGAAATACGATCTCTGAAGGAGAACATGATAGAGTTTAAGAACGAAATGATTATTTCAATCGATAAAATTCATGTTCACCTGAACGATCTAGTGACACAATTATCTCTTACTAATGAAAGAGTCACAACCCTGGAAGACAAGCACAAATTGGAAACCGCCCAGTTAAAGAAACAGGTTCAAGAATTACAACAGCAACTTACGATTCAAGCCCAAAGTCACGTACGTAACGAAATTGAGATAATTGGACTTCCTGAAACAAATTCAGAAAATCTGTTCCACACCGTGAAATTATCAGCGAGGGCCATTGGAGTAGAGTTGAAGGATGAAGACATAGATTGGGTTACTCGAGTTGGTGCGAAACGGGGAGTAAGAGGACCTGACTCGATGGGCAACACGAGCTTGGATAGACCAGTTGTTGTTAGATTTGTGAGGCGAATCAAACAGAATGAATTGGTAAAGTACGCCAAGTCAAGAAAACCAATTATGGCCACAGATCTTGGCATAAATGGAAAAGCAGCAAAAGTTTTTATTAATGAAAGGCTTACGAAACAAAATCGTATTTTATTTCGTGAAACACGAATTCAATCAAGGAAAGCAGGTTTCAAATTCTGCTGGACAAACAATGGTTCAATCCATGTACGAAAACAGGAAGGAGCACCAGCTATACGAGTTGCTTCAATGGAAGATCTGGCAGCAAGATTTGGAGATGTTGAAACCACTGGCGTCTCCACTTAAATTTCAATACGCCTGTTCTAATTTTTTATGCATGTTTTTTGTTTTAATTTTTACTTTAGTTACTATAAGTTTATTTTTACTGTTGTGTTATAATATAGTGGGTAACATTTTAAAAGAAATCAACTTATCTATACATATTCATTTAAATTTCATATTATATAAATGTATTCATCAAGTTTTGTTGACCTTCTGTATTAATTTTTGCACTGTGTTCATAAAGATTGCGGCACAAAATCTTTCATTACCTACAACAATTATTTTGAATTATAATAATTATTTTCACAACTGGCCAACCTAAATCTTTTAAGTGATGTAGATAATTCGTTTATTGCTAAGTGCCGCAACCTGGATGAGCTAGAATTGTGTAAGATTACTCTTACAGATAAGTTTCATTTCAAAATTTTAACATTTAATATTCGTAGCCTACAAAAAAATTTCAATGAGTTTCTTGTTGCGTTAAAAAGAGTGGAAATTCGATTCGACGTTATATTACTCACTGAGTGTCATCTAAGTAGCTGTCCAATAGTGCGAAGTATTCCCCAATACAATTCCTTCTGTTCCACTCAAGTAAACAATAAAGCTGGCGGCGTGGTAGCTTATGTGCGAGAGGGTATAGAAGTTGAAGCGCTCCAGCCGCTTATACAAGATGCGGATAGCATTTATCTTCGATTATCTAAGTCTCTGTCAGTCTTAGGAATTTATAGGTCACCCTCTTTCAAAGATGTTCAGCCCTTTTTAGCTTCATTGGAGTCCTTCGTGAATGGTCTTGAGGGCTCAAAATCTAATCTTGTATTGACAGGCGATATCAATATCAATATACTGGATGACTCTTCATCAGCATCCGAATATCTGTGTCTTATGGCGCAACTGGGGCTTCGAAATATAATAAATGTAGAAACCAGAGGTTCCTCTTGTCTAGATCATATCATGACTTCTAGCAAGGCAGATTGTATAGGAGTAGTTTGTCGCACAAACATAACAGATCATGAAATGGTTATGGCTGGTTTAATGCAGGGGTCGGGTAACCTGCATAAATCTAATTCATTTGTTAAAGTTGACTACGAAAATATAATCCGTAAGTTACAGAATATGAGCTGGAAAGATATTTTAGAAAATGAACAAGTAGATGATGTGACCAATCAATTTACAAAGATTATTGAAGATTTAATCAAAACTTATTCTAAAACTGTGACGTTAAGCAATAGAAAAATTATTCTAAAGGATTGGATAACACCAGGTCTCATAAAATGTATGAAACGCCGAGATTGGCTTCACATCCAAGCCAAAAAAAGACCAGACGATGTTAAAATTGTAAACGACTACAAGAAATATAGGAATACCTTCGGAGACCTCACTAAACGACTGAGTAGGGAACATAAAAATCGAAGATTGCTTGAGAACAAAAATGATTCGCAACTTCTTTGGAAAACTATTAAAGACATCTGCGAACTAAAGGCAAAAAAAGATACAAGCTTAGCTCCTCTTAAAGTACATCAATCAGAGTCTGAATCCTTAAACGAGTTCAATGATTATTTTGCGAATATTGGACAAAATTTGGCAAATACAATACTCAAAAGGTTAAATACTTCAGAATCTGACCTTGCTCAATCAGTTGTCTCTTTATCAAACAAATCAAACTCCTGTTTCTTCTCACCCACGGATGTTGGAGAGGTCAAAGGGGTAATTCAGTCCTTGAAAAATCGTGGTGCGCCGGGCCTAGACGGGATAAACAACTCACTCGTTAAGATGATGGCTGAACATGTTAGCACTCCTCTTACACACATAATTAACCTCAGCATTTCAAACGGTATATTTCCAGAATGCTGGAAAACTGCTTCAGTGAGACCAATTCATAAAAACGGAGAAAAAAGTATTCCAGCTAACTATAGAACTTGTATCTTATCATAGAGTAGTTTTGTAGGGTACCAAATGGGCTTACAAAGCATGACCTTAAGGACCGCTCTCTGAGCTCTTTCTAGTGTGATCAAGGACGACTTGGCGATACCTCCCCATACTGGTATACAGTACGTAATTATGGACTCACACAACGCGACGTAGACCATTTTCATTATTGACTTGTCGATCCCCCCTCTGAGGAGCTTCATAGCATGGATAAGTTTTCTCGCCCTCCCAGCCATAAATTTCACGTGGTCTTTAAAAGATAAGCGGTCATCCAGCTTCAGTCCTAAGTACATTACGTTTTGAACTCTGTCTATTTCCGAGCAAAAACACGTGGGTCGCTCATCAGCATTACATTTATGAATTTTTAGGTTTCTTACACAATCTGGTAGCGAGCTCCGGGTTTTATGAAAACATAAATATTTAGTTTTATCAATATTTAATGTTAAAAGATTGTTATCAAACCATGACGCCACAGACGCTAATCCTGTCTCAGCCACTTCGAAAACTTTTTTCCAACTTTCAGCAGAGAATAGAATTGCCGTATCATCAGCATAGCATACTATATTTACATCATCTCTATTCAGAAAAATACTGAATATGTCATTCATGTATATTGTGAATAGAACGGGACCGAGAATGCTACCTTGAGGTACACCAAAAGTTACTTCCTTGGTCTTGCTCCTGTGCTCATTGATTGATACACACTGCTTTCTATTTGAAAGATAGCTTTTAAACCACTGATAAGCGATTCCCCTCACCCCTACACCTTCCAATTTGCTTAGTAGGATACTTGATGAGACCGTGTCAAATGCTTTGGCAAGGTCAAGAAAGACACCAACACATGGCCTACCCACATCAAGCGAGGCGATGATATTCTGAACTAGAAGCAATGTGGCACCTTCAGTAGACTTACCGGATCTGAAACCGAATTGTAGTGGAGAAAGGATCTTATTAATCTCAAGAAATTTCGAGAGTCGTATGTTGACAATTCTTTCCAAAACTTTAGAGAAGACTGGTAAGAGAGAAATTGGTCTATAGTTAGCTGGAATACTTTTTACCGTGGTGCGCCGGGCCTAGACGGGATAAACAACTCACTCGTTAAGATGATGGCTGAACATGTTAGCACTCCTCTTACACACATAATTAACCTCAGCATTTCAAACGGTATATTTCCAGAATGCTGGAAAACTGCTTCAGTGAGACCAATTCATAAAAACGGAGAAAAAAGTATTCCAGCTAACTATAGACCAATTTCTCTCTTACCAGTCTTCTCTAAAGTTTTGGAAAGAATTGTCAACATACGACTCTCGAAATTTCTTGAGATTAATAAGATCCTTTCTCCACTACAATTCGGTTTCAGATCCGGTAAGTCTACTGAAGGTGCCACATTGCTTCTAGTTCAGAATATCATCGCCTCGCTTGATGTGGGTAGGCCATGTGTTGGTGTCTTTCTTGACCTTGCCAAAGCATTTGACACGGTCTCATCAAGTATCCTACTAAGCAAATTGGAAGGTGTAGGGGTGAGGGGAATCGCTTATCAGTGGTTTAAAAGCTATCTTTCAAATAGAAAGCAGTGTGTATCAATCAATGAGCACAGGAGCAAGACCAAGGAAGTAACTTTTGGTGTACCTCAAGGTAGCATTCTCGGTCCCGTTCTATTCACAATATACATGAATGACATATTCAGTATTTTTCTGAATAGAGATGATGTAAATATAGTATGCTATGCTGATGATACGGCAATTCTATTCTCTGCTGAAAGTTGGAAAAAAGTTTTCGAAGTGGCTGAGACAGGATTAGCGTCTGTGGCGTCATGGTTTGATAACAATCTTTTAACATTAAATATTGATAAAACTAAATATTTATGTTTTCATAAAACCCGGAGCTCGCTACCAGATTGTGTAAGAAACCTAAAAATTCATAAATGTAATGCTGATGAGCGACCCACGTGTTTTTGCTCGGAAATAGACAGAGTTCAAAACGTAATGTACTTAGGACTGAAGCTGGATGACCGCTTATCTTTTAAAGACCACGTGAAATTTATGGCTGGGAGGGCGAGAAAACTTATCCATGCTATGAAGCTCCTCAGAGGGGGGATCGACAAGTCAATAATGAAAATGGTCTACGTCGCGTTGTGTGAGTCCATAATTACGTACTGTATACCAGTATGGGGAGGTATCGCCAAGTCGTCCTTGATCACACTAGAAAGAGCTCAGAGAGCGGTCCTTAAGGTCATGCTTTGTAAGCCCATTTGGTACCCTACAAAACTACTCTATGATGAGATACAAGTTCTCAGTGTAAGAAAACATTATATTCTGAAAATAGGCCTCAATTATCACAAAAAATTTAAATCAACCATTACATCCGAGCAGTTGACACATCGCCGGCTTAAAGTAGCAATCCCTCAAGTACGAACAGCCTTCGCACGCCATTTCAGTCCCTTCCTGTCCCCACTTGTTTATAAGCGTATCCTAGTCAAATGTAAAATTACTCCCATGTTGTCTATTCTTCTAATGAAGCAAGAAATAGTGAAATGGCTACTATGTCTCAGTTATGACGAAACGGAAAAACTAATTAGTCCTGATGAATAAAGTGTATTAAATTCATATTATAATATTTATTAATTAATGTATTGAAAAAAAAAAACTAAAATCCTCCTTTCATTTAATTTTATATTACTCTAAAAATTAAAATAAAAGTGTATCCATGTTATATCCTCTAAAATTCTTTTCTGTAAATCTGTACGATTGCCCGCAACACAGGTTCGACCTAGTGCGGGGATCAATGTTAACATGTGTGTTTTGTAATTTGTGTTTTAGTTCAATAAATATTTTTTACTTTACTTTTACCCAGCTCCTCCAGGAAGCCAGCCAGCTTCTTAGGTCTGGCGACCGCCTCAGAGAGCAACCTCGGTGAGCCAAGGTGTAATGCCCGGTAGTGTGCGACTCCTGTGCACTTCAGCAGCACATGAGCAGCTGTTTCTTCCTCCTCCATGCAGGCTCTGCATAGCGGACTGTCAGTTATACCTAGGGTGAAAAGGTGTTTGTTAAACGGCCCATGTCCCGTTATAGCTCCTACTACTGCTTTTAGGTCTTTCTTCTTCAGGCGTAGTAGTTGTTTTGTCAGTTTTGGATTAATGTCTGGGACTGCAAGTTTTGCCTGACGGCATTCTGGTAACTGTGACCATAACCATTGGTGTTTTTTATGTGCAAATAGTCTCAGTTGTGAATTTATGGTTACAAATGGAAGTGGTATAATAGGTTCTGGTCCGATAGCCCTGGTTTCCGAACCGCGCCGGGCCAGAGCATCGGCAGAATCATTGCCTCGTGATCCGCTATGTCCTTTAATCCACCTTAAGGTAATGTAATTGTCAGTACATACCTCACTGAGGACCTCGTGACATTCATGGATGATACCTGATGTGTGTATGTTGCTCTCCAGGGCTAGCAAAGTCGCTTGACTGTCCGAGAATATTGTGATGTTGCAGCCTTTGATGTTTCTGTCCTTGATGGCTATTGCTGCTGCCAAGATACCCATAGTTTCCGCCTGGAATACTGTATTGAGGGCTCCTAGCGGTTTATGGATATGTATGTTTAAGTCTTCAGAGAAAACTCCGTAACCGGTTCCTGTCTTAGTTTTAGAGCCATCGGTGTATATTTCTAAGGGTGTGTCATTACTCACACCGGAGTCGATGTCCCCAGATAATTGTATTTTGTACTTTTTGTCAAAGATAAATTGCTTTGGTATTTTATCTGTAACTGCTAAAAGTGTGGGAATTTCCTTGTATATTTCCTGGAGATTTCTCAGGTGAGGTGTATCAAGTCGTTTTGTTAAGAGATTTTGGTTCTTTAGTCTTAAGGCGGCTCTAGTTGCTTCCATCTGGATATGAAGCGGCAGAGGGTCCATGTTTAATAGCACTTCAAGTGCCGCGGTTGGTGTGGTTTTCATGCAGCCCGTTATGGCTACACATGCTAGTCTTTGAACTTGTTGTAGTTTGGATGCCGCAGTAGTGAGTTCGGTGCGCGGCCACCATACAAGTGATCCATAGCTAATGATTGGTCTTATGACACTATTGTACAGCCATTGTATAATATTGGGCGTGAGACCCCATGTCTTGCCCAGCATTTTCTTACATTGCCAGAACGCTATTGTCGATTTCTTGATTGTGTTATCCAGGTGTTTGTTCCAGTTCAGTTTACTGTCAAGGGTTATTCCCAAGTATTTAACCTCGTTTACCCGTTTTAGTTCTATACCGGCTAATCTTGGTAGGTTGTATCTTCCCAGAATTCGTTTTTGCGTAAACATTATGATCTCGGTTTTTTGAGGATTGACAGACAGCTCATGTTTATCGCACCACATCTTGACGATTCTTAGGGCTGCTTCAGCTAAGTCCATCACTGTGGAACCTTGTTTTCCTGTGATTAGTATCACCAGGTCGTCAGCGTAACCAACTGTTCTAAAGTGGTGCTTGTTCAGAAGGGTGATGAGACCATTTACTACCATATTCCAGAGGAGTGGGGAAAGTACTCCACCCTGCGGACAGCCTTTGATTACTAGGGCCTTCTGGTCATCACCTTCTATGTTTATTACTCTGCTGCTTAGCATGCATACTATCCAATTTATTAGCATCTTGCTAACTTTGTGGTGTGTGAGGGCATTATATATGCTTGTGTATTTTGTTTTGTCAAAGGCTCCTTCAATATCTATAAATACGCCTAGACAGATGTTTTTGTTTTGAATAGCACTTTCGATTTCGGTGACAACGTTGTGAAGAGCCGATTCTGTAGATTTTCCAGAGCTGTAAGCATGTTGGTTCTGGTGTAGCGGTATGTGTTGTAATGAATTCTGTCTTATATTCCTGTCAATGATTCTTTCCATTGTTTTTAGAAGGAATGAGGTAAGGCTAATTGGTCTGAAAGACTTCGGATTAGTGTAGTCAGCCTTACCTGGTTTGGGTATAAAGGTAATATTTACCTCTGTCCAACTCTGGGGGATGTAACCGTAGGTTAAGCATGCCTGTGCAATTAAAGTGAGCTTGGTCGTTATCCGTTTTGCTCCCCATTGTAGTAGCGCAGGGAAGATTTCGTCCGGTCCCGCACTCTTAAATGGTTGGAAGCTTTTAATCGCCCAAGTGTCCCTATGAGTGTCTTTATTGTTTCTACTTTAGAATCTGTGAAAGTGGAGTCACTTTTCCTTATAGAGCCTAACTGTTTATTTCCATCGTTTGATAGTATTTTCCTTACTCTGTTGGCATCATGGCAGTTCCCGATGTTGCTACAGAATTTTTTCCAGGAGTTGTTTTTTCTGAATCTGAGGCACTTTTTGTATTCCTTTTTAGTGTCTCTGTAATCATCCCAGTCCTCTTCCGACCTGGTGTTCATAGCTCTGTTGAGCTTTTTCCTGACCTTGTGTCTGATCTTTTCAAGTTCTCGGTTCCACCATGGTTGTGATGGGATCGAGCCTGTATGTATTTTGGATATGGGGCAAGACTCTTTATAACATGAAACGATGTAGTTCGTGAATCTTGTTACCTGTTTTTCAATTTGGCACGGGCCTTGTAGATCTAATTCAGTTAGCTGATAATCTAAGTTCCTTAGTGTTTGTATATATTTCTGTGCGTTAGTACAGCGTGGTTTCCTGATTTCCTTAACTGTAGGAAGTGTTGCTCGGATGTCAAAACGTATCCATCTATGATCTGAGCACGATGGCTCTTTTGACACGTACCAGTTGTTTACACAAGTTTCTATGTTGGAAGTTACAAGAGTTATATCAATTATTGTTTGGCTACGTTTATTTACGAATGTCGGTTCGTTACCTATGTTTTTAATTGTCAAATTTGTAGTAAATAAGAAATTAACTAAAGAGTTACCTCTGTTATTGCTTGTTTCCATGCCCCACAGTGGATGGTGGGCATTGCAGTCTGCGGCAATGATTAGTTCGATTTTTTTCCTCTCGCAGTGTCGTATGATTGCCAAGAGTTCGTCAGATGGTATATCTTCCTCCTCAGGCATGTAGATTGAGGCTAGGACCACATTATGGGTTATGTCGTCTGTTAGTGGTAGCTGTATTAGTATTGCACTTATATCCCTAGAACAAAATTCGGTTAGTGCATGGAATTCTATGTTGTTAGTAGTGTATATACAGGCCCTAGGATGTTCGTGGTCTGTAGTTACTGTTAGCTTACCTTTTTGTCGTGACAATCCGATATTCGTTTTGATCTGATCCACGGCTCCTGAATCAGAGCGATGATTGTCTGGTTTGACTCCATCCATTTGCATAGCTGAGCCGTCGCCGTTTCGCTATGGTGGAGGTTTATTTGAAGGCATTTGATGTTATTGGGCATGCCCATCAGTGTGGGATGCCGCCTCCTCTTCGTCTAGGTGAAGCTGTAGGAGCTTCCCCTGCCATTCAGCGTCGCTTCCGAGTTCCGCCTCCGACCCGAGTACGAAGCTATCTGAGTCAGAATCCGGATCCGGCGCTGTTTCCACTGCTCGTAGTGTGTGTGTCCCGTCCTGTTCCTCTGTGTCTGATGCACTGATTTCTGCAGCTTTAGTTGCAGCTGTAGAGGGCTCCACTGTTGCTGAGGTCTTCGACTGGCTCTGGGTGTTAGAGCCATCAGCAGCCGTCGTGTCCGATGGCGTGCTGACAAATCTCCCTTTACCAGCGTCAAACTTCACATAGACGGAGCCCAAGAGGTATCCTAATCTCCTACCTCTTTTGAGGAGTGTCGGGATTATCTCCTCTGGGATGCCTACTATAGCGAAGGCTGCAGTTTCCTGGACTAGGAATTGGTGTAATACCCATCGGTCGACGCGGGCCCACACGTTTTGGCGCCTCAGGACTCTCCCCACTTTTTTCATACTGGTTTCAACCCGTAAGGGTTGGCCAGTAGCTCCTGGTGTGCCAGGGAGTAGGATCCCGCATCTAACCATCTTCGGTATGTCCTTGATCTCTCTTACTGTCGCCTTCTCGCCATTTGGCAGTGTCACTCTCTGGACTGCCTTCTTCAGCCATTCCTTTGTGTATTTGTCCTCGCACCAGAGTCGCAAGGATCCATCCATGTAGGCTGGTTTTCCCACGAAAACTGGGTACGGGTCTGTGTCGCCGCCTGTGGTACTGCTGTCGAACATGAAGTCCGTGAGCTGTGACTGGATCAGATTGGCATTCTCCCCACTTATGTGGTACGAGTCAAGCGACGTAATGGCAACCATTAGGTCTGACTGCACCGCACCAGCGTAGGATTGCTGCTCCTCTGTTCTGTCTTTTGCCTCGACATTGGTTTTCACCCTTTTGGCGTCTCCTCGCGGTGTCGTCGTTTCTTTCGGGCGTGGTCTTTTTGGGTTTGTATCTCCCTGTCGTTCGCTATCCAACGTAGCGATAGGTTTTGCCTTGGGGCTATTCCGTGCTGTCGAGACATGGGCCGCTCCTGCTTCCGCCGCATCCATGCGTCGCTCACGTCTAGCCAAGGCTATCCTCCGTCTTCTGGAGAGTCTGTTGGGCCCCGGAGCGAGTGTCGCAGCGCGCCCAGTCAGAGCATCGGACCCTCTGTTCGAGGTCCCGTGTGCTCGACCCGGTCGCACGTACGTCATCCACCCAGAGTCCTCGAGACATTCCACGGCGGTGTCTACCACTGATTCGGTCGCTGTCGGTGCACAGGTGCTAGCACGACTACAACCCGGAGTAGGGGATGTTTCATTGAGGGTAGTGACAGTGGGAAGGGTAGCCGCGCTAGGCGGTTGCGCTCTCTCCCCCGACGGTCTTCTTCCTTTGGGTGAACTCGGCTTGTCTCTGGATCTGGATTTTATGTGTTCCGTCGACTTGCCCGATGTTTTGGCTTGAATGGTCGCGGAATCATCTACAACCATTGGTTGAGTTTTAGCTCCGGTCGCGGGTTGCCCTACAACCTTGAGCTTGGGTTTGCCCTCGCCTTTGGATAAATCCGCAGGTTGGGGCTTTGCGTTGGCCTTGGTCGGTTTCCCTTCCAGGGCTTCCGCGGGTTTTTTATTTTTCTTTAATTGACCTTTATCCATATTTTTAAAGTTGATTTAATTCATCACCCTGGCTTCCCACCCTCCATGGAGCTCGCACCTTTGGGAGCGCTGCACTGCAGCGCTAGGATTACCAGGGTGATATAGGAGGGCGAGGATGAGTCGGTAGTGCGACATCGGGAGCTCGTGTCCTGAGGCCACAGCCGCTTGGTCGGGCGACTGCGTGATTCCCCAGGAACTTACCCCGTCAGCATGACCCCTTCCCATAGCCCACCCCCCTCGCCTATGGCCATTTCCTCTGAGCCGGCTAATCTCAGAGGCAGCCGTGTCGCGTGAAATAGGGACCGAAGAGGGCGTGTTGCCCGACGACCGTTTAAACCACCTACGATCGCCGGGCTCAACCCCCCAGGACTCCGTCTTCCTCGCTTACGGCCTTCACCGCGGAGGTCCACCGCAGGGGCCTAATAGTCCAACGCACTGGCCCAAGTAGCGTTGGAGCTGAGTGGTTCTTTGCCGCGACCAGCGGGGCACTCACAGCAGATTATTCCCCCCTGTCGTTTATGACAATCTGCCCGTACCCAGTCAGTCGCGTTGCCCGGAGTGTGCCCGGGCGGGTTTCAGCTGCTCGGGAAGATCACCCCCAAGCTAAGTATACGTAAATTAACAAGTAACACTTGTCATGCAATCCTCCAGAGCAGCATTCACCCGTCCTTCGGGGAGGCGACCACTAAACACCCCACCACTAATACCAAGACGAGGTGCCCCACTCGTGCTACGCTCTTGTACATCTTCGTCGTAACTGTCACTTGGAGGAGTCCATGGTCATTCTCAAAATAAAGGTCTTCGATCTTCTTTGTTTTTTCACACACTTTGTCTATTCAAAGTTTTGCCTCGAGGAATAATAATAATTAATAATAGCAGGAAAAAAAAACTACAACAACGATGACAGTAACAAAATAAATCACTTTTGACACTCGTCAGGGGCCTTACCACCACCTTTACAATAACTATTCAAATGCGAGGCATTTCAGTTTAGGTACCTATACTGAATCGCTTCGTTTCGTACCATGACGTGTTTAAAGTTGAACGGAATTGGAATAGCTATTAGTGAATGTTAGACCGATATTTGTCTCTGAGTCGCATAAAAAATCGCTTGTTGTGCAAAAGTGACAGCGTTCTCACATGATAGCTGATTTCGTTCAAAAATCAACATATTTTAGGCTTGGTTTACACTTTTAACTTTACCGGTTTTTGAAAACATGCTAAATATAACTTTTTAGTACAAAATTATAACAAAACATAATCAATTATATCACTTTAAATAAAAATCAACGTTATTTCGTTTATTTGCAATTCAATTAACAAAAATAAAAAGTTCCTTGTAAAATTTCGTTATCATAAAACACGGCTGAAAATGTTTTTGAACGTTCTTTGTTTAGATTTGATGTGTTAACGTCAACTGTCAAGGTCAATCTTGTTTACGTGATTTTTTATCTAATTTTGTTATATTCTATTGGATTTAATGTATTTATCAGGGTTTATACATTTTAGGAGATTTCTTCGTTTCTAAATGACAAGACATATTTACCGTGACAAATAATTGCAAAGCTTTTATAAGTTTTAAATGATGTTAGCAGAACATCGTAACTCATCATGATAAAAGAAATCTATTTAGAGCGGTCTGGGTCTCTTTGCAAAGTTTAATAGTGAATATTCCAAACAGCCGTCACCAGATGCATGTGCCTTCACCTCTGGCTACTTTGATCTTACTGTTATTATTACCACTCACTATGAACTGAGTTTGACGATCATTACTCAGAAGAAGAAGAATGAAAGAAATAAAATGAAATAAGTGTTCAAACGGTTCCACAGACGCGACGCTGGTAGAAGAGTTTAAATTCAGGGTTTCTAGTCGCAGCTCCAGACGACACCAAGTCTTTGCAAACGACTTCAACAGATTGCATAACGCAGAGGTATTTATGTACGCTGATGACGTGGCTGTGGTGGTTATGGCTTCAGTGCTGCAAAACTTAAAGCCAAAAATCAGAGAAATCTTAAGAGCACTGGAACATTGGTTTAAAATTAACGGTTTGGCCCTTAATCATGATAAAACTTGTTACCTTATGTTCCACTTAGGTGGTGGAAACTCTGCTCTAAAAGACGACACTGACGTTGGCGTAAAACAGGTACAGACTGTTAAACTGCTTCGGTTACTACACGCAATGTGAATGTTATGCTCACCTGTAACTAGTGTAGTCGCTTAAAATGTTATAATTAAGATATTGTTATTATGAATGTTATTACTGTAACTGCATTGTTGGTTAGCTTAATAGTAAATAAATAAATCAAGGTACTTGAAATCAAATATTATTTCATTCTAGTTAAACAATAATAAAACAAATTTCGAGTTAAATATTTTTTATTGCATTAGACAAATCTTAAATTAGATATCAATATAAATATGATGACATATTTTCAGGTTCCTTATCAAAGCAGCCCTGGCGGAAAGTCGTCTTCTCAATTATATTCCGGATCTGGGATACATGCCAGCATCAATCTGATGTGCTCGTGGCATCTTTGCTATGCATGTCATCAAATTATATCTTCTTAGAAGATATAGAGACGAATCTGTGGAAGGTCCAGAAATATTAAAATAATAAGAACATAGAGAACATATTTTGTACATTTCATTTGTAATTAATGTTAATATGTTATTTATGTAACTTGAATTATCACAATTTGTATTACTTGTCATTCCGTAACTATCTTAATAGCATAAAAATGTTAAATAATAAAGTTGTTTTAAAATAATGTAAAATTTTTGTTTTAGTATTATTTTAAGACTAGGTGACCTGCGTAACTTTGTCCGCGTCACATAGAGATACCACATAGCCTATAGACTTCCTCAATAAAGCACTTTCCAACAATGAAAGAAATTTTCAAATCTGACCTTTAGTTCCTGAGATTAGCGCGTTTAAACAAACAGCTTTATAATATTGATGAAGTATAGATATTATGGAACACCTTGGACAGTTTTTTGCTAAATAATAAATATTTAAAAAAACTGTAGTGGATATATTGAAATTGTTACCTTTTCTCTTATTGATCCATCAGTCAAGTTTGCAGACTCCTTAAATATTGGTTTTCACTCGTCACACAGGTTCAGAGTCTATTGTCTAATAGGCGTATAAACTTCACTTTTTCCAAGAGAAATTGGTCCGCTAGAACGTAATTCGAGTCTGTTTTGCGTTTTAGCTGAATTTCCAAGCTAATTACTCGCGAAAAGTCGAAACCGAGTCATTTCATCAGACGTCTGTAAAATAAGGTTATTTCTGTATTTATTTATGAATTTACTAAGATTTACAGTAATTTACGTTTCAATACTTACTTTTCCTCCTTATGTTTTATGAAATTGACATTTTATTCTTATTAAAACACTATATTTCAGAGAACTATTCAGTTTACGATAGTAAAGTAGTAACTTTTATAGAATCGCTAATTTTGACAGAATAGCTACTCAGTGTAGGTTCTAAAAAGAGGTCATGGTACGGATTATAGCGCAATTGAACGAATGAAATAAAAATGGCGGTGTAACTTCACTCTTGAATCGCTATACGAGAATTGACAGTAAAGTCGATCGCAATTTAGACGTTGTGGTACGAAATAACAAAACAATTCAGTTTAGGTCCTAAATTGGATGGCAATAAGAGGTCGTGGTAGGCCCCCAGTACTTCGGGTAACAGGAACGTGAGGGCGGGTGACGGGGGACGTCAGACGACTGACGCGCATGCGCCAGAGCCGTACCTCACCCTGCACTCCCCGCTAGCGTTGCATGCCGCCAAAATGGCCCACGAATCGTCTACTGCGCACGTTAAACCACGTGATCATCAGGTCTCATCTTTCGTGGCGCGCATTGTACGTCATCGGCTGCAGCACCGGAACGTAGCAGCGGCAAGCGTAGGTGGAGCAACATCGTAGCACCGTAGGGGAGGGCCGTAGCGCCTACAGCGTCTACGAGGAATCTGAGGAATTTGCAAAATCGAGTGCCTCCTCTTTTCCAAGAGGTCGGCTAAGCTGGTGACCCACATAAAAGTTAAACTAGGTCAAACCTGGTTTTAGTCACTCGAAACTACATAGTTTGCAAAACTTTGTCACCCGAAATTACATAGTTTCGCAAAGTTTGTTCTCGTACAGTACTGGTGGCGCCTCCAGTGTCCAGGGGAGAGACTACGCGTCTGCTGCTTTTAGCGCCGTCTGGTGGAGGGTGGCAGAAGTTCGGGGTTTTGTGTATCACCTGGTGGCGAGTGGCGGAACTACTGCTACCGCTTTTAGCGCTGCCTGGTGTTAAGTAGCGGGACTGTTGCTGCTGATTTTAGCGCTACCTGGTGTTGAGTGGCAGGACTACCGCTACTGCTTTTAGCGCCGCCTGGTGTTGGGTAGCGGTTCGTGGTTTGGCTCCTGGAGCTTGACAATTCTAGGGGTAGCGGCCTGCTTTTAGCGCCGTCTGGTGGAGAGTAGAGGAAGTTCGGGGTTTTATATATCACCTGGTGGCGAGTGGCGGAACTACTGCTACTGCTTGTAGCGCTACCTGGTGTGGAGTAGTGGGATTGTTGCTGTTATTTTTAACGCCGCCTGGTGGCGAGTAGCGGGAATGCTGCTGCTGATTTTAGCGATGCCTGGTGTGGAGTAGTGGGATTGTTGCTGTTATTTTTAGCGCCGCCTGGTGGCGAGTAGCGGGACTACTGCTACTGCTTTTAGCGCCGTCTGGTGTTGGGTAGCGATCTGTGGGTTGGCTCCTAGATTTCGACATTTTTCTGGGAGCAGCGGCCTGCTTTTAGCGCCGTCTGGTGGAGAGCGGCAGAAGTTCGGGGTTCTATATCTACTAACGTGGCGGAACTACCATTTTAAGACCTAGCGGAGAAAGAGTGATCGTTTCGGGTTTTCTGGACCACCCGCTATACAGCCCAAAACTTTTGGACCCCCTCCCCCCCCTACCTACGCCAACTTGGTGGCTATTGAACGTGGACCCCCCGAGTTTGGGCTCATTTTAGAGCTCCTGGGAAGACCAGTGGCTGTGGCTGGACGGCGTCCCCCTCTGGTGTAAGTTGACCCCCCTTTTGGCGGGAAAACGCATTTCTCATCCTAGACCCCCCGAGTTTGGGCTCATTTTAGAGCACTCGGGGAGCCCTATCGCTGCATCTGGTCGACGCCCTCCTCCGGTGGAAACCGGCCTCTCTTCTCACCTGAAAACACACAGGCACACACGCGAAACCCACTCACGCGACACACACACACACAAATCGCATAAATACACTACAAAAATACATAAATACAAATATACATATACACACACCCACACGTAAACGTACACAGGCACTCAACTACACATACACACGCACACACATTTACACACGCACACACACACACACACAGATACAATTAATACTTACCTTTACCGACGACCAACATTGTTGACACCACCTGGAACAAAATTAGGACAATTAATATATTATTATTTGAAAAGGACGTAGACAAGACATAATTATTTATTGACATCGACTACCGACGGACGTAGATACCGTACTACTAAGTAGAAAAGACGCGGGCCCTATACACCCGCACTTAGCTATAAGGACTATTTATTTTATACATTTGACGATAATCCCCCAAGATGTATTCAGTAGGAAAAACGCCACCCAAAAAAGACGCAAACAAGACGAACACCCTTGACAGAGAAAAGGGAGAAACCGCGACTCAGACAAGAGTACGTAAGAGTATCGCGCTGCCTGGGATATGGACACGGCCGGAAGCACTGCCAGGAGGAAGTGGACGCGTGTAGCCACTGTGGCGAAGCGCATCTAAAGATGCAGTGTCGAAAGTGGATTGAAAACACCGATGCAAAATGTATCAACTGCTGCCGGGCAAAAATAGCAAAGACGAACCATAACGCCTTCTCAGATGAATGCCCAATCAAGAAGAAATGGGATGCATTGGCACGATCGGCGGTCGCCTACTGCTAAGCACGGCAATCCTAAGCAAAGCAATAAAGACCGGAATGAACCCTTCAAATGCATGCAAATAAACGCACAACGAAAACAATTGGCAATGGACGAAATAGTCATGCACATGCAAAAGAAAGAAACCGACATAGTGATGATCCAAGAACCATATGTTGGAAACATAAAGAAAATAAGGACCTACAACGGAGTCAAAATCTACCAAAACATCGGAGCAGCGGGAGGAACCGTAAAGGCGGCGGTGTTAATCTCTGGACAAGTAGTAGAAGCCTATCTATGCCCGGAACACACCACGGAAAACATTGTGGTGGTCAGGGCACGCCTGGGGAAACGGTGGCTGCATATAGTCTCCTTCTACTTCGAGCCGGACAAACCGTTGGAGCCGTACCTGTACCTGAAAAATATAAAACACGCGTGCGGGAAAGGGGAAATCATAATGGCAGGGGACATGAATGCGAGAAGTATATGGTGGGGCGGGACCAAAGAAAACGCAAGGGGGAAACTGGCATCCGGAGAAATAAGGGAAATGAAAATGCATCTGATGAATGATGGAAAAATACCTACCTTCAACGTTATTCGCAACGGTAGAGAATACACTAGTTACATCGATATCACGATGTGCACGGAGGGTCTAATAACCAAGATAGAGCACTGGAGGGTGGACGACACCATCAGCTCCGACCACGGCACGATCCTGTTCACGATGGGGGACGGACCCCGAGAGGACTACTACATTAAGAGAACGAACAGAAAGTACAACACTAGAAACGTAAAATGGGAGAGCTTTGGAGCGGAACTAACAAAACTATATGACCAACAAAACCTGAAAGAAATAAGAATTAAAAACATACACAATCGAGAAGACCTAGAAGACATAATAAACAAATACAACAATACCATTACTCAGGCCGCTGATAAAACATTACCCAAAGCAAAACAGCAAAAGATACCGATCGCGCCGTGGTGGAGTAACGAGCTCGAAGAGAGGAAAAGGGAAGTGATAAGGAGGAAGAGAAGGATTCGCTGGGCAGCACCGGTCCGCAGAAGGGTATTGATTGAAGAATACCTTAAACAAAAAGAAGAATATGAAGAGGAAGTCAAAAACGCCAAAACAAGCAGTTGGAAAAAGTTTTGCTCTAAGCAGGACAAAGAGAGCGTCTGGGACGGCATGTACAGAGTCATTCGAAACACTAAAAGAAACGACAACGAAGACCTACCATTATACGACGACGGCAAATACCTGAATCCGGAGGGATCCGCTCATCTTGTTGCGAGGACCTTCTACCCGAGAGACCTGAGGAACGAAGACAACGACGAACACCGAAAACTGAGGCAGAAAGCGGACCTGCTAAATGAGCGTGACCATAGTGACGTTTATGATCCGCCGTTTACACTGGGTGAACTGCGGACGTCGTTGGAGTCTTTTAATCCAAAAAAGGCACCTGGGTTGGACGGATTCACATCAGACATCTGCGCACGAGCTATCGACTGTGATCCTCAGCTATTCCAAGGAATAGCAAACAGATGTTTGGAATTAGGATGCTTTCCGGCAGTATGGAAGGAGGCTGTGGTCATTACCCTAAGAAAATCAAACAAAGAAGACTACACATCAAGTCATACAGACCAATTGGCCTCCTTCCGGTGATGGGTAAAGTAATTGAAAAAATGGTTATGAGCCGAATCAAGTGGCATGTGCTTCCTTTGCTGAACCCAAAACAATACGGTTTCATACCACAGCGGAGCATGGAGGACGCCCTCTGTGACCTGATGGACGAAATTTGGAAGAGGCTGAAAAACAAGAAGCTAACAATCATGGTCTCTCTGGACATAGAGGGCGCATTCGACTCCGCCTGGTGGCCAGCCATGAGAACCAGACTGGCGGAAACACAGTGCCCGGCAAACCTTAGGATGAGCCTCCTAAGGTTTTTAAGGACGTCTATCTCAGAGGCAGAAGCATGATCCAGGGATTCGTGGCAGGACTATTACTATGGAATTTGCTCCTGGACCCACTGCTGAGAAATTTGGACGACAGAGGAGCATGTGTCCAGGCTTTTGCCGACGACATCGTGCTCCTCTTCGACGGGACGACGTCAGCGGAGATCCAAACAGGAGAAAACGACACGTTAAAATACATTTACGACTGGGGAAAGGATAACAAAATGAGGTTGGCGCCGTCAAAAACCAAGGCTATGATCATAACGAACAAACTCAAATATGATACGCCACGGCTACAGATGGGAGGGACTGAGGTGGAACTAGCCCAAGAAATAAAGATACTCGGTGTAACCATAGATAGGAAATTAACATTCAACAGCCACATAAAGAACATTACCGGGAAAGCGGTAAAAATTTACCAACAGATTGCCAGGGCAGCAAAGATCAGCTGGGGGCTCCACCCCGATGTAATCTGAGTGATATACACCGCGGTGGTGGAGCCCATAATTCTGTACGCGGCAGGGACGTGGGGAGAAGCAGCTGGGAAAAAATCGACGCGCAAGAGGTTGAGCATGGTGCAGAGGGGGTTCCTGCAGAAAATGTGCAGAGCCCACCGCACAGTCTCCCTGAACGCCGGACTGCTGCTGACCGGAGTACTACCCCTGGACGTCAGGATACGGGAAGTGGCTGCCCTCTACCGAGTCAAAAAAGGAAACCCGACGGAAACTTTAAAGAAATGGGACATAGAACAAAGGGTCCCAGTGGCTGAGCTCGGTCACCCAGCACAGAGAGCTGAAATAGACTATCATACAATCAAAACCGAGGAACAACTCAAGAACGCGACTGAGGCCACCCGTGTCCAACTGTATACGGATGGCAGTAAAACTGCAGACCTTGTGAGCGCAGCCTACAGCAAATGGAAAGACGGCAGAGAAACAAAGACGAGGAAAGTGAAGTTGCTATCTACCTGCACAGTATTCCAGGCCGAGCTTCTCGCCATCCAGGAAACGACTGAAGAGGTCCTGGGATCTCATGATGAATCCTACGGGATCTTCAGTGACTCTAGGTCAGCCCTGGACGTTATAAAGAACAGAAGTACAACCCACCCTCTGGCAGTAAGCATCAAATCCAACATAGAAAAAATCAGACTCCAGAACAAAACTATAAACCTGCACTGGATAAAAGCACATGAAGGTACAGAGGGAAATGAGAGAGCCGACCACCTGGCCAAAGAAGCATCCAGAAAGAAGGAAAGGCCTGGGTACGACAAATGCCCAATCGCATTCTTCAAGCGGCCGATTCGTGAAGAATCTGTCCAAGAATGGAGCAAGAGGTACGACGCAGGAAAAACAGCGAGCATCACCAAACTGTTCTTCCCGGACATACGGAAAGCGAGAAGAACAATCCTCGACCTCAAGCCGGTGGGAGCCATGGTACAGCTCTTTACTGGACACGGAGGCTTCTCGCAATACTTGGCAAGATTTAAACTGAAAAACAGCCCAGTCTGCCCATGCGACGATGTCACGCCCGAAACTATACCGCACATCATTCTCGAATGCCAAATGTTTGCGAGACGGAGATATGAACTGGAGCAGTACATCGGGAGGGAAATAAAGAAGGAAGACCTGGCAACGCTTGTAAAAGAAAAGGAGACACAAGAGAAGTTTATTAAATTTAGTTTGGAACTTGTCAAAATTGTAACAAATAGGAATAAATAAACTAATTAATGACAAAACAAGAACAATGTAAATATAGGTAAATGTAACAAACTAAGCTAGAAATAATAGATTTGTATTAAAACACTAAATAATATAAGTAATAAAGCAATCGTAAACAAACATAGTTAATAGATATAAAAATAGGTAAAAAACTTTTTAAGTTAAACGGTTTTATGTTAAACATACATTGCAATGTTTAAGATAAATATACTAAAAACCAAAAAATAATAAAATAGATACAGTCGTGGGAATTATAAAATATTATCAAGGATTGTAGACAATGACTTGACTTGATTAAAATGTTTGTTTTGTAATGTTACATTATCATTAATACAACAACGATTGTAAAAAATTGATGTGCCCAACGGTTTTATAATTCCCACGACTGTATCTATTTTATTATTTTTTGGTTTTTAGTATATTTAATTTTATCTTAAACATTGCAATGTATGTTTAACATAAAACCGTTTAACCTAAAAAGTTTTTTATCTATTTTTATTTTCTAGTTTTTAGTTTGATAAAAAAATGTTATCAGCCATTTGGTAGCGAGGGTCATCTTGGATTTAAATTTTTTATAGTATATTGTATTCTGCTTGTTGAGCCCTTTCATTTGATACCCATATTGATGGGTTTGATGAAACCTACGTTATCCGCCATTTTGTAGCGGCCGCCATCTTGAATTTATATAAGACAATTCGTCAAATTTAGGAATCTCAGAATTAATAAACACGTTGTGTTGCTCTGAAATAACAAAGTATTTTATTTAACACAGATTTACAGTTATAACAACAAATACAATAAACTAACAATACACATCCTACCTGAAATAACAAAGAAACGACATTTAAAGTTTATTAATTACTTTGTCGATTCCTCTTTCACTGAATTACAAGATAATTAACTTTTATTTCACACTATCGCCATATTAAAAAACCTCCTGTTTTATCCATTGAAATGACACTGACAGTTGTAACGCAGTGGCGCCATCTATTCATAACTAAGTGTAAACCTGAACTGTTTTATCTTCAAACAAATAGTTTAAAGAAATCTAATTTCTTTATATTTATAATGATAATGAATAAACATAATTGTATTGTCACCAAAATCCAAAGTGTATACAAAATTTCAGATTAATCGGTTGAAAGGAAGAGGGTGAAATTTGAATTACTACATTAGACGGAAGAATAAATTAATTATTAATAAATAATAATAAATAAATAAAGAATAAAACAAACGGGGTGAGCTAAATAAAACCGTTTAACAATACTAGAAAATAAATAATGTCAAGACAGAAATAAGAATCTAAATGTAAAATAATTAAGCTAAGAAACATAAAAGAACTAAGAAATGTAAATAGATAAATGAATAAGGAACACCAAAAATTGTAATAGACATAAGTTAGTGAAATGTAACAAAAAGACTACAAAATGAAAGACGAAAATGTAAATAGACAATTATATTAGAATAAGATATATATACAAATGTAATCAAGAAAGGACTGAAAATTAATAAAGAAAGTTTGTGTGTAATTTACCCATATAAAATAAATATATAAATAGAGAATAGGCACTTAAATTAGCCAGGTACACAAGATAGGCCGGAAACCCACCGGTATATATGATTGAAAGATGATGGATGAATGCGACGTATGCTGTATGAACATAGGAAAAATGCGAGAACTGGAATGAGAGTGTAGAAACAATTTAATATAAGTTTTATTTGGAAACCAAATTGTTTCATAACGATATTGTTGTTCCTCGCTTCTACCTCATAGATGAAGATCGCCCGGAGTGGGAGGACTTCGGCCGGAGCTGGTGGTGACAAGCAGCGTTTTTGTTTCTAATTTTGTTGAATAGAGCCATGCATTTCCTATTACAAAAATAGTAAAATATAAAGATTAGAAATAGGATTATAATAATACTTAACATTATAGAATTAATCGTAATCTTTGTAACATCAGGAATTGATTTATTTTGAATTTGTAGTGTTTGAATCATTTTTAATAAATTGTTGTTTTCTTGATCGATTTTGTTCAGATTTGTAAAGTCTAAATCTTGTAATTTAAAATTTTCCTTGGAATAATTTAATTTTCTAAATGCTGAGAGATTACAACACGAGTCGTTAATTAAATTGAAATCCGAATTTACATGATTAAACTGGTATCCAGTTAGTTTTGCCAATAAGTTTGGTATTTTTACAAAATCCAATACAATGCGGTCTTAAAGTGAGGATACCTGTTCCTAGTATATTATATTCTGACATTTGGTTGTTGCATTTTACATGTAATTTAGTAGGTTTAGAATGCGTAAAGAGCCATTTATTGTTACTCAAGGTTTGCCAAATGTCTATATTACCATGTATAAATTTTACGTTACAATTGTCTGGTAGTTTGTTTAAGACTTTTGTCATCATTTCTGATTCACATATTGGATAATTTTGTGTGTCTAACTCGTTTAGGTATTTACAGATTTTATTTAGGTTTGAAATAGGTTTACCATTTGATAGGTTATTTAAAGGGATATACGTTGATTTATCATTACTTAATGCTATATACATGTTTGTCGGTATCAATAAAGCATAGGTTATTGGATTAATTTTATCATGTGGTACCGGTACAGGTATGTTCTTATAAAGGCTGTATTGGTCAAGCGATACTAATGGTATTTTAAGAGTAAATACTAACTTATTATCTAATATTAATGTTATTATTTCAATAGTACTAATTAAAGTATGAATGTTACTTAATTCTAGGTTAACAGGAAGTTCCGTATACTTAGGTAGATACTTAACATTTGTCATTAAATCATGGTATAGATCTTTAGGTGTAATTACAGACGGGTGTAGGATATTACTCTTAGCTACTAGTATAGAATTTACAATATGCTCTAACTTATAAGATAAACTTAACATACTAGAATGAATGACGTTGTACATTCCTTGTATACATGATAGCGATAACAATGTATTGCTTACGGCAGTTAGGTTATTGACATTAGAAGATAGGTTTTCTAGGGCTGATTTCAGTTTTTCCTCGTTTTCATGAGTTTCAACAAGAGATTGGTTTAAGTTAGATATGGCAGATTTAGAAATAAATACATTTTCTTTAACAATATCTAATGTTTTTGCATTATTATCTTTTAATAGTTGGATAGTATTGTCGTATCTTATGGCATCGTCCTCGTCTAGGGTTCCAAATATATGTTTTAAGACAGTGCCAATACTGGAAATCCATGGTGATCGTTTAAGTCTGTTAGAGATTAAATGAGATATGGCTGAATAATCCTTTGTAATATCTTCGTACATGCTCAAAAGAGGTTGGAATGTATTCTCGCATTGTGTGTTTTCGAGTGAGTTGCTTTTAATGCAAAGATATCTGGTTGTATGCAAAACGTCTCGTATATTATTTATATGTGGTTTAATATATTCTATATCCATTGGTACCATTATGTGAAT
The DNA here is from genome assembly GCA_030269945.2 of Trilocha varians. Classification (NCBI taxonomy): domain Eukaryota; kingdom Metazoa; phylum Arthropoda; class Insecta; order Lepidoptera; family Bombycidae; genus Trilocha; species Trilocha varians. The sequence goes on along the minus strand of AP028282.1, from coordinate 12,633,501 downwards.
ATAATCTTTGACCGTTTTGATGGAGCCTGATGGGTCGAAATACATGCCAGGACTTCTTGTAATTTGCTGTATTGTAGGTTCTTGTAGTTGTGAGTTGCCGTGGCATGATATGATTAAACTGTAGGCGAAGGAAATAGAAGTTATTAGGAATTTGAAATGTAGTTTGTAGGTGTTTCGAATGAGTGGTTATTCGCAAGTTGCTAGTTTTACTTCATCGTAGTGGTATTTGATATGCCGTCTATTGATAAGTAGAGAAAGTGTATTGTTCTTATGAATTTTTACCACTTTGTAGGGTCCCTTCCATATTGGGGATAGGGCCTTACGCAATCTAAGGTGATTTTTAACATATACCATGTCACCGACTTTGTATGTTATTGGGCGAGTTCTTTGGTCATAATAGGTTTTAGAAGATTGCTTAGATTTATTTATGTTTTGTATAGCTTTATCACGTGAGAGTTTTAAGCGGTGACTAAGCATTTTTATATATTCGTGATATGTGTTGTTGGGATTGATTTCATAGATGGAATTAGGGAGATAGGGTTTGTGTCCAAATAAGAGTTCATATGGAGTAAATTTTGTAGTAGAATGTACATTTGTATTATAAGCGAGGATCGCGGTGTAAACATATTTATGCCAATTTGTTTGATTTTCACCCACGTATGATTTTAAATATTCCTTTAGTGTGGAGTGGCTCCTTTCCAGGGCTCCTTGAGTTTGAGGGTGATAAGGGGTGGACCATAATTGTTTTATTTTTAAAAATTCGCAAGTTTTCTTAAATATTTCAGCTGTAAAATTAGTACCTTGGTCTGTTAGTATTGTCTTTGGTATACCAAACAGTGATATGAAGTGGATTAAACATTCGCAAGATTCTTCTGCTGTCGCGTTGCTAATTGGGTAGGCTGTAGAAAATTTTGTAAGATCGTCTTGTAAGGTGAGTATGTATCTGAGGCGGACTTGGCCAGCTTCAGGAAGTGGTCCTACGATATCTAGGCTTATTCTTTCGAATGGTGCTGTTGAAGTTGATGTTATTTGCATTGGAGCACGATTAATTCTACGTAAGGCTTTATTAGGCTTCAATATTATTTATTATACAATGTATGTAAAATAGTAAGTTAGTACTTAAAGAGTTTATATGCTTGATGTGGTCCTCTGTAATTGAAGGTGCGCAGGTATCTAATATGTAATGTACTTTTAATTTGTTCTGTGTATGTGTTACCTTTGTTGAGGATCCAAATAAAATAAATAAATAAATTAGATTGGCATAAACTACATTTTTTTACATAATTTTCGATGTCTGATCTCATGTTTTTCCAGTAGTATCTTTCTTTAATACGATTAAGCATTCGAGATGATCCTACATGACCTGCTATAGGTATATCATGATTTTCTTTTAGGATTTTGGAGATTTCACTTGGGACTGGAAATATCATTGTGTTTCTGTATATTTTAATTCGTATATTTGTGTTATGCAAAAGAAAGGCAAGGATATTGTAAATTTTAGAATATGAAGATTTAAAGAAGGGGTCATTAAAGTCTGTTATCGCTATTTCTTCGGGGGTTGGGTTGCACAAAACTAGTAATTCATTTCTTATAGATTTGAGTGCAGTAAATATCTCTGGGTATTGGGGGGTATCAAAATGGTGTACTTTAGTGAATAAAAAGTAGTATGATTTGTTAGTGAAGTTTTGAAAATGGTGAAGAGTTCTTTCCTTTGCTAGGAAAGTTGAGGAGTCTTCGTAATTGCTTAATATTTCTTCTACATATGGGTTGGACTCGTCCATATCAATCGCTGTTGGGATAACGATGACTTTACTGTCTGTTTGCAATAAAGGGTTGGTATATTCGTGGATTTCGGTGTTATAGGTAAAATTTTTGTTTGACATTGTTCTCAGGAAATCGGAATAGGAGTCTTCATGGATTTCAGGACTTGGTAGGTTGTTATTTTGTATTATAGGGTTAGGAGTGTCTGTACTTTCATTTGCTGGGTTGAATGGTGTATTAGGTAGATCATCTAAGTCAGAAGATATATTTATAGTGGGTAAATTAATGTCATCAAGATTTGAAGGACTAAAAGGTATGTTAAAATCTTGTGGAAGGTGGTTGTTTGAGGAATTGGGATAGGGTGTATTTGGTTCTGCGTTTATTACGTTAACGGGGTATCTGGATAGTGCGTCTGCTGCTGTATTAAGTTTGCCTTTACGGTATACTATCTCATAGTCATACTCTTCTAGTTTGAGTCTCCATCTTTGCAGTTTACTAGAGGGGTCTTTATGGTTGAATAACCATTTTAATGGATTATGGTCCGAGATGATTTGGAATTTATGTCCATACAAATATGGTCTGAAGGTTTTGCAGCCAAAGAGGATGGCTAACAATTCTTTTTCGGTTGTTCCATAATTGGATTCACTTTTATTGAGAGTTCGAGAAGCAAAAGCAATGGGCCTATCTTCTCCAAGAGGGCCTTGTGACAGTACTGCTCCTAGAGCATAATTGGAGGCATCAGTCGTGAGAATGAAAGGTTTCGTGAAATCGGGGTAACACCGAACTGGGGCAGATGTAAGTTTTTCCTTCAAAAATTCGAATGCTAGTTGTTGTTGGTTTTGCCATAGAAATTGTTCGTTTTTCTTTAGGAGATTCGTCAAAGGTTTAGCTATTTTGGAAAAATTAGGTATGAATCGTCTGTAGTATGATACGAGGCCTAAGAATGACTTTATATCTTTAGGGGATTTCGGGATAGGGAATTCGAGGACAGCTTTAATTTTGTCAGGATTGGGTTTAACTCCATTTTCAGTTATGATATGTCCGAGATAGGCTACTTCGCGTCTTAGAAATTCACATTTCTCTGGTTGTAATTTGAGATTGTATTCTCTTAGTCTCTTAAATACTGAGGTTAGATTTTCGATATGGGAATTAAGATCATATGAATATATTACAATGTCGTCGAGGTAAACGAAACAGCGGATACCTTGCAACCCTGTTAGTGCTGTGTTCATGAGTCTTTGAAATGTAGAGGGTGAATTGCGTAAACCAAACGGCATTCGAGCAAATTGGAATTTTCCTTGAGGGACAGAGAAGGCTGTTTTATCTGCATCATTTTCATCTATAGGTATCTGATGAAATCCTGAAGCGAGATCAAGAGTTGAGAAATATTTACTGTTACCTAGTTGGTCGAGTATCTCGGTGATCTGTGGGATCGGATAGGTGTCTCCTATTGTTATGTCATTCAGTTTCCTGTAATCTATAACAATGCGGCATTTTTGTTTTCCTGAAGCGTCTTTTTTCTTTGGGACTACCCATATTGGAGACGACCAGGGTGAGATAGAAGGTTTAATGATACCTTGGCTTAGCATTTCGTTTATTTGTTTATTTACTTCTGTTTTATGCGCTTCTGGAAATCTGTATGTCTTAGTGTGTATAGGTTCATTGGAACTAGTTGTGATTTTGTGTCTAATTGCAGTTGTATACGTTAGTGGTTCGCCTGGGAGATGAAATATATCGGAATAGTCGGTACAAACTTGGAGGAGACTTGTAGTTTCTTCGTTATTAAGGTGAGATAACCTTAATTGTTTTATGACTTTGGTGGTTCGATCTAGATTGCTTTGATTTTGTACGAAATTTACGGGTGATATTACTTCGTTATTTGGAGCGTGATCTGGATACTGTTCTACAGGCGATAGTTTTAAATTTAAATTTGATGTTAAAGTGATAGAATGATCCGAAACATTTAGTACCGTAATATTGATTCTATTGTTGTTTTTTACTCGGACGAGGCAATTTGCTATTAGTAAATCGTCAGAAATACTATGATCTATGATTACGCCTTCTTTTAGTTCTGGATTAGCTACTGAGCATTCTATAACGGTTTCTGTTCTGGCTGGTATAGTATAAGTTGGCTCATGGAATTGTAGTTCTATTTTGTTATTATTTATGCTTAGAGTATTGTTAGTGTAGTCCAAAGTGCAACCGAGTTGTTTTAAGAAATCGTTTCCTATGATTGCATCATAAGGTAAGTTGATATTTTTTACGACATGAAATTTATGAGACATGAGTATGGGAGGGTTGGTTGGTAGGATAATTTTTAATTGGACCAGATGTTTTGGTAGTTTCTTGTACTGGGTCGATGCCCTTAAGTAAAATTATTTCCTTTTTTAGTGTGGGTGTGTTATTTAGTGATGATGCTTTAATTAAACTGATGGATGAACCTGAGTCTATTAATAATGATAAAGTTTCTTTAGAAATGGTAGATTTGACTATGTTATGGGGTAAAAGAGTTTTAGAGGGTTTACTAGTGATTTCGAAGATTTCAGTGGATGTAGAGGATATATTGGATTTAGTAGATTTAGGAGGGTTAGTACTTTGGTGTGATTCAGTGGAAGCAGTGTTTTTATTTGAATTAGTAGATTTAGTAGATATAGTAGATTTAGTAGATTTAGTAGATTTAGTAGATTAAGTAGATTTATTAGATTTAGTAGATTTAGTAGATTTAGTAGAATTAGTAGAATTAGTAGTAATGATAGAGTCGTTTACATTTTTAATTTTATTTGAATCAGTGGAATTAGTAATTAAATGTTGTTTAAAATGTCTATGATTATGATTGGTGTCGTTGCGTGTGTTAATTTGGTGCCTCGTATGACACTGATACGAGTCACTTAATCGTTTTTTGTTTGTGGGTCGTTATTATTAAAGGTTTGTTCTTCATTTTCTACATATTGAATGCGTGGTTGAGGTGTGTATCTTGGAGTAAGAAAATTTCCGTGATTTTCTGCGCGAAAGTTATTATCATTGTGGTACTGAACTGGAATGTCTATAAAGTTAACTCGGTGTTGAGGCCTGTAGCCTAATGTTGGAGGGTTTCCTGAGTTTCTAGCACGGATGTTGTTGTTATACTCTCGTTTCCTACAGTTTTCAATAGTGTGTCCTGGGAATTTGCAGTATCGGCACACGACATTGTAAGAGTCATTATTCCTGTTGTTGACGAAATTGTTGTTAAAATTATTGTTGTACATGTTTTGGGCATAAGGACGAGGCGATGTAATAAGTGGTCTAGGAATTGGTCTAGGAAACCTATTTTCTAAATTAGGACGTTTATGTATACTTTGTTGGATACGTTCTTCCGAAATAGCAAAATTGATAGCTTCGTTTAATGTTTTGGGTGACCTGCATCTAACAATTGTTGAAAGTTGTGGGTGCAAGCCCACAGAGAAATGATGGAGAGCTAAGTCTTCCATCGCGGCAATACGGCCTGGCAGTTCAGTTGTATTTTCCATAGAGTATGAGATTTCGGTTAATAATTGAGAGAGGCCGGTTTCCACTCTAAGAGCAAATGCTTGAACATTTTCGCGCGGGCCTTGCTTGCATTTTTGTAATTACGTGAGTAAATGCGAATGGTGTTTTCGTTCACAAAATTGTATTTTTCGAAATTCTTTTAGTTGTTTCCATGAGTTAAGTTCTTTTACTGAGCAAGCAAGCTCCGCCTTACCTCTTAATTGGCTTAGTATATACTTAAACAATAGAGGTCTTTGCGTATCCGAGGCGAGTTCATAGGCGTTGTCGCAGTTTATTATAAATGAGTTGAGTGTCTCCCGGCTTCCATCGAAGTTATTGATAAATTTAAATAATATGTTGAGGTCCATGATGTTGTATGTCGTAGGTGTGGATTTTTCTTTGTGCTTTTGTGTGAAAATTGGTGAATGAATTGGTGTTTTTATGCCCTCGGGGGTTTCTGGACACGATTTGTAGCCTTCCATGCGATATTTATGAGTACAGTTCGGAGAATTAAAATTGCACTTACAGTCCGCAGACGGTCAGGAATGCGATAAGCATGAGTTCTTCGAATTTGCACTCGGAACAACGAAGTGCACAACACTTTTATTAATGTTAGAATATTTTTACTAAAAGCACTTAAGCACTGAGTAGTTTTATTTCGTTTTTCCCACTTGATGAGAAATCTTTTTACACTGAAACACTTTTGTTAAAACTGATCACTGGTTTTTTGATTTTCCACGAGATGAGATCTCGTTTTCCGCTGCCACCAATGTTACACGGGACTCGGTAGAGGTCTTTTTAAAAAAAGATTATTTATTACACACACTAATAGAATAATACTTTATTAACACTTTAGTAACACTTTACTAACACTTTTAAAGAAATAGAAATTATGATTTAGGAATTGTATAGCTCTCTCATGAAGGATTGGAATAGACTGACTGCCCGGTACGGGGCATGCCTGACTATATAGATTCATAAGTGCTGATCTTGTTAATTATAAATTGATATAATGCATTATCCTATACAACCAAGGGGTATAAAAGTACGCGGGAACGATGCCGCTAGCGCTCTCGCTCTTTTAAGTCAACAGTCAAGAATCAATCTGTTACAATGTTATATTGATACTTATCTTACTAGTTACATACAAACATTAATATTTTACCTTATAACAGATTACAACATAAGGTCACTGTTCCACACGTACTGGCACTGTAACACTCTTAGTCCCGAATATCCTCCCGCCGTTCTTTGACGCCGTAGTCGAAGAAGTTCTGTTCTCGGGACTCCTTGCTGCGTAAGTATGATGACCAGCCTTCCCGTCACTCTGCGGAGTAGTCCACCTTGAGTGCCGACGTCCACTGTCCGCACGTTGCCGTTTGGCCCAGGGTAGATCGTCTCGACCATATCGCGTGGCCGAGTATTGTGCAGCAGGTTGTTGTCGACCACCAGCACGACGTCTCTGGTGGTGATGCTTTGGGTATCGGTTATAAGGCTTCCGCCGGTGTTCTACCTTAGATGGGCGTGGTTCTGGACCCGTGTTCAGTTCCTTCGTCTCATGATGTACGGAGTTATTTTTTTTTTATTATTTTTTTTTATAAGCACACAATACACATTACAAGCTAATACACAAATTTATAAACTAAAGTACAATTTAAAGATCTGGCTTGCAACGTAAGCCATGTGCGCAATGCAAAACAGAGCAGAAGCGTGTACAAGTACACTTCTAAAATAAACTTTGAACTACCCACAATATTATTTTATGCGTAAAACGATATTAACAAGCATCGCTTACAGTACCGTTGTGATAAAGGATGTCCTTAAGCAATTTAATAAACTTGTTTGGTGAATCAGTAAAAACATCGAGTTCTGTTGACGACTTCTCAAGTTCATTATAGGTACGACACATACGAGTAATGGGATTATAATATGATATGTTGTTTCTATGAGTTAACAGTGAAAAAGTGTTGTTTTGTTTGGCCCTACGAGTGCTAAATTTGGTGTTGAGTGAGATATTGGACAACATTTCAGGTGAGTCAATTAAAGAATGAATAATTTTATAAAGATAAATCAAGTCTGTGTAAGTTCGACGCCTCTCTAAAGACTCGATATTAAATTTTTGCAGCCGGTTTTCATAGTTGAGTTTAGGTCGCCCTGGCTGATGACGATAATTTAAAAATCTCAGACATTTTTTTTGTACCCGCTCAATAGTGTTAATGTGTACTTTATAGTAAGGTGACCAAATTGGGCTTCCATATTCTAATGTACTTCTTACCATACTAAAATACAAATACAGCGTACTATGAGGACTTTTAAAGTGTTTAGTCGATCTCCATACAAAACCAAGTAATTTATTAGCCTTGCTGGTGATGTGTTGATAATGGTCCTTAAATGAGAGTTTTTCATCAAAATAAATACCTAGGTCTCTAACTATGGATAATCGTGTTAGTGATTGACCATCAATGTAATATGTATGTATAATTTTTTGTTTTTTGTTTGAGAAAGAGATTATAGAACACTTATTAATATTTAAGAACATACGATTGTCCTTGCACCATTTAGATACAGTACACAGATCATCCTGTAGGGTAAGGCAATCCGAGGTCTGAGAGACAGTGCGATATATTTTCAGGTCGTCGGCATATAGAAGACAGTTATAAGATAATTGCTGCACCAAGTCATTTATAAAAATAATAAAAAGAAGAGGGCCCAAGTGCGACCCTTGAGGGACACCTGAACTCACCACAACTGGAGTGGAAATGAAACCCTTCAAAGCTCAGTGCGATTTTCTAGATATGAGCATATCCATCTATGCAGATCCCCATGAATCCCGTAAGAAAAAAGTTTGCGACAAAGTAGCTGATGAGAAACTTTGTCGAAAGCCTTCGAAAAATCTGTATAGATAGAATCTACTTGACTTCTAAGGGCGAAGGCCTGGCATAAGTAATGTTTGTATTCTAATAGATTGGATATAGTGGAACGATTTTTAACAAAACCGTGCTGTTTAGTTGAGAGTAACGGTTTCATATGATTGTAAAGGTGAACATATACCAACGACTCAAACAATTTAGCGAAACAAGATAATATACTAATGGGCCTGTAGTTTTCGCATCGTGATTTGTCACCACTTTTGTGTATAGGTATAATATGTGCTGTCTTCCAGTAGTTCGGAAAAATACCTGATGTGAGAGACTTATTGAAAATAGAACAAAGTGGGATAGATAGCTCTTTACCACATTTTTTGATAAATGATGGCGGAAGTTTATCAGGACCTGCTGCTGTTTATCAAATGATTTTTGCTCTACAGAAAAGAGCCATTCGAGCAATCTATAATATGCATCCAAGAGAATCCTTGAGGGACAAGTTTAAAGAAATAAATATTCTAACGTTTGCATCCCAATATATTTTAGAGAACGTAATGTTTGTAAGGAAAAATATTGATGATTTCCCCAAAGTTTCAGACTTGCACAACTTTAATACCCGGAACAAACACAAGCTTGCTTTACCAGCAACTCGTTTACGCAAAATCAATAAATCATTTGTGACTTTGTCGATATGCCTTTACAACAAGATTCCACTTAACGTTCAAAGTCTTAATACGCATACATTTAAAAAAGTTGTGAAAAATCGTTTGTGCAGTAAAGCTTATTATACAATTAGTGATTTTCTAGAGGACTGCACTAAGTGGGAATGAAGCTTTCGTTTTTAGGTCAAATATGTAACAAAAAATTGTAATATTGAGTTGAAAAGATTAAAAAAAAACAGAAAAATAATACAAAAAAAGACATGCCCGCTGAGTTTCTTGCCAGTTCTTCTCAGGACAGTGGCTTTTCTTTTTCCGAACTGGTGGTAGCCTTTTGACATCAACAAGCATGAAAATTTCATTAACGTTGAGAATAAAATAATTTCATTTCAATTTCAAAAAATAATTTCATTTCATTTCATTTCCTGCGCCCTTCTTCGAATCTATTTTTTTAATTTTTTGAAATATATCGTCAACACTTATAGATACTTGAGCTAGTGAAGAGGAAATGTAATTATCTTTCTCACCACAGTCCGCCGAGTCGTTGTGAGAATCATGCGAATCATGAGTAAAAACAGAACCAAAATATCGAGAAAACAGCTCACTTATTGATTGCCCGCATGACGCAGTATCACCGGCGTAAGTCATTTTATTCGGAACAGAGATCTGACCCTTTCTATTGTTGAGGAATCGCCAAAATGAATTAATGTCCGTTTTAATAAACTCCTCTGTCGTTTCGATATACCTTCTGTAGCACTCTTTAGTTAAGATTTTACATCTATGTCTTTCCCAATTCTCTTGTGTGTGCACCGTGAAGTACCCAACCGAGTGGCGTAAGTGAACGAAGCGGGTCAACGTGACGGTATGGGCTTCGGGGAAATCCCCCGCTGCCCGGACTTAACACTACCCGCCTTACGAGGCGGGGGTAATCGGTAGCAAGCCCCTTGACCACCTCAAGCCAGTCACAGACAAAGCCGATTACACGGCTACAACATTCTATGGCATTAACAAATGCCGTTGGGTTCCCGGCCATAGACGCTGGCTTGCGCGACGTCCCCCCTCCTCTTCTCTCTTCTCCCTCTTGTAGGGAATAAGTAGTTAATTAATTATTTTTTTTTTTTTTGTTTTTTTTTTATTATTATTTATATATAAGCTATTTACAATATATATTATGTATTATTTAAAACTAGAATTAAATTAAACACAAATGACAACACACACACACACACACTATTTACAAAAGATGAAGATAAAAAGAAAGAAGAAAGAAAACGAAAAGATGTAGTACGAGGAGCTGGGACTGTTTAGGAACGAGGAGGCGAGATTAAAATTATCCCCCGTCTCGTTCCTGGGGACGTCAGTCCCAGCTCGACTCTAGCGGAGAATGAAAATGAAAGAAGAAGAAAGAGGATAGTATATAGAGAGAAAAGAAAAAGGTGAAGAGGGGAGACAGCACATCAGTCATGAATCTTTAGCGGGGACGTCTAGATAGTGAAATTTCTTAAACCTAGTACATGGATTCAGTTACTTTAAAAAAAAATAAAAATAAAATAAAAACTTAGCTAGAACCCCCAAGGTAAACCCTCTGATAGAGGGGTGGTCCCTGAGGGGGACTTAAGAGTCTCTTAAGGAGATAGCGAAACCCCACTATTGTGGAGGGGTCCCTGAAGAGGACATGCCCCTGAAGGGGGAGCAGAAGTAGGTGGTGCATGGACGATGTAGGAGGGTCAGCTCCGCGGGGGGCACTCGTAGTCCCTTCCCGCGACCCGCTTGCTGACCTACGTATTTCCGACCAAAGTCGGGGGACCCAGGAGCTCACGCGGCAACGCACGGCCGTCAGGCGGCCGGGCGTGCAGCGGAGCTATCCCTTGGAGGTGGACGTGGGGTCCGTGATCAGCCCGCTCGAACATGTTCCGAGCGAGCCTCTCGACGAACTCCTTTATTGATTCCACCTCTAGATCCCGGGCTATTACGTCATTCCTGACGTAATAGACTGCTCCGACTATGGTACGGAGGGCCAGGTTTTGGAGTACCTGGAGCCGTTCTCTCAAAGCGGTCAAGAGAAGTTGGTACCAGACACCCGCTGCGTATGTCAAGCGGGAACGGACGTACGTCTTGTAGACAGCGAGCTTCGTCCCCACCGGTAAACTGGAAGCGAGAATCGGCCGCAACAAGAAGCTGGCCGCCTTGGCCAGGCCAATCAAACGATTGACATGCCTGGTCATGGTCAGCCGGCGGTCGATCACGACTCCCAGATACCTAATGTGGGGCTGATGCCCGAGTTCAGTTCCGCGGAGACTGAGCCTCCTCTTGATGGCCGTGTTGCGGGGTGGACCGAAGAGTATTGCGGCGGTCTTGTCCACGTTGACCGCCACTCTCCATCGGTCCAACCACTGGGGCAGTACATCCAAGACCCTTTGCATCTTAACAAAGGCGGCATTGAGAAGCTTGGAAGACGCGAGGTAGGCGCTGTCGTCGGCAAACAGCGCCAACATCACGTCGGTTTCCCACTCGCGGAGGCGCCCCTTAAGTGTGGGAATGTCGTTGGTGTATAGAGCGTAGAGGATCGGAGATAGGACACTTCCCTGCGGGACTCCGGCCGAGATCGGGCGTACCGACGATCTTTGGCCCTCGACCGCGACATAGAAGGAGCGACCGTCCAGATAAGACCCGATGAGTCGCACGTAGGCCAACGGCAGGCCCGTCTCCCGCAACTTGTGGACCAGCCCCTCGTGCCAGACCCGGTCGAAGGCCTTCTCGATATCGAGAAATACTCCGACCGTGTACTGGTTCGAGTTGCGGCAGTCCACCAAGTGGTGCAGGACCCGGGCCAACTGAAGAGTCGTCGAGTGGCCGGCTCTAAACCCGAATTGTTCGGGTCTGAGGGGAATGTGCGGCGACATTCTCCTCAGGAGCAGCCGCTCGAACAACTTGCCCACGTGCGACAGCAACGTAATCGGCCTATAACTGGACGGCCGGCGCCTGTCCTTGCCGGGCTTGGGCAAGGCGATTACCTTGCCCAGTTTCCAAATCCCCGGAAAGTGTCCAGTGGCCAGTATGCCGTTGAATAGCCGTGCCATTTCAGCCACGACTATTCCCGGCAGATGGCTAAGGGCCAAGGGGGGAATGTCGTCCTCTCCCGGCGCCTTGCGCTTATTTAGAGTTTTAATAACATCTCGGATCTCCCCGGGTGTGATGAGATCGTCGTCACCCAGGGGTGGCACCGGAGAGGACATGATCTCCTCCGCGCTCTGATACACCGTATGATGAAACGCCGCCTCAGTAGATGCCGGGTCGTTAGGTGTGAACTGCCGCTCCAGCGAAGCGGCCAGGATTTCAGCGCGAGCCTGTGCCGAATAGCAGCGGTTCCCCTGCTCGTCCACTAGTGGGCAGACAAGGGGACGCTTGCTGGAGAGTTGCCGGCAAAGTCTGTGCAGAGACGTGGCGGTAAAATCGTCCCTGAACTGCTCTATCCTGTCCTCCCAGGCATAGCCACGGAAGGACTTGACTTGCGCCGACAAACTCTCCTCCAGCTGATTCAGCTCGCGCTTGACTCCTGGGCAACGAGTTCGCGCCCAGAGTCTCCTGAGCGACCTCTTCCGACGGATAAGCGCCTGGAGGCGCGCCGGGAGGCCGCCTTTGAACCCTCCGCTGGGCAACACGGTCACCGAATTAGCGATCGCCCCCTTGATGGAGCCGATAAGCCGTTCGGCCGACTCATCGATCCCATCAAGGGCGATCGGGTCAGGCGTAAAGTTATTTACGTCCCGGAGCTGTGACTGGTCGGCCAGGAGACTAGTAAAAGTCTCCCAGTCGACCCTTGACCTCCGGGGGGCGGCCTCGACATGAGCACCGCTCACGTCCAGTGTGACCAGCACCGGAAGGTGTACGGTGCTCATGTCGTACAGCACCTCTATAGTTAGAGGGTGCCGTAGCCCCTTGTGAACACACACGTCCAACACATCCGGCCTGCAGGCCGGATTCGTCGGAACGTGTGTTGGTTCGCTGGGGCCGACCACACAATAATCCCCATCATCGGCGTCACAGTACAACCGGCGCCCCGCATTCGATACCAGCCGAGAACCCCACGCGGTATGCTTCGCGTTGAGGTCCCCGACTACCATCATGGGGGACCGGTCGAGCTTCAGGACGCGCCGTAGGTCCTCGAGACAGACTCCACCCTCCGGGGGGCGATACGCGGAATAAATCCTTAGATCCCCCCCCGGCAGGCCCACCCTCACCCCGACCGTTCTGATCTGGGTAAAGGCGAGCCTGTCCAACTCATCATGTACTACGTCTCTCCGGACGAGAGCCGCAGTGCCCCTGAACGGAATCCCGGAAGCCGGAGAGATCTCGTCTCGACGGTAGACATGATAGTTGGGGATCAGGAATCTGTCCCGAGGTGCAAGCTTAGTCTCCCCCAGGAGCATGACATGAGGTCGATACTCCTGGAGGAGAGTGATCAGTTCTTGCCTGTGGGGCTTGATCCCACCGGGGTTCCAATATATGACCTTAAGATTGTTGGTCATAATTGGAACCCCGATAGACCTGGAGTAGCCCCGACCAGATTGCGTCTCCGGGACTGTTCCCGGAGACAATGTCCTGGAAGACCGCAGTCACCGCCAGCGACAATCTGTTCCACGACTCCAGCAGCATTGCGGCGAACAGGGCCGCCTCCTGAGGCGACTGTTCACCGCGCCGCTGGCGCCGTGGCAGGGGAGGCGGGAGAGGCAGTTCTCCCACCAGTGGTGTACTGACATTTGTTATGGTCGGGGCCGCCCCCGTAGGCTGCCCCACAGGCGCAGAAGTCGAGGGTCCGTCTTCGACCACCTCCATGGGAGAAGGCTGGGAGACGAGAACTGGGGCGGGCTCCGCCGTAGCCCCTGGGGCATTCCCCGCCCCAGCCTTCCCTTTCTTTTTCTTTTTAGCCTTCTTTTGAGGTGGAGGGCCAGATTGTGGGACTGGGGCAGTGACCCCAGGCTGGGAGGTCGGGAGCTCAGTTACGGGCTGCGATTGAGTAATCGCAGCCTTCTTCTTCTTCTTTTTTTCTTTTTCTTCTGGTTCCTCTTATTTGAAGAGGAACCAGAAGTAACGGGGCGTGGCAGATTGGCCTCTGCCATGAGGTTGGGGGCCGAGGCTGCTGCCTCGACCGTATTAACCGTGACTGGTGGGGGCTTGGGGAGGACTGGGTGGTAAGATTTTCCCTTTCCCTTCCCTTTGCCCCCTGTTGTCAGGGTCTGGGGTTGTTGGGGCCTTTGGGGCCCAGGCAGGTTGTTGTTCACCCTGCTGGGGGACACCGGCACGTACCGAGGCAGACGTTGGGGGAGGTACACCCATAGCCTGGCCTTTTTGCGGTAAACGGAGCACTGGCGGCTACTTGCCGCGTGTGCCCCTCCGCAATTGGCACAGGTAGGGGTGTCCTCCCTTGCCCTTGGGCAGTCCGCTATGATGTGCTCACCCGCACATCGCACACAGCGGACCACTCTGTGGCAGTTTGAGGAGGAGTGGCCGAAGGCCTGGCAGCGGTGACACTGCGAGGGGCCTCCGACCGGTCTTCAAGTCCTCACTGAAATGAAATGAAATACTTTATTTTCAACATTGATGACGTACGCATTCTTGTTGACGTCAAAAATTATAAGCTACTACCAGTTCGGACACAAAAAATAATGATTGCAGCCACCGTCCTGAGAAGAACTGGCAAGAAACTCAGCGGGCATGTCTTTTTTCTTTTATGATCATATTTTTTTTAAAAGTATTTTACAATGTTACATTAAATATTTAAAAAAAAAAAAATCTATAATGTTAATGAAGTGACCTTGGCGAGCAACTCATTCCCACTTTGTGCAATCGTCCAAGTAATCATTGACCTTATAGTAGGCTTTCTTGCACAGACGTTCTTTAATAGTTTTCTTAAACCTATGTATAGGTAGGTTTTGAACATCTTGTGGGATTTTGTTGTACAAGCATACAGACAAACACCTGAAGGAATTTCTTATTTTATGCAACCGACTCATCGGTAAATCAAGTTTATGTTTGTTCCTGGTGTTTCTACTATGTAGGTCAGACTTTTTAGGAAATTCCTCAATATACTTTCTAACATACATTAAATTTTCAAAAATGTATTGGGATGGTAGAGTGAGAACTTTAATTTCTTTAAATTTTTCCCTCAGGGATTCCCTTGAGTGCATATTATAAATAGCGCGTATAGCTCTTTTCTGCAAGATAAACATCGTCTCTACATCGGCTGCATTGCCCCATAGCAAAATGCCATAGGACATAACACTATGAAAATAACTGAAATAAACTAAACGAGCCGTGTCTACATTAGTAATGAGTCTAATTTTTTTTACCGCGTATGCCGCAGAGCTGAGCTTACTCGCTAATTTATTTTTGTGGGGTCCCCACTGCAGCTTGGAATCCATTGTTATACCAAGAAAAACAGTTGACTCAACAAGCTCCATTGACTCCCCACCAACAATTATATTACTATGTACCTGTTTTACATTTGGTAAACTAAACTTAATACATTTGGTTTTTTTTGCATTTAATAAGAGATTATTAACACGAAACCAATGGACCACACAAGAAATCGCATCATTCACTTCGTCATAAATGATCATTTGTCGTTTAATTTTAAATAATAAAGATGTATCATCTGCGAATAATACGACGTCGTGTCGGGTTTCAATAAAACTAGGTAGATCATTTATATATATATTAGAAATAAAAAAGGACCCAAGATGGAACCCTGAGGTACACCCATACTCAATTCGGCACCCGATGATCGGTTTCCTTTAACATCGACTATTTGTGTCCTGCCCGATAAATAAGATTTAATAAGCGCTACCGTACCATCCCTAATACCATAGTGATGTAGTTTCCTCACCAATGTTTCATGGTCAACACAGTCAAACGCTTTAGATAAATCACAAAATAAAATTATTTTACAATTTGTATCCGATTGAAAATTAACAAGAGATCGGATACTGTGGTCCATTGATTTTTTAGTCACATTTACATGACTACCTACCATTATCACTACAGTTGTCAGCTCATCACAATGTATTGATTTCAATTTATCAATTATATTATTGAAAGGCAAATCAGGGTAACACATATTAACAACATTTTGCCTAAGGCCCATAGACAATAAGTGACGGAAACCGACACCTATCTTATCAGATAGCACTACAGTCTTTCTACACGATGTCGACGTAGGAGTACCGATGACAGACGAAACCACTTCCTGTTGCGTCAGAGGGGAGCACGGTTCCTCCTCTGCTATGATGTGGCGCGCAAGCGATGCAGGGCGGGGACACGCAGCCGGTGCTTGCGGGGGGGGGCGGCGCCTCCTCGATGTCGCGAGGCGCCGACGCAGGTGTAGGGGAGGCGCGGCGACGGCGACGGCGAGTGCGACGGGAGCGACTCGCTGCAGGACGTGCTTCGTCAGCCGGGTGTGACATTGCCACAAAGTTCAAGTGGTCAGAGTTGGTCGGGTGGTGAGGTCCATCGTCTCGTTATTAGATTTATCGTCGACTTGCACTGTGCAAGTGATGTCAGTGCAGTCGACCTTTGTAGTTTCGGCGATGCTGGTCCTAATCGTCTCCAGTCTCGCAGTGTTGTTGTCAATAAGTTGATCCATTTCTAAGCCCAAATCATGTATCTGCATAATTGACAAATTGAACTCATGTAATTCAGCAGTTAACTTATCAATGTCAGCTTTGTCATTGTCCCAATCTCTTTTATTGTCTGTAATTTGTTGCTCCAAAACTTTGATCTGGTTTTCTAAATTGATTTTATTTTCTTTCAACTTTATGTTTATGGCACGATGTTTATTTTTCTTAAGTGAGTGTCTGGTCTTCTTTATAATTTTATTTATTTTTGCGAGTGATTTTCTGCTGACATGACCTTGATCTTTTGTTTTTTCATATATTTTATTTGTATCTGTCTCCAATAGATTGAGGTCCATGTTATCTAGTTCCTCGTACAAACTCGTCGTCCTCAAGACATTTGGCTCAGTAAGTTGCTGTGCTTGTTCTGCTTGCAGTCTTTGCATGTCGTTGTAGGCATCAGCAAGTTGATGTTCAAGGTGACTTATTTTTTGCAGGGCTTGATCGTACTGACTGCTGAACTCGTCGTAGTGTTCCAGTATATGTTGTAACTTATCTCTCTCCTCTCGGACACCTTCAAGCTGCTCATCAAGTTCAGTCAGAGTACTTTTTAAAGTCAAATAACGGTTGTTGACTTTTTCTATTTCAAGCTCGCTTTCGTCACGTTCTTGGAGAAGCCTTTCATTCAACTCTCTGCTGGCTCTGAGGTCCTCAATTGTAGTCTTCAATTTGAGCTCCAACTCCTGAACGTGCGTCTGACGTGTAGTCACAGGCATGTTGTTGGTTTGAGAGCTGAAACACAAGGAAGAATAAATATCAACAGTACGGGATACAAGTTTAGCGAGGAAATTTAATTTTGGGTGTTTGTGAACAATTATTTTTTGTTTATGATTTCGTATAATAGAGAACAAAAGAGACAAAATATAATGTAACAGGAAAACAAAGCTAATAAAATTAACCTTAATTATTTAATTAAACTAGTCAATTATTATAAAAAAAAAAACTAAACAAATTTATATTTAGAATAAAATTAATTTGTCAATATTAATTTGGAATTTTTAATATGTATTTGAAAATTTATATAAGCTTCAGTGTTGTTAGTATAAACAAATAAGTATAGTAAATTAAAACTTATAATAATATGTAGCTGCCAATTCAGAAACAATGGAATACTGGGTCCCCACAACTAGCACCCGTTCACGAGTTAACGTGAGAGTCAGCCATCACCTTCCTCAACCACTATAGAGGGAAGTAGGCGACCCGGCTCCCAACGCTACCACAAGCAAAGACCGTCCAGTGAGCAAACCAATGTCTCCGTCTCAACAAACAAACAACAACAAAAAAAAATTTTTTTTTTCTTTAATTATTTATACAAACAACAACAACAAATATAGTATTACAAAGTATATTTTAGGAGTATTATGAAGGATTGAAGATATAATATTATTGTGTACTTTATAGTGTTTATTACATATATATTTTTAGATTATTTATTTAATAACACACCAAGATATATAGAAATGAGCAATAAATTAGTAGGACAAGGACTAGAATAAAAGTGGTGAATAGATATGAAATATGAAACTGAATTTAATAGAAGTTAGAATAGAAAGTAA
Source organism: Trilocha varians (assembly GCA_030269945.2). NCBI lineage: Eukaryota > Metazoa > Arthropoda > Insecta > Lepidoptera > Bombycidae > Trilocha > Trilocha varians. The sequence goes on along the minus strand of AP028282.1, from coordinate 12,615,487 downwards.
GGTTAGATTCAAAGTGTAATATAATTATACTCAGTGTGTTTTATACATATAAATCAATATTGTTGTTTAGTATTCTTCGTAATTACGTAAATTCTTAACAACGTACAACGGCTTTTTTTTTCTGCAAAATGTGGGTATATTTTTTTATATTCCTTCTATAACCAACTATATTTCAGCTTAATATTTGTTTTACTTAATATTTATACACTAAAAAGCAACTAATATTTGTCATTATTTCTACTACTTAATAAAAGAAACAAAATACTCCCCCGGTTTTATGAAGTCTTCGATTTAAAAACCAGTGACATCCAGGCGAACACTGTTGATGTATTTCCAATTGATTTTCTTCACAAAATCTTGCTCCAAAATCCAAGATAACACTTTTGACACTTCTTATGATGTTTATTAATGTACTTATACACTTTAACAATTATTTAAACTAAAAAAAACTAATAAATTGATTTAAATAACGGAGCGATTCTATAACTGTGTTAACTCAACAAGCGCCACCTAGCCTTTTTCAACTGCCACACCAGGCAGGCAGAGGAGTTCAAGTACCTGGTACAACCTGGCAAGGTCGTCTTTAGAGAGGTGGTCGAACTTGGCGAAGAATACTCCGCCCCTTCGACCACCCCTCCCTGGTATGTACTTAGCGTACGTGGCCGGGAACCCCAACTGGGTAAATTCGCGGACTATTTCCGCCGGGTCAGTGTCCGCCGGGAGGCCCCTGATCGAGACCTTGGACGGGACCTCAGTGGCAAGCGAAAAGCAGTGCCACTGGATGGAGCTGTCCACAGCCGAGGCCTCGACCAGATAGGCTTGGACCAGCCGGAATTCGGACTCCGTTTCCGGAGCGAAACGAAAACCCTTTTGTAGGGCTTTTACTGGCGGAGCTCTGCCGAGCCTGTCCTTCAGGATCGCCAAGTGGCGAGTCCAGTTGGGCAGGTGTTCGACATTGATCGGTGGGGGACGTTTATGTCTCCCCACCGCTCCGCCAGTAGATGCCTGGTTCGTTTGTACGCCGTTCGTACCTGCTTGGGCCCCAGACGGGCCGGGCGTAGGTCCAGTCCCAGTAGGGCCTGGAGTAGGCCTCACCCCAGAGGAGCCAGGCAAAGAATCCGCCCCCGGGTGGCCGGGAGGCGGGCGAGCTGAGATCGGGGATGACCTCCCCCCTCTCCTCCTCCGAGGAGGAGGAAGGAGAGGAGGAGGAGTCATCCCCCTCGCCCTCGGCGTCTCCGGTCTCGTATTCGGTCACCTCCGAATCCTCCGCCAGCCTATAAAGTCTGGGGAGATCCAGATCCTCTAAGGATCTGGAGGAGGGACCGATACGAGGGGCCTTGTCCGGTTCAACCTCTGGGGAAGAACCGGAACCGGATATAACTAAGACCCTGGCCTTCCTCTTCCGGCGCCGCGGACCGACCGACAGATCGGCCGGTAGAGGAAATTTAGTTTCCCCCGAACCGATCGACGGCGAGCTCGGGGCCCCGGAAGAGGGGCCAGGCATGGCGGACACACTTAGTTGTGTGTCCGAAAGCGCTCGGCCTGCTCTGGGCGAGCGGCCCATATACTGGGTGGCTCCGTCCGATCGTCCTCTGCGGGACGGGGCTGGGGTGTTAATTATCGGGGGGCAGTCCCCCGAACGCGATCTTCCCGCCATGAATAGGTAGGAATCCTACTAGGCTTTTCTACCTACATTATACTTAACGCTAAGAAATAAAATTAAGAAATAAAAATTAATCTGAAACTACAACTAAAATATACAAATAAAGAAGGTAGGTAGAAATTTAAAATTTACAATTAAAAAGAGGGTAGAAAAAAATTTGATTAAAAAAAATTTAGGATCGTATAACTGTACAGTCTAATTCTAACCTATAACTAAGCGGTTAGCTTAGAGCTATTGGCACCCCCTGATCCCGAGGGACAGGGGAGAAGACAGGGCACTAGTGGCCAGGCACTATCGGCGCGCAATGCCCGATTATTATTTAAATAAAGTAATAACGGGCAGTCGCTATCAGGCTGAGACACCCGCCCGTTAAACTACCGAGATAATAAGGAAGTGCCTCTTACTTACCTGGTCCGGCTCCACAGTGCTGTCGGGCGGCACGGCAATCGGGAGATCACCCCGCCGTCACGACCACCGGGACTAGGGCGACGCGTCTGTCGTCACGTGGGGAGCGCGCGGCGCAGCGCACCAGGATCCTCTCGCAGGCGACGGATTGGTGGTGTGATCCACCAAAACACACCCGCAAACGGGAACCCAACACTACACCGGCACTCACACACACACATAAAAGCTTGCAAACACCACACAAGTTTTGGCAACGAGGGACGATACTAGCGCCACCGGGGCGTAAGTGAAGTGTATATCTGTGTAGTCGCTCGATAATTCGAGGTATGCAGTTTTGAACAACAACCAGTCTTGATAAGCTCCATTGAATAATGGTAGATCAAAGTGTCACGTCGGCCTTGCTTGTTGTGCAGATTTCACGGCGAGTGTGATTGCCGAGGCGAGTTCACGGAGATCCAATTTTTGTTGATTCTCTTGTTCATTAGATGTATGTTTACTGGTGGCTTCCTGTTTGATGCATTCTACTGTTGCTTGTTGGAGATGCGCTTCGTTGGACATAGCTAACATATGTGGCTGAGTGTTGCTAAGCCACGCCCCAACTTTCGTGCCTTTGCTATGTATTGATTCACAGTCGCTGTCTTGGCTGTCGACGGTCTCATCGTCGGAATCATCTTCTGCTTCGAGAGCGTTGAGATGGGCGGTAGCCAATTGCAACTTCAATTCCAAGATTTGTTTCTTCGTTCTGGCGATCTCGGAGGCACGTTTCTTTTCCACGGTTGATTTCCTGCTCTTTAATTTCAAAGTACGCTGGGAAGTAGACGGAGCTGTTTGTTTGTTCGTGGCGTCCATCTGAGTACTCAAAAGGGCGGCGGCGTTTTCTTCTTGAGTGTTGCTTACTAAGGTCACTGTTGCACTGCACACAGTTGTCGAGGTTGATGGCGTAATTGAAGTGCAGACAATAGGTGTGGTGACGGCAGCGTCGGCGGGTTCGGAAATGGCAGCGATACCAGTGGCTTGCGGGCTATGTTCTGTGACAGCAACATCTCCATGGGTTCGGCTAGACGCTTGTCTTCCACTCTGTGATCTTCTTGTGACCATGGCTGCGTCGAAATTCTGATAATCCGGCTTCGAAGGACCAATTTATGTTCGGGACGACGACAGCGTTCCTTCCCGAGTCGTTGGATTGCAGAATTTCGACGCTGTAGCAAGCAGTTCAAGTGCCCTTGTACTTCAAGGCGTCGTTTCAATAAAAATCCGGATGAGTGTAAATCTTCATTTATTTGTGTCCATAAATACACTGTTATTATAGCGATTCCAGATTGATGCTTGACTTGTTCCGTATGTCTCAGTAGCTCCGCGGTATCCGTGTGCCTGACAAATCTCGCGATAACTAGACGCGGTCGCCGCTCCTGGCCCTCTTCGCGATTCCGATGAACAAAACCGACGCGTTCTGTGTAGACAATATCACGCTCGTCAAGTTTTACGCCAAGTTTGTTTGCTATCGTGTGTACCAAGTGACAAACATTCTCTCCGGGCGATTCGGGCAAGCCAGCAATCTCAATATCGTTCCTGAGTATTTCTTGATCTCGCTCATTTAGTTGCAATTTAAGTTCCGCGACGGTGGCTTGCAATGGCGAAGTGACATTCTGCTGACTTACTGCTTCAACACGTCCCTCCAGATTTGTGATACGCGTCTCCATAGTATCTATACGTGTGTGGCAGGACTGAAGTAGCTCTTTGAGTTCTTTTAATTCTGCTATTTCATTACGAAATTCACGCATTTCGCTTCTCATATTAAATACTTCTGCTTTGAATGAACGGATCTCATTAGCGAGGTCCATTTGTGTTGTGCTTCTGTCACCATCACAGGACTGGTTGATGCCGCAAGGTCAGGACTAGCAGTGTCGTCCGAAACAATGATTTGGCCTCGTACTGGAGTTGAAGAATTATCTCCTCGCGGTACTCTCGACTTGCAGCTAGGGCAAGTCCATTTCTTGGGAACAGCATTGCCCGCAGGCAGCGCCACACAGGCCTTATGAAAAATATCCGAGCAGCCTCCGCAACGGGCATGCTCACCACTGGACATGAATTTTCCACATGCACCACACTTGGCCATAGTTATTTTATAGTGAGATGCGATGACCGAGCGTCTCCCGCCTCAGCAGCTGCGGGACATCGTTTCGGCGTTGTTCCCGTAGGAGCAGGACGGATTTACTCCGCCTGCTATGGGTGAACTGCGGGGGCCTCCGTCGCTAGCGTCCGCGGGTTTACCACCTCCCTAGGAGACTGACCCCACACGTGGCCCCCGGGTGGTGCTAAAATAGTGACGGGTGAGCAACCGCGAGACTTCCTAATCCAACACCGGCCGGTGCGACCCGGAAGAAGAAGAAGAACGGGGGTGCTGGTGCCGGAGCTGTTGCACCCACAGCCCCACCCACTTCCTCCGCCCCCGTCCAATATGGATGAGGGCTGGACCGAAGTGGTGAAACGGGGCGCCAAGAGGGCCAAGGTGACGGCCGCTCCGGCCCAACCACAGGCGGAGACAGGGGCAGTGACTAAGGCGACCTCCCAGTCGAGAGGTGCGCCAACCACTGCCCCCAAAAAGAAGACGACTGCGGCGACTGCGGCTGCTCCCCAGCAGGGTCGAGCACCCGCAGCCGCCAAGAAGAAAGAGAAGGCCAGGAAGAAGCCGCGCGCGCCCCGGCAGGCTGCAGTGGTTATTACGCTGCTGCCGGCCGGCCAGGCGAAGGGGTTGACATACCCCGACGTCATGGCCAAGGCGCGTGCGGCCGTCAACCTGGCAGAAATCGGGGCGGAGGATGGCCTCCGCATCCGGCACACGGCCAATGGGGCCCGACTGCTGGAGTGTCCCGGCGGCGCCGACAGTGGCGGCATGGACGCCTATGTCCGTTATGGAGTCGTGAGAACGACGACTCGCCAACCCCACTTGGGGTCTACGGACCGTCGAGGCGATCCGCCCCGTCCTAAAGGATTGGGTGGGTCGTTGCAAGGGACGCCTCACCTTTTGGATGGTGCAGATGCTGACCGGGCACGGGTGCTTCGGGAGGTATCTGCACCGGATCCAGGTGGAACCGACGGCGAGATGCCATCACTGTGTGATACGCTCGCGCTCTGCCCCGCATGGGAGCGGCAGCGTTGTGTCTTGGTCAGGAAAATAGGACCGGACTTGTCGCTCCCGAGCGTCGCGGCGTCGATGCTCGAGAGCGACAGCTAAGGCATCGGACTGCTCCCACCCAGCTTACAGCTCGTCATGTCCGGAATGGCAGCGATGGGACCGGATGGCAAGATCGACTATCTCGTATTGTTAAGGGCACCTCCACGGACCTTCACAGAAACTCAACCTCAGTTATAAAGTTTGGGCAGGTGAATCTGGGGAGAGGTTTCGATCTTGCTCCTTCAAGAGCCTTACGTGGGAGCATAGGGACATCTCGTTTGCCCTCACAGAATAGTCCAACAATCCACCGGTGACAGAGACAAACCAGCTAGAGCGGCAATTGTTATTCTGGACAACAGCATTGACGTCACAATTAACTCTGAACACGTCACCGACACTATAGTAGCATGCGTGGTGCAGCTTGGTGGTATCAAACTCGGAATTGTTAGTGTCTACCTCAAGACCTGGGCAGGATTCAGTGCGTGCTACAAGGGCTGAGAGCCGAAGCCATAGTGATTGGAGGAGACTTCAATGCCTCCAGCATACGGTGGGGCTGCCCTAGAGATGAAATCAGAGGAATACAATGTGCTGAATTCCTTACCCAATGGGATTTGAACGTTCTGAATGAGGGAAGCACTGCAACGTTCCATACATACCGTAACAACCAAGCGTGCACCAGCATCATCGACGTAACAGCTTGCACTAGTAATATTGTTGACAAGGTTCGGGGTTGGCCCGTTGATGAAAATGAGGTCAATCTGTCGGATCATCGCCAACTGGTTTTCTCCTTGACGGTGGGTCGAACGGGCAGACAAAATAACACAAAAGGCACGCGCTGCTACAATACGAAACGAGCCAACTGGACTGGACAAATCGTTTAAAACTTGAGATACAACGAACACTCGAATTGTTGACTCGGTGTTTTCTCACACTTATAACAAAGTACTTATAACAAATCATTGCTTTTTGTGATGAAATATTACGAGAACTATAACTTATTCCACTTACATTTTAAAATCTTTACATTTGTTAAGTAGTTCTCATTGCCATAAATCAATGATACGAATCAAAGTATATTGAATCTTTTACACATAACATTAATGATTCAAATATTGTTAAAACATATTATTATTACAATTATCACTTCACAAACATGTCACTATTCAATACAAAGTTGAAACAAAAAATCATTTCTAGGTAAATTAAGTTGGTTTTAACCCTTTACTTAATTACTTTAAAGATTCATATAATATTTTAGCATATACATAGTTTGATTATTTCCAATAAGAGTGTGACGAATTATTAAAAACACAAAAATACTTGAATGACAAACCGTTACAAAAAAAAAACAGACTAAAAATAATACAAAAGGAAAGAAGGAATGCAAATATCGCTGTCACGTCGCCTCATAATCGCAAAACGTGAAATTTGGCATCAAGTTATATATTCACACGTTATAAGTTATGGAGAATGAAGTAGAATATTGGACCACGACTTGAATTGTCCATCGTTTCTACAGCTCTCCTCGACTTCTTCTCGACATAATATCTCTCGACCAAGTATGTCTCCCACCATAATATGTGGCGATCTCGACGGCATTTCCTCTGGGTATGCTTTTCTCCCGAAAATCCTTGGGTGCTCTCCCACGTGTCATCTCTTCCGGATCAATGGTAGTGGCTGGTTTTGCTCGTTATACCATCCGGTGTTCTGATGATTACAATGCTGGAGTTACGACGTTTCCCTTGGTCTTCGCTTGTCGATTACTATGACTGAATCTCATTACTTGCCCTCCAATACAGCGTTGCTCTTGTTCCTGTGCCATATCTGCTCTTAACTGTCCTATATATTTTGTATACTTCTTTCTAATATCCGATTTGTTTTAAATCTTGTTGCTTTTACCTGCAATCGATGTAAGTACCTTGCAGGGAGTCGTCCGTTCAGTAGCTTGCGTATTTAACCTACACTTTTTTTTCATAATTTCACAGCTCCACGTATATTTAATTACTTGTGTGTTCTCCACTTCCCCGTCTTGTGTGCTTGAATCGCCAATGCCAGTGAAAGAAGTCCCAGTGAGTCGGAACTGTACTGCTGACGCACGGGCTCCAATGGGTCGGACATACTGCCGTGCGGGGCCGATGCTACGTGCTGACCAGGAGAGATATGCTCTGCTTTACTGACCGGTCCTTATAGTCAGTGTGCCCAATGTCAAGCCGATGAGGGTTCGACCAGGCCACGCTGCGTTGCGGCTAGTGGACGAAGTATCCAAACAGGCTGAAGCTGGCTGGCGCGATGCGGGGTGTGATGATCTTGAAGGAGTCGTGTTCTTGTCGGGGGTCACCACTTTGGGGTATCTCTTATAATCGGAAAGAGATATCCCTTTATATAACTTGGGTATCTCATTAGTAGATACCGTTGAATTAAAATGAACAAATGACTCTAGTTATCATTATTTATTGTCACTGTTTACAATACACAATAATGAATATGATTACAATAATAATAATGTGTGGACGCGACTGTACGCTTGGCTGATTACGGAACGACTGGGGAGTCGCGCTTTGCACTGCACTTATATATTGCTACTTGTATAAAAAAGTGCAAGCATGCAACCGTCCCTACACATCTTTGTTAAGGTTGGTATTTATGTGAAGGATGTCGAAAGAAAAGGGTTTGAATTTGTATCGTTTATATTTTTTATTGTGAACAATCGAAAATACTCAGCATCATGTATGAATTGCTTTAATTTCTTCGTGGACGAAGAAATATACGATGGGTATGACTGCCGTCGATTTTATCTGGAAGGCAGAGTGCAGGTGAGGACTACATCCACTGCCAGCTTCGTTTTTGTGTCACGCCCGACTACATTCCACAAGTCTGCTGTCCTTGATAAAGGAAGGCGTCTATCATCATGCTGCACAAATGCCCGGAAATATGCACTGCAGATGCACAGAATTCTTGATTCTATGGTACATGTTCACCGAGATCACATATAAGTAGCGGATTGCTGAGATTGCTCAGGATTACTGTTCATGAAATGTAAAAATAAGCAGACTAAAAAGATTACATGTGACTCAGCTAGAGCCGTGGTAGACTTTTTGCCAATTTGCGCGTTCTGGCACCTAGTGGCTCGCAACCTTGGCTTACAAGTCTAACTGAAACCAGTTAAGATGTTACCGCATGACGTCCGTTCCCTTGGGGAAGTTCAGAGTGCAGCATTATTTCCATGGAGTGCAGTGGGTCTGATTGCTATTTGCGGTGCGCTTTATTAGTGCTGTGATAATGCACATTCAGCGTTGTAACTCTTCAGGCTTGAGGGGGTGACCCACGAGCGATAATAGCCCTTCTGTGCATCCATCGCAAGACATTGAATGATAACACAGTAAGTGTTGCTGTCATTAGTCTATTTAGTCACTGAACAATGATTACACTAAAGCTAATGATTAGTTACACTTCACTTACAATTTTAGTGTAACTATTAATACCTGAAAACACTTGTCTGAGGACATACTAAAGATAATGGGATTATCATCCCCTTACTAAATGTGTTTCAGTGTTGGATTTCAGATTTAAATAATTCAGACTCCATGTCTCCTTATGTAATAAAGTCTTTTACTAATGTACGCAACCTATTGCTCATTACTACACAACTCAAAGGTAGAAATCATTCTATCAATTTTTAGTGACTGCATATTTTAGCAGGTTAATTAGCTAATTTTAAAGTCTTTTTATGGGCTCAAATTACAATACAATACAAAACTCTTTATTGGAATATCACAGTTATGTTACAAAACTTAAATAGAAGATACCATGGGCGGCCTTATCGGCGCAAAGCGATGTTTTTCAGGCAACCTTGAATGCAACGAAAGAAAGTAATAGAAGGTGAGCTATTGTATTGGTGCAGTTAGGCAATCTATGAATTGTACTTAACAATTTCAATAGATCACAGAATTGTGAATTTTTGTACTGGATAAATTCATAATTTGTGCTGCAAGGTTGAACAGTGCTTTATAATTATTATTGCTACACATAAATAATTATTTAATTCATGAAAAAGAGTAAAGAAGACTTGATGGCTAATGCATCCACCAAATTATGATGTTTATTAATTTATCATCCATCAAGCATGATAATTTCATTAACGTTGAAAATAAATAATTTCATTTCAGTTCATCCCGCTGATAAACTTATGAGTAGTGCAAACTATCTCAGTTTTTAGTCTACCTAATGATGTTACATGCATTAAAAAAAAAAAAAAACAGTGATAGGGTAGATAATCACATTGACTCAGTATTATTGTTTGTCTCAAACTTTGTTGCTTACAGCAGTAATATCTACTCACAAGCTATGCAAGCAATTTGTTATATTTTTGTGGTAGTTTGTGACAAGTTTGCCTTTATTTATAGAATATGTGATGAATATTTCATTATTCATTGCTTGAAAATGGAAACATCAAAGAATTTCCAGTATCAAGTAACAGTAACAGTAACTGTGAGTATTGTTTTGTTTTATCTTTACAGGAAACAGGTGTAATCTGGCTTAAGGTTGGATTAATAAGAGTTAATATCAATATGATTTGTCTTGGTTCCTGTAATTCAAAAGCGATGTTGTGAAGTACAGTAAAATTTAAATTCGTAGATCTTACCCTGCAGAAGGAATTGCCTATTCGATGAAGTATTATTTGAATAATAAGTTATTATTTGGCTTATAAGAATATTATCATTATAGCTTCGTCAGAAAATCATTGCATTTTTAGTTGACTGATTAGAACCTGACATAGAGTGACATGGAAACAGAAGCTGCAGTTCGTAGGTGTCAGCTAGACGACCCACGTCCTGTGGCTCATCCACGATCGAAGGTCTGTTGGGTGCGTTTTGCTGGGTGGGGCAGCTCGCTAGGGTGTATTCTTCGTTCCAGTAGCCTGCCCGGTAGGTTTGGCAAAGATTTGCCCTTCTTGATCTCGAACAATTCCGAGCATTCTCTCAGTCGCATATCCAGTGGGACGACGCCGGAGATAAGGGATGCCGCTGAGAAAGAGCATGTGCGGTGAGCCCTGCAGATCTTTATAGCAAAGATTCTAGTCAGGGCCTGCAGTTTTTTTCTTGCGAAAACTTTGTGGCTTGTCTTACCCCATACCCCGGCAGCGTACAGAACCACCGGCTCCACAGCTGCGGTGTAGATCAGTCTCACGATCTCCGGGTTTAGACCTCACTGCACTTTTACTGCTTTAGACAGCTTCTTGTAGAGGTTCACCACTTTAAGACTTGTTTCCTCTAGATGTTGCCTGTAGGTAAGGGACCTGTCGATTGTAAATCCGAGGACTTTTATCGAGTCTGAAAACCGAAGTGGCTGGCCATCGAAATTCACCTTAGGCAGATCATATCTCAACCGTCTGGTGATGATCATTGCCTGGGTTTTGTGGGCAACGAACCTCAGTTTGTGGTCCCTTCCCCACTGCAAGATCACGTTTAGTGCCTTATTGACCTGTAGCCCAAGCACGAAAATTTTACGAATTCGTAACGTTAACGTATCGAGCCCTCGATACGACGACGATGGTCCGCAGCACGAACAACATTTTGCAAACTATCGTCAGCTCGATTCGAATACGTTAGTGACGTCAACCTAACGTAACTAGAGACGGCCCTTGTGGAATGAAATTATCACCTATGGAATGAATGATTCGTTCGGAAACTTAACCAAGTTTTGTGTGGAATGATAACACAGTAAGTGTCGCTGTCATTAGTCTATTTAGTCACTGAACAATCATTACACTAAAGCTAATGATTAGTTACACTTCACTTACAATTTTAGTGTAAACATTAATACCTGAAGACACTTGTCTAAGGACATACTAAAGCTAACGGGATTATCATCCCCTTACTAAATGTGTTTCAGTGTTGGATTTCAGATGTAAATAATTCAGACTCCGTGTCTCCTTATGTAATAAAGTCTTTCGCTTATGTACGCAACCTATTGCTCATTTCTACACAACTCAAAGGTAGAAATCATTCTATCAATTTAAGTGACTGCATATTTTAGCAGGTTAATTAGGTAATTTAAAGTTTGTCTTTTTATGGGCTCGAATTACAATAAAATACAAAACTCTTTATTAGAATATCACAGTTATGTACTTAGTTATGTTACAAAAACTTAAATAGAAGGTATCAAAGGGCGGCCTTATTGGCGCAAAGCGATCTCTTTCAGACAACCTTGCATGCGAAGAAAGAAAGTAATAGAAGATGAGCTATTCTATTGGTGCAGTTAGGCAATCTATGAATTGTACTTAACAACTTCAATAGATCACAGAATTGTGAATTTTTGTACTGGATAAATTCATAATTTGTACTGCAAGGTTGAACAGTGCTTTATAATTATTATTGCTAAATAATTATTTTATTCATGAAAAGAGTAAAGAAGACTTGATGGCTAATGCGTCCACCAAATTATGATGTTTATTAATTTATCACATCAAGCATATTTTCATTAACGTTGAAAATAAATAATTTCATTTCAGTTCATTCCGCTGATAAATTTATGAGTAGTGCAAACTATCTCATAGTTTTTAGTACACCTAATGAGGGTACATGCATCTAAAAAAAAAAAAAAAAAAAAAAAAAACAGTGCAAGGGTAGATAATCAAATTGACTCAGTATTATTGTTCGTCTCAAATTTTTGTTGCTTACAGCAGTTATATCTACTCACAAGCTGCCATAGCTGTTCAGACAAGGCATGATCCAATTTGTAATATTTTTGTGGTAGTTTGTGACAAGTTTGCCTTTATCTTTATAATATTTGATGAGTATTTCATTATTCATTGCTTGAAAATGGAAACATCAAAGAATTTCCAGTATCAAGTAACAGAAACTGAAGAGTATTGCTTTGTTTCATCTTTATTCTTTACAGGAAACAGGTGTGATCTGGCCTAATAAGGATCTGGATTAAGAAGAGTTAATATCAATATGATTTGTATGAGTAATCTTGGTTCCTGTAATTCAAAAGCGATATTGTGGTGTACAGTAAATCTCAATTCTTAGATCTTACCCTGCAGAAGGAATTGCCTATTCGATGAAGTATTACTTGAATAAGTAATTATTTGGCTTATAAGAATATTATCATTATAGCTACCTCAAAAAATCAGTGCATTTTTAGTTGACTGATTAGAACCTGATATAGTGACATGGAAGCAGAATGATGCTTTGATGAAGTGACAGTGAGCACAGGTAATGGAGATCGGTTGTTTAATCAATTACGACTTACGACAGCACCTCATTAAACCACAATTAGCTTTACAAATGAAATTTGAATGATCACGTTCTGTAATTTTCGGTTTTTCAAAAAGAAATGTCATCATGTCATGGTTGCCGAAATTCCTACTATAATTTGTTCGTAACTGGAGTGCATAGGCTTGAAGGTTAAACTGCCTTTTCTTTATTGCATTTCTTTAGAGAGTGCTTTACTACTTAAGAGAGAGCTTTTATGAAAAAATTAATCAGCAAACTATGTTTACTGATACTTAAGTCTATAACAAGGGCGTGTAGTGTATTTTGGGACGTTGAAGATGGAGGTTTAAGGTTCCTAATACTAAAACATTTAACTTGTGTTAACAGGATAATGAAATTGTCTTAATTGAATTGTCAAGATACTGAAGTCCTGTAAGAGCTACAGCTCTCTGTACACACAATACATATGTGTGTATGCTTCTTTTGAAAAAAGCTAGTCTTGTTGTTGAATATACCGACGGAAGTGGACGGAATATCAAAATGAATGTAACTTCTGTGCCTTGTTACTGAACAAGTTTAAGATTCATAATTATATTAAAATACTTTAATTGTTGTAATTAGGTTTGAGTATGTATATTCTGCTGGTGTAACTTTATATAAATACGAATACAGGCTTTGTTCAAGCAAATTTATCAAACCAATAATAGTTCAGACCACTCCAGGCTCTTTTTAGTTGGGCCAAGATTATATTGTAGGACTAGTGGGCCCGCGCAACTTCGTCTGCGTAACATAAGTAAAGTTTCTCGTTTAAACCTTCCCTGAACTTCCACGAATATTTTAAAACTAAAATTAGCCGATTCGGTTCAGCCGTTCTCGAGTTTTAGCGAGACTAACGAACAGCAATTCATTTTTATCTATATATAGATATAGATTAAACTAATCAGTGTACACCATACCTATCTAATGGTTTTTAATGAAATCAATGCTTTTCAGCAAATTTAATCTTTAACTTTCGGGATTCCCTACGAAATGTTAAATGGCGTCATCACATTGGCGTCTAGCCCACCAGGCGATAACAAACACGTCTCTCAGTCAAGTAAGCTTCAAATAACGGTCAATTATTTAATAGCGGTGTTTTACCTGGAATAAAACACACATTAAATACTTACCTTATTTGAAGCTTACGCTTTTCAGCACTGCCTGGTGTCATACCATACATACCAAAAGTTAATTTTGACTCAATGATTAGCTTAGCTCGAGGCAAGTCTGATTACGACTCGCCCCTCCTACGCCCCTCCGAACATTTCCGGGCTGTCTGGTGGGGGCTAAATAGATGGACCAATAGGAAAAATACAGGAAACGGAACCGGAAATAAGGAAGTGCCTCTCTCAGTCAAGTAAGCTTCAAATAAGGTAAGTATTTAATGTGTGTTTTATTCCAGGTAAAACACCGCTATTAGAAGAAATTTTTTAATTTAGGTGTTATCGATAACTTTTGGAAGATTTTGGTCTCCGAAAATTGGTCTATTTTTAAGAGTTAATTATCTCGTTAATTATAAATAATTTCAAACTTTTTATTTCACAATAAGTTTTAAGTTATAATAAAATAGCGATATTAATGGTTTAAATTGTTTCGAATCAATTATTTAGAGAAATCACTATGTGCCGGTTTTTAGTTTTTGCTAATTTTAAAATATTAGAAAAAATCGTGGGGGTCCGAATGGGGTATCAAAAGAAGGGTAATTAAGCAGCGTTTTCACTTTTATACGGGAGATTTTGAATTTTTATGTTTTGCAAATTTTTCTGGGCTATTATTCACTGATTTTACACTTTTTATTAATAAACACTATTACAGTACCTTTTATGGTTTGTTCCTCATCCACTAACACTATTTCCAGATTTTTAACTTCACTAACACTATTTTATTTTAACGATTTAAAGTTGCGCGGCGGTCGGGCCGGCTTCCCTGGTGGTTTTTATTTAGGTTAGGTTAGGTTTTTTTTTTTTTTTTTAATACTGGTCTCCTTCTGACGTTATCGGAATCCTTTTACATCTTTCCCCTCCTCCTCTCTCTTGGCGCTCTATTTTCAATCATTGTTTATGTTGATTTTTATCTTGTGTAGTTCAAAGCTGTCAGTTGCTGGTTGTCTTTTTAACGTGTGTTCTTATTTGTTAGTTTTATATGTAAAACAATTGGTATTTAGATTAAACCTTTTATTGTACTTCTCACACACACATGTTACAAGAAATATTAGCAATCATTAAGAATAAGGAATGGTGCAGTGTTGCCAACTTAATAACTAAAAAGTACAACATGAATGTTGCCAGTTAATAAGAGGATATTACATTGTCTATTAACACACCCCCACAATGTAATATTTCCTATGATTAAGTAAACTTTCTAAATAGAAATCAAACCTATGAAAAGGCACACACTACTTTTCATATAAACAACAATTACTTATAAACTTAGATAATACATTTTTGCCTAATGCTTTTGTAAACATATCAGCTGTCTGATGCTCAGATTTAACATATTTTAAAATTAATTTACCATTTTTAATTAACTCTTTAATGTAATGATATCTAATGTCTATATGCTTTAATCTTTTTAGACAATCACTATTTGCCGACATAATGGCACTTTGACTATCACTTAGTATGACAATAGGACATATATTTTCAAAATTAAAATCATTTAACAGATTTATAAGCCAGCAAGCTTCGCTTGCAGCCATGCTAATCGCAACATACTCTGACTGTGTAGAAGATAGACTGACACTAGCCTGCTTCTTAGAGCGCCAATTTATTAAACAGTTAGCGAATTTAAAACAATAACCAGTTGTTGACTTTCTGTCCTTTAAATCTCCTCCCCAATTAGCATCACAGTTTCCAACTAACATGTCATCATTACATTTATAAACCAAACAATAATTTATTGTATGTTTGATATATCTAAGTACCCGTTTTAAGGCCATTAACAAAGTATTATTGGCACAATTCTGATACCTGCTTAAAATTGACATAGCAACACATATATCTGGCCTAGTTCCTAAAGCTGCATATGATAGACTACCTATAATTTGTCTACATTTCTTTTCAATATTTTTATCAATTACAGATTCACAATTCTCTAAAATTATAGCATTAAAATTTAGATCCATAGGTGTAGACATTTCTTTACAGTTATACATATCATATTTCTTTAAAACATTTTCAAGATACTCTTTTTGACTCAAAGTTGTACATCCAGTTTTCAAATCTTGTTTTACATGTATTCCTAAGAAATTAGATACTAACCCTAAGTCTTTCATTTTAAATTCTTTGTGCAACATTGCCTTCAGGTTACTTATTTCATTACTGTCATTTCCAAACATTAAGACGTCGTCTACATACAATAAAACATAAGTTCTAGAGTGACCTACATATTTCATATACAAACAAGTATCGCTCTGAGACCTTACAAAACCTTGTTTCCCTATTATTAGATTAAATTTATCATTCCAGTACTTGGGTGATTTTTTTAAGCCATATAAAGATTTCTTTAACTTTACAGTATTATTATTGCCACTATAGGCACCTTCTGGCAATTCTAAATATACAGTTTCATTTATATTACCATATAAAAATGCCCCCGTTACATCCATCTGGTATATAGCTAAGTTTAATTTAGTGGCTACAGATACAAATAATCTAAAAGTAGACAAGTTTGCTACTGGTGCATAAATTTCATATGCGTCCAGCATATCAATTTGTTCAAAACCTCTTGCCACTAACCTAGCTTTATATTGATTACCATTTTTAATTTTAAATACCCACTTACTACTAACTATCTTACCAACAGGCTTCTCACAAAACTCCCATGTCATGTTGTCATTTAAAGTTTGTAATTCTTTTTCTACAGCTTCTTGCCACTTATTGGCATCCTTCCTGCTCATAGCTTCCTTGTATGTCTTAGGTTCAGCCTCCTCAGAAGTGACAAGATGACAATTGTAGCGTGAAGGCGGTTTCCTCACTCGTTGTGGTCTCGGATGTATTGGCATGCTATCATCACCATCATCGCTAGATCCCTCATCACTAGTACATGGTACATATACACTGTCATCACCTTCTAAAGTGTCTGTTGATGTATTAGGACTTGTTACAATCTGTCCTGGTGGCTGTTCCATTTCAGTGGATTCCACTTGTTCCATACTATCACATGGCAGTACTTCTCCTGTTTGGCTATTATTACTGGATACCTGTTTCTCATGAGCTTCATCTGGTATGAAATTATCTACCTGAATTGTCTGTTCCTTTTCTTTATGACCTCGTTCCAGGAACACAACATCTCTCTTAACTTCAACACTGTTCTTCATTTGAAAAAAGATCCTGTATCCTTTAACATCCTCTCCATAGCCGACCATTATTCCTTTCTCTCCTTTTACATCCCACTTTAGCCTCTTTTGCTTCGGGATATGGACATAAACAGGCGTACCAAAGACTTTTAAATTATTAATATCATAATGTTTATTTGTCCATGTCTCATATGGGGTTTTTCCAACCTCATTACTCTTACTAGTTCTGTTTAAGACATATGCTGCTGTTTTAATTGATTCTGCCCATAAAGCCTTAGGTAGATCTGCCGCACACAACATAGTTCTTGCAGCTTCCGTCAAGGTCCTGATTTCACGTTCAGCCTTTCCATTCTGTTCCGCTGTATACACTACAGTAGTTTGGTGTATGATACCGCGTTTAGAGAATAGGTCTTGCACCCACTGGTTGACATATTCTAAACCATTGTCGGACCTGAAGTACAGAACTTTATTGTTGGTGGTATTTTCAGCTTTGTTTATAAAGTTTTCAATGCAATTCTTCACTTCATCCTTCCTTTTAACACAGTATATTGATCTGAAGTTGGAGTAATCATCTTTCAAGACAACAAAATATTTGGATCCTCCCAAAGACGGTACCTCAAACGGGCCACATGTGTCAGCGTGTATGAGTTCACATGTCCTAGTAGTCTTGGTGTCGCTAGAGCTAAATGGCAAACGGTGTATTTTTCCTGCTAAACAGCTCTCACATTTTAAGTCCGTATCATCTGTCACAACAATATCATTGTTTTTAAGTACGGTTCTAACATGTTGCATATTCTGATGAACTAACTTCTCATGCCATTCTTTTAAACTTGATTGCACTTTAGCCATATTTGCCGTGATATGTTTGTAACGCACATCTAATAAATCGACGGCAGCAAAGAACAAGAAGACATCTGCATTTTGCCGAATTTAACTTTTATGGATATTTGAATCCAGAATTCTTTATTTTATCTGGTAAAATTTTTTTTTCAAACAAAAAGTGTTTTTTTATGTGTTTTTTGTTGCGTAAATAAAGACATATACACTATTTTTTTGAAAAAAAACGAAGTACACCCGCACATCTACCGGATAACCGTGTGTGCGTCGTACAATTTAGCAAGCCACTTAGTATAAACAAAGATATCAGTTAGAAAAAACGTTTGCTGTAGTTTCTTTACCTTCTTTATTCGATTGGTATGATGTTGATGGAAATGGTGTGAAATTATATTTCGCGATCTGGATGCGTTCTTCACTTTTTACTTCTTTTCTAAGGAAAAAGTCTTACGTAGAAACGAATATTTATTTTTCTATGCGATGTAGAAAAAGACATCTGCAGTAATACGAAAAAAAAACAATAATTTATTTAAAATATGTCGCTATCTGCTGCGAAACATTATTTTATTTACACATTCCAAATTTGAAAAACCTGGCATTCTTATAGTAAAAGTTATCAAACTTTCTCACAAAAAACGCTCTCCTGGAAACTAACGATTTTGTAGATATCTGTTTGTTCTTTGCTGCCGTCGAAATACATGTCTTGATTTCGATAAGATACTGCACACACTTTATTTTCCTTTATAAACTTGCAAACATTCTCATTTGTTACCATAACATAACCTCGATCCATAATGCATTTGACAGATAGCAAGTTTGTTTTTAATTCCGGTACGAATAACACATTGTTTATGGTAGTATCAATCCATTCATGACCATCATATACTTGTAGCACCATCTGCCCGGAACCATGCACACTACATAAGTTGCCATTTCCTACAGTGACAGATTTGTTTGATGTTGATGGAGTATATGTTGTAAATAACTTATGATCATAACACATATGGTTACTCGCACCTGTGTCCACTATCCACTGTGCCTTTTGAAACAGTCCACTGGCACTTACAGTCACAAACGCATTATTATCTTTGTCTTTATTCTTCCTAAACCAGCACTCTTGTTTTAAATGTCCCATTTTCTTACAATAGAAACACTTTTTACCCCTTTTGTTATCACTGTCTGATTTATTATTTTGTTTGCACTCACTTTGAAAATGTCCTTTATTATTACACTTAAAGCATTTGATGTCCTTTTTATTTATTCCCTTTGCAACAAAAGCTGATGATGTTGATTGCCCGAGCGAGTCGTTTCTGTCTTTCAACCTCTCCTCTTCTATCAATAACCTTGCAACAAGATTATCATAGGTTTGTTTACTGTCCGGAGCTGATTCCCATGCAGATACAAAATGCTTATAGTAATCTGGAAGTGACATCAATACCTTTGTTATGACAAACTTTTCTGAAATATCTTCTCCCATTTGCTTCAGCTGATTTTTCATTTCTTCAATTTTAGATAAAAATGAAGACATCTCAGTTCCCTCTTCAAACTTATATTGGAAGAATCTTTGCTGTATTAAGTGAACACTTGTATCAGATTTTTGCTCGTAAACACTTGCCAATTTGTTCCACATTTGCGCCGCCGTAGTACAAGTAATTATATGCATCATTGCGTTTTCAGACATCCTTGTGACAAGCCATGTTTGAGCTTTTGCATCCTGCCTTTCCCATTCCGCTATTTCAGTTTCACTTTTCGGCTTCACTTTGACGCCCTGTACCACATCCAATAAATCATGGCTGCGTAGTAAAATGGTGGATTGGAATTTCCACACATTCCAATTGGACACACCTTCCAATTTAATACTTGTGACCTTGTTTTCTTCCATGTTATGTGATTGTAATTATAACTGCCTGTTCGTCCCGTCCTTGCGTTGCAAGTATTTTTTCTTATTCCGCTTAACCTCACTGCCCACGTGCCGCGCGCCGGTATTAGCAATCCTTTTTTTTGACGATACAGTTTTCGACCCAATGTTTTACTTTTTACAGGATTACGTGTCTGGGCCCATAACCTGTTAGTTTTATATGTAAAACAATTGGTATTTAGATTAAACCTTTTATTGTACTTCTCACACACACATGTTACAAGAAAAATTAGCAATCATTAAGAATAAGGAATGGTGCAGTGTTGCCAACTTAATAACTAAAAAGTACAACATGAATGTTGCCAGTTAATAAGAGGATATTACATTGTCTATTAACATTATTTATTTTTATTTATTACTTTGATTGCTATTGCTTTGCAAAATTTAAAAAAGTCATTTCTCACCTTCTTGTTTTTCATGATTTTGTATATATCTTCAGTTCTCACATTCACATTCAATTTTATTTCTATGTCTTGTCTCATTTTTTGGTATATATCACAATCAGTTATAATGTGCATGGGCGTCTCACTCTGAGTTGGATCACACGGGCATGCAGGGCTGTCTCTTAGTTTGAAACGGTGTAGGTAGCACAGGAATCCTCCATGTCCCGTCATCAATTGCGTTCCTACTTTATCTATCTCCAGTTGCCTTACTATGGGGTATGCTTCCGTGGTGTTTGGGAAAAATATTTTTGTGACAGATGCGGTGTTTTCACTTGTGTACCTTCTTTACCATTCCGTCATAGAGTCTCTTCTCAACTCTCTCTTTATGTAAGACAACGGGCACGCGGTGCTCTTGTCTTTAACTTCAGTGCCGCATCCTTAGCTAGCACATCCGCACGCTCATTGCCTACCACCCCTACATGAGCCTTTATCCAGTTTAGTTGGATATCTTGTCCGTTGCTCTTTGCCTGACCGATGTTGTGTCTTGTTTCTATTGCTAGGGGGTGGTGTGCAGATCGCTTGGATTATGTGATCTGTTTTCGTAATCGGCATTGCCCATCACTCGGCCATAGGAGAGCTCGATTCTGTGTGCTGGATGTTCTGTCCTGCATATCGGCACCAGTTTTTCAACGTTTCGGTCACCCACTACTCGCTGGGAGTGACCTCGCTTTATTTCATAAAGCGCGGCTGCTTCTTGGATTCTAAGATCCAGCGGAAGAAGCCCAGCCAGTAGTAGGGCCGAATTTAGTGAAACAGTTCTGTAGGCCTTCACTATTTTTTGGGAGAAGTCCCGTTGCACTGCCGCCAGACGCTTTTGGACGCCGATCTTATGCGTCGCGGGGGCCCATGCCCCAGCAGCGTAGAGGATTATGGGCTCCTCCATTGCGGAGTATATCGCACGGATAACTTCGGGGTGGAGACCCCAGCTAACTTTTGCAGCTCTTGACAGTTGCCTAAATATTTGTACCACCTTTGCTTTAGTGTTATCAACATGTGCGTTGAATGTAAGCTTATGGTCGATGGTGAGACCCAAAATCTTGACACTATCGACACCTCCAATAGCCACTCCGCCCATTGTCAGCCTTGGGGTGTCATACCTGATCTTTCGCGTCACCACCATCGCCTGTGTCTTTTGGGGCGCAAATACCAACTTGTAAGACCTTCCCCATTTACTGACGACTTCGAGGGTGGGGTTTGCTTGCCGCTCTATTTGCAGCGCGTCATCACCGTCAAAGACAAGTATGACGTCGTCTGCATAGGCTTGACAATACTCCCCCCGATCCCTCATTTCTTTGAGCAGAGGATCCAATAGCAGGTTCCACAAAGTGGGACCCGCTATGGAACCCTGCACGCAACCCTTCTCCGCATGCTTGCAGTGCTGTCTGCCAGCAAAATTTACCTTTACGGTCCTGGCACTCAGGTAATCATCGAATATCCTCCGTATATTTATGGGGCATTTCTCGTCTGCCAGCCTAGTTC
Organism: Trilocha varians; assembly: GCA_030269945.2. Taxonomy (NCBI): domain Eukaryota; kingdom Metazoa; phylum Arthropoda; class Insecta; order Lepidoptera; family Bombycidae; genus Trilocha; species Trilocha varians. The sequence continues at coordinate 12,594,017 of AP028282.1, read as the reverse complement.
GTATGGCTGGCCACCAAGCTGAGTCAAACGCTCCTTGTATGTCCAGCGAGACGACTACGATCAACTTCTTTTGCTCCAGTTTTTTTCGTATGTGTCCCACTAGGTCATAAAGGGCGTCTTCAGTTCCCTTTTGTGGCGTGAACCCGTACTGCACCGAGCACATTTTTGGAGACAAGTGCACAAGTGCCAACGCAATCTCCCGACCAACATTCTCTCCAAAACCTTTCCGAGAAGTGGCAACAGGCCGATCGGTCTGTAGGATTTCGGTGAACCGAGGTGTAGCTCGGTTTTCCAGGCTTGCGCAGTACAACCACGTTCGCCTCTTTCCAGACAGTCGGGAAACTGCCCAGCTCCAGGCACTTGTTCAGCAGTGCGAGCAGCACGGTCTCGTTGTGCCGGAAGACCCGCTCACATATATCCGCCGTTATCCCATCCGAACCTGGGGCTTTTTTGGGATTGAAGGCTCTCACCGAGGCCAGCAGCTTTGCCATCGTAAATGGCTGGTTATGAATATCGTCATGGCTTACGCCATTTACGTCCTTCGCCCTTCTCCTGGTAATCTGATGCTCGGGAGAGTCCTCCTCCATCAAGTCCGGCGGGTAAAATGTGTCGGCCAGCAATCTTGCTGATTCCTCCGGTTCCAGCTGTCTGCCATCTATTATCAAGGGAACATATTCCGAGCGCGTTTTGGTTTTCCCTATCACCCTATAAATGCCCTCCCAGAGCCCCTCTCTGTCCTGCTTCCTACAAAAATCTTTCCAGCTCTCAATTTTTGCTTTTCGTGTCTGTACTTCATAATTTTCCTTCTCTTTCAGGTATTCCTCGACCACGTACTTTCTTCGGACTGGAGCTGCGCATCTGATACGCCGTTTTAGGGTGGTGACTTTCCTCTTCATTTCTTCGAGCTCCTTATTCCACCATGGCAAGGTAAGCAACTGTTTTTGTTTTAGTTTAGGGATAGCCTCCTCCGCAGCGCCTACAATTGAGTCATTATAATCTTTTGCTATTTTCTCAAGTTCACTTTTATTATCTATTTTCCTAATTTTGTCTTCGTTAATTTTGTATTTTTCTTGTAATTCTGTTAATTTAATTTTGAAACTTTCCCAATCAGCCTTTTCTGTATTAAAAATTCGTGTGGTCCGGATACATATCTGTCCCTGCGTTTTCTCCATGTCCAGGTCAAACCTTATTGTCCCGTGATCGGAGCCAATGAAATCGTCCACCCTCCAGTTTTGTATTTTTCCCATGATGTTTTCGGTGCATATTGTTATATCGACAAAACTTACTATTCTTTCCTTTATCCTTTCTATTTCTTCCTGATCTTTGCATCCAACTATCACTTTTCTGTCTTTCGCTTTCCTAAACGTGTCAATCTTTATTCCTTCTTCTCTTGCCTTTACTGTTTTCCGTATTTTTTCCAGCACCTGTTCTCCTGAATCGGCTTCGTTAGTGGATGCGATGACGACTGTGTGCATCGGTCTTTCAGGTGTGGTCTTCGCTCGAGGCTCACCGGCAAGTACACTGGCGTAAGTAACTTTAGCTTCCATAAGCATTTCCTTATGCCCTTCCAGCGTATTCCTGTGTGCTTCCAGGTTAGTTTTTTGTTCAAGGAGTTGATCTCGCAATCTGCTCATTTCTTCACCAGTCCGTGCCATGAGTTTGCCGTGCTCCTTCATCATTTCTTTAAGATCATCCTGTTCTGGGGTGTTATTTTGTATTGGTGTTTGTTTAGGCTTTGTTTGCTTTTCTTCCTTGCCTTTTCCCCCGTTCGCCTTTCTCTCGTTCTCAGCCTCCTTAACCAGGGCAAAGAGTCGTGAGACGGCTCTCTTTACAGCCTCCTTGATTTCTGTTTTTATATTCCGGGAGTTATTTAGGTTTAGTAGTGCCGTGGCTTGACAGCTCCTGGCCTCAGCTGTTCTATCCAAAATTTTGGTAGGACTCACTGTTTCGCCTTGTATAAGGCTCTCCGAAGCAAGTCTCTTATCGATAGGGTTTTTTAGCTCCCTGTGCTTCGTTTGGGAAGTGGACGGTCTAATTGCGGGATCTGGGGTTCTCCTCCCTGCCTCCCAATCGTCGATGCTTTCTCGCACCTTCGACTGTCCGGCTCCCGCAATTTTACTGTTATCCAGAGAGATCGTCGTATTCATTGTCTTGTTAGGGGGGGTTCTACTAACAGAGTACATTTGGTAGACCAGAGTCAACAACTAAAATAATATATTAACATTAACTGCTCACAGAGAGAGTATAAATAAGTTTGTAAAAGTTTTATAATATGAGCGAATGTCAATAATGTCAAGTGTTAAGTAATTAGTTTAATGTACAAAGGTGTAAAGTCCCTTGTACAGTCACTAAAAATAAGTACCTAGAGCAAAAGACTAGGTGTGTAAAGTATAGGTGTTAAGATTTTTGAATTGGTACTGAGCTGCGTCCGTAAGTGATCGGTAAGTTGTCTCGTTTTTTGTAATTGTGTGTGTGTGTATATGTGTATGTATGTGTATGCGTGTGTGAAAGTGTATGTGTGTGTGTTTGTGGGCGATTGCGTGTGTACCTTCACTTACGGAGACGCAGTCTGTCTAACTAGTCAAATAAATAATAAAATAGACTTTTTGTCCCTTGACTTTGGGAATTTATTGTGGCCGCTACACTGATTTCCCGGAGCGGAAACCACAATAAAGTTTTTGGTTTTCCTCGTTTTCCTCGGGAACCGCTGGTCGGATCCGGCCGGGACCGGTGTCTTTCGACAGGAGCGATCCAGACGCTCCTTTGGAACCGAGAAAAGCGAGGACGGTAGAAGAAAAAATTTCCCGGGAAGCGGGTTTTTCGTTTCCACAACTGATGTGAAAATATGAAAAAGTTATAAAAATGTATTTAAATGCAATTATTTATTAATTATGTTTCTGTTTCAGGTGCAGAGGGCTCGGGGAGAATGACTACGGCAGATTGAAGCAAAAAACAACTAACAAAATCGGTTAAACCGACTTCGGAGTAAGTATTTTAAAAAATTTTAATATTTAATATGTTTTATCGTCAAAATGAAAAATTATTAAGAAAATGAACACACGCGGTTAGGTTTTTTTTTTTTTTTTGGGCTTTGGCTTTACAGCCCATTCTTTCTCTTCGCTCGCCAATATTGTGGCGAACTCTTTTTAAACAAGTACATAATTTTAAATTTCTATTTTATGTGTCATATTTCCTCTATACCTTTGATAAATAATCTATTTATATATAATAAACTTTCGAATTATATTTACTTATGTTTATGTGTGTTTACTTTATACACAAAGAAGCAACCTTATAATAAACAAAGAAGCAACCTTTGTTTATTTATTTTTATTTCTTTCTTTCACTCTTTTAACTATTTTTATTCAATATTTTATTAGTTCTTTTCTGTTATCCATATTAGCTATTATTACAGGTATATTTTGTACATTTACTTGAATCGCTATCTTTTGTTACAGCTCAAATCTTTCCCTTGTAACAATTTTTGGCCAGTGGCTACTGTTACTTCACCAGCTGGCTCAGGGTAAAGAAGAATGAGACTGCTCAAGGAATGGGTTAATTAAATAAGACACTTAGCAACAGGCTACAGACATATATTCAAAAAGACACACAAGTTATAAAATTAAATTAACATAAAGAGTAAAGTTAAATTACGATTAAAATAGGGAACTGGCTTCCTACAATGTTATGATGAGATGGTCGTAGGTTACATAATAAAAAATATGATACGTAACTTAATGTACGATCAGGATGGTGTGATCCCGAGACAATTCACATCTTATCATCCATTCCAGGACGTCCACGTACGCTCCATGGAAGGCAATTCACAAATACAACATGTCTCGTATAGTGTGAGACCTAGGGGTGGAACCCTAAAATAAAATTATGACATTGTTGTATATCTCACATATTTGAATACATACTTTAAATATACTGCCAGTTAAATATATAATAAAACAATAACTCACCGAAGGATCCACGGGCACACTGAATTTACTAACCCATCACGGGTGTATACTGAAGACTATTTAACCATTTTAAAAATTATCTCGGAATGAGAAATTATGATGAAGCGGGTCAAGGGTCACGGTATGGGCGTCGGGGAAATCCCCCGCTGCCCGAGCGTAACACTGCCCGCCTTACGAGGCGGGGGTAATCAAAATATAGCAGGCCCTTCAGCCAGCCACCGAAAGCCAGTCACAGACAAAGCCGATACACGGCTACAACATTCTACGGCATTAACAAATGCCTTTTAAATTCCCGGCCATTGACGCTGGCCGGCGCGACGTCCCCCCCTCCTCTTCTCTCCTCTCCCTCTTGTAGGGTAAATAAGGAATTTTTTTTTTTTTTTTTTTTTAATATATAAACTATTTACAATATATATTAGGAAACTATTTACAACTTAGATTAAATTACATTACAAACTTAAATTAAACAAAAATGACAACACACAATATTTACAATAGCTGAAGATATGAGAAAAAGAAGAAAGAAAACGAAAAGATAACGAAAAGATATAGTACGAGGAGCTGGGACTGTTTAGGAACGAGAAGGCGAGATTGCAATTATCTCCCCTCTCGTTCCAGGGGTCGTCAGTCCCAGCTCACTCCAGTTAGAGATGAAATGAAAAGAACATAGTGGACAGAAAGAAGAGAAGAAGAAAAAGAGGTGAAGGGGGTGGCCAGCCTTATATCTATGGCGGGGACGCCTGTTTATGATTGTAATTTACAAATGTAAATTTAAATTTAAAATTGAAATTATTTTTAAAATTAATCAAGTTAAAACCCCCGAGGTAAACCCTCTGATATAGAGGGGGTCCCTGAGGGGGGACTTAAGACCTCCTAAGGAGGTGACATGACCCCACTAGTGTGGGGGTCCCTTAAGGGGACATGCCCCTGAAGGGGGAGTAGAGATAGGTGGTGCGTGGACGATGTAGGAGGGTCAGCTCCGCGGGGGGCACTCGTAGTCCCTTCCCGCGACCCGCTTGCTGACCTACGTATTTCCGACCAAAGTCGGGGGACCGAGGAGCTCACGCGGCAACGCACGGCCGTCAGGTGGCCGGGCGTGCAGCGGAGCTATCCCTTGGAGGTGGACGTGGGGTCCGTGATCAGCCCGCTCGAACATATTCCGAGCGAGCCTCTCGACGAACTCCTTAATGGACTCCACCTCGAGGTCCCGGGCTATTACGTCATTCCTGACGTAATAGACTGCTCCGGCTATGGTACGGAGGGCCAGATTTTGGGGTACCTGGAGCCGTTCTCTCAACGCGGTCGAGAGAAGTTGGTACCAGACGTCTTATAGACAGCGAGCTTCGTCCCCACCGGCAAACTGGAAGCGAGAATCGGCCGCAACAAAAAGCTGGCCGCCCTGGCCAGGCCAGTCAAACGATTGACATGCCTGGCCATGGTCAGCCGGCGGTCGATCACGACTCCCAGATACCTAATGTGGGGCTGAAGCCCGAGTTCGGTTCCGCGGAGACTGAGCCTCCTCTTGATGGCCGTATTGCGGGGTGGACCGAAGAGTATTGCGGCGGTCTTATCCACGTTGACCGCCACTCTCCATCGGTCCAACCACTGGGGCAGCACATCCAAGACCCTTTGCATCCTAACAAAGGCGGCATTGAGAAGCTTGGAAGACGCGAGGTAGGCGCTGTCGTCGGCAAACAGCGCCAACATCACGTCAGTTTCCCACTCGCGGAGGCGCCCCTCAAGTGTGGGAATGTCGTTGGTGTACAGTGCGTAGAGGATCGGAGACAGGACACTTCCCTGCGGGACTCCGGCCGAGATCGGGCGTACCGACGATCTTTGGCCCTCGACCGCGACATAGAAGGAGCGACCGTCCAGATAAGACCCGATGAGTCGCACGTAGGCCAACGGCAGGCCCGTTTCCCGCAACTTGTGGACCAGCCCCTCGTGCCAGACCCGGTCGAAGGCCTTCTCGATATCGAGAAATACTCCGACCGTGTACTGGTTTGAGTTACGGCAGTCCGCCAAGTGGTGCAGGACCCGGGCCAACTGAAGAGTCGTCGAGTGGCCGGCTCTAAACCCGAATTGTTCGGGTCTGAGGTGGATGTGCGGTGACATCCTCCTCAGGAGCAGCCGCTCGAACAACTTGCCCACGTGCGACAACAACGTAATCGGTCTATAACTGGACGGACGGCGCCTATCCTTGCCGGGCTTGGGCAAGGCAATTACCTTGCCCAATTTCCAAATCCCCGGGAAGTGTCCAGTGGTCAGTATGCCGTTGAATAGCCGCGCCATTTCTGCCACGACTATTCCCGGCAAATGGCTAAGGGCCAAGGGAGGAATGTCATCCTCACCCGGCGCCTTCCGCTTGTTGAGGGACTTGATGACCTCGCGGATCTCCTCGGGCGTGATGAGTACATCATCACCCAAGGGTGGCACCGGAGAGGACATGATCTCCTCCGCACTCTGATACACCGTCTGATGAAAAGCCGCCTCAGTAGGTGCCGGGTCATTAGGTGTAAACTGCCGCTCCAGCGAAGCGGCCAGGATTTCAGCGCGAGCCTGGGCCGAATAGCAGCGGTTCCCCTGCTCGTCCACTAGCGGACAGACAGGGGGACGCTTGTTGGAGAGCTGTCGGCAAAGTCTGTGCAGGGACGTGGCGGTAAAATCGTCCCTGCACTGCTCTATCCTGTCCTCCCAGGCGTAGCCACGGAAGGACTTGACTTGCGCCGACAAACTCTCCTCCAGCTTATTCAGCTCGCGCTTGACATCTGGGCAACGAGTTCTTGCCCAGAGCCTCCTGAGCGACCTCTTCCGGCGGATAAGCGCCTGAAGGCGCGCCGGGAGGCCGCCTTTAAACCCTCCGCTGGGCAATACGGTCACCGAATTAGCGATCGCCCCCTTAATGGAGCCGATGAGTCGCTCGGCCGACTCATCGATCCCGCCAGGGGCGATCGGGTCAGGCACGGCGTTGCTAATGTCCCGGAGCTGTGACTGGTCGGCCAGGAGGCTAGTAAAAGCCTCCCAGTCGACCCTTGTCCTCCGGGGGGCGGCCTCGACATGAGCACCGCTCACGTCCAGTGTGACCAGCACCGGAAGGTGTACGGTGCTCAAGTCGTACAGCACCTCTATGGTTAGAGGATGCCGTAGCCCCTTGTGAACGCACACGTCCAACACGTCCGGCCTACAGGCCGGATTCGTCGGAACGTGCGTTGGTTCACTGGGGCCGACCACACAATAGTCCCCATCATCGGAGTCACAATACAACCGGCGCCCCGCTTGCGATACCAGCCGGGAACCCCACGCGGTATGTTTCGCGTTGAGGTCCCCGACCACCATCACGGGGGACCGGTCGTGCTCCAGGACGTGACGTAAGTCCTCGAGGCAGATTCCACCCTCCGGGGGGCGATACGCGGAATAAATCCTAATATCCCTCCCCGGCAGGCCCACCCTCACCCCGACCGTTCTGATCTGAGTAAAGGCGAGCCTGTCCAACTCATCATGTACTACGTCTCTCCGGACGAGCGCCGCAGTGCCCCTGAACGAATACCCGGAAGCCGGAGAGATCTCGTCGCGACGGTAGACATGATAGTTGGGGATCAGGAATCTGTCCCGAGGTGCCAATTTCGTCTCCCCCAGGAGCATGACATGAGGTCGATACTCCTGGAGGAGAGTGATTAGTTCTTGTCTGTGGGGCTTGATCCCACCGGGGTTCCAATATATGACCTTAAGGTTGTTGGTCATAATTGGAACCCCGATAGAATTGAAGCAGCCCCGACCAGATTGCGTCTCCGGGACCGTTCCCGGAGACAATGTCCTGGAGGACCGCAGTCACCGCCAGCGACAATCTGTTCCACGACTCCAGTAGCATTGCGGCGAACAGAGCCGCCTCCTGGGGCGACTGTTCACCGCGCCGCTGGCGCCGTGGAAGGGGAGGCGGGAGAGGCAGTCCTCCCACCAGTGGTGTAGTGACATTTAATCCGGCCGGAGCCGCCCCCGTAGGTTGCCCCACAGTCGCGGAGGCCGAGGGTTCTTCCTCGACCACCTCCATGGGAGAGGGCTGAGAGACGAGTTGTGGGACGGGCGCCGCCATAGTCCCAGGGGCCTCCCCCGTCCCAACCCTCCCCTTCTTTTTCTTTTTGGCCTTTGTTTGTGGCGGAAGGTCAGTTTTCGGGCCTGGGGCAGGCACCCCAGGCTTAGAGGTCAGAGGAAGAGCCACAACCGTTTCCGGAGGGGGCACGATGGCCACAGCCGGAACCGGGGGCTCGGTTGAGGGCTGCGATTGTGCAGTCGCAGCCTTCTTCTTTTTCTTCTTTTTTTTTTTCTTTTTGTTCCTCCTCTTGTTTGGGGAGGAAACAGTAGTGGCGGAGCGTGGCAGATTGGCCTCTGCCATGAGGTTGGGGGCCGAGGCAGCTGCCTCGACCGTATTAATCGTGGCTTGTGGGGGCGTTGGGAGGACTGGGTGGGAAGACTTTCCCCTCCCCTTCCCTTTGCCCCCCGTTGACGAAGTCGTGGGTTGTTGGGGCCTTTGGGGCCCAGGCAAGTTGGTGTTCACCCTGCTGGGGACACCGGCACGTACCGGGGCAGACGCTGGGGGAGGTACACCCATAGCCCTGGCCTTCTTGCGGTATACGGAGCACTGGCGGCTGCTTGCCGCGTGTGCCCCCCCGCAGTTGGTGCAGGTAGGGGTATCCTCCCTTGCCCTTGGGCAGTCCGCTATGATGTGCTGCCCCGCACATCGCACACAGCGGACCGCTCTGTGGCAGTTTGAGGAGGAGTGGCCGAAGGCCTGGCAGCGGTGACACTGCGAGGGGCCTCCGACCGGTCTCCACGTCCTCACTACCACACCAGGCAGGCAGAGGAGTTCCTCTACCTGGTATAACCTGGCAAGGTCGTCTTTTGAGAGGTGGTCGAATTTGGCGAAGAATACTCCGCCCCTACGACCACCCCTCCCCGGTATGTACTTCGCGTACGTGGCCGGGAACCCCAACTGGGTGAATTCGCGGACTATTTCCGCCGGGTCAGTGTCCGCCGGGAGGCCCCTGATCGAGACCTTGGACGGGACCTCAGTGGCAAGCGAAAAGCAATGCCACTCGATGGAGCTGTCCACAGCCGAGGCCTCGACCAGATAGGCTTGGACCAGCCGGAATTCGGACTCCGTTTCCGGAGCGAAGCGAAACCCCTTTTGTAGGGCCTTCACTGGCGGAGCTCTGCCGAGCCTGTCCTTCAGGATCGCCAAATGGCGAGTCCAGTTGGGCAGGTGCTCGACATTGATCGGTGGGGGACGCTTGTGTCTCCCCGCCCCTCCGCCAGTGGATGCCTGGTTCGCTTGTACGCCGTTCGTACTTGCTTGGGCCCCTGACGGGCCGGGCGTAGGTCCAGCCCCAGTAGGGCCTGGAGTAGGCCTCACCCCAGAGGGGCCAGACGAAGAACTCGCCCCCGAGTGGCCGGGGGGCGGGCGAGCTAAGATCTGGGATGCGGTCGCCCTCTGCCCAGTAGTGGGGTGGGAGGGTGGGCCGATCCGAGAGGGACCCGTGATGGGTCTCAGTTGTATCCCAACAGAGGGGGGCGGAGCCCTGGGCGTGCCCAGGGGTGGCCATTCCCTCTGTAGGTCGTGAGTGAAGGCTGGCCTCGGTAAGGCCAGCGTGTCTCGACCCGCCGAGGGTCCCGGGCGCGCCCGGGGATCCCTCGGCGGGGAGGTAGTCAGTTTCAATGTTGACCCAGTCCCCCCCGAGAGCGGGGTACCTCTCTCGCTCACCCCCCGAGGGGTAGCGTCAGGGAGGTCCGCATAACGCGTCGAGTCCAGGGGACCCCCTGACCCTCGGGTCAGCGGGGTCCTCCCTGACTCGTCCCCGATCGAGGAGATCTGGGTCACATCCTCGGGGACTAGTATCGCCCTACCACCCGTGGGTGGAGAGCGAGCGGTGGCAGTTGGTGAGGGCATCACCTCCCCCTCTTCCCCCTCCGAAGACGAAGAAGTGGAGGAAGAAGGGGAGTCATCCCCTTCGCCCTCGGCATCACCCGTCTCGTACTCGGTTATGTCCGAGTCCTCCGCCAGCCTGTAAGGTTTGGGGAGGTCGAGCTCCTCCAGGGATCTGGAGGAGGGCCCGATACGGGGTGCCTTGTCCGGTTCCTCCTCTGGGGAGGAACCCGAGCCCGAGATCTGGAGTACTCTGGCTTTCCTCTTCCGGCGCCGCGGGCCGACGGACAGATCGGCCGGTAAGGGAAACCTAGTTTCCCCCGAACCGATCGCCGGCGTGTCCGGGGCCCCGGAAGAAGGGCCAGGTACTAGGGACACACCCAATTGTGTGTCCGAGCGGGACCTTGTGAGGTCGGAAGGGCGGCCGGCAAACGAAGCCGAGCCGTCGTCACGTCCCCTACGGGACGGGCCAGGGGTGTTAATACTCGGGAGAGATTCTCCCGATGGCACTTTCCCCGCCATGCGTGGGTAGAAATATACTATTAAATAGAGCAAATAAAAATCTCACCTACCATCATAAAACTAAAACTACAACTATGGAAAAAATAATCAAAATGAAGGTAGGAAAAAAATTATTAAGAAGAGGGTAGATTAAAAATTAGGAATAAATTTAAAATTTACTAAATTAAATTAAATGCAACTTAGATCTAACCTACAACTAAGCGGCTAGCTTAGGGCTATTGGCACCCCCTGATCCCGAAGGACAGGGGGGAAGACAGGACACTGGTGGCCAGACACAATCGGCGCGCAATGCACGACTATTATTTAAAATAAATAATAGCGGGCAGTCGCTATCAGGCTGAGACACCCGCCCGTTAAACTACCGAGATAATAAGGAAGTGTCTCTTGCTTACCTGGTCCGGCTCCTCGGTGCTGTCGGGCGGCACGGCAATCTGGAGATCACCCCGCCGTCACGACCACCAGGACTGGGGCGACGCGTCAGTCGTCGCGTGGGGAGCGCGCGGCGCAGGGCAACAGGACCCACTCGCAGGCGAAGAGCTGGTGGAAAGATTCCACCAAAACACACCCGCGAACAGGAACCGCACTCAACACCGGCACTCACACACACACTCACAAACACTTGGTAACACCTCACAAGCTTTGCGACGAGAGAGCGAAACTAGCGCCACCGGGCATGAGAAATTAATGTGTGCGCTCGGATTTTATACCTTCGGAGACAAAAGAATGCAACATACATCTATAACTATGTACCGGTTTAGTGAGGAGACACGGAACCTAGTGAAGCAGAAAGGGGTCGATAATCGATATCGATAAAGTTTGTGTATTTAATTAAAATATATTAAAAAATATGTTACACAACCCCTTTCATATAAAAAAATAATTTAATTCGTTAAATTATTTTTTTTTGCTTATTCTAAGTTACAAACTTAAGAATAATACAGAAAAACTTTAAATCTAAGTCATTTCAACTTAGGTATACAAAACAAAATAACTAACTTACGTCATATAAGTTATACAAAAAAAAAACAGTAGGTTAAAGTTAAATTTAAAATTAAAAAAAAAAATTAACAATATAAATTACACTAATTATAACAATGTAACATCCTACACAACAAATTACCACCAAGATTTCGAAACCAAAATCTCAGCCCGCACCGAAGATAACTTCGGGACAAAGAAATGGCATGTGGAGTGTTGTTGTAGGGTGAATAGTGTAATAAAATACGTAAATAAATTTGACTAAATAAATAGACAAATGTATATTGAAAATTATCAGCTTACAAACCACTCGGTTATTAAAACCGTAATCCTGATAATTTTCAAAAATAAAAAATAAATAATGTAGTGTGTTAATAATAAATACAAATAAAGTAATAATACATATGTAGGCGCGTATGAAAAATGACATTGACAAGAGTGACAGTTGGTATGGTCACTCTAGCGAAGCGTCGAGTCTGTGGTAGCGGGACGGCCATCTTTGATACGGACTGGTTGGAGAGCGGTCGCCAGCGCACCACTTTGTCGACGAATCGCTATCTGTCGCCTCAATCTTTAATTATTTTAAACTGATTAACGTTAATTAGAATATTGTTTGTAAAAGATTATCCAACTGTAAAGTTATTTCGAAGTAGTAAACGGTTTAAGTTTTGAAGGCCATCCGTTTCATTCAAATCATCTTTATTGGACTACCCACGCCATAAGCAACACAATGGATTCTGATAAAAGCGCTCTCGATAGTGCTTTCACATACACTACATTATATAAAAAATACGTGTCTTGAAAAGAACACTATAAACAAAAAATCACAACTGATGGTCAATGCAAATGACTCATCAGGTTGCATAATAAGTAACCGATTTTCAAATCGGTGGGTTCGTGTAACCCAAGAACAAGGTAAATAATTACGTGTCTAAATATAGAACACGAAATAAAAAGTTAAATGAATTTAAGTTAATAAAAAAATTTAAAAAATTATGTTTCAAAAAAATTCAAGTGTCTATTTTAAAGATCACATGTAAAAGTTAAATTTAATCTGACGGTCTTTATTAGGACTCGATCAGTTTGCAATGGGACTAAGTTAAAAGTATTCTATTAATCTACACTGAAGCTATCGGCATGTGTCTATAAATTAGTAGACACATATAACTGTAGATGCACCAGCCCGTGGAATCTTGTGCTTACGTCAACGACGCAAAAAATCGATTGTGACTATTCAAAAGATCACGAATCTAAATAGGTCATTAGCGTGCCTCATAAGAGGAACACAAAAAAAATACATCTGATGGATCGCATCAGAATGCCTATAAAACTAATGACCTAAACAAGCACAAGTCAACGGATGCGCCTTATAGAAAAAGGAACGCACATAATACATCTGCCGGTCATTCAACGACACAAAGCAGAATGTATATGCAACTACAAATTACAAAAACCTCAAACTTAAACAGCGAGATATAGTAATAGATACGATATAAAGTTAATGCATAAATGTATTACATAAATAAAATAAACAGATACATACATCTAGAATACATATTGTGTGATGATTATATAATGTGAAATGATCGTGTACATCTTTCATCCTTCACTTTCGCTTATTTCATCCTTCACCTTAAAACTTCTTTCATTCTTCCCACACAGAGATACCATAGTACTTTCATTCTTCCACTCTCACATACTTTCAAAATTATGCACACAAACATTTCATTCATCAGGTTTTAGGATTCCTAGACGCAAAAGTTATCCGAATATATCCCATGCAAAACAAAAAATATTACGCACACTAAGTAGCAAATACATAATAAAAAAAATGTGTGCGAATATAAATTAAATATTTGACCTTCATCGAGTACGATGTTAAGTTGCTTTAAAGTGGACACTACGAGTGGTATTTGAGGAATATCTACCCTCGCTAATTGATATCCACTCGTACGATATGACGTCGCGTAACAACTTAACGAACGAAACATCGAACCGAGTAATAATAACGTGGTCATTATTGTTACGTGACTTTTCTCTAATTCCATTTAATTGTTTGTAGAAGCGGGTATTACGTCGATTTAAAGGAAGGACTTCCGGTTGTGATGAATCATTTTATAAGAGTGTTGTTAGATTCTTTTAATTTTATTTTATGCGAACGGAAATACTAGTGGCGCCATCTGATTTATTTCTCAAGAAAGTATAAAAGGCGTGTAAGCTGTCGTTTGAATACAGTAGTCGACGTGATTTCAAAGTGAACAGAGTTGAGAGTAATTGTGACTGAGTTTTGGAGGATAATTGTACTGATTTTGGAGGATGGTTATACTGTTTTTGGAAAATGAATAAACTGTTATTGTGAACCAAGGAATTTTCATTGTGTTTCTGAACTGAACCCAATAGTTCAGAAGCGGGATCGACGGAAAAAGGTACCACTTTTTCTTGTACTGCGCCCACAGAAAACCGTAAGTCACTGATATTACATCTTTTTTAAAGTATTCATTATGGATGATACTGAGCTCAGCTTACAAAAAAAATGAGTTTCAAATGGACGCTCATTATGTATGAGAGGATCCATTTTTTTTTTTTTTTTTCTATTTTATTTTCATTTCCCCACACTCTGGTTTGAATACTACTTAGTTGAATTCCGTTACATTAAAGTCTCTTTTTTTTTCTCTTTTTCACGTAACATCGAGTAACTATGGCTGGACTGGACTGGACTGGATTGGATTGATATATCATGGTTGCGGACGGCTCGTGGTACAGAGTCGAGTAACTATGGCTGGATTGGATTGGATTGGATTGGACTGGATTGGATTGGATTGATATGTCATGGTTGCGGGAAGGCTCGAGGTAAAGAGTCGAGTAACTATGGCTGGATTGGATTGGATTGATATGTCATGGTTGCGGGAAGGCTCGAGGTAAAGAGTCGAGTAACTATGGCTGGACTGGATTGGATTGATATGTCATGGTTGCGGGAAGGCTCGAGGTAAAGAGTCGAGTGACCATGGCTGGGACTTGGATGGACTAGGTTGATGCAGGACTAGGTTGATGCAGGGCTAGGTCGATGCAGGGCTAGGTCGATGCAGGGCTAGGTCGATGCAGGGCTAGGTTGATGCAGGACTTGGGTTGATGCAGGACTTGGGTTGATGCAGGACTTGGGTTGATGCTGGACTTGGGTTGATGCTGGACTTGGGTTGATGCTGGACTTGGGTTGATGCTGGACTTGGGTTGATGCTGGACTTGGGTTGATGCTGGACTTGGGTTGATGCTGGACTTGGGTTGATGCTGGACTTGGGTTGATGCTGGACTTGGGTTGATGCTGGACTTGGGTTGATGCTGGACTTGGGTTGATGCTGGACTTGGGTTGATGCTGGACTTGGGTTGATGCTGGACTTGGGTTGATGCTGGACTTGGGTTGATGCTGGACTTGGGTTGATGCTGGACTTGATTGATGCTGGACTTGGATTAGTACTGACTAGGTTGATGCTGAATTGGATTGGTACTGACTAGGTTGATGCTGAATTGGATTGGTACTGACTAGGTTGATGCTGAATTGGATTGGTACTGACTAGGTTGACGCTGAATTGGATTGGTACTGACTAGGTTGATGCTGAATTGGATTGGTACTGGCTAGGTTGATGCTGAATTGGATTGGTACTGGCTAGGTTGATGCTGAATTGGATTGGTACTGGCTAGGTTGATGCTGAATTGGATTAGTACTGACTAGGTTGATGCTGGACTGGTACTGACTAGGTTGATGCTGAATTGGATTGGTACTGACTAGGTTGATGCTGAATTGGATTGGTACTGACTAGGTTGATGCTAAATTGGATTGGTACTGACTAGGTTGATGCTGGATTGATACTGGACTGGACTGCACTGCCTTGAATTGGGGCTGGACTGGATTGCACTGGGGCTGGATTAGTATTGGACTGGACCTGGATTGGTATTGAGATTGGACTGGACCTGGATTGGTATTGAGATTGGACTGGACGTGGATTGGTATTGAGATTGGACTGGACCTGGATTGGTATTGAGATTGGACTGGACCTGGATTGGTATTGAGATTGGACTGGACCTGGATTGGTATTGGACTGGGCCTGTATTGGACTGGGCCTGTATTGGACTGGGCCTGTATTGGACTGGGCCTGTATTGGACTGGGCCTGTATTGGACTGGGCCTGTATTGGACTGGGCCTGTATTGGACTGGGCCTGTATTGGACTGGGCCTGTATTGGACTGGGCCTGTATTGGACTGGGCCTGTATTGGACTGGGCCTGTATTGGACTGGGCCTGTATTGGACTGGGCCTGTATTGGACTGGGCCTGTATTGGACTGGGCCTGTATTGGACTGGGCCTGTATTGGACTGGGCCTGTATTGGACTGGGCCTGTATTGGACTGGGCCTGTATTGGACTGGGCCTGTATTGGACTGGGCCTGTATTGGACTGGGCCTGTATTGGACTGGGCCTGTATTGGACTGGGCCTGTATTGGACTGGGCCTGTATTGGACTGGGCCTGTATTGGACTGGGCCTGTATTGGACTGGGCCTGTATTGGACTGGGCCTGTATTGGACTGGGCCTGTATTGGACTGGGCCTGTATTGGACTGGGCCTGTATTGGACTGGGCCTGTATTGGACTGGGCCTGTATTGGACTGGGCCTGTATTGGACTGGGCCTGTATTGGACTGGGCCTGTATTGGACTGGGCCTGTATTGGACTGGGCCTGTATTGGACTGGGCCTGTATTGGACTGGGCCTGTATTGGACTGGGCCTGTATTGGACTGGGCCTGTATTGGACTGGGCCTGTATTGGACTGGGCCTGTATTGGACTGGGCCTGTATTGGACTGGGCCTGTATTGGACTGGGCCTGTATTGGACTGGGCCTGTATTGGACTGGGCCTGTATTGGACTGGGCCTGTATTGGACTGGGCCTGTATTGGACTGGGCCTGTATTGGACTGGGCCTGTATTGGACTGGGCCTGTATTGGACTGGGCCTGTATTGGACTGGGCCTGTATTGGACTGGGCCTGTATTGGACTGGGCCTGTATTGGACTGGGCCTGTATTGGACTGGGCCTGTATTGGACTGGGCCTGTATTGGACTGGGCCTGTATTGGACTGGGCCTGTATTGGACTGGGCCTGTATTGGACTGGGCCTGTATTGGACTGGGCCTGTATTGGACTGGGCCTGTATTGGACTGGGCCTGTATTGGACTGGGCCTGTATTGGACTGGGCCTGTATTGGACTGGGCCTGTATTGGACTGGGCCTGTATTGGACTGGGCCTGTATTGGACTGGGCCTGTATTGGACTGGGCCTGTATTGGACTGGGCCTGTATTGGACTGGGCCTGTATTGGACTGGGCCTGTATTGGACTGGGCCTGTATTGGACTGGGCCTGTATTGGACTGGGCCTGTATTGGACTGGGCCTGTATTGGACTGGGCCTGTATTGGACTGGGCCTGTATTGGACTGGGCCTGTATTGGACTGGGCCTGTATTGGACTGGGCCTGTATTGGACTGGGCCTGTATTGGACTGGGCCTGTATTGGACTGGGCCTGAATTGGATTGGACCTGGAGCTGGATTGGACCTGGAGCTGGATTGGACCTGGAGCTGGATTGGACCTGGAGCTGGACTGGACCTGGAGCTGGACTGGACCTGGAGCTGGACTGGACCTGGAGCTGGATTGGAGCTGGACCAGATTGATAGGTTGCGGGAAGGAACAAGGCCGAATGATCAGGCATATCTGATATTGGAGTAGATAAACAAAACTAGGAAATACAAAGGAAGACGCGGAGACTGTCTCCAGGATTTCGATGAATAATGGCACAAAGAGACAGATAAGGGGTAACATTCGGAAACGTTATCAGGGTTCTTAAATGATTGAACAGAACGGCGGAGCGGCAGTCACCACGAGGAATATGGACAAGTAAGCCAAATGATATTAATTCTGCCTTACATCGTTTTATGGCAAAAGATAAAACTATTCAGTTTCAACTAAACAAAGAGACCGACTGAATAAAGGAAGAAAAAAAAGGGGGAGAATAGATTTGATTCATTATGGAACATGTCTGGGAGGGATAGAAGCGAAAGTTGATGGAACCCTCTCCTTGTCGTGAGAGTTACGCCGGACTTCACACAGATTGTTGAGCAAAATAGTTGAGTTTGAAGAATCATTAGAGCATTATACACGATGACTAATCTACTATTTCGCTATAAAATCTCAGGTTAGCAGGATGTGTCTTGTTTACTTCACGGGGTGGATCATAGAGCCATTAGTGCGTAGGTGGCGTAATTTAGCGAAGAAGAACTTGCGGAACCATCAAAGTAGGGCAATTCGGGGAGTCGTGAGATACAAGTGACAGATCATTACGCAGACAACTATTCATTGGAACCTACCTGGTGCTTCTGAGGTTGATACAGTGGCGGTAATAGGTGTTTCGATTGCGAGGGAGCGATCGCCTTTTGAATTACTAGATAAGGACTGTTTCTGACCAATGCGCGTTACCAATCAAGGGAGTTTGGGTCTGGATCACTCTGGACATATCTGGTAGCAAGGGAAGGTTGGAAAGGCTTTCTGCCCTGCAAGAGTCCTAGAAATCCAAATAAATGCTTACCTACAGCATGTCAACGTTGATGTTCAGTCAAAGTTCTCCTTGATTAAAGGGTCGGACGGAACTGGCTGGATTTGTGTGAGAATGGTAGTTTCTGAACGAACAATGTTGTGAAAGATGTTTTTGGACGAAGCTCAGAGTGAAAGGGATGACAGATAAAGAAGATGGACAAAAGACGCGAAAGACGAACGTTGTGTTAAGAAGAAGTCTATTATTTTTATGAGTCTTGATGGGGGACGATAACAATTTGCCTGCTTTATTGGTGCTGTTTATGCCGGTGTTGCAGGAATGTGCATTGTTGATGGCAGTGTTATTCACTCCTATGTTTTGAGTCAATACTTTTTACAGAAGGTCCGGATATAATTGTCGCTGGAATTCCAGATGAATCGAATGTTCAAACGACATGTGTAAACGCTTGCAGAGTTTGTGTCTGAAGTAGAAGGGAGTATTGTCCTAGAGAATATACGATTGGAAATTAATGTTGGAAAGGATACCATTTTGGGTTGTTGTAGAGTTGACTTCCATGAAAACGCGGTTGACCAGAGCAACAACTGTAGTGATCGACAACATCGAGCGCTTCTAGCTCCAGATATGCTGTTGTGTAGGGATTGTTTCATGTGATTTGCAAGGTCGAGAATTTACAAAAGCCTATCGGATGGTGACTGAGACGGAGGATCTGAACCCCTTATAGTGTCGGATGTGGATTGTGAACTGATGAGAGTATGTTGCAGGAAATATTGGATAGTGAGAAGATGAGAGTCAGATTAATGCTTTTTGTGGACGAATGATTGTTGGCGTATCGTTCTTGGCTCTATATGATCCTGGAGCAAAATGCGACGTATGCAAGTAGAAGGCCTGGCTGGTGTACGTCTGTAACACAACTTCTCTAGTCCCTCTCTGATTACAGCTGGTATCTTGTTTTAGTCGGAGACCCATTGATAGAGCTGTTGTGGCCATTGATGACGTCGGATTGTAACTGCCCAATCGGCAGGTGCGGAAGCTCGGACTATTAGGATAACTGGGAAATTTTGTTATTGATCAAGGCCTTACGTTTTTTTTGAAGTTTATGCGAGTATTGTATTTGTATTTGGTGGGTTTTTGCTCAAAGGAGTTATCTGGTAGATTCTCGAAGTGAGGCACGATGGTGAGGATCTTGTGTTGTAAGAGACGTTGTGACCTATTCAAGATAGAAGGATAGGTATTGTTTCCCGGAGGTGCGAAGTTTCGTTCGCTTGGAGTGCGGCCGTGTCAGGGCTGGAGCATGTGGATGTGATAGAGGGACCACTTCACTTGGACCCATCATTAAAGTGTGATTAGTAGAGCTGAACAAATTCGGAGGATTTAAATAGGAAAAGTCGAAAAGTGGGAATGTGATACTGATAAAACAAGGCAATGAACAGAAGGACACAAATGGACAGAATAGAGGAAATAATTTATTTAATGAAATCGGATACTGTTAATTTCGGACAGGTCATCTCCCTAATGGATTTTGCGAGAAAAGAAGTAGGAATACGTGAGTTGGCAACGCTAGGAAGAGAAACTGGAATCTCAAGATATAGTGAAGAACAAAAACGTGAAAATGAGAAGTCTTCGAAGGCTGTATCCTTCCAATTCTCCCATCTGAATGTCAAACTCAAGACCTCATCAAATTAAACATCAAAAATGTTATCAGGCTTGCAGAATGCTATAACGGTAAAGAAATTTGAAGGGGTGGACTGACATACTATCAGATGATTCAATAAATGAAACAAACTATATGAACTGATACACCGGACAGAAGAGGAAAAGAGGTAGGCCTTTTCGATGGTGGGAATACTAAATAACAGGGATATTATAATGAAGAAACGGCTGAAGACAGGAGTGGAATGAAGGAGGCTTTTGGGCACGTAACGTTTTTTATGGCTTTCAGCTATGGTGCTACGAGGCTATAGTGTCGAGGAGTAAAATTCAACCATGGCTTTTTGTGTGGACACTTGAATTCTACGTTGCTTGATTTTTAGTTGGTTGTTTTGGTCTCCTTTTATTTATTTTTTTTTCTCATCTTTTAGTAATGGTTGCAATTGATCGGATTTACGGAGAGTTAAACAAGCGCGAGGACTCGCTTAGTTACAGGATGGCCGAGCTGTTAGGTGACTTTTCTCTAATTCCATTTAATTGTTTGTAGAAGCGGGTATTACGTCGATTTAAAGGAAGGACTTCCGGTTGTGATGAATCATTTTATAAGAGTGTTGTTAGATTCTTTTAATTTTATTTTATGCGAACGGAAATACTAGTGGCGCCATCTGATTTATTTCTCAAGAAAGTATAAAAGGCGTGTAAGCTGTCGTTTGAATACAGTAGTCGACGTGATTTCAAAGTGAACAGAGTTGAGAGTAATTGTGACTGAGTTTTGGAGGATAATTGTACTGATTTTGGAGGATGGTTATACTGTTTTTGGAAAATGAATAAACTGTTATTGTGAACCAAGGAATTTTCATTGTGTTTCTGAACTGAACCCAATATTATATAACAATAATGCAGTTTGAACAATTGTAATGATTTGATTAAAATACTGCATTAAAAGAAATACATATTGAAGTTAATTAATAAATTGGATTGATATACCATTGTGCTTTAAAATGTAAAAAATAAAAAATAAGTTAAAAAAAACACAACGATATTCAATCCTTTGACGAATGACATTATAAAAAAATTAAAAAAGTCTTATTTCGTCAAATAGAAAAATAACACCATCCTATTACGTTATGTAACCGGTATAAAAGAATGGGGTTACTTTCACAAAACGCATAGGAATATATTCAGATAACTGAAATCCTAAAATACGTTCCACGAAAGACCCATACATACTTTTGTGGAGTATTTGATAAATACGACCATACTCCAGTCCCTCTGCCATCGTCGATGTAGACCTCGACGTCGGCTTCTCAATCCCGATGGCAATCTTCATCACATCATCAGATGTATGGGGTTCAGAGATTGGGCTATATGCCACAAAAATTACGCTGAAAACACCCAAATACATATTAATAAATCATTAAAATAAATTACACTGAGATGTAGATGAAGATAAAAAATACCAAGCTATAAAATTGAGAAATTAAATAAAACAATAAAAAATATTAAGTGCGCTTGACTATTACTGCCGTGTTGCTAAGTGAGAATCACGCGATCATGACCTTCGCAAGGGCATGTCATCGAGCCTCGAAGATGGGCGCCATTTTGTAACAATCTTGGCCAGTTGGCTAGTGTTACTTCACCAGCTGGCTCAGGGTAAAGATATATGAGACTACTCAAGGAATGGGTTAATTAAATAAGACACTTAGCAACAGGCTACAGACATATATTCAAAAAGACACACAAGTTATAAAATTAAATTAACATAAAGAGTAAAGTTAAATTACGATTAAAATAGGGAACTGGCTTCCTACAATGTTATGATGAGATGGTCGTAGGTTACATAATAAAAAATATGATACGTAACTTAATGTACGATCAGGATGGTGTGATCCCGAGACAATTCACATCTTATCATCCATTCCAGGACGTCCACGTACGCTCCATGGAAGGCAATTCACAAATACAACATGTCTCGTATAGTGTGAGACCTAGGGGTGGAACCCTAAAATAAAATTATTACATTGTTGTATATCTCACATATTTGAATACATACTTTAAATATACTGCCAGTTAAATATATAATAAAACAATAACTCACCGAAGGATCCACGGGCACACTGAATTTACTAACCCATCACGGGTGTATACTGAAGACTATTTAACCATTTTAAAAATTATCTCGGAATGAGAAATTAATGTGTGCGCTCGGATTTTATACCTTCGGAGACAAAAGAATGCAACATACATCTATAACTATGTACCGGTTTAGTGAGGAGACACGGAACCTAGTGAAGCAGAAAGGGGTCGATAATCGATATCGATAAAGTTTGTGTATTTAATTAAAATATATTAAAAAATATGTTACACCCTCGCGTATATTGGGCATTCGCAGAGCAGGTGAGGTACCGTCTCTGGTATTCCCGGTTCGCACAGGCATGATGGATCGCCTTTACACTTAAACCGGTGCAGGTATTCTGCGAATCCACCATGCCCTGTCAGCAATTGGGTCTTTTCACTCGTTATTTCCTCACTTCTCAATATCTTGTATGCACTAATCGCGTCAGGAAAGAATAGCTTTGTGACAGCTCCAGTTTCACCATCCTGATACCTGCCGTTCCACTCATCAAGCGACTCCAAACGGATTTGCCGCATAACGAATGAAACCGGCACTCCATCGTAATCAGGCGCCTTCTTCAGTTTGGTGGCAGCCAGCTTCGCCAAGTCATCCGCGCGCTCATTACCGGGAATCCCGACATGAGCCTTAACCCAGTAGAAATGCACAGATATACCACGTTCCATGGCAGTCCTCACATTTCTGCGCGTCTCCAGTGCCAGCGCATGTGTTGAACTGGTATTCTGCACTGTCTCCAGCGCGGCTCTGCTGTCACTCAGTACGTCGTAGGAAGGAGCGTTTCCTACAGCGATGAGTGATGAGGCTTTGCAGATGGCCAAGAGCTCGTCGTACTGCACGGTGTATCAAACACCGTGCAGTACGACGAGAGTTTGAGCTTGACGGCCTTCGTCTCAGCACCCTTGCTCCAAATAGAAAGTGCCGCTCCGACTCCACCGTCAATCCTACTCCCGTCGGTGAATATTTGAACTGCAGATGTGATTTTATTTTCAAGCTCGAGTTGGTCTACCACGCTAAAGATGTCTATCGGTGTCTGCTCTGCCGGGTGTCCGTTTTCAGCGTACTTCGCTCTTGCCTCCACTTCTCTGCCCACCAAGTCCGATCTAGATACCCCTCGTTTAGCCTCGTACAGGGCAGCAGCCTCCCGCACCCGTATGTCAAGAGGCAGTATTCGCGCCAGTAAAGTTGCCGCGTCCAGGGATACGGTTCTGTATGCCCTGCACATTTTCTGGGCGAAACTTCGCTGCACGGCGCTCAACTTTTTTCGGACACACAGCTTACTGGTGGCCGGTGCCCATGCGCTTGCCGCATACAGTAGTATTGGCTCAATCACCGCAACATAAATGGTTCCTATCACCTCCGGATGGAGACCCCAGCTGACTCTGGCCGCACGCGACAGTTGCTTGTACACGCCTATCGCTTTGTTTGTCACGTTGGCAACATGCTTGTTGAAGGTCAAGCTCTTATCGATCGTTAGACCGAGGAGCTTGATCTCGTCTGCCATGGGGATCGCTATCCCGCCCATGCTCAGAAAAGGAGTGTCGAACCTCAATTTACGCGTTACTGTCATGGCAACAGTTTTATGTGGCGCAAATCGAAGTCTATTTTGGACACCCCAGTCCCGCACAAAGGCGAGTGCGGCATTTGCGTTGTATTCTACGTCTCGGCCAAAGTCAGCATGAAATACTAGGACCACGTCGTCGGCAAAAGCCTGACAGTATACGCCCGCCTCCTCGAGACCCCGAAGGGGTGGATTCAGTAAGAGATTCCATAGTATAGGTCCCCCTATGGACCCCTGCACAGATCCTTTGTCCGTTTTTACGGACACTTCCTCACGACAATACCTCACGCTTACCGTCCTGTCTTGAAGATAACTGTTTATGATTCTCCTTATGTTGGTGGGGCAGCCTTCTTCTGCGAGTCGGTGT
The DNA here is from genome assembly GCA_030269945.2 of Trilocha varians. Taxonomy (NCBI): domain Eukaryota; kingdom Metazoa; phylum Arthropoda; class Insecta; order Lepidoptera; family Bombycidae; genus Trilocha; species Trilocha varians. The sequence continues at coordinate 12,570,343 of AP028282.1, read as the reverse complement.
TTTATGGCAGGCCACCATGCATTATCAAAGGCTCCCTCTATGTCTAACGATATGATTGTAACCAGTTTTCTATTGTGTAGCTGTGTTTGTATGTGTTGCATCAGATCATAGAGGGAGTCCTCTGTGCTGCGTTGTGGCATGAAGCCGTATTGGCGGGCGCTGATTGTAGGCAGAAGGTGCCATTTTAGTCTTCCCACCAACATTTTCTCTAGGACTTTACCCAGAACCGGAAGAAGTCCAATGGGTCTGTATGATTTAGGGCTTGTGTAATCTTCTCTGGCTGGTTTTCGGAGGACTATGACTACTGCTTTTTTCCAAAGTTTTGGAAAATATCCTTCATGCAAACACTTATTTGCGAGGGCTAAAAAGACTGTTGGGTCTTTCAAGATTGCGCTTCTGCATATGTCAGCAGTCAGTCCGTCCTCGCCAGGAGCCTTTCGCGGGTTAAAGCTGTCGATTGCAGTTCTCAGTTCGTGTAAGGTGAATGGGGGATCATCAATATCATTCGGTGTTGCTACGATCGATTTTGTGCTTTCCCTGATCCTGTGGTGGTACTCGCTGTCAAGATCCTCGCGGTCCTTTGGGTAAAAGGTTTTCGCGAGGAGAGCAACAGACTCCATCGGGTTCAGAGTTTTGCCATCTTGCTTCAGGAGTTCGTCTTCCCGTGGAGTTGCCGTATTCCTGGTGATCCTATATATATTGTCCCACATTCCCTCTTTATCCTGTTTCCCACAAAACTCCTTCCAACTGCCAATCTGGGCTTCTTTAAGTCTTTCCTCGTATATTCTTTTTTGTTCTAGGTATTGTTGGACTACTCCCTCTCTTCGCGATGGTGCAGCACTTCGGATTCTCCTTCTTCTGATTGCCACTTCTTTTTTCAGCTTTGCCAGCTCTTCGGACCACCAAGGTAAGTTGAATTTATTTATTTTGCTTTTGATAGGGATGCTGTTTTCGTATGCTTCTATGATTTTGTCTGTGTAGGTTATTGCTATGCTTTCTATTGCTTCAGTATTGGTTATCTTGTCTATTTCTTCTGAGTTGATGCAATCTATCAATAGTTGTGAAAATTTTGAGTTGAATTTATCCCATTTAGCCTTATTTGTATTAAATTTCCTAGTTGTTTGTTTAATTTGTTTGTTTTGTGTTTTCGACAGATTTATTTTGAAACTAATTGCTTGGTAGTCTGAGCTGGTTAAGCCTTCTTCTACTTTCCAGTCCTGCACGTGACCGAGGAGGCCGGTGGTGCATGCTGTGACGTCCACATAGCTTGAGTAATGGGTTTGTCCTCTAACTGTGTCAAATGTAGGAACATTACCCTCATTTAGCACGTGAAAGTCCAGCTCATCCAGGACTCCTGCAACAGCCTTCCCCCTCGAGTCGGTCGTGTATCCACCCCACCAGATGTTTTTGGCGTTTAACTCGCCACCAACCACAATTTCGAGTGAGCACATTGTTTTCGAGATGACGCTGAGGTGATCCAGGTACGCTTCTAGCACTGTGTCCGGTTCGAAGTAGAGTGACACAAGAGCCACATCTCTTCCTCCGGTTTTTATTCTGACAACCGCGATGTTGTTGGTTGTGAGATCCGGGCATGCTATCACCTGCAGCGTATCATCGAAAATTGCAATGGCGGCCTTCGTTACTCCATCCCCCTGACTCGGATGTTGGTATATGCGTACTCCGTGGTACTGCTTCATTTGGTTTGAACCTCCGATGTAGGGTTCTTGGAGCAGCGCTGCGCCAACGCCGGTTCGAACTGCCTCTAACATTAATTCATTTGTGGCCAGCTGCTTCCTTTGAAGGTTGGACTGCAGGACTGTAAGTTTCAATCGCAGGTGTTCGTGAGATCGCTGTATTGTATTACTGAGTTTTGATTCGCCCGTATCGTTAACAATAGGACACCTGCGTCCTCGCTATGTGTTCCCATCTTTGGCGTACCGGACAGTTGACATTAAAAGCGTCATGCCTGTTGTCTCCATGTATGCCGCAGTTTTTGCAGCACGGTGGTTCGCCATTTTGCCTCGCCGGACAGTTGATACGCAAATGTTGGCCGCCGCAGTGACCGCATAGGTCTGCCTGTTCCTCACACTGTTTCCTAGTGTGTCCGAATTTAAGGCACCTGGTGCATTGCACTAACGGAGACTCGTCGAACACTCTTATTCTCTGGAGGTCCACGTGGATTCGGCCTGCTTCTACCAGTCGTTTCCACAGTCGTGGAGCTACTTGCATGACCACGTGACTCTCCAAAGAGTTTCTTGCCTTTTTTCGATAGCGAACTCTCATCTGCTTGTCATTTTCTTCTAGTCCGTCAAGAAGGTGGTTGTTCTGATTGAGGATTGCCGTTTCTATGTCTTTGTCGGTGTTATACGACAAGACATCCTTGAGAATGATGAGGGGGTCTTTGTTTTTAGCCTCTTGGGTTTTCAATGTTCCGGTTTCTTGTAAGAAACATGATGAAAACTATTTGTTGTAAGAATGAGAAATGTAGTAGACGAAGAATGAGAGTTTTGTAATTTTAAGATTATATTTGAAGGTTAAGGTTAATTTTTGTGATGAAATTATAGAACTTAGAAAACTTTTAAAAACTGTTTAGAAAGAAAGCTTAGATTTTATATAAAATGTTAGGATTTTAAAAGTATTGCCACTTTATGTATAGCAGCAGTTTTAATCTTTATGTTCATTAATCTTTTAGTTAAATTTTTTTTTTTTTTTTTTTGCCCGTGTGTTTATAATTCGAATCATTTTGTTATTTACAGTAATTTTATAGTTCTTAAATTTTTCTTTCCTTTATTTCCAATCAGTTGGTCTATTTACAATCATTATAGTGTTTCTTATTCGAATCATTTTGTTATTTACAATAATTTTTATAGTTCTTAAATTTTTCTTTCCTTTACTTCCAATCAGTTGGTCTATTTACAATCATTATAGTGTTTCTTTATCTTTGTTGTTTTTATCAGTTATATATTTATAATAATAATTTTATAATCATCTTTATTTATTTTCCTTTATATTTTCAATCAATTATTTATTTACGTTGAATATCCTCTTGGTATCATTATTTGACTCGTATAGTCGAACCGTTTGCTTTCACGACCTGCAATAACGCTGTTGTGGCGAATTTCAGAAATTTCTCCCTGGTATCATTATTGCTCAGGAGTTTTGAGAAGTTTGACACTTCTATTTTCTCATTTATCTCCCATTCGGTTTCGAGTCTTTTTAATGAGAATCTCGGGCATTCTACCACAACGTGTTCAATGGTTTCCCTAACACTCCCGTCGCAAATACAGAAAGGTGAGTCAACTAATTTATATTTGTACAGGTACTCTCTTGTACCACAGTGTCCCGTGAAGAGCTGTGTTTTATATTCAGTCCCTTCTGTTTCTGTAGTATCCTGTAAGCCAATGAGATGTCAGGGAAGAATTTTTTGGTGGTTGAAGCCGTAGGGAAACCATCGTATCTTTCTTGCCATTTCGCTTTTGCTCGCTCTCTAATCTGGTATTTTGCATATGAAAGGGGGAAATCGTCATATGCTGGAGCCACTTTTAGATTTGTCGCTGCTTTAGCGAGTTCGTCCGCCCTCTCATTACCCGCTATGCCGATGTGGGCCTTAAACCACACCAGTTGCACTGTAATGTCTTCCTCTCTCATTGTTTGTCTCACTATTGCAGATATGGGATTTTCGGAGTACGGGTTGCATACAGATTTGAGTGCGGACTGTGAGTCGCTCAGTATATACGCATCCAAATTATACTTAGCCGCGTACTCTATTGCCTTCTGTATTGCGAATAGCTCCGCCTGGAACACAGAGCAATATGTTGCCAACAGGAATTTCGCTTTATGTTTTTCACGTCCTTTCTTCCACACTGTGATAGCTGCACCAACTTTCCCATCCAATTTACTAGCATCAGTATAAACTCGTATCCAGTCTTGAGGAAGTTGTCTCTCTTGTTCGGTGTTTTCAATTTGCATGAGAGGTAGGTGGATTCTTTTTGATGGATGTGGCATTGAGAATGGGTTTACTCGTGTCTCCAGTTTGCGTCCAGGTAATTCATCTAAGGGTCCTCCTCGCTTGATCTTGTATAGGGCAGCATTTTCCTTAGCCCGAAGGTCAAGCGGTAGGATTCTTGCCAGTAGGACACTAGATGCAAGCGAGACCGTCCTGTGTACCTTACATATTTTTAGCGCAAACATTCTGGTGACTCTGTCCAGTGCGTCCCGTATGTACTTCATTTCTGTGACATTGCTCCAGACACTGGAGGCGTGCAATATTGTGGGCTCCACCACAGTTATGTACAGAGTTCGTACTATATTGGAGTCCAATCCCCAATTTATTCTGACCATTCTGGCTACACTCTGGTAAAATCTTATTGCCTTTTTTGTTACAGCTTTTGTTACGGCAGAGTTCTATCGCATGCACGAGTAATGACCTCGGTATATTCTTGAACTATAGCTTCTAGCTCTGAAGAGGTGTTAGCGGTGTTAATTCGAGTCTCGTCTATTTTTGATGCAGTTAATTCCTGTCTTGCCACTTTATGAAACTCCTCCCAGTTTGCCTTATCTGTCTTATATTTTCTGGTCGTTTTGTTGGTTGGATTGGCAATCCCGTAGCCAGTATCGAGTTGGACATCAAATCTAATTGCCCTGTGGTCTGATAGTGTGACGAACTCCACATCCACTCTCCAGTTTTTGATGTTGCTGATTAGGCTTTCCGTGCAGAAAGTTACGTCGACTAAGCTCTTGTATAGTTTACTCCCTCTGTAGATGTGGAATGTCGGCACACTACCCTCATTCAGAATGTGCCAACCTTGCTGCGTTGTTAAATCTACAAGACTGGATCCCCTGGCATCCCCATAATCGCTTCCCCACCATTCACTAGTTGCGTTGGCGTCTCCGCCTATTATGACGTCGGAGATCCCCAGTCCCTCAACCACGCGCTGCAGCTCCAGTAAGTCATTGTCAATATTGTTGTTTTTGTCAAGGTAGAAGCTTACCAGACCAATTTTACGTCCGTCACCACCGCTAATCACGCATCCAACGATTGTTTCGGTTATTAACGTACTATCTACTTCAACTGTGATACTAGGGTCTAGATTAACAATAGCGGCTTTAACAGGCGTAGAACTGTCAGTAGTAAATTTTTGCACAACTCGCCCAATGGTGGTGGCGACGTGCGCTTTGGCTCCAACGTAAGGTTCCTGTATGAGAAGAATAGGCGACTTATTTTGCTCTGCCATTCGCAGACATTCCTTTGTCGCCGCATACCCTCTACCTAAATTAATTTGCGTTATTCTAAGTTTCCTTTTTGTGCCATTTGTGTCCGTTGAGTAAGTTGTCTGGTTGGTTCCGTGGGTGCCTTCCTCAACAGTGGTACGAGACAGATGCTCTAGCCACTCTGTCCCATCTTTGCCACACTGGGCACTGTACACTGTATGCTGGATGGGATGATGGCTCATCATGTCCGTGGCAGTTTGTGCACGAGGGTTGCTTTTCTGACCTCTGGCAAGTTCGGGTCTCATGAGGCCCCGCGCAAAATCCACAGATTGTCGTCTTGTCGCATGAACGTGCTAAGTGCCCGAAGCCGAGGCAGTTGAAGCACTGCATCACCGGGGATTGATCTTGTGCTAGTATCATTTGGTATCCTACTTTTACCCTTTTTTCCAGTAGAGAGTTCCAAACATTGGGAGAAACTTCAAGGATCACGTTATTGATAGAAGTTGTGCGACCCTTAGTTCTTCGGACAACTTTCATTTCTCCTGACTTCGCTTCTGGACCCAGTAAATTTCTGTTTTGATTGAGAACTGCTTCTTCAATCTTGGCATCAGTGAGAGCAGTAGTTACTCCCCGTAGGATCAATAGGGGTCGTCTCGCAGATGCTTCCTTCACTGAGAGTTGAATTGCATTATTTTTTATGGCTTGAGCTAGCGTCTTTCTCTCGCCATCTGTGTCGCAGGCCAAAATCACTCTCTGTCCTTTGGTCTTCCGGACAGTGTTAACACCTACGCCTAGTTGCACTACGTCAACAGACTTCTTGATTTTTTCGACTATGTCTGCACTGGTGTCTCGGGGATCTATCGACTCCACTACTATGCCATATCTCGGTTTTGCGGTGACTTCACTGTAGGTAGGTTTTCGTACGATCCGAGTATTTCCTCCTTCTATTGTCATTGGTCCTTTGGTTTTGATTTCTGAGATATCTTGTCTCAAAGCCTCTACCGCATTTGTTACAGGGGATACTGCACTGACGGTCAGATCCTTCAAGTGATCCAGGTTATCCATGACCGTCCCCAACGTTGCAGCAATACTCCCAGGATCCGTGTTTTCCACACAAGTATTGGCTTCCAGCTTTTCGCGGATAAGCTCCACAGTCTTGTGTGTGTTGCTAACCAGTTGATGAACCCGACTTTCATCGATTACGTTCCTGAGAGCTGTTTTAATATCCGGTATTACTCCTTTCTCCAGATAATCCTTGGTTAAATCAGAAGCTTGGCTACTTTGTTCGGTTGTACTGGAGCCAGATGACTCTCTGGCTTGTCTTACGATTGCCAGTATAGAGTTTTGGGTTTCCTCTGTTGTTCGAACCTTGTCGAGTACCATCTGCGAGTAACGTTCCATCTCGCTTTTGAGTGCGCACATTTCACTGATCATTCTTTCCAATTGGTTTACCTCCAAGGAAGGAGTACTAGGCATCCTTTCATTATCTGTGCACTGGGAGTGATAAGGGACATCGAGGAAAGATTTTTCCGATTTTCTGTCTATGACAGTGATGAGGAGCTCATACAGACTTTGGTTGTCTTTGATGACTGTCTGTTTGATCTCCCTTTCTATGTTTCCTGAGTGTTCCATAGCTTTTTTTGAATTTCGAATAATTTTGGAAGCTAGTTGTTTTATTGCAGGTAGATTTATCTGGGAGAGGTCATCTGGTAATTGGATGGACGAAAATGTGTTCACTGGTTGAGCTTTTTTCGGCTTAAGGCATGTTGGTGACAGCCCTGACGGAATAGGGTCGAGAACAGCACTGCTCGCAAAACTCCCAACGTTCTAAAAATTTCGTTTTTTTGCAAATTACTCGGAAATTACTGGGCGGATTAAACTGAAAGTGGTGTCTACGGATAGGTGCGTTTAAGACGCACCTTCAAAAATAAAGAACAAGAATACTGTAGTACGAAAAAGTGCGGGAAAAGCTAGAAAACCAGGTAACTGAAAGACTGTTTAAAATAAAAATTGTAGACTGAAAATTTAACGTTTTTTATTATTGTTTCAGGTGGCTGAAGGCGCTACGGAAGATGGTAAGTGAAAGAAAGACGCTGGACTACGAAAAAAGAAGAGGAATTCGAACAAAAGGTAAGTATTTAAAGAAAAATAGTGAATTTACGAAGAACGGGGATTTTAACAGGAAAATGAATGAAAATGGGGGAAAAAAAAAAGAAAATATTGGGAAAAGAACAGGGAGACGAGATACTAAAATGGGGAACAAAGAAATAAGAAATTTTAAACAAGGGGAACAACGAAAACAGACGAAAACTAAAGAGATTTTTCAAAACTTGCAAGCAAGAAAATCGATGGTTAGGTTAGGTTAGGATAGGTTAGGTTAGGTTAGGTTAGGTTAGGTTAGGTTAGGTTAGATTGGGTTAGGTTAGGTTTTGTTAGGTTAGGTTAGGTTTTTTTTTTATTTATTCGGATTTTAATCTTCTCCCCCGACATGATCGAGGCCATTGTCGTTCGGTCGTTTGATTGGTCACTTTACATTGTTTCGTATGTATTCGTGTTATTTATTTCTGCTTATTACTACTTTCAGTATCTTTTTACAATATTTCAGGAATATTGGTCTTATTTTATCTATTTTCATTATTTCATGGAGGCTGTCCTCATCAATTTCTCTTTCTATCTTCATTCTCAGGTCCATTCTTTCTTATCCAAATTCGGGGCATTCCGTCAATAGATGGAGTATTGTTTCCTCTTTTGTGTCTTCACACACGCAGTGCGAGTCCTCCTTTCGGTGAAATCTCTTTAGGTAGGCTGCTATTCCCCCGTGGCCTGTTAGGAGCTGTGTTGTTAAGCCATCGATTTTAAGTGTCTTTATTGTCTTAAAAGCCTCCCTGGGATGTGGGAAAAAGATCTTTGTTCCTCCTGCTGTTGTGCCCGTTTCGTAAATTGTCTGCCATTTGTTGACGGATTCGTCACGAATCCACCACTTCACAAATGACTTCGGGCATCGGTCATACTCTGGCACTGTCTTTTTCTTCCCTGCCTCTTTTGCCAGGTGGTCGGCTCTTTCGTTTCCGGCAGTGCCAGTGTGTGATTTCACCCAGTACAAGGTTATCCTTTTGTTTTGTTCTTCGGCACGTCTGATGTTTCGCCGGATTTGGTTCACGATCGCGAACAGTTCGGCTTGGTACACCGAGCAATGCGAAGCAAGCTTCATTTTTCTGTTCGCTCCCTCTTGTCCGTCGATCCATTTGGTGTATGCTGCCCCAACTTGTCCCTCCATTTTGCTTCCATCTGTGTAATACTGTGCCGAAGTTTCGACGATGGCTGCTGTTAGTGATTCTGTCTCCTGTAAGCTCGTATAATTTATTTCCGACAGTTTTGCTGGGTGTTCTAGGTTTTCAAAAGGGTCTATAATCTCTAGCTCCTTGTCGTCCAACTCTGGCGGTATCAATCCTCTTCTAGCTCTGTGCATGACAGCGGCTTCCCTCACTCTGCATTCCAGCGGCAGGAGTCCAGCCAGGAGGAGCGAGGCATTCAGGGACACAGTGCGGTATGACTTGAAAATTTTTTGCGCAAAGCCCCGCTGCAGTGCCCCCAACCTCTTTTTTACCCCCTTCTTTTTACAGGCCGGTTCCCACGCGCCAGCCGCATAGAGCACGATGGGCTCCACCACCGCGGTGTAGATCGCACGGATTACATCGGGGTGAAGCCCCCATCCTATCCTCGCTGCCCTTGCCAGCTGGTTATACAATTTGACTACTTTTGTAGTTGTATGCTTGATGTGTTCATTGAATGTGAGTTTGCTGTCGATTATAACCCCCAGTACCCTTATCTCGCTGGTGTATGTTATTGGTACTCCACTCATGACAAGGTTTGGGTTGTCGTATTTGATTTTCTTCGTCAGCAGCATTGCGTGGGTTTTTTGCGGCGCGAAGCGGAGTTTGTTTTCTTTGCCCCATCTGTGTATTCGTTCTAGCGTTTGGTTTGCCTCTGTTTGGATCTCCGCTGCCTCGTGTCCATCGAATAGGAGGACCACGTCGTTTGCAAAAGCATGGACGCGGCCCTTCCCACCCTCTAGATCCCTTAGCAGCGGGTCCAAAAGAAGGTTCCACATCATGGGGCCACCCACTGAACCCTGCAAGCATCCCTTCTCAGTCCTACGATGGCACTCCTCCCCCGCGTATCTCACTACTACTACTTCCCGATTTTCTAGATAGTTATCCAGTACTCTCCGGATGTTGATTGGACAGTTCTCCTCTGCTAGTCTGATCTTAATTGCGGGCCACCACGCCGAGTCGAAGGCCCCCTCTATGTCTAGCGAGACCATAACCACCAGCTTCTTCTCGCTCAGCTTTTCTCTAATATGGCTCTTCATGTCACAGAGGGAGTCCTCGGTGCTTCTCTGCGGGATGAACCCGTACTGTCTTGGGCTCAGTCTTGGGATTAGATGCCATTTAATTCGGCCAACTAGCATTTTTTCGTAGATCTTCCCCATGATCGGGAGGAGGCCTATCGGTCGATATGATTTGACATCCCCGTAATCTTCCCTTCCTGGCTTCGTTAAGATCGCGACAGTAGCCTTCTTCCATGGAACAGGAAAGTGCCCCAATTTCAGGTATTGATTCGCGATTGCCAGGAAAAGGTCCATATCTTTTAATATCGCTCTCTCACAGATATCCAGAGTATGTCCATCCCCCCCGGGGGCCTTTTTAGGGTTGAATGTTTTGAGGGTAGCCAACAGTTCGTATTTCGTAAATGGTGGGTCATGGGTTTCATCATGGCTCCACGCATTTATTGTCGCCGCTCTCTCTCGTTTCCTTTTGTGTTCGATGGTATCCTCTTAAACCGCATCTCCGGGGTAGAAAGTCTCTGCTATCCATTTCGCCGACTCTTTTCCATCCAGATGGATTCCATTTCTTTTGAGGAGCTGGTCTTCTGTTCTCTTCGAGGTCTGCTTTATCACGCGATAGATGCCATCCCACATCGACTCCCGGTCTTGTTTGGTGCAGAACTTTTTCCAACTTTGAGTTTTTGCCCTTGTTACTTCTTCCTCATAAATTTCTTTTGCTTCCAGGTACTCATCTACTACGATATGTCTTCACGCGGGTCTGGCGTTGCGTATTCTCCGCTTCCTCGTAGCTACATCTCGTCGCAGCTCATCCAGCCTCTCCGACCACCAAGGTAAGTTTTTGTTCTTTTTATATTTAATTTAGGGATTGTTTCTTCCGTTGCCATTTTTATTACATCGATATAGTCGTGTGTGTGTTCCTCCAGCTCTTCTTTTGTTCGAATGCTGGCGATGTTTGCCTCATTCAGTTTTCTCTCTCGTACTCGGTTACGGCTAGGTACTCGGCTATCTTGTTGTCAAACTTGGTCCAGTCAGCTTTTCTCGTGTCATAAATTCTGGTAGTCCTAAGCGGTGGTTTTGTGTTTTGCCGTTGTGACAAGATGTTGTAAATTATCAAGCCGTGATCGGAACTAACGTAGTTTTCGACTCTCCAGTTTTCAATTACCTCTAGCATGTTTTCAGAGCAAGTTGTAACATCAATGTGGCTGGTGCAGAGTCTCGTTCCTCTCACTACGTTGAAGGTGGGTGTATCTCCCTCATTTAGTATGTGGAGCTCCATTTCGTTAATGGCCCCTAGCACTTTCTTGCCCCTTTCGTTCTCTCTCGTGCTTCCCCACCATACGCTCTTTGCGTTAACGTCTCCTCCCATCACTATCCTGGCGCCCTCCAAACTCCGCCTGATCTTCCGGAGATGTTCTAAGTATGGATCAATTGGGCGGTCTGGTTCGAAATAGACCGATACGAAGATGATCTCTTTATCTCCCGACTGTATTCCTACAACTACTATGTTATGTGTAGTTAGTTGCGGGTATTGGCGCACACGAAGCCCATCGTCGAAGACAGCGATGGCGGCCTTGACTGTGCCATCCCCAGTTCCAGTTTCCTGGTATATCCGGGCTTGTCTATAATCTTTCAGTCTTTTGATGTTGCCAACGTATGGTTCTTGGAGTATTCCCACTGCAATGTTGTTTTTGTCTGCTAGGATCATTATCTCATCAGTTGCTAATTGCTTTCGCTGGAGGTTCACTTGTGCAATTGTCATGTGGGATTTTGTACCGCGGTTGGTTTCACCTTGGGTGCCCTTTTTTTTTTTTTTTTTTTTTTTTTTTTTTTGTGACGGGAGGAAATCGCCGGACTTCCACTCGCCCCGCGAGTGGGGTATGTGGGTGTCGAACCGCACTAAAACCTCCCGCCAATCACGCTCGACATCCGATTATGTAGGGGTGACAGGACGCGTTCGCGACCAACGCTTACGTGTCGCCCCGTCACCCCCGGACGTCGAACCGGCAGCCGTCGGTGAAGACGACCACCGGCTCACTCGGTAGGCGGGCCCTAAGCAGGCCCACCGATATGATACAGAGGGTGCGCGCTGAGCTCTAGCGCGACACCCCTCGGGTCCGGTGTTAGTGGACCCGGTACACTTAGGGGGCCAGATCCCGGGACACATCCCGGGGCCGGCCCCCCGCTCGACCTCGGCGGCGACGGGGTCGGTCGGGGAGGGAAGAGCTCTCCCTCACCCGTCCCGCCGCCTCCTTCTGCGAGATGGTGGACTCGCAGAAGTCGAGCATCGCCTTCCAGGACTCGTCGCTGTCGAGCATCGATGCCACGACGCCCGGCAGCGACAAGTCCCGTCCTACTTGTGCGACCAGGATACGGCGCTGCTCCTCCCATGCGGGGCAGACAGCGAGCGTATGCTCTGCCGTGTCCAGGTCGCTCGTGCAATGATGGCACCTCGTCGTCGGCTCGACCTGTATCCGATGCAGGTACTTCCCGAAGCAACCATGCCCGGTCAGCACCTGCACCAGACGAAAGGTGAGGCGTCCCTCGCCGCGACTCACCCAGTCCTTGAGGACGGGGCGAATCGCCTCGACGGTCCTGAGGCCCCAGTCGGGGTTGGCCAATCGCCTTGACCAGGCCTCCAACACGGACCGCCGAGATTGGGCCTTCCGGTCCCGAACCGCCGCTCTGAGGGGACGCACAACGCCCCGAGCGCGGAGGTCGCAACGCCAACGGTAATCGTCGGCGAGCGCCTCCGCCTCCAGCTCCCAGGGCGGCGTCCCCGCCAGTGCACACGCCGCCTCAAAGGAGACGGTGCGGTATCCGCGGATGGCCCTGATAGCTACGACGCGCTGTGGCCGGCGCAGGCGCCGGACAACGGTTGCTGTCCGGTTTCCTGGTCCGGCCCAAACGGGCGCGCCGTACAGGGCCATCGAACGCACCACCCCCGCATAGAGGCGGCGCACAACACGGTTTGGTCCCCCGATATTCGGGAGCAACCGGCTCAATGCGCCGGCTGTCCTCATCAATCGGGGGACGAGTTCCATGAAGTGGGTCCGGAAGGTCCAACGGCTGTCCAGTATGAGGCCGAGGTACTTCAGTCGCACCCCGACCTCTATAGGGACGCCTCCAACTACGATCTGGGCCCCTGTAGGTGGCGTCACCCCAGCCCTGTGAAACCACAGGGCCTGGGATTTATTGAGCGCCACCGCGAGGCCCAGTCTTCTGATACGGCCGACGACGAGGGCCACCCCCGCTGTGGCGAGACGGGTAGCCTCCCTGAAGTTTTGCCCCCGGGCCATGACCAACGTGTCATCAGCGTAACAGATTACGCTCAGGCCCGGGAGCAGGGCGCCTCTCAGCACCCAGTCGTACCCGACATTCCAAAGGAGAGGTCCGAGGACCGACCCCTGAGGAACCCCGCATACGACCGGAAACCGGTAAACGGTCCCATCGTGCCCGGTGCATACTACCGACCTGGCCTCCAAGTAGGAGCCGACCAGCCGGCGGAGGTAGGGGGGAACTCCATGCCTCTCGAGTGCCCCCCTATCACGGACCAGGGCAGGGTGTTGAATGCATTGGCGATGTCGAGCGACACCGCCAAAGCCACCCCGCCCTGTGATACGGCTTCATTTGAGAGGGTCCGCACGCGAAGGATCGCGTCCACGGTTGAGCGGCCCTCTCTGAAGCCGTACTGCTCCGCCGACAGGTCGGGTCCCACCCCGACCAGGTGCTGGACGATGCGGGCGGCCAGAATGCGTTCCAGCAATTTGCCCACCTCGTCCAGCAGCACGATAGGACGGTAACCGGCGGCTGTATCCGCCGGGCGCCCCTCCTTCCGAAGAAGGACGAGTCTACCCTCCCGCCACAGCGAGGGAAACCGTCCCGACTCGAGGCAAGAGTCGTAAAGCCTCAAGAGTCGGTCCCCTAGGGCATTGATGGCCAAGGCCAGGACCCGACCATGGATGCCGTCCGGTCCGGGTGCCGTGTCTTTGGCACTCATCCTGACTACGGCCACGCGGAGCTCCTCCCCGGTGATATGGGGCACTTCAGCAGGGGCCTCGCCGCCGGTGACATCCGGCGGCTCACCCATAGCAGGCGGGATAAATCCCTCCTGCTCCTGCGGGAACAAAGTAGAAACAATGTCCCGCAGCTGCTGAAGCGGTAGACGCTCGGTTATGGGGGGCGCCCATGGGCGCAACTTGCCGCGCACCATCTTGTATGGGCGCCCCCAAGGGTCTTCCTCGAGCGTCTCCAAAAGGCGCTCCGCGTGCTGTTCCTTGGCCATCTTGATGGCCAGCCGCATGGCTCCCCTCGCCTCTTTGTACAAGCCATGCAGCCGGGCCTCCTCCTCCGCGAAGGCAACGGAATCGTTGCGACGCGGAAGGCGGCGACGGCGGTGTCGAGCGCACTGGCGCCTCGCCCGGACGCATACAGTTCTGAGCTGCGCTATCTCGGGCGACCACCAGTACGTCGACTTCGTGGGAGACCAAGGGCCGACCCGGGGCATCGAAACGTCGCTAATGCGACGCATCGTGTCCCGGAACCAAAGCGCCTCGGCCTCCACGTCCACGGGGTGTGGACGCATGGGCGTCCACGCCGCCACCGTAGAGGCTTCCATCAAGAGCTCCTTGTTCAGGAGCTTCAATGCCCATCTGGGGAATGACCGGGGCGTACTCCCGCGGGCGTCCGCAGCCGGCGTGGGGGCGGAAAGATCAAACCGAATGTATCGGTGATCCGACAAAGATTCCGCCCCCACCAACACTCTCCAGCCACGGATGCGATCCGCGATGGCAGAGCTCGCGAACGTAACGTCCACGATGGACTCGCCCTGCCATCGCACGCAAGTCGCGACCGAACCCCTGTTGAGTACACAGAGGCCAGTCGCGACCGCCCACTCCTCCAGCAGCCTACCGCGAGGTGTAGAGCGGGGGAGCCCCAAGCGACAGATTTCGCATTGAGGTCCCCCGCGAGTATCACTGGACGGGGGGCGAAGCGGTGAGTAATCGCCTCGAGCCCGTCCAGGAACTGCTCAAACTCGACAATAGGCCGGCTTGGAGAGAAATACGCCCCGATCACGACGGTATCTAACATCGATACCGCGACGAACCCAGAACCCTTGGCCACCATTACCAAGGGCGGGATCGCCGCGGCTCTTCTGACATGTATGGCCGCCAAGCCGCAGTCGTCCCCAAACCAACAATCGTCGGCTGGGGGAACGAAATACGGCTCGGCGACCACGGCAACATCTATTGACCACTCCGCCATGCTCTGGAGCAGCATGTCCTGAGCCCCGGCGGAGTGGTTCAAGTTACCTTGGAGGAGGCGAAGGGTGTGGTCCATTAAGGTCGAACCACCTCCATCGCCTCCTCCCTTCCTCCATCGCCCCCGCTATCGGACGCCTGAGACGCCACAGCGGGGGCCGAAACGCCGGCCGGTGCTCCTCCGGCCGACTTCTTCTTTAGGCGCCGCTTTTGTTTGCGGCGCCTATTCCGCTCCGTGTTGGAGCCGGACGGGGAGCAAGCTTTGCCCCCCGCCCGGTGATCAGCCCTGCGCCCGGCCGCCGCGCACAAAGCGCAGTGCGGTGCGGCCGAGCACATGGCCGCCTTGTGTCCAGGTTGACCGCAGCGGAAGCAAAGCTCCCTGCGGTCAACCGTACTCGTGCACCTGGCGATGCTGTGCCCAGTGCCGAAGCACCGGAGGCACCGCCAGGCGCGCGACTCCAGCAGGCGCACGTGGGCCGCAATCCAGCCCACGCGCAACCTGCCAGGGTGATTTGCCGGTCTGCCCGGCGGGGGAGTGGCCAGGGAGGTGGCCGTCTCTACAGGGCATCGCGCCCACACCGAGCTGGCCCCGGAGAAGCCGGGGCGAAGTTCGCCCACGACAACGTTCTCCGGGGCGCATCCGCCCTGGGCCGCGATAGCCGCCGCCACCTCCTCCTTGGTGGCGCAGTCGTCCAGGCCGGTGATCCTGATCTCCGCCATTTTCACCGGCCTGTGGACACGCACCACCTCTTCCGGCCAGACCGCCCGGAGGCCCGCCATCAGACGGTCCGCGATGCCGGAACTTTCGGCACCGGGACACTCCAATAGACGAGCCCCGTTGGCGGTCGTGCGGAAGCGGAGGCCCTCCCCCGCTCCGATCTCCTCCAGATCGATAGCCGCGCGCGCCTGGGACATGACATTAGGGTATGTCATGCCCTTGGCTTCGCCGGCTGGCAGCAGCGTCACCACTACTGCCGCCGACTTCGGCGCGCGCGGCCCCTTCTTCTTCTTGTTCTTATTCTTTTTGTTCTTGGCGGCCGGTGCTCGACCCTGCTGGGGAGCAGCCACGGCCGCCGTGGTCGCAGTCCGGTTGGTGGGGGTGGCGGACGCTCTACCCCTCTGGGGAGCTTCCGCCACCACCCGCGTCGCAGTCCGGTTGGCGGGGGCGGCAGGCACTCGACCCCTCTGGGGAGTTTCTGCCACCGCCCGTGTCTTTGCCTGTGGGGGGGCTGCAGGCCCTCCAGGTGGTGAGGCCTCCGCCGCCACCGAAGGGGCCGCAACCCTGGCCCTTTTATTGCCCCGCCGCACCACCTCTGTCCAAGCGTCGTCCATATTGGACGGCGCTGGCGGCAGCGGACGGGGCTTCGGTGCTGGGGCAACCGCCGCGCCAGCACCGCGTCCCTTCTTGGGGGTTGGGGTTGGCCCCGCGGGGGGCCGACGAGCCGACCGCCGAGTGGTGGGGCCAGGCGGGGTGGTGGTGGAGGGTGGCGCCGCGTCAGCAGCCGCAGTTGCAGCTGCAGCCGACGCAGTACCACGCAGGGCAGCGACTTCTGCCCTGAGTTCGGCAATCACCTTGCCGAACTCCTCCATCAGCTCCCGCCTGATGCGCCCCTCCAGCTCCGTCGCCTCCCGAATGTCCGCCCTCGTGCGGGGCGAAGGGTGGCGCCTAGAGCTCGCCGCCCCCTCAGGGGGCGGGGCCGACTGTATGTCACTGGCTGGAGCGGGGGAGGTCCGATGCGCCGCTGCATCCCCCGGGCGAGGGCCCGGTGTCGGCGTGCGCCGCTCCCTCCGCAGCGAGCGCGATGGCCCCTTCCGCTCCAGCGCCGCCAGCCTCACTTTGAGGGCGGCAATCTCCTCTTTATGCTGAGCGGTCTCCTTTCGGGACCGCTCAGCCTCCACCTCCAATGCCGTGGCTCGGCTGATGGCCGCCGAGACCACCGGCATTAGCCTTTTGGCGTCGGCTGCGATACCCCGCAGCCTCCGCCCCTCCGCCTTTGCCCCCTTCTCCGAGTATCGTTTCGAGGCGTAGAGCGCCGTGCGCCTCATGCCCTCGAGAATGGCCGAGGGGCTCTCAACGAGGTCCCCGCCACTCGGAGCAGAGGCCACGGACGCCACCGAGGGCTGCGGTGAGACCGTAGAGTCTCGACCGGGCCCCGCGTCACTACCTCTGGCGGCCACCCGCCCGGAGTTCCTCGCCCTCCGCGGCCCCTTGCCGCCAGAGGACGATCCACTCCCCGAGGTCCTCCGCGCAACGGACTTCCGTTTGCGGAGGACCCTTCTCGCTTGCTCTCCAGAGCCAACATCGCTCGCGGCGCTGCTCGCCAGCGATGTCGGCTCTGGTCCCGCATCCATTCTATCCTCGCCCGCCTCCGAGTCTACCTCGTCCGCCCAGTCGAACGGAACGATGCAGACCCGGGCCTCACGCCTTCCAGTTTCTACATCCATCGTAGGGGCCTGGTTGCCTACCCCTACGTGGGCATCGGTGGGAGTCTTTACACTCGCGGGCCCGGATACCCGCGAGCGCCGGGTGCCTGGGGCCGGACCGTCCGGCAAGGCATCCATACTTTTCGACTTTTCCATATTACGATTTACGATTGGGTAATTACTCACACCACTTACCCAAGGTGGTGCGGTCGCTTTTTCTGGGGGGGATTTAGTCCCCCAAGGCTCGCGATAGCCCGGGTGCAGGTTACCCGCCGCCTGCTGTTCGGCGTCCTCCTCCGGTGGCCCACTAGCCACCCTCCTCGTCCCCGAGGGCACCGCTTGCTTAGCAAGCGGTGTGGGGAGAGGAGCTCCGTGTGGTCCTCTTAGTCGCGGCACCCCCTTGCCAGTTAAACACCTTGCGGTGTGCGAGGGTGCACGCTCCAGCCCACCGCCACGACAAGGCGGGACCACCGGGTGGGACCTTGGGTGCCCTTAGCAGTAAGACACCTTGGCTCGGGCCAAGGCGTCCCACCTCCTCCTTACTGGGCATTCTTGGTTAAAGGCATCGTGTACAAGGTCCGCGTGTTTGGCTCTCGAACAATTTATGCAATGCGGGTACTCACCCTTTCGGTTTGCTTCACAGTCAGCTCTGATGTGGTCACCGCCGCAGTGACTGCAGGCTTGTGTTCGTTTCTCACACCTTGTTCTGCTGTGTCCGTACGCCAAGCAGGCCGTGCACTGGACCAGTGGGGACTGGTCCACCGCCCTAACCCGCTTGATGTCAATCTTGACAACTCCAGCGTCTGTCAGCAGTCCCCAGATCTTTGGAGAGGTTTTCACCACAACGGTGGCCAGGTGAGGATTCCTATGTTTCCTGCGATAGATAATCTCCATTCTGTCCTCTTGCCCACTAATGCCCTCAAAAATATGTCTTTTCTGCGTCCTGAGTCCCTCTAGTACCTCCTCGTCGGTATTGCACTGCAGTATCCCCTGTAGTGCGACCAAGGGGTCTAGGTTTTTTTAGGGTTAGGTTTTTTTTTTTTTTTTTAATCCTATTATACCTATCTCTCTCCAACATGCAAGTTGGTTGGAGTCTTAATCTACGCTTCCATTCCAGTTCCCGCTTTCGATCTATTCTCTTCATTCATACTGCATACCACACAATTATTCTTCCTCATTCATTCTTTTAGCCATTGGGGTTATGACCCTATCTGCTTTGACTTATGTTTTATCTTAGGTATTAGACAGTAATTTTAGGCTCTTATTTATTTCTTATTTCAGTTTACATTTCTTTCTTTGTGTAATTTACATTTGTGACTTTATACATTAATACTTTACATTAACACTTTACATTTAAACTTTATACATTAACACAGATACATTATTTATTTCGTATTTCAGTTTACATTCCTTTCTTTGTGTAGTTTACATTTTTGACTTTATACATTATTACATATACTTTACTTGTTTCTTATTTCAATTTACATTCCTTTCTTATTGTAATTTACCTTTTTGATCTTATACAATACTACAGATTCATTTTTTATTTCTTATTTCTATTTAGGTTATTACTATTTTGTTTTATAGGTCTATTTTAACTATTCTATGTTATACTATCTTATTGGGTGCTTGGTTCTTCTATTTTGCTTACTTCTTATTTTAGGTCGTTTCTTCCGCATGTGCTCGTGTTATATTCAATATAACACGGAGTTCATGTTTCCTATTTGTTTTTGTTAATTATTGGTTTTGTAATTGTTCTGCAGTATTTCATAAATATTTTCCTCTTCTCATTGCTGTTCATTATTTCTGGACTGTTTTCTGCCTTTACTTCTATGTCTAATTTATTTTCTACTTCGTTCCTTTGTCGTCCGTAGATAGGGCATTCTACCAGGATGTGTTTTATGCTTTCTTCCTGTGCTGGATCGCATTCACAAGATGCGCTGTCCTTTATTTTGAATCTATGAAGGTACGAGGAAAAGCCTCCATGTCCCGTTAGTATTTGGGTGCTGACGCTGTCAAAGTCAATTTTCTTGATTATTCGGTATGCCTGTGTCGCTTCCGGGAAGAACAATTTGGTGACCGATGCTGTTTCTCCCTCCGTGTATCTCTTGTTCCAGGTATCGAGTGAGTTCCTGCGTATTTCCATCTTGATCTTCGAAATTGGGTATGCACTGTAGTTGGGCCTTGTCTTCAGTCTCTGCGCTGCTGTCTTAGCCAGTTTATCAGCTCTCTCATTACCCTCTATTCCAGAGTGTGCCTTGATCCAGTTTAGCTCCGTTTTCTTTCCGGTTTGCATTCTGTGGATAATGTGTTTTCTGGCTTTGACAGCCAGCGGGTGTAAGCAGGTGTTATTGATGACTGAGTCCAGTGCAGCTCTGGAGTCGCTGAAGATGCGTACGCTGTTTTCTGCCTGGTAACGGTTGCAGGCCAGGTCCGCAGCCTCAGCCAGGGCTAGCATTTCCGCCTGGTAGACCGAGCAATAGCTCTCGAGTTTCATCTTACGGGTACTAGTTTCCTCACCTCCCTGCCATACTGTCAGGGTGGCTCCTACTTTCCCCTCTATCTTGCTGCCATCGGTGTAAATGCAGATTTCCCGTTCCGTACCTTGCCCGATCTCTTCTTCGTTTCTGATGCTGCCGTACTCCAGTATTCTGCTTTCCGATGGATGGTCTAATTCTCGGAATGGTGTTGGTCCTTCTACTTCGCGATCTCCTACGATGTTGTGTGAGTGCCCCTTTTTTATTTCATATAAGATGGCCCTCTCCTCGATCCGTATGTCCAGCGGGAGAAGACCAGACAGCAATGTTGCTGCGCTCAGGGACACTATTCTGTGCGCTTTGATAATTTTTTGTCCAAAACTTCTCTGTAGTGCTCCCAGGCGCTTACGCACATAGGCCTTTTTCCCTGCTTGCGCCCACGCGCACGCAGCGTAGAGGATTATGGGCTCCACCACCGCGGTGTAAATCGCGCGGATTACATCGGGGTGGAGCCCCCAACTCGTTCTTGCTGCCCTGGAGAGCTGCTTATAGACGCCCACCGCTTTTCCCGTGACGTCCCCCAAAAGTCAGTTTACTATCTATGTTCATCCCCAGGATCTTCAGTTGGTTTACTTGTTTTACATTTTGTCCCCCCATTTGGAGTCTGGGGTTGTCATATCTGGAGTTTCTTGGTGATGACCATGGCATTCGTTTTGTGTGGTGCAAAGTTCAGCTTGTACCTCTTTCCCCATTCCCGAGCGAGCTCCAGGGTGGGGTTTGCTCTCTGTTCAATATGCATCGCGTCATCCCCGTCAAAGACGAGGATGACATCGTCTGCATATGCTTGGCTGTATTCCCCCCGGGCTGACAGGTCTCTCAGGAGGGGGTCAAGCAGCAGGTTCCATAATATAGGTCCTACGATTGAGCCTTGCACACATCCTTTTTCCGTTTTTCTTCGGCATTCACCTCCTGCGTAGCTTATTTGGACCCACCTGTTGTTTAGGTAGTCCTCCATTAGTTTCCGCAGATTTGCGGGGCATCCTTCCTCTGCCAGCCTGGTCTTGATGGCTGGCCACCAGGCGGAGTCGAAGGCTCCCTCTATATCCAGCGACACAACTACAACTATTTTCTTTTCTTGTAGCTTATGTTTAATGTGTGCCACTAGCTTATAGAGGGAGTCCTCTGTGCTCCTCTGCGGGGTAAAACCATACTGGTTTTCACTTAGGCCTGGGTGCAGGTGCCATTTGAGCCTTGTTACAATGAGCTTCTCCAGGATTTTACCTAGGACCGGGAGGAGACCTATGGGCCTATAGGATTTTGGCGATGTATAATCTTGCTTATTTGGCTTCCTCAGTGCAACAACCACCGCCTCCTTCCATACACTGGGGAAGCATCCCAGCTGGAGGCATTTATTTACGACGGCCAGGAAAAGCCCCCGTCGCCACCTATGGCATTTTTACAGATGTCTGCCGTCAGTCCGTCTTTCCCTGGCGCTTTCTTTGGTTTGAAGCTGTTTACTGCGGAGTTCAGCTCAGCCGCAGTAAATGGCGGGTCATCGAAGTCATCATGTCCTCGCTCATTTACTTGTTTCGCCTTGTCTCTTATAGCTTTCTGGGGTGTCGTCTGATTCCGAGTCGCCAGGGTAGAAGGTTTCTGCTAGTTTTTGTGCTGACTCTTGTGGCTCGAGTTGTTTTCCCGCCTCCATTAGGGGCGTGTCCTCGCATCGCTTTCTGGTTCTACCTATGACCCTATAGATTCCTCCCCACATCCCTTCCCTGTCCTGTTTCCCGCAGAATCTTTTCCAGCTGTCTATCTTTGCTTTGGTTACTAATGTTTCGTATATTTCTTTTTCTTGCAGGTATTCCTCCACTACGTGTTCTCTTCGGGTCGGCCGGGCGCATCGTATTCGTCTTTTCTTCGTCAGCATCTTCTTCTTAGCAGCCGCAAGGTCTTCGTTCCACCATGGTAAGTTTATTCTTTCTATCTTTTTGATTTTCGGTATGGTTTTGTCTGTTCCATCCTTGATTATGCTGTTATATTTTCCTACTATCTGTTCCAGCGTTTCCCTTTCCATAATGCTTTCCACCTTTTCTCTGGATATTTCAGCTTCTTCCTTTAATCTATTTAGTTCCTCTGTGAATTCGATCCAGTTTACCCTTCTTGTGTTGTATGTCCTGGTAGTTCCCTTGCTTATTTGCCACCTTCTTCTCCCTAGATTAACTTCGAACTCGATAACACCATGGTCAGAGCTGATATAGTCTCCTACTCTCCACTTTTCTACTCTTGGGAGCATGTTCTGCGTACACATTGTGACGTCGATGAAACTGGATATTTCACGATTCCCTCTTGTTGTTCTAAAAGTGGGCGTTTCTCCGACGTTGATCACGTGCATTCCCATTTCTGTGAAAGCCGATGCTGCTCTTCTTCCCCTATGATCCAATCTCGGACTGTTCCACCAGACCGACTTTGCATTGCTATCCCCTCCTATAATGATCTCAGATTTACCAACCTTCCTGCAAATGTTTTTAAGCTCTTCCAGGTACACGTCAATGGGCGTGTTCGGTTCCAGGTAAAAGGAGACAAGTACCAGTTTCACCGCCATGTTCCGAATTTCTACCACCACGATGTTGTTGGTGGTAAGTTGTAGATGTTGTTTTATTTCTAGCTCTGCGTCATAGATAATAATAGCAGCTTTGACGGGTCCTTCGTTGTTTAAATCATTTTGGTATATTCTGGTTCCCCTGTACCCTTTACCCTTCCCACGGCCCCCACGTATGGTTCTTGAATTAATGCCACCTTTATTTTCCGCTGGTTCGCTTCTATCATAAGTTCGTCCGTTGCTATCTGTTTTCTTTGAAGGTTGGATTGCATTATTTTGAGATTTGAGGAGCCCTTAGCAATATGCAACTGCCGATCTGGCCAGTGCATCCCACTTTTTTCTCACTGGGCATTCGGGATCAAACGCGCTATGGCTCGTTTTTGTGTGCTTTGCTCTGTAGCAGTTTATGCAGAGCGGGTCCTTTTCTTCTTGCCAGTTTTTGCATTTCGTCCGCAGATGTTCCCCACCGCAGTGGCTACAGATGTCTTCTGTCTCCTGGCAGTGTCGCCGTCCGTGACCGTACCCCAGGCAAAGTGAGCACTGTCTCAGAGGAGATTGATCCTCGACTCTGATTCTTTGTATGTCTATGTGCACGGTCCCGGCGTGCGTCAGCCGCCTCCACGGTTAGGTTAGGTTAGGTTTTTTTTTTTTTTTTTAATACTTTCCAGTAGCGTCGCTGTTGCATATGCGACGATTTTTTCTTTTTCTATTTACTTTACTGAATATGTTAATTTATCCTCTTAATACTTAAATTTTACTTATAATTAGCATGCATTACATTTATCTTATTTGATTAATTATTTTTTTATTATTCTTATATTAATTGTTATTAGTTTATATTGGTTATTTATTTATACTTACCTAAAATACTTTATGAGTCTATATTTGTTTGTTTAAACCAGCTGCTTATCCCACTCTTATTGTCGAGCCGTTTGCCCTGACCGTTTTAAGCAATATTTCAGTGGCGAACTTGTGGCGCACATATTTTATTTTACACATTTATTTCATTATTTACATATATCGTCTACACACACTACATCTAAACATAATTATACAACACATAATACAATAACATAATTTCATTCTTATTTATAATAATTATATTTACAACATTATAATAATTATATTATTTACAGACGTCGAACTTACTGAACCCTAAAATCGCCCGATGCGATACCGTTATGATGCGCCGGCGCAGGTCGGGCTGCGAGCTCCGGCCAGTCAGTATTCACCGCTCGTTCGGAATACCCGCGCCGCTTGACTTAGCCTCGCTACTTACGCATCATCGATATTGCTAATAGTTTTTGTTTTATCGTTCTGTCTATCCTACTTCTTCTTTTCATTTCCTCGCTTCATTGTACTTCGGACTAATGTGTATCTATCGTGTGTGAATAAAGCTTTTATATATTACCGGACTTGTTACTTCTACGACGACACTTGCATTCACACGGACAACGATCACGCTTCCATAAACTTAATAAATATAGGTATTTCTTTATTATTTGCCATTATTCCATGGAGCGCGCGGGTTTCAATCATTCGACCCATGTCGATTTCGCACTCCAGTCTCTGTCTGAGAAATCTTGGGCAGTTTACTATCACGTGTTCTATAGTTTCCTCTGTCCTGCCGTCACATACACAACATGGGGAATTTGTCAATTTAAACCTATGGAGATAATGCCTTACTCCACAGTGCCCCGACAGTAGCTGGGTGGAGATGTTCGTTGTACTAATTTTCCGCAGAATACCATGGGCTTCAACGGCATCTGGTAGGAACAGTTTCGTGTTACCGGCAGTATTGGAAGCGGCGTACCTCTTTTGCCATTCCAGCTTAGTTTTTTCCCTCAGGGTGTACTTGGCGTACGAGAGGGGGAACTTATCTTAAGTTGGTGCAACCTTCAGCTTGGTTGCTGCGGTTTTAGCCAAGATGTCTGCCCTCTCGTTGCCCTCGATGCCCGTGTGTGCTTAAATCCAGAAGAGATCTATAAGTGGCCTCGGGTTTTTCCCCATTATTTTTCTGATGGACAAGGCGATCGGATTGTCTGAAGCTGGGTCATATAAGGCTTCCAAGGCGGCGCGGGAATCACAGAAAAAATTCCCCTTGCCCTCCTTCGCGGAGATGTATTGGACAGCCCTGAGGATGGCCGACATCTCCGCCTGAAACACGCTGCAGTAGGGGCTTAGACGCAGCTTGGCTGAGTGCATCTCAACCCCCTCCCTCCAGACAGAGATTGCCGCTCCCACCTTACCCTCGATCTTGCTCCTATCCGTGAAGACTCGCATCCAGTCGTTTGTAACTTTGTCTTGGATATCCTCCATTACGTTGATTTTGTCAAACTTGAGCCGAATGCGTTCCGCCGGATGGGGCAATTCGAACGGCGAGGCTCTGTGTTCAATTTCCCTGCCCGGCAAAGTCTCTAGTTCGGCTCCGCGTTTTACCCAGTAAAGAGTAGAGTTCTCCTTGAGTCTAAGATCTAAGGGCAAGACCCCAGCGAGTAGCATGGCTGCTTCCAAAGAAACCGTTCGGTGGGCTTTAGCTATCCTCAGGGAGAACATTCTGGCAGTTCTATCGAGGGACTGACGCACAAAGACTCTGTCAGATACCAGCGGTCCCCATGCTCCCGCCGCATAAAGGATGGTAGGCTCGATCACTGTGAGGTACAGGGTCCTGACTATGTCCGAGTTCAGGCCCCAGTTGACTCGAACCATAGTTGTGAGCCTTTTATAATATGCCGTGGCCTTCTCGACAACCATGTTAAGGTGCTCCTTGAAAGACAAGTGACTGTCTAGGACGACTCCCAGTACCTTCAGTGTGTCACCCACTTTTACTGGTTTCCCCATAAATTCAAGTACCGGTGGCCTAAACTTCAGTCTCCTGGTGACGACAATAGCCTGTGTTTTGTGCGGCGCGAATTTCAGGTTGTGTTCTCTTCCCCAATCGGAAACAATGTCGAGGGCTGTTTTAATTTGCCTCTCGAGGTCTCCTTCTGATTTGGCACTCGCTATTACCAGGATGTCATCAGCGAATGCCTGGACCCGGGCCTCGATGTTCGCAGTTCTCCTGAGCAAGGGGTCCAACTGTACATTCCACAGCAGTGGACCGCTGATTGAGCCCTGAACGCATCCCCGGTTGGTTGGCCTGACGATGGTCTCTCCCAGGTAGTTGAGTGTCACAGACCTGTCCGATAGGTAACTTCCGACCAATTTCAGGCAAGACTTATCAACTCCGGAGTAACAGAGTTCCCGGAGAACAGCCGGCCACCAGCATCCGTCAAAAGCCCCCTCAATGTCCAAAGAGACCACCGCAGCCAGCTTCTTGTCAGTAATCGCTTGCTGTATCGTTGCCAGGGCGTCGCAGACCGCGTCCTCCGTGCTTCTGCGGGGCGTAAAGCCATACTGTCGGGCACTCATCGCTCCACGGCTGCCGAGGCTCCACGCGAGTCGGGTAGTAAAAAGCTTCTCCGCGACCTTTCCCAAGACCGGGAGGAGCCCTATTGGTCTGTAGGACTTTGGTTGGGAATAGTCCTCCTTTCCAGACTTGGGTATTATTCGGACAACCGCTTGTTTCCAGGTCAACGGGAAGTATCCAGCTCGCAGACATCGGTTGAATATCGCTGCCTGTAGTGTTGGTTCAATTTTATGGGCCTCATACCAGATGTCAGAGGTCATGCCATCTGCTCCCGGTGCTTTCTTTGGGTTCATGCCTCGGTAAACGGTCAGAATCTCATCACCGGTATAATCCGGACTGCTATCCGGATACTCCTCATCCTCCAGGGTCATGTTCCAGACACGGGAGGACTCGTCACTTAAGTACTTGAGTTCCTCCGTGTCGTTGGCCGGGTTGTCGTCTGGATAGAATGTGTTCGCAAGCAGCTCCGCGGAATCGAGCGGCCCCAAAGTTCGACCATCTTGGTTCTGTCGCAGCAGTTCCTCGCTCTTGTAGCCCTTGCACTTTTTAAGAATACGATGTGTTCTTTGCCACATCGTTTCCTCCGCTTGAAGGCTACAGAATGTTTTCCACCCTTCGGTGATGGTGTCGCTGATTTTGGCCTTGTACTTATTTTTCGCCTCAATGTACTCCTCCAAAATGATTGGTCTCCTTCTTGGATTAGCCTTGGGAAGCTTCCTGCGAACTCTAATCATGTCTAAACGGAGATTAGTGAGCTCCTCTGTCCACCAGGGACGGGGTCTTCGGCAACCAGACTTCCCCATTCTTTGTAGAGTCTCCTCGCAAGCCCCTCTAACCGCTGCGGTGTAGTCCGCAATCATGCCGTCGATTTCCGCTCTGCTCTGGACAGCCAGGATGCGCTCGCCGCTAATTTCCATGGCTGCCAGCTTCGTCCTAAGTGCAGTTCCGAAGTCCTGCCAGTTTGCCTTTTCGGTTTTATAGACCCTTGTGGTCTGGTTATGTTGGATTGGTCCGTCCACTGGCCCGAGCGAAACCCCGAAAGAAATAAGCCTGTGGTCAGACAGGGTCGAAGAGTCACAGTCCACCCGCCAGTCCAAAACTCTGCCCAGGAGCCCCGTGGTGCAGAACGTGACATCCACTATGCTCTGGTAGAGCTTACCTCCTCTGTATATGTGAAAGGTGGGTGTGTGGCCCTCGTTTTGTACATACCACTGCTGTTGACCCATCATCTCGGCGATCTCAAGACCCCGCTTGTTTTCGGTAGTACATCCCCACCAGGGACTAAAAGCGTTAGCGTCTCCTCCCAGGACAATGTCGGTCACTCTGAGGCCGTCCGCAGCTTTCTGCAGTGCCAGAAGGTCTTCGACGATGTCTTGGGTTTTGTCGAGGTAAAACCTAATGACCCCGAGTCGCTGTCGTCCTCTCCTTAGGACACATGCCGCTATCGTCTCTGAGATTAGACTGTTATCCACCTCCGCCTTTAGGTTCGGATCCAATATCAGTATTGCGGCTCTTACGGGATTGCTTTTGTCCGATATCATCTTCTGCACCACCTCTGCCCCCACCGCAACATGCGCCTTCGCTCCCACGTAAGGCTCCTGGAGCAGGAGCAGGGAAACACCAGCGTGCTCTGCAGACTCGATGCACTCTTTCATGGCCGCGTAACCTCTGCCGAGATTGATCTGCCATATTTTAATAGGGCAGTCTATTCCTGCGACCGTGCTTTCATTGTGATGTCTGTTCGAGCCCGCTTCAACAATATAAAACGGAGGCTCGGGCCACCCGGTCCCACTTTCTCCACACCGGATACTGGGAACTATATGCTGGGTGGGCCGAGTTGCCGCCCTCCGACAGGCAATTAGCGCATGATAGGAGTCCTTCGCCGTTTTGGCACGCTCTCATGTCATGCGGTCCAGTACAGCGGCCACAGATAGACTGCCTCGTGCACGCTCTGGCTATATGACCAAAGCCCAGGCAATTAAAGCACTGTGTTACCGGTGATTGGTCAAAGGCCTGGACTACCTGGTAGTCAACCTTGACTTTATTTCCCGCCAGAGCGCGCCATATTCTCGGGGTCGCCTCTAATACTATGTTGTTCAGTGAACCCGTACGGCCTCTGGTTCTGTGAATGACCTTTATATCTTTGGATGATACGTCTAGGCCCAGCAGGCTTCGGTTCTGCTTCAGTATAGCTTCCTCAACCTTGGCGTTCGAGACTCCCGCCGCTACGCCCTTAAGCACCAGCAACGGGCGTCTCACAGGTGAGTCAGCAACTGATAGCTGGGTGGATCTCCGCTTAATTTCCTGTGCTAGTGTCTTCCGCTCGTCGTCCGTCTCGCAGGACAGGACCACACGTTGGCCTTTGGTTTTCCTGACACCGTTTATGACTATTCCCAACTCAACTACGTCTATAGTGGACTTAATTTGCTCGACAATATCATGGCTGGTGACCCTGGGGTCGACCGATTCCACCACTATTCCGAATCGAGGAGTCGAGGCCACCTCGCTGTATGTCAGCTTATCCCTATACCTTGTCAAATCTCCGGTGAATGGATCAGAACCTTCAGCCGTTGTCGAGGCCATTACGTCTCTTCGGAGGGTCTCAACGGCAGTCCTGACCGGGTTAATAGCCCCTACCGTGAGGTCCTTTAGTTCTTTTAGTTCGCCCTTAACTATTTCCAGTGTTGCCGAGACGTGTTCAGCAGCGAGAGCATCGCCCCCTCCCTGCCTCGGTTCCTTATCCAACTTTTCTCGGATCTCCACAACCGTTCTGTGGGTGTCAACGATTACCCCGCTCTCGTCAATGGTTTCCCTCAGAGCGGTTCTAATCGTTAGTAAATCCACCATTTCTCGGTGTGCTTCGCTGGACTCGCGGCCGATCCCTGGGGAGGTTCTGTAGGTCTGGCTTGTAGTTTCAGCGTCCTGTTTAGCTCTAGTCATGGCTTTTAATGCTTCTCCTGCGGCTTTACCCCCTTCCTTGATGGTATCGGTGGCTCTCTGCACTTCCGCGCGCAGTTTCATCACCTCGTCTGTTGCCTCACTCAGGTCCACCGCTCTGCTCGACTGCACTCTGACAGACCTGAACTCCTCCTCCAAGCCTGTCATTCGCTGTCGCATTCCCGTCACCTCGTTTCGGATGGTTTGAATGGGGTCGACGAGCTCGAAGCCAACTAAACCTCTTATTGTTTCAATTTCGGCTTTTAGGGATTCAAGCTTAAGTTCTTCATTTGTACCCAGGGCCGCGGTGAGGGACGCGCCGTGTCTGGCCTCGATGAGCAGAAGCTGCCGCTCATATCGGGCTTTGAGTCTCTCCTTCTCCGTAATATTGCGAGTCCTGGATTCGGCCAGTCTCAGGATCATCATATGTAGCCCCTGGAGTCCAGACACCACCTCGTCTCTAATTTCTCTTTTAATGTTTCTCCCACTCTCCAGAGTCCGCTTGGTGTTTTGCATTAGTTCGGTAGCCATCTTGGGGACGTCCTGGATGAATCCTCCCCCCATTAAGGAGTTCTGGGAGAACCTGGAGTCATCCAGTGTTGTCACGTCCTCGTCCCCTTCCAGTACTAAAACCGGCTCCGGGGCCGCTGCAGCCTCTGCCTCAAGTGCTCTCTGTGTTGCCTCTCGCACTTATGTCCTGACTCGGAGCAGAGCTGACTCCGCCCGCTGGCGGAGAGGTCGTGCCTCCGCTCGCACGGTCTCCACCCAGTCCGCTGTTAGAGTTTCGCTCTGCGGTTGCTCTCTCTCTGAAAACTCACCCTCCGATGGCGAGTCCAGTCCCCCCTCAGCCAAGACGTACCTCTCTGATGCAGCCTCCGATGAGGCTGCGGAACGAGCCTCGTCGCCTACGTCCCCACGCTGATGCAGAACCGGATCCGCCACCGCTCTCCTGGTCCTAGGCAGACCCCTAGTCTGTTGGTGGTGTCTGTCCGATGGTTTGACAGGCGACTTCCTGCACATTTTAGACGGTCGGCTCGATTGGTTCGATGTTCCCGAGGTCGAAGACATTATCCGCGGTAAATGGGTGGTTAATGGGTCAAACGATACTAGTAAACTCGATTTAAAAAGTTAATGTGTTTTAAAAATAAAATATATTATCGTAGTATCGTCAGTATTATAAAAAAGGTTAGGTTAGGTTAGGTTTTTTTTTTTTTTTTTTTTTTTTGGCTTTACAGCCCACTATAGTCTCTTCATCAATATAGTGACGAATTCTTTTAAAACTATATTCAAATTTTATTTCTATGTGTTCTAGTATTACGATTTTAGGTTATGTTACAGTTTATGTTTATTTATACTTTATTATATTTTACTGTTTACTATATTTGTTTTACTTTTCTAATTTTAACTTTTATTTAGCTTTTGTTTCTTTTATTGACTTTTTTGACGATTTTTAATCCATATTTTATAAATTCCTTTCTATGATCTTCATGTTTCATTATTTCAGAAAAATGATTTACTGTTACTTTGCAGTCTATTCGCTGCTCTAGCTCAAATCTTTCCCTTACGTAGATTGGGCACTCGCGAAGTAAGTGAGGTACTGTTTCCGGTACACCTGGATCGCATAGGCATGATGGGTCGTCCTTACATTTAAACCGATGTAGATATTCTGCGAACCCACCATGCCCCGTCAGCAGTTGGGTCCTTTCTCCTGATGTTTCCTCACCTCTTAGGATTTTGTATGCACCAATCACGTCGCGAAAGAATAGTTTAGTAATGGCGCCAGTCTCGCCATTTACATATCGATCTTCCCATTCCTCAAGCGACTCCATACGGATTTGTCGCTTGATAAATGACACCGGCACGCCATCATAGTCAGGCGCCTTTTTGAGCTTGGTGGCAGCCAGTTTAGCCAAGGCATCCGCGCGCTCATTACCGGGAATGCCAACGTGAGCCCGCACCCAGCAAAACTACACAGATACACCACGCTCCCTGGCAGTCCTCACATTTCTGCGCGTTTCCACTACCAGTACGTGTGTTGAGCTTGTATTCTGTACTGTCTCCAGCGCTGCTCTACTGTCACTTAGCACGTCGTAGGAGGGAGCGTTTCCTACGGCAATGCAATGTGAGGCTTTGCAGATGGCTAGAAGCTCGGCTTGGTACACCGTACAGTACGACGAGAGTTTGAGCTTGACGGCTTTCGTCTCGGCACCCTTGCTCCAAATAGAGAACGCCGCTCCGACTCCACCGTCAATCCCACTCCCGTCGGTAAATATCTGGACTGCAGATGTAGCCTTATTTTCGAGCTCGATCGGGTCTGTCACGCTCAGAATATCAATAGGCCTTTGCTCTGCTGGATGACCATTCTCAGCATATCTGGCTCTCATATCCACATCTCTACCCACTAGGTCCGGGCGAGACACTCCTCTCTTGGCCTCATAAAGGGCAGCAGCCTCCCGCACCCGTATGTCAAGAGGCAGTATTCGAGCCAGCAAAGTTGCAGCATCAAGGGATACTGTCTTGTATCCCTTGCGATGTGCAATATGATTTTGGGCAAAACTTCGCTGCACGGCGCTCAACTTTTTCCTGACACAGAGCTTGCTGGAGGCTGGAGCCCATGCACTTGCTGCATACAACAGCACCGGCTCGATTACCGCGCTATAAATCGTACCAATGACCTCCGGATGGAGACCCCAATTGACTCTGGCCGCTCGCGATACTTGTTTGTATATGTTTATCGCCTTGTTAGTTACGTTAGCAACGTGTTTGTTGAAGGTCAAGCTCTTATCGACCGTTAGACCAAGGAGCTTGACCTCGTCTGCCATAGGAATCGTGACTCCACCCATGCTAAGAACCGGGACGTCAAAGCTCAGTTTGCGGGTCACCGTCATGGCCACGGTTTTGTGTGGCGCAAACCGAAGCAAGCTATGACGATGTGAATGATGCCATCTCGCGTGTAGTTCATTGGTTTAGTGTTAACAATTTGTTATTAAATAGTAAGAAAACTAAATGCATAAAATTTACGTTACCAAATGTTAAACAAGTTAAGAGTAATGTTATTATTAATGGTGAAACATTGGAGCTTGTTGAGTCAACTGTCTTTCTTGGTATAACGGTGGATTCCAAGCTCCAGTGGGGCCCCCATATTACTAGGTTGGTGGGAAGGCTCAGTTCTGCAGCTTATGCGGTTAAAAAGATAAGAACATACACTGATGTGGACACAGCTCGCCTTGTGTATTTTAGTTATTTTCATAGTGTTATGTCTTATGGTATTCTGTTATGGGGCAATGCTGCCGACGTAGAAACAATATTTATTCTGCAGAAAAGAGCTGTTCGTGCAATCTATAATATGAACTCAAGGGAGTCTTTGCGGGACAAATTCAAGGAAATTAAGATTCTAACTTTAGCGTCCCAATACATTTATGAAAATTTAATGTATGTACATAAAAATATTCATGAATTTCCTAAAGTCTCGGATATTCATAATTTTAACACTAGGAACAAACACAAGCTTGCGTTGCCAGCATCTAGATTACATAAAATAAGTAATTCTTTCCAGGGTTTGTCTGTAAAGCTTTATAACAAAATCCCAGTGGCCGTTCAAACATTGCCTATAAATAGGTTTAAGAGAGTTATCAAAGAACGGCTATGCAGTAAAGCATATTATAAACTTAATGATTATATAAATGACTGCACAAAATGGGAATGAGGTGCTCGTCCGGGCCATTTCAATTGATACATTTGTTAAAAACAAAAATATTGTAAAACAATATTTAAAAAAAAAGAAAAAAAAAACATATTAAATTTAAAAAAAGACATGCCCGCTGAGTTTCTTGCGCCGGTTCTTCTCAGGACGGAGGCGTAATTTTAGCGAACTGGTGGTAGAACTTTTGATTTTATTTTATTTTTGACTTTCAAAATGTATGTGTGTCCACATCTAATTTGAAATAAATGATTTGACTTTGACTTTGACTTTGACTTTGAAGCTTGTTTCGGATGCCCCAGTCCAATGTCGAGGCCAGAGTCACTGTGGAAGACCAGAACGATGTCATCGGCGAATGCTTGGCAGTTCACGTTAACTCTCTCAAGATCCCGCAAGAGAGGATCCAACAGAAGGTTCCACAGAATGGGACCTCCTATCGAACCCTGCACACATCCTTTGTCCGTTTTAACGGATAGCTCCTCTCCACAATATCTCACACTCACGGTTCTATCCTGGAGGTAGCTGTTCATAATTTTTCTTATGTTGGTGGGGCAGCCATCCTCCGCAAGCCGAAGTTTTATGGCAGGCCACCACGCGTTATCAAAGGCTCCCTCTATGTCTAGCGAAATGATGGTTACAATTTTTCTGCTTTTGAGTTGCGTTTTTATTTGCTGCATCAGATCATAGAGGGAGTCCTCTGTACTTCGCTGTGTACTTGGCTGTGGTTAGGTTTTTTTTTTTTTTTTTTTTTTTTTTCTTTTTGGCTTTACAGCCCACTCTTCCTCTTCGCCAATATTGTGGCAAACTCTTTTTAGGCAATTTCTTAAATTGAGATACTTTTTTCTATTTCATGTTTACTTCTATTATTATATATTTACATTATACATTATTTACAGTTAATTTTTCTTTATTACTTAAAATATTTACCAGCTTTGTTTATTTTACTATGTTTTATCTAGTTTTATTTCTTTGTCTTACTTTTTTGACAATAGTTGTTCCGAATTTGATAAATTTTGTTCTATGTTCATCTATATTCATTATTACCGCTATGTTTTCTATTGTTATCCTAATGTTAATTTTTTCTAGCTCGAATCTTTCCCTCGCGTGTATTGGGCATTCGCAGAGCAGGTGAGGTACCGTTTCTGCTACACCCGGTTCGCACAGGCATGATGGGTCGCCCTTACACTTAAAGCGGTGTAGGTATTCTGCGAACCCACCATGCCCTGTCGGCAGTTGGGTCCTCTCGCTCGATATTTCTTCACTTCGTAATATTTTGTAGGCACCAATCGCGTCAGGAAAGAACAGCTTCGTGATGGCTCCTGTTTCACCATCTCTGTACCTGCCGTTCCACTCGTCAAGCGACTTCAAGCGGATTTGTCGCTTGACGAAAGAAACCGGTACACCATCATAATCGGGTGCCTTCTTCAATTTGGTGGCAGCCAGTTTCGCCAGAGCGTCCGCCCGCTCATTGCCGGGAATTCCGACATGAGCCTTCACCCAAAAGAATGTCACTGATATCCCTCTTTCCTGTGCAGCCCTCAAGTTCTTCCGTGTTTCCACTGCCAGGACGTGTGTACAGCCGCTATTCTGCACTGTTTGCAAAGCGGCTCTGCTGTCACTTAACACGTCGTAGGCAGAGGCACTTCCAGAAGCTATGCATCGTTATGCTCTGCAGATGGCCAAGAGCTCCGCCTGGTACACCGTACAATACGATGAGAGCTTGAGCTTGACGGTTTTTGTCTCAGCGCCGTCGCTCCAGAAGGACAGCGCTGCACCGACCCCGCCGTCAATCCCACTCCCATCGGTGTATATCTGGACTGCAGACGTTGCTTTGGTCTCTAGCTCCTGTTGGTCCGTCACGCTCAGGATATCAACCCTGGTTTGCTGTGCTGGATGTCCATTTTCCGTGTAAGCTGCTCTCTCCTCCACCACTCTGCCAGCCAAATCTGAGCGAGCGGCCCCTCGTTTAGCCTCGTAAAGGTCTGCAGCTTCCCGAACTCGTATGTCCAGGGGTAGTATCCGCGCAAGCAAAGTCGCCGCATCAAGGGATACAGTTTTGTATGCCTTGCATATTTTTTGGGCGAAACTTCGCTGCACGGAACTCAACTTTCTCCTGACACACACCTTGTTGGTAGCTGGCGCCCAAGCACTTGCTGCGTACAAAAGGATTGGCTCGATTACTGCGCTGTACATGGTTCTTATGACTTCCGGATGGAGGCCCCAGCTGACCCTGGCTGCCCGCGACAGTTGTTTATATATTCCTATGGCTTTACTAGTGACGTTTGTAACGTGTTGGTTGAAGGTCAAGCTCTTATCGATTGTTAGACCGAGGAGCTTGACCTCTTCAGCCATAGGAATCGCTACCCCTCCCATGCTCAGCAAAGGAGCGTCGAACTTCAGCTTGCGGGTTACCGTCATTGCTACGGTTTTGTGCGGCGCAAACCGAAGTTTATTTTGGACGCCCCAGTCCTGAACAAAGGCGTGTGCAGCATTTGCGCTATTCTCGATGTCAGCGCCAGAGTCAGCATGAAACACCAGAACCACGTCGTCGGCGAAAGCCTGACAATGAACTCCTCTCCTCTCGAAGCCCCCCAACAGCGGATCTAACAGGATGTTCCATAGTATAGGACCGCCTATCGACCCCTGCACGCACCCCTTATCCGTCGCCACAGATGCTTCTCTGCCACAATATCTTACGTTTACAGACCTATCCTGAAGGTAACTGTCCATGATTTTTCTGATGTTGGTGGGGCAGCCCTCTTCCGCTAGTCGGAGTTTTATGGCCTGCCACCAGGCATTATCGAAGGCTCCCTCTATGTCTAATGAGATGAGCGTCACAATTTTTCTGCATCGCAGATGTGTCTCTATATGACGCATAAGATCATAGAGGGAGTCCTCCGTGCTGCGCTGCGGCATAAAACCATACTGCCGACTGCTAATCTTGGGTAGGAGCCACCATTTTAATCGCCCCACCAACATCTTTTCTAGAACCTTCCCCAAAACTGGTAATAGCCCGATAGGCCTGTAAGATTTGGGGTTCGTGTAGTCGTCCTTGTTCGGCTTTCGAAGGACTATCACTGTGGCTCTCTTCCATAGCTTCGGGAAGTACCCCTCTCTCAGACATCTGTTGGCCAAGGACAGGAAAACCACAGGGTCGCTGAGGATCGCATGTTTACAAATGTCAGCAGTCAACCCGTCCTCCCCAGGAGCTTTCCTCGGATTAAAACTTTCAACTGCTGTTCTGAGCTCATGCAGGGTGAATTACGTCTATACCACCACTGCAACCGCTAGGTGGCGCTTGTTGAGTTAACACAGCTGTAGAATCGCTCCGTAATTTAAATCATTTTTTTAAAGTTTTTCCATTCCTAAGTGTTATTAAATTGTATTACTACAATAATAAGAAGTTTATAAAGTGCTAGTAATTATTATCTTGGATATTGGAGCATAATTTTATGAAGAAAAGTGAATTTGAAATACATCAACGGTGTACGCCTGGAGATCACCGGTTTTTAATTGAAGACATCATAAACCGGGGGAGTATTTTGTTTATTTTATTAAGTAGTGGATATAATATTATTTATTAGTGGCTTTTTCGTGTATTTATGTAAATATTAAGTGTTTTTTAAAGAACTTTAAAACGAAAATTCAGTTTGAAAAAATAAAAATATCTACCTTCATTTTGCAGAAAAAGAATAATCGTTATGAATTGTTAAAACTTAACGTCCACTGCATTATTATGATACAAGAACATTAAATAGCCATATAGAATTATATTCTTGTATAACACACTGGGTATAATTGTATTACACTTTCAATCTAGCCCCAATCCTACTTTCTACTAAGACTTCTCTCAAATTTATTTTCATTTTTCCTATTTGTATACTACTTTTAATCTAGTCCTTATTTTATTTACTTCTAATTTATTGCTTAATTTCATTAAATCTTAGTGTGTGTTAAAATAAATAATCTAGCTATATGTAAGAAATACTATAATTTACACATTATTATTATATCCACACAATTACATAATATTCTTGTAAAACTAAACTATTACGTTGACCGCTGTTGTTCGTATAAACAAAAAAAAAAACTTTTTTGTTGTGTGGTTGTTGAGACGGAGATTCTGGTTTGCTCACTGGACGGTCTTGGCTTGTGGTAGCGTTGGGAGCCGGGTCACCTACTTCCCTCTATAGTGGTTGAGGAAGGTGATGGCTGACTCTCACGTTAACTCGTGAACGGGTGCTACTTGTGGGGACCCAGTATTCTAGTGTTTCTGAATTGGCAGCTACATGTTATTATTATAAGTTTAAATTTACTATACTTATTTGTTTATACTCTCAACACTGAATTTTATATAAAATTTAAACATAAATAAATAATAATAGCAAGACCATAACTTAAAGAATAATATTGACAAATTAAATTAAATCTTTTAATTTGTTTAGTTTTTTTTTTTTGTGTTACAATTGACTAATTTAATTAAATAGTCTATGTTATTTTGTTATTTCTTTAAATATATTAATAATTTATATTAATCTCTTTTATTCTCTATTATACTAAGTAAATTATAAACGAAACATTATTGTGCATTAAACCAAAACTAATATCCTCTCTGAACTTGTTTTCTGTACTGTGGATATTCATTCCTCCTTGTGTTTCAGCTCTCAAACTAGCAACATGCCTGTGACAACTCGTCAGACGCATGTTCAGGAGCTGGAGCTAAAATTGAAAACTACAATGGAGGACCTCAGAGCCAGCAGAGAGCTGAATGAAAGGCTCCTCGAAGAACGTGACGAAAGTGAGCTGGAAATTGAAAATATCAACAACCGCTATTTGACGTTGAAAAGTACCCTGACTGAACTTGACGAGCAATTTGAAGGTGTCCGAGAGGAGAGAGACAAATTGCAACATATATTGGAACACTATGATGAGTTCAGCAGTCAGTACGAACAAGCACTGCAAAAAATAAGTCACCTTGAACATCAACTTGCTGATGCCTACAACGACATGCAAAGACTGCAATCAGAACAAGCACAGCAACTTACTGAGCCACCTGTTATGAGGACGAGTTTATACGAGGAATTAGATAACCTGGACCTTTTGAGGACGGATGCAGACAAAATATATACAAAAACAAAAGAGCACGGTCATATCAGCAGAAAATCAATAGCAAAAATAAATAAAATTATAAAGAAGACCAGATACTCAATAAAAAAAAATAAACATCATGCTATAAATACTAAGCTGAAACAAAATAAAATCAACTTAGAAAAACAGATAAAATGTTCTGGAGCAACAAATTAAAGAGAATAAAAGAGACTGGGACAAAGACAAGGCTGACATTGATAAGTTGACTGCCGAATTACATGAGTTCAATTTATCAATGATGCAAATACATGATCTGGGCTTGGAAATGGATCAACTCATTGACAATAACACTACGAGACTGGAGTCGATGAGGACCAGTGTCGCCGAAACCACAAATGTTGACTGCACTGATATCACTTACACAGAGCAAATCAACGATGATTCTAACGAGACGAAGGATCACACCATCCCGACCGCCTCTAATCACTTGGAATGCGTGGCAACGTCACACTCGGCTGACGAAGCACGTCCCGCAGCGAGTCGCTCTCGTCGCACTCGCCGTCGCTGTCGCCGCGCCTCCCCTACACCTGCGTCGGCGCCTCGCGACACCGAGGACGCGCCGCCCCCCGCGCAAGCACCGGCTGCGTGTCCCCGCCCTGCATCGCCTGCGCGCCACATCACAGCAGAGGAGGCACCATGCTCCCCTCTGACGCAACAGGAAGTGGTCCCGGTTGTCACCGGTACTCCGACGTCGACATCGTTTAGAAAGACTGTAGTGCTATCAGATAAGATAGGTGTTAGTTTTGGTCCAATGTTAGCAATGAATCTTAAACAAAACGTTGTTAATATGTGTTACCCAGGTATGCCCTTCCATAGTGTAGTTGATAAATTGAATTCAATTGATTGTGACGCTCTTACTACTATAGTAATAATGGTCGGTAGTCATGCCAATGTTAGCAAAAAATCACTGGACCACAGTATCCGATATCTGGCTGATTTGCAATCGGAAAAAAAATGTAAAATTATTTTATGTACATTCCCATATTGTACTAATTTAGACAAAGTACACAATCAGTGTATTTTCAATATAAATATGTTCATGTACAATGCTACACATCGTTGTAGCGGAATCTTATTAATGGATATTAATAAATTTGTAAATAAATTTAGTCTGACAAAAGATACTATGTATGTATCCAAATTTACAAAACGACATTTAGCTACTTTAGTAGCGTATAATATTAATGACGATGTTAGTATTAGTACTAATAATATATTTTTAAAACTCAATAATGCTTCTATTGAGCAGAAAAAAATTGTGACATATGATAATTTGGAATGTGTTCCAAGTAATTTAAATTGATGAACAAGACAAAGGAGTTACACTCTTGCGTTTATAAACCGATTGATAATAAAAAATCTAGACTGTACCCATCAAAAGATGTTAATGTTTCAAGTAATAACATACTAAACCTGGTGCATCAGAATTTACAAGGAATGATGGGTAAAGAGCTAGAGGTTGAAATGTTTTTAAATCTGAACAATGTTAATGTTTTCTGTGTAACTGAGCACTGGTTTAAAAACTATGAATTATTATTTAATTTTAATGATCACCAGGTCTCAAGTTCTTTCTGCAGAGAGCACGCGATTCGCGGTGGCTCTTTAATACTAGTTAGAAAAGGTTTGAAATGTAAGGAACGAAAGGATATAGTGGCCCTCTCTGTAGAGAGAACTATTGAAATGTCCTGTGTTGAGCTTGAGCACCTCATTGTTGTATGTGTGTACAGACCACCTGATGCGTTATATGATTCTTTTGAAAATATTTTAGAAAATGTTTTGATGAAAATTACTGTTTGTAAAAAACATATTTTAATTTGTGGTGATTTTAATATTAATCTTCTAGAAAATACAAATACCACAATCAGATTTAAAACATTGTTAAAATCATATAATCTTATAAACTTATTTTTAGAGCCCACTAGAATTACAAGTTCATCGGCATCATGTTTAGATAACATTTTTACAAATTTTAATACTTTGCAAAAAAGTGTTATTAATCAGTTAACATCAGACCACTTGGGACAATTAGTGTCTTTTAAATATAATGTGGCTCCTGAAGTCAAACGTACTATTAAGTTTGTTCCTGTGAGTGATAAAAGAATCGAAAATTTTAGAAATAAAATTATACAAACTATTTCAGAAGTTAATTATAACCGAGAACCAAATATGTTATACCAGAATGTTTGAAAAGATTAATTTAGCTTTCAAAGATGTATTTATTCCTAAAACGATTACTATTAACAATAAAAAACGTTTTAGTGAGTGGGCCACAGTTAGAATTTATAAAAGTAGGCAGACTTTGTATGACCTTTATTATGAAAAATCGTATAACAATGATGAGTCATTTCATCAATATGTCAGAAATTATTCAAAATTATTCAGGAATGTTTGCATAATGGCAAAGGCCTTACATTTAAGTAATTTAATAAAAAATGCCTCTGACAAAATAAAGATGACTTGGAACATCATTGGTAAAGAAACTGGTAAAGTCAGAAATAACCACCAAGAATTCTCATTGAGAATTAATGATAACTTAATAACTAGTCACGAAGGTGTGGCTAATGCTTTCGAAAAGTTTTTCTCTGACATTCCAGTTTCAATTACTTCCTCTTTAAATTCATCACCATTAGAAGCTGAAACATTACTAAGCAAACATGTTAATAAATGTAATGTAGTATTCAAATTTAAGAAAATTAACTCAAAAGATATTCTGAAGAGTTTCCATAGTATTAATATTAAGAATACAGCTGATCTGTGGGGAATATCAGTAAAGGTCGTGAAATCTATTATAGATGTTATATCACCTCATCTTACTAGTATATTTAATGATTGTATCAAAAGTGGTGTGTTTCCTGACCTAATGAAACACAGTAAAGTTGTCCCCCTTTTTAAAGCTGGTAATACTGATGATCCCTCTAACTACAGACCTATATCAGTACTACCAACATTGAGTAAAATCTTTGAAAAAATTATACTAGAACAACTTTTAGACCATTTTAAGTCAAATAACCTGCTACACAATAAACAATTCGGGTTCACGAGGGGTCGCTCTACTACTGATGCAGGTGTTTATTTAGTCAAAAATATTTTTCAAGCTTGGGAGGAGTCTCAGGATGCTCTTGGAGTATTCTGTGATTTATCCAAAGCATTTGACTGTGTTGACCATGAAACATTGGTGAGGAAACTACATCACTATGGTATTAGGGATGGTACGTTAGCGCTTATTAAATCCTATTTATCGGGCAGGACACAAATAGTCGATGTTAAAGGAAACCGATCATCGGGTGCCGAATTGAGTATGGGTGTACCTCAGGGTTCCATCTTGGGTCCTTTTTTATTTCTAATATATATCAATGATCTACCTAGTTTTATTGAGACCCGACACGACGTCGTATTATTCGCAGATGATACATCTTTATTATTTAAAATTAAACGACAAATGATCATTTATGACGAAGTGAATGATGCGATTTCTTGTGTGGTCCATTGGTTTCGTGTTAATAATCTCTTATTAATCGCAAAAAAAACCAAATGTATTAAGTTTAGTTTACCAAATGTAAAACAGGTACATAGTAATATAATTGTTGGTGGGGAGTCAATGGAGCTTGTTGAGTCAACTGTTTTTCTTGGTATAACAATGGATTCCAAGCTGCAGTGGGGACCCCACATAAATAAATTAGCGAGTAAGCTCAGCTCTGCGGCATACGCGGTAAAAAAAATTAGACTCATTACTAATGTTGACACGGCTCGTTTAGTTTATTTCAGTTATTTTCATAGTGTTATGTCCTATGGCATTTTGCTATGGGGCAATGCAGCCGATGTAGAAACGATCTTTATCTTGCAGAAAAGAGCTATACGCGCTATTTATAATATGCACTCAAGGGAATCCCTGAGGGAAAAATTTAAAGAAATTAAAGTTCTCACTTTACCATCCCAATACATTTTTGAAAATTTAATGTATGTTAGAAAGCATATTGAGGAATTTCCTAAAAAGTCTGACCTACATAGTAGAAACACCAGGAACAAACATAAACTTGATTTACCGATGAGTCGGTTGCATAAAATAAGAAATTCCTTCAGGTGTTTGTCTGTATGCTTGTACAACAAAATCCCACAAGATGTTCAAAACCTACCTATACATAGGTTTAAGAAAACTATTAAAGAACGTCTGTGCAAGAAAGCCTACTATAAGGTCAATGATTACTTGGACGATTGCAGAAAGTGGGAATGAGTTGCTCGCCAAGGTCATTTCATTAACATTATCGATTTTTTTATTTATTTTATATTCAATGTAAAATTGTATAACACTGTTAAAATGCTTTAAAAAAATATATGATCATAAAAGAAAAAAGACATGCCCGCTGAGTTTCTTGCCAGTTCTTCTCAGGACGGTGGCTACAATTATTATTTTTTTGTGTCCGAACTGGTGGTAGCTTGTAACTTTTGACGTCAACAAGAATGAGTACGTCATCAATGTTGAAAATAAAGTATTTCATTTCATTTCATTTCATTTCACTAGGCGTCACTGCCGTGCACTCTCTGACTTCGCGATGGTATGCGTTGTCAAGATCTTGTTGGTCCTTCGGATAGAAAGTCTCTGCGAGGAGTGCTACGGACTCTTCTGGACTCAGGGTTTTTCCGTTTCGTTTCAGGGGTAGGTCTTCTCGTGGGGTCGATGTCGTTCTTATGACCCTGTAGATGCTATCCCACATTATTTCCTTGTCCTGTCTCCCGCAGAACTCCTTCCAGCTGTTGACTTGGGCCTCTTTTACGCTTTCCTTATATTGTTTTTTATGTTTCAGGTACTGCTGGACTACTCCTTCTCTTCGCGACGGTGCAGCGCTACGGATTCGCTTCCTCCTGACCGCGACCTCCTTCTTCAGCCGTTCCAGTTCCTCAGACCACCAAGGTAAGTTGAATTTATTATTGTTTCCTTTAATTGGCATACTGTCC
The DNA here is from genome assembly GCA_030269945.2 of Trilocha varians. Taxonomy (NCBI): domain Eukaryota; kingdom Metazoa; phylum Arthropoda; class Insecta; order Lepidoptera; family Bombycidae; genus Trilocha; species Trilocha varians. The sequence continues at coordinate 12,527,879 of AP028282.1, read as the reverse complement.
TGGCAAGATTCTATTATTTTATTTGTGTAGGCTATTGTGATGTTTTCTAATTCTTCAGTGTTTGTAATGTTATTAATTTCTTCAGAATTAATTTTATTAGTTGTAAGTAGATGTGTGAGTTTAGTAGTAAATGTATTCCAGTTAGCTTTGCTTGTATTGTATTTTCTTGTAGCGTGTTTTATTGGTATTTGGTGTGCTTTTGTTAGGTTAATTTTAAAAGTTATTGCTTGGTGATCCGAGCTGGTTAGGTCCTCTGCAACCCTCCAGTTTTGCACGTGACCAAGGAGACCAGGAGTGTATGCTGTGACATCCACGTAACTCGAGTAGTACTTTTGTCCTCTGACCGTATCGAATGTAGGGACACTACCCTCATTTAGCACGTGGAGGCCAAGCTCGTCGAAGACTCCTGCAACGGCCTTTCCTCTCAGGTCAGTCACTGAACCACTCCACCAGACATTCTTGGCGTTGAGGTCGCCACCGACAATGATCTCGATCGAACCAAGTGTACTCGAGATTACGCCCAGGTGATTTAGATATTCATCTATTGCCATGTCCGGTTCAAAGTAAAGCGAGATGAGAGCTATATCTTTTCCTCCTGTTTTGATCCTCACTACCACGATGTTATCAGTTGTGAGGTCCGGACATGGCGTCACCTGTATGGTTTTGTCGAATATTGCGATGGCAGCCTTCGTTACTCCGTCCCCCTGATCTTGGTGCTGGTAGATGCGCACACCATGGTAATTTTTCATGCGTCTACAGCCGCCAACGTAGGGTTCTTGGAGTAACGCCGCGCCAACCCCGGCTCGAGTTGCTTCTAGCATCATCTCATTTGTGGCCCGTTGTTTTCTTTGCAGGTTCGCTTGGAAGACTATCAGGTTCAGTCGCTGTCCGTGGGGTCGCGTTTTAAGGTCTCTAGTTATTGATTCGCCCGTATCATTAACAATAGGACACCTGTGATCTTGCTATGTGTTCCCACTTCTGACGCACTGGACAGTTGACGTTAAAAGCGTCGTGCTGGTTGTCTCCGCGCTTTCCGCAATTCTTGCAGCACGGCAACTCACCTCTTTATTTTGTAGGGCATTCTGTACGGAGATGTTCACCACCGCAGTGACCGCACAGATCTACTTTTTCTTCGCACTGTTTTCTGGTGTGTCCGAAGTTCATGCACCTGGTACACTGCACTATTGGGGACTCATCGTACACCCTTACTCTTTGGAGATCCACGTGAACCCGGCCTGCCTCCGTCAGTCGTTTCCACAGGCGCAGTGCTACCTGCATGATCACGTGGCTCTCCAGTGAGTTTCTGGCCTTCTTTCTATAGCGCACTGTCATTTCGTCGCTTTCCTCCAATCCGTCGAGTAGGTGGTTGTTTTGGTTAAGGATCGCAGTTTTTATATCGTTATCCGTGTTATAGGATAACACGTCTTTTAATACAATGAGGGGATCTTTTGTTTTAGCCTCTTGAGCTTTCAGAACGCCAGTCTCTTTTATTTTATTTGTTACCTTCACGATGTCGTCTTTACTATGGCATCCAATGACCACTTTTTTGTCGCGGACTTTGGTTAGGTTAGGTTAGGTTAGGTTTTTTTTTTTTTTTATACTACTCCCCCGTAGTACAAGTTTTTACAGGGACCTTTTTGCGCTTGATTTCTTGTATTATCTTTCACAATCATTTGCAATTTTATAGTTTAGTTATGTATTTATTTATTAGTCTTGTATCCTGTTTATTTCTTATATTGTTCTTATTTTACTTTTCTCTATCCTATTCCATATTTGGTTTCGTTTATTTATTTACATTTCTCCTGCTGTATTTATACAATATTAACGATTTCCAATTACACTACCTATTTATTTCTACTTGTTACTGTTTTCACTATTTCTAAACTGTACTTAATAAACTTGTCTCTCGTTTCTTTTTCTTTGACCAGTGTCGCCATGTTCTCCACCTTCATCTCTCTTCCTGTGTTCTGCTCGAACTCGAACCTCTGTCGCGCGAAGATCGGGCATTCCACGATGATGTGTGGGATGGTTTCAGGTGTTGTTTCGTCACAGGAGCAGGCAGGGCTGTATTTCCGCTTGAACCTCGCGAGGTACTCCGAAAAGCCTCCATGTCCTGTGAATAGCTGGGTCATCGCTCCAGCTGGCTTTAGTGTCGATATTGTCTTTTTAGCTGTTTTCACTTCTGGGAAGAAAAGTTTTGTGATACTCGCCGTCGTTCCTGCTTCGTATCTTACGCTCCATTCGTGAACGGATTCTTCACGAATATGCCGTTTTACGAATGCGGTTGGGCATTTGTCATATTTAGGCCTCGCTTTTCCGCCTGCTGCTTCTTTGGCCAGATGGTCGGCTCTTTCGTTACCCTCTGTGCCTTCGTGTGCTTTTATCCAGTATAGATTGAAGTTCTTGTTCTGGAGTTTAATATTTTTAATATTCATTTTTATGTTTATGGCCAGAGGGTGAGTTGTTGTTTTGCTTTTTATGGTGTCCAGGGCCGACCTAGAGTCGCTGAAGATTCCGTAGGATTCTTCATAGGATCCCAGGACATCTTCAGTTTCGCCCTGGATGGCAAGAAGTTCAATCTGAAATATTGTGCAGCAGGATAACAGCTTCATCTTTCTTGTCATAATTTCTCTTCCGGCCTTCCATTTGCTAACAGCTGCACCAACAAGGTCTTCCTTTCTGCTCCCGTCGGTGTAGAGCTGGACATGGTTAGTCTCGATCGCACTTTTCAGGTGGTCCTCGGTTCGTATGATGTCGTACTCTATTTCAATTCTCTGTGCTGGGTGCCCCAACTCAGCTATTGGGGCTCTGCGTTCTATCTCCCAATCTTTTAGTGCTTCCGTTGGGGCTCCTTTTTTGAATCTATAAAGAGCAGCTGCTTCCCGTACTCTGACATCTAGCAGTAAAATGCCTGTTAGAAGGAGTCCGGCATTTAGAGACACTGTGCGGTGTGCTTTGCACATTTTCTGTACAAAGCCTCTCTGTACTCTATTGAGGTGTTTCTTTGCCGAGACTTTCTTAGTGGCTGATGCCCACGCGCTAGATGCGTAGAGAATGATGGGCTCCACCACCGCGGTGTATATCACTCGGATAACATCGGGGTGGAGCCCCCAGCTAACTCTCGCTGCTCTTGCTAACTGGTTGTACAGCCTGGCAGCCTTTCCTGCGACGCTTCTTATGTGACTGTTGAACGTCAGTTTGTCATCAATGATCAATCCCAGCATCTTGATCTCGCGTGTTAGCTGAACCTCCGCGTTTCCCATGTGAAGTCTTGGTTTGTTATATTTCAACTTTTTTGTTATTATCATGGCCTGGGTCTTTTGTGGCCTGAAGGTCAGCTTATTATGTTTCCCCCATTTGTAAATGTACTCCAGCGTGTTATTGGCTTCATCCTGGATGTCCGCCATCTCGTGGCCATCAAAGAGAAGGACCACGTCGTCAGCAAAAGCTTGGACGTAGACCCCCCTCCCCGACAGCCCCTTCAACAGCGGGTCCAGGAGTAAATTCCAGAGGATTGGTCCGGCTACTGATCCCTGGACGCAGCCCTTCTCGGTTTCTCTGCGATGCTCCTTCCCCGCGTATGTTATTTTGACGCTCCTTTTTGATAGGTAATCTTGCATAAGTCTGCGTATATTGATCGGGCACCCGGTTTCAGCCAGCCTGATTGTGAGAGCTGGCCACCATGCTGAGTCGAAGGCTCCCTCTATGTCCAGAGAGACCATAACCATGAGCTTTTTCTCCTTCAGCTTTCTTCGTATATGGTCTATCAGGTCACAGAGGGAGTCCCCCGTGCTCCTCTGTGGTATAAAGCCGTATTGTTGGTGGCTTAATGTTGGGAGTATGTGCCACTTTAACCGGTTCATGACCATTTTCTCCACAATCTTCCCCATGATCGGAAGCAGGCCTATCGGTCTATAGGACTTAGGTGTTGTGTAGTCCGACTTGTTAGGTTTAGGCAGTATAATGACTGCTGCCTCCTTCCAGGTCACGGGGAAACATCCAATAGCTAGGCACCTGTTGGCTACCTCCAGGAACAGCCCGGGATTGCTCCCTATGGCCCTGGAGCATATGTCGGAAGTGAAACCCTCTGGTCTCGGTGCCTTCTTCGGATTAAACGATTCCATCGAGAGGTTTAGCTCGTATGTTGTAAATGGGGGGTCATGAACTCCAGCATGACCCTCCTCATTTATCTCCTTTGCTATATTTCTGATGTCTCGATGTATCTGTTCTTCTCCTTCCCTCAGGTCCTCCGGGTAGAAGGTCTCAGCGAGTAGGCGTGCGGAATCTTCGTAACTTTGGTACTGTCCATTCTTTTTCAGGGGTGGTTGTTCGTTCCGTTTGCTGGTTTGCCGGATGACCCTGTAAATCTCGTCCCAAACGCTTTCGCCATCTTGTTTCCCGCAGAACTTCTTCCAGCTAGTTGTCTTCGCTGTTTTTACTGCTTCTTCGTATTTACTCTTTTCTTCCAGGTATGCTGCTATGGCTATTCTCCTGCGTGCTGGTGCTGCCCATCGTATTCTGCGCTTTTTCCTTGTGACCTCTTTCCGCAACTCGTCCAATGTTTCACTCCACCATGCAAAGGTTTATGCTTTCCTTTCTTTCCTTTTTGGGATTGTCTTGTCTGCAGCTTTGGTAATTATTCTGTTGTATCAATTTATTACAAGTTCCAGTTCTTCTTTAGTTTGAATGTCTCGTATTTTCTCTATAGTTCAATTTTCTTCTATTGTGTGTTTCTCAATTTCCTTTTGGAACTTGCTCCATTCTACATTTTTTGTATTATATTTCCTTGTTGATTTTTTCCCTAAGTCTTCTCTACCCTTTGCATGTCTTATATCAAATTCAATTCTTGCATGATCCGAGCTGGTGTTTTCTTCCACCCTCCAGTTTTCGAGTTTACCCAAGAGATCGCCCGAGCATAACGTCACGTCTATAAAACTGGTGTATTGTTTTCCCCCTCTGATGGTGTTAAAGGTCGGTGTGTTCCCTGTATTTACCACGTGCATTTCCATGTCTGTCATACACTGTGCAGCCATTTTTCCTCTATTGTTCTCATATTTTCCTCCCCACCATATATTTCTAGCATTTATATCACCAGCTATGATAATTCCTGTTTTCTTTCTCTCTCTTATGTCTTCTAGCTGTTCCATGTATGGTGCAAGTGGCTTATCCGGTTCGAAATAGAACGACACCAGGTACAACCATCCAGTATTCGCTCGTATCTTTATTGTTGTTATGTTTGTTGTGGTGTCCTCCGGGCATGGGCATGCCTCCAGATTACGGTCTGTTGTTATTATTGCGGCCTTTATCCTTCCCATGTGCTGTTCCGTGTACTGGTATACAGTAACCCCGTTGTAGTATTTTATTTTGTTGATATTGCCCGTGTATGGTTCCTGAATAAGCGCGATGTCATGTTTCCCTTCTATTAGGTCCTTGATAACTTCTTCTGTTGCCAGTTGTTTTCTTTGCGTATTTATCTGCGCTATCTTCAGGTTCCTTGTGTTATTTGTGTTTTTGTTCTAAGTTCCGTGGGTGCCCTTAGCAATAGGCCACTCTGGCCCTGGCCAGGGCATCCCACTTCCTTCTTATGGGGCATACATTGTTAAATGTGTTATGGTCGAGGTTTACGGTGTGTTTAGCTTTTACCTTGGAGATATCGGTCGCACCTAGATCTCCTGTGGTTCCCTCCGCAGTGGCTGCAGGTTTCTTCCTTTGCTTCACATCTGGTTTTGCTGTGTCCGTATTCTAAGCACATTGTACACTGCACCAGTGGGGATTGATCCGCCACTCTTACGTTTTTAATATCAATCCTGGCCGTTCCCGCGTCCGTTAGTCTTTTCCATAGGGTTGGTGACGTTCTAGCAACTACGGTGGCAAGATGAGGGTTTCTGTGTCTTTTCCTGTAGATTATTTTTATTCTGTCTTCTTCTACCGGAATTTCCTTAAAAATATTTTTATTCTGTGTCTTAAGTCCTTTTATTACTTCTTCGTCTGTGTTGCATTGCAGGATGCCCTGCAATGCCACCAACGGGTCTCTGTTTTCCAGGTCTTTTGCTTTTAGTTTTGTTCCTGATTTCAATATAGTTTCTTTTACTTCCTGTCTTTCTCTTTGCGTTCTGCAGCCAACTATGACTTTTCCGTCCTTAGCTTTTCTTATTCTTTCTATTTGTATATGTATACTCTTTATTTTTCTATTTGTATACTCCTTCTCTTGCGTTTACTGCCCTTCTGAACTCACTCAGAACCTCTTCCCCTGTCGCTGTTTCCTCTGTGGATTCTATGGCAATTTAGTGTAGTGCTGCCTCTGGTCTTCTGTGCGTGACAGAGGTTTGATGTGTGTTTGCCGTCACTGAGGCATATGTTCTGACCTCGTTCATCTGCTTTTCCACAGCTTCCTTCAGTTCTTCCATCGCCTTTTGGTTCTGTCGGATTAGCTGTGAATGGTCAGCCATAGCTTTCTGCAGAGTCTCTGCCTGTATCCTCATCTCTTGTCCTTGCTTTTTGGCAATTGCTTCTTCTTCTTCGTTGCGGTTTCTCGTCCCTTTCCCTTCTTTCTCCGGTTTGCTTATTTCCACCTTTGCAATTAGTTTGCCGAGAGCCGTCATATGTCTTATAATCCCTGTTTTAATTTCGGTTTTTAAATTCCTTGACTCATTCACCAATGCTTCGGCTCCTTTAATGTGAATTTTTGCTACATCGTGCCACTCCATGTTCTCGACATCCGTATGTCGGGTGGTTTTGGAGACAGTGCGTCCCGTGGTGTTCATGGGTTTCGGTAGGTTTTGTTCACGGTCCTCGTCAACTTTCCCTGAGCTGGATGCTAAGGGTGGTCCAGAGAGGACTCGTGTTTTACGTCTCGCCACTGTTGTAACTTTTTTTTGCTCATAGGTTGAGCTTAATCTTCTCACATTTACTTGTGAGCCTACTTCTGGGGCGACTTCTTTTTCGGTGGAGTGCCCAGTTCTGGTCGTTGGTGGTGAACGAATCATGGTTGCCGGGGGATGCGTCTTTCCTTAAAACTATGAAGTTGGGTGTATATAGCCCGTGTCTTATATCTATATTTGTGGGTGTATATAGCCCGTGTCTTATGTCTATATTTATGGGTGTATAGGGCCCTGTCCTATTATATATCAGTTCTCTTTAATTACGCAAGCGCAATTTGTCTACAAAATAAAACAATTGGATAATGTAAAATTGTTGTCCCTTTGGAATTTATTGCGACCGCTACACGAGTCTCCCGGAGCGGATACCGCAATAATTGCCCAGTGAGCCCAACTACCGATGTCCCGAACGTCCGACAACTCGGTCCGTTCCAACTCGTCTTCTAACCAATGAACCCAGTCCACCAGTTGTCAGTCCCAAAAACGTCGCAACTTTATTTAACAAAAAGAATTTTAAACTTCAGGAATTTATTGTGCGGGATATATTCCAGCTAGGAAAAATCTGGATACGAGGTTAGGAAGCTAAGGTAATTTAGAATTTTTAAGCAATTTAAAAAATTTTAGGCACACTTTTTCGATACTCTCTCTGTTTCCCCTATACATTTCAAATTCCCACTGTCACACCAAAGAGTGTGCGGGCGGGCCGGATTTTTCAGTTTTCGCCAAATAACTCGGAAAATACTGGGCCTATTTGAGATTAAGTGGTGTCAATCGATAGGTGCGTAGAAGACGCACCTATCTAGGTTGAAAAAGAAGGATGTAATATAAGAATGTGACGGCAAAATTTAAAAATGCAAAAAGTTAGGTTTTACTAAGATATTCAATTGAAAATCGTTAAGTTTAATGATAATTGTTTTATTTTTCAGATGGCGGAAGGCGCTGTGACGTGGATGAGCTGACCAGAGAAGCTGGACTGCTGGGACACTAAAAGGTAAGTGTGCAAAAGTATGTATGTATACAACAAGAAACTGCCAGAGTTTTAGTATCAAAAATTTTCAAAATCCAATGAAAATTGACCAGCCATCCATCCATGGGGGTCGTCGTGTCCCCCGATGGGTACACGGACGGGCCTTGGGAAAATCCCGCTGCCCGGGCTCTTTCTCACCGCTTCTTTGAGCAGAGGTGTAGATGTGGTGGTGGTGTTGAGTGTTCCCGTCTCGGGGTTTACCATGGTCTGGCGTATACGCTTTCAGCGGTTTTTGTTGGATCGAGTGCTTCTGTTGTCTCTCTGCCACCAGCCCCGGCCGAAGTCCTGCCCATTCTGGGCTGTCTTCTAGTCGAAGCCATGCAACCAAGAAGGCAAAAGAAGGTCATAAAAAGTGAGTGCGTACAACAAATCGTCGTTAGACAGCCGGCCGATCGCATCTTTAATTTTTAACAATATTTTTCCCTTTTAAGGGGTGGGATAACCCTTTAATTTTTAAAAACAGTACAATATTTACAACTATACTATAACTATAAGGAACAAAATATAAACAGAAACTAATAATAATATTAATACTAATCAAAATGAAAATTACAACAAACAAAATAAAATGAAATGAAATGAATGTAAGAATATAAAACCAAGATTATTAAAAAGAAAACAAAAGGAAAACAAAACAAAACTAGACAAAAATAAGATGGATGATGAAAAGAATAAAAAGAAAAGGGTGTGAGGCCCCGTCCAGCCCCCGCCGGCCCCTCCCTCCCACGACAACACCACGAAACGTGGGAAGGGAAGGGCCCGCACTGAGGTCGGCCGCTCCCATAAGGGGAACGGGACCGCGGACAAAAGTCCGCAGTACCACAAAGGGCCCCCAATTGGGAGTCCCATCCCCTGAAGGGGGATTTAGGTCCCGTAAGGGGACAAAAAGGGGGTTGAACTTTGCCACCCTCCGTTAGGAAAGGTGACACCAATCTCACAACAGAGATTGTGCTCCCAGAAGGGGAGTGGGACCCGGAGACGCGGAACGGAGTCCCGGACGAGTCCGTGGCTCGGCTCCGCGACCCCAGACCTCAACTGTAGAGGTCCCCAAACCTAGTTTGGGCGACCCGGTCCCCTGAGGGGGGATAACAAGCCCCTGCAAAAACAAAAACACCCCCACTAAAGCGTGGGAGGTCCCCAAAGGGGGAAACAGCTCCCTGATGGGGAGCGGGGTTGCACCTCCCTTCACCGGGAGGGTGATGGTAGCCCCCGTGGGCTCCATCTTAGGGCAGAAGACGTGCGGGACGGACGATACAAAGATCTCAGTCCCGTAGAGGGGATCGCCTATATCCTACCACGTTATTACGCCGTAGGATAATTTACTCCGAAGAATCTCGGGGGACCTATTAGCTCCCTAGGCAACGCCACGCCCTCGGGAGGCCGTGCGTGTAAGGGAGCTATATTGTGGAGGTGCTCGTGGGGTCCCCGGTCGGCCCGCTCGTACATATTACGAGCGAGCCGGACGATGAACTCCTCGAGCGACTCCATCTTTAGGTCCCGGGCTATCACGTCGTTGCGGACGTAGCGGCCTGCTCCGACGATGACTCGGAGGGAACGGTTCTGCTGGACCTGCAACTTTTTCCGCTGGGACGGCAGTATGAGGTGATACCAGGCCTCAGCAGCGTACGTAACACGTGAGCGGACATAGGTCTTGTAGATGGCGAGCTTAGTCCTGATCGGCAACGCGGATGCGAGAATCGGCCGCAGGACGAACCGCGCAGCACGCGCCAGGCCGATAACTCGATCGACCTGTGGTTTCATCCGTAGCGACCGATCACCACGAAGACTGAGATGGGGGACGGCCATGGTACGGACCGGACCGTAGAGTAGGGCCTGGGTCTTACCCGCATTGACCGAGACCCTCCACCGGTCTAGCCACTCAGGCAGAACATCCAGGAGCCTCTGCATCCTGGAGACGGCAAGTTTAACACTTCGGGAGGATGCAAAATAGGCCGAGTCGTCTGCGAAAAGGGCCAGTTTCACATCCTCCTCCCACTCGCGGAGATGCCCCTCCAGAGTGGGAATGTCATTGGTATAGAGGGCGTATAGGATCGGGGACAGGACACTACCCTGTGGAACCCCGGCCGTTATGGGGCGCACAGACGACTTGCACCCCTCGACCGCGACAAAGAAGGATCTCCCCTCCAGCCACGACCCCAGCAGTCGCCAGTAGGCATGAGGTAGACCGTTGGATTGCAGCTTACTGACCCGTGCCATACCCGGTCGAAGGCCTTCTCGATGTCGAGAAAGACTGCGACCGTGTACCGGCCGAAGTTTCGTTGGTCCGCAAGGTGGTGCAATATACGGGCTAGCTGTAGAGTCGTCGAGTGGCCAGCTCTAAAACCGAACTGCTCCGGTCTGAGGTGGATATGCGGAGATATCCTCCTCAGGAGTAGCCGCTCAAACAACTTGCCGACGTGCGAGAGCAGGGTGATGGGCCTGTAACTGGAAGCTTGACGCCTGTCTTTGCCGGGCTTGGGCAAGACGATGATCTTGCCCACTTTCCAGGTCCGTGGGTAGTGACCCGTGCGGAGAATGGAATTAAAAAGTTCTGACAAGTGTGCCAGAACGTTGGACGGGATAGACTGAAGTGCCATAGGAGGGATACCATCGTCCCCGGGAGCCTTACGGCGCTTGAGGGTCTTGATCGCCTGATACACCTCCCTGGGGGTGATCAGTTGATCCTCCTCAAGCGGTGGCATCGGGAGACGAGGGTCTAGGGATTGGGTAACCCCCTCTTCCAAGACACGGTGGAAGTGAGCCATCTCCGGGACCGAGGCGTTCGGAGTGAACTGCCTTTCCAGCGAGCCAGCCAGGACTTCAGCGCGAGCCTGCGGCGTGAAGCACCTGTTGCCCTGTTCATCCATAAGTGGATAAACAGGGCTAGGTTTGGAGGAGAGGCGACGACAGATCCTGTGGAGGGAGGACATGGTGCGGTCGTCACCAGCCTCCCTCACGTACTGCTCCCAGGACTCTCCCCGGAAGGATCGAACCTTCGTTTTAACCTCTTCCTCCAACGCATTAAGCTCGCGCTTGATCCTGGGACACCTGGTGGTCGCCCAGAGCTTCCGCAGACGTCGTTTGCGACGTATCAACGCCTCAATCGACGCCGGGAGTTTGCAACTGGGCCCGCTGCTGGGCACCATGGTCGTCGCTTGGTCTATGGCTCCCCTGATGAAATCAGTGAGGCGGACGGCCACGTCATCGACGTCATCAGGGGTAGATAGATCCTGGAACGGTGATTGGTCGACTAGCGAGGACTGAAACGCCTCCCAGTCGACCCTGGGCCTCAAAGGGGGAGCCGCGACACGAGTGATCCCCAAACCTGTCGTGACCAAGATCGGCAAGTGAGCGGTACCCATGTCGTACAGTACCTCGATGTTAATCGGGCACCGTAACCCCTTATGAACGCACACATCCAGCACGTCCGGGCGATATAACGCCGAACTCGGGATGTGTGTTGGTTCGTCGGGGCCGACCACACAGTAGTCCCCCTTATCGGCATCATCGATCAACCGCCTCCCCGCCGCCGATATACTCCGAGAGCCCCACGCGGTATGTTTCGCGTTGAGGTCTCCCAGAATCAGCGTCGGTTGACGGTCATAGTCCAGGACCCGTCTAATGTCTGCCGGCTCGAGATTGTCGGCGGGATGTCGACGTAAGTCTAAATCCCCCCTATTAGCTCTGTTCGAGCCGGGAATTGCTGCATTTGCAGCTGGCGCTGTCGCCGCAGTTGCGGCGGCGCGCCGCGAGGGTTGCGGTTGGCGTTGCGGGGCCGGTGGAGCCGTCAATGAAGACGGGCGCGGGGACGCAGGCTGTCTAGCCGCGTCCGCGTACCCCGTAGGGCCTCCACCGATCTCCGCGTATCGCGTCGAGTCGAGAAACCCCCTCCCTCCCTGTTGGCCCGCGGCCGACGCCGACAATGGTGCTGGCGCCCTGCCGGAAATCGGCGAGAAGGGAGGAGGAGGTGTGGGGGAGGCAGGTGGCGTACGGAACATACGTGCCGCGGGCACTGGCCTGCCTCCGAAAGTCATATCCGGTGAGTGCGAGGGGTGGGACGGCACGCATGGCTGCGCGGGGCCCCGCTCCCCCGATGATGATGATGATATTTCGGAGGCATCCGAAGCGTATTCGCTGTCGGAGCCCCCGAAAATCTCCTTCAATTCCCTCTCGAGCTCGAGGGTAATTGAGGAGGGACCTACTCTGGGACGTTTGTCCTCCGGGACCGGATCCGAGCCGGACCTGGCCCTCCTCTGAGGCCTGGCTGACATTGGTGCATTGGTCGGCAAAGAAAGCTCAGTTTCTCCCGAACCGATGCACTGAGTCCCCTGGCCCTCAGAGGAGGGCCCTGCCCGGGGAGCGGGGGGATTGACTTCCGGGTCCGACCGACCCGGTTGAGCTTCGGGAACCACTTCCCGAATTCGGTTCGTAAAAAGGTCGCGTGATACTACGACCCTTTTTGGTTTTCGTCCACTCCGGGACGGGCCGGGGGTGCTAACAAGGGGGGGTGAGTCCCCCCCGGGCATGGCTGCGGCTACCACTTACTGTTAGATAGGTCCCATGAGGTTCCCTAAACTAACTTAAGCCTAGTAATAATAAAAAAAAAAAAAATTAAAACTAGAGGAGGGCTCGAACCTCCTGGAAGCACAGTGCGGGTCTTGGGCTAACCTCACCCCCCCTGCAGGGGGGGTAAAGGGGGTTGACACAGTCAGGCAACTCTCAAATTGGCGCCGGAGTCCCTAATTTTATCATGGAACGATAAAACAGGGACACAGCTACAACAGGGTGAAGACTACCACCCGTAAATGCACTTAATTATAGAATAAAAGTGTCTCCACTCACCTGTGACGCCGGCTCCCTTACTACGCTGTCCGGAATCGTCGAAGTCGGCGGTCCCAGGACAGCAGCAGGGACAGGGCACACTCACTAGTCGCGATTGGGAGCGTAAAAATCGAATATCGCACCACCTTCGATTTAGGTCTCCGGTCAACACGTATGCCAGCACCGAAGCAGAGTGTTGTCTCGACCAGTACCGATGCACCGGCTATGAAAATTGACCAGCCAGCCAGCCATGGGGGTCTTCGTGTTCCCCGAAGGGGGACACGGACGGGCCTTGGGGGCACCCCGCTGCCCGGGAATAATCTCTCCGCCATTCTAGACGGAGGTGAGGTGGTTTTGTGGCATTGTTTTGGTACTTTCTGGGGTTTAACCCATGGTATGGTCTGCAACGATCGGTTTGACTGTTCATTGGTTATTTTGTTTTTCCCTTTTGTAAGGGATGGGAGAACCCTTTATTTACAACAATAAACAAACATTATTTACAATTAAACTATAACGTAACGGCCTTCACCACGACCCACCCAATCATCAAGGATCGGGCGGATCGCCTCGACGGTCCGTAGACCCCAGGTGGGGTTAGCGAGACGTCGCTTCCACGCCTCGACCACGGACCGCCGAGATTGGACCTTCCGATCGCGAACCGCTTCCCGCAGGGGACGCACCACGCCCCGGGCGCGGAGGTCGCATCGCCAGCGATAGTCGCCAGCCAGCGCCTCCGCCTCCAACTCCCAGGGCGGCGTCCCCGCCAGCACGCACGCCGCCTCAAAAGCGATGGTGCGGTACCCGCGGATGGCCTTAATTGCTACGATGCGCTGTGGCCGACGCAGGTATCGGGCGATATTACATCGCACCCGTGCGTCGGCCCAGATGGGCGCACCGTATAGGGCCATCGATCGCACCACCCCCGCAAAAAGCCCGGTGGCGCTAGTATCGCTCTCTCGTCCCAAATCTTGTGCGGTGTTAGCAAGTGTTTGTGAGTGTGTGTGTGAGTGCCGGTGTTGAGTGCGGTTCCTGTTCGCGGGTGTGTTTTGGTGGAATTTTTTTCCACCAGCTCTTCGCCTGCGAGTGGGTCCTGTTGCCCTGCGCCGCGCGCTCCCCACGCGACGATAGAAGCGTCGCCCCAGTCCTGGTGGTCGTGACGGCGGGGTGATCTCCAGATTGCCGTGCCGCCCGACAGCACCGAGGAGCCGGACCAGGTAAGCAAGAGACACTTCCTTATTATTTCGGTAGTTTAACGGGCGGGTGTCTCAGCCTGATAGCGACTGCCCGCTATTATTTATTTTAAATAATAGTCGTGCATTGCGCGCCAATAGTGCCTGACCACCAGTGTCCAGTCTTCCCCCCTGTCCTTCGGGATCAGGGGGTGCCAATAGCCCTAAACCAACCGCCTAGCAGTAGGCTAGGACTTAATAAATAACTTTATACTATTTTCTAAATTTTACTACCCTCATTTTTAAAATTTTTTTGCCTACCTCCTTTTCTTGTAATTTTTTCTTTTTTTTTTTTAATGCTAGTTTTAGATTATTGCAGGTAGGTATGTTTTTGTTTTTGTTTTTTTATTTTATAAGTTATAGTTTTTAAGCCTACCCACACATGGCGGGGAAATTGCCATCGGGGAAAATCTCCCCGATCACTAACACCCCTGGCCCGTCCCGCAGGGGACGCGATGACGGCTCGGCCTCGTTTGCCGGCCGCCAGTCTGACCTCATTAGGTCTCACTCGGACACACACCTGGGTGTGTCCCTAGTACCTGGCCCCTCTTCCGGGGCCCCGGACACGCCGGCGATCGGTTCGGGGGAAACTAGGTTTCCCTTACCGGCCGATCTGTCGGGCGGCCCGCGGCGCCGGAAGAGGAAAGCCAGAGTGCTGATAATTTCGGGCTCGGGTTCCTCCCCGGAGGAGGAACCGGACAAGGCTCCCCGTATCGGGCCCTCCTCCAGATCGCTGGAGGAGCTCGACCTCCCCAGACCTTATAGGCTGGCGGAGGACTCGGACATAACCGAGTACGAGACGGGTGACGCCGAGGGCGAAGGGGATGACTCCCCTTCTTCCTCCACCTCCTCCTCTTCGGAGGGGGAGGAGGGGGAGGTGATGCCCTCACCTCCTGCCACCACTCGGTCTCCGCCCACGGGCGGTAGACCGACACTAGTCCCCGAAAACGCTACCCAGATCTCCTCGATCGGGGACGAGTCTGGGAGGACCCCGCTGACCCGTGGGTCGGGGGGTCCCCTGGACTCGACGCGTTACGCGGACCTCCCTGGCTCTACCCCCTCGGGGTGTGAGTGAGAGAGGTACCCCGCTCTCGAGGGGGTCTGGGTCAACCCTAAAATTGACCACCTCCCCGCCGAGGGATCCCCGGGTGCGCCCGGGACCCTCGGTGGGTCGAGAGCCTATGGCCCTGGCTAGGGCCAACTTTGCGCCTGCGTCGCTGGCGGATTGGCCTCCCTTGGGCACTCCAAGGACTGCCACTTCCCCGGCGGTGACTCTGGCCCAGATCGTGGCTGGTCCCTCAGGGGTCCAGACACAATCTCGCCCTACCAGGGCTGTTGCTTCCCCTGGTCCCTCAAGGACCAGAACAGACTCCGGTAACACTGGACCTGGCCCGCAACCAGGCCCGTCAGGTACCGGAGCCCAGCCGGGGTCGACTTCGACCCCGACCACCAACCAGTCCACCCGACCGGTGGCCGCGGGCGGGGGGCCGAGGGGACCTAAGCGTCCCCCGCCCATCACTGTCGACCGTCTCCCCAATTGGCCCCGCCATTTGGCGGCCTTAAAGGAGCGGCTCGGCAGGGCCCCGTCCGTGAAAGCCCTCCGGTCG
Organism: Trilocha varians; assembly: GCA_030269945.2. Taxonomy (NCBI): domain Eukaryota; kingdom Metazoa; phylum Arthropoda; class Insecta; order Lepidoptera; family Bombycidae; genus Trilocha; species Trilocha varians. The sequence continues at coordinate 12,512,317 of AP028282.1, read as the reverse complement.
GGATTCAGATTTACGCCGGAGTCGGCTGAGGAGTACCGGGTAGTCCAGCGTTACCTGGTCGAGGCCTCGGATGTGGACAGTGCTATAGAGTGGCACGCTTTCTCTCTGGAGACCGAAGTCCCGTCCAAGGTCTCGATCAGGGGACTCCCGGCCGACACCGATCCGGCGGAGATCGTGGCAGAGCTCGTGGCGTTAGGGTTCCCGGCCACGTATGCCAAACTCATCCCTGCGAGACGTGGTCGGGGAGGCGGAGTTTTCTTCGCCAAACTCGACCACCTCTCAAAGGAAGACCTTGCCCGGCTTTACAAGGTGGAGGAACTCCTCTGCCTTCCGGGTGTGGTGGTTAGTGCCTGGAGGTCGGTCGGAGGTCCTGCGCAGTGTCATCGCTGCCAGGCCTTCGGACACTCCTCAACTAACTGCCACAGAGCGGTCCGCTGCGTGCGTTGTGCGGGTGCACACATAGTAGCGGACTGCCCAAGGTCGAGAGAGGAGACCCCTACCTGCGCCAACTGCGGCGGGGCGCACGCGGCTAGCAGCCGCCAGTGCTCTGCCTACCGCAGGAAGGCAAGGGCTATGGGGATCCCTCCTCCGGCGTCTGCGCCGGTGGCACCGCGTGCCGGGGGCCCCCAAAGCGCACCCACCAACCTCCCCAGGTCGCAGAGACCTAGTGTCCCTGTGACAACCGCACCAGGGAAGGGCAAGGGCAAGGGGAAGACTTGACTTCTTCTAACAAGAAGAAGAAGAAGAAAAAAAAGAAGAAGAAGGCCGCACAAGCAGTGCCCCCTACACCAGCAGGCCCTGCTACCTCCGAGGCGGAGGCGCCTCGGGGCATGGTTATGGCCACAACCTCAGCCCAAGTAGCTGAGGGAGCCGCAACTAAAAAAAAGAAAAAAAAAAAGAAGAAGAAGGTGTCCTCTGGGGAGTCCGTCCCGGTGGCAGCACCAGTCCCGGGCTTGGAGCCCGGTCCCCCTGCAGCAGTCCCTATGGACGTTGTGGAGGAGGAACCGACTCCCAGTGGGGCAACACCTTCCACGGCTGTAGCAAGTGGCGGCCAGCTACCTGCCTCGGCCCCGACCAGACCTGCGTTAGTTACCCCACTGGTAGGGGGCCTACCCCTGCCACCACCCCTTCCACGGCGCCAGCGGCGCGGCGAGCAGACGCCCTCCGAGGCGACTGTTTTCGCCGCAATGCTGCTGGAGTCGTGGAACAGATTGTCCCTGGCAGTGACTTCGGTCCTCCAGGACATAGCCTCCGGATCCAGCCCGGGGGACGCAATCTGGTCGGGGCTACTCCAGTTTTACCGGGGTTCCAGTAATGGATCACAAATTTAGGATCATTTACTGGAATCCCGGCGGGATCAAATCCCATAGGCAGGAGCTGGTCGTTCTCCTCCAGGAGTATCGACCTCATGTCGTGCTCCTGGGGGAGACCAAGTTGTCCCCTCGGGACAGATTCGCCATCCCCAATTATCATGCGTACCGTCGCGACGATATCTCTCCGTCCTCTGGGCGTCCGTTCAGGGGCACTGCGGCGCTCGTTCGGAGAGACGTCGTGCATGATGAGTTGGAGAGGCTTCCCTTCACCCAGATCAATACGGTCGGGGTGAGGGTGAGCGTCCCGGAGGGCGATATGAGGATTTACGCCTCCTACCGCCCTCCGGAGGGTGGAATGATCTGTCTCGAGGATCTACGTCGAGTCCTGGAGTACGACCGGTGCCCCGTGGTGGTGGTCGGGGACCTCAACGCGAAACATACCGCGTGGGGGTCCCGGCTGATCAGTGTCGCGGGACGCCGGTTGTGTCGCGATGCCGATGAAGGGGGTTATTGTGTGGTCGGCCCCAATGAACCAACACACGTTCCGGTGCAAGCGGGCCATAGGCCCGATGTACTGGACGTGTGCGTTCACAAGGGGCTACAGCACCCTCTTAGTATAGAGTCGCTGTACGACATGAGCACCGTGCACCTTCCGGTGCTGGTCACACTGGATGTGAGCGGTGCTCGTGTCGAGGCCACCCCCCGGAGGCTTAGGGTCGACTGGGAGGCCTTTAAGGGTCTCCTGGCCGACCAATCGCAGCTCCAGGACGAGCACTTTATGACCGACCCGATCGCTCCCGGTGTTGTCGATGAGGCGGCCGACCGTCTCATCGGCTCCATTAAGGGAGCGATCGCCAATTCGACGACCGTGGTGCCCAGCGGCGGGCCCAACTTGGGCCTCCCGGCGCGCCTCCAGGCGCTTATTCGCCGTAAGAGGTCGCTGAGGAGGCTCTGGGCGACAACCCGTTGTCCCAGAATCAAGCGCGAGCTGAATAGGCTGGAGGAGAGCCTGTCGGCACAAGTCAAGTCCTTCCGGGGCTATGCCTGGGAGGACAGGATCGAGCGATGCAGGGAGGACTTTACTGCCACCTCCCTGCACAGGCTCTGCCGACAGCTCTCCAGCCGGCGTCCCCCAGTTTGTCCACTCGTGGACGAACAGGGGAACCGGTGCTTCTCGGCTCAGGCTCGTGCTGAGATTCTGGCTGCTTCGCTGGAGAGGCAGTTCACACCCAACGACCCTGCATCTTCGGAGGCGGCATTCCATCAGGCGGTGTACGAGAGCGCGGAGGAGGTTATGGCCTCCCCGGTGCCACCCTTGGGCGATGATGCCATCATCACGCCCAAGGAGATACGAGAGACAATAAAAGCACTCAACAAGCGCAAGGCACCGGGTGAGGACGATATCCCCCCCCTTGCCTTGGAGCATTTGCCGGGAGTAGCCGTGTCAGCTATGGCACGGCTATTCAACGGCATCCTGGCCACCGGTCACTTCCCGGGGACTTGGAAATTGGGCAAGGTCATAGCCCTGCCCAAGCCCGGCAAGGACAGGCGTAAGCCTTCCAGTTACAGGCCAATTACGTTGTTGTCGCACGTGGGCAAGTTGTTCGAGCGGCTGCTCCTGAGGAGAATGTCGCCGCACGTTCCCCTCAGACCCGAACAATTCGGGTTTCGAGCAGGCCACTCGACGACTCTGCAGTTGGCTCGGATCCTGCACTACTTGGCGGACTGTCGCAACTCGGGCCAGTTCACGGTCGGAGTATTTCTCGACATCGAGAAAGCCTTCGATCGGGTCTGGCACGAGGGGCTGGTCCACAAGTTGCGGGGGACGGGCCTTCCGCTAGCCTACGTGCGACTCATCGGGTCGTACCTGGAGGGCCGCTCCTTCTTTGTCGCGGTCGAGGGCCAAAGATCGTCGGTGCGCCCGATCTCGGCCGGAGTCCCGCAGGGAAGTGTCCTATCTCCACTTCTCTACGCTCTCTACACCGATGATATTCCCACGCTTGAGGGGCGCCTCCGCGAGTGGGAATCTGACGTAACGTTGGCGCTGTTTGCCGACAACAGCGCTTACTTTGCGTCTTCGCACCTCCTCAATGCCGCCTTTGTACGAATGCAAAGGGTGTTGGATGTCCTGCCTCAGTGGTTGGATCGTTGGAGGACGGCGGTCAATGTGGGGAAAACGACCGCGGTCCTCTTCGGTCCGGCCTGCAACACGGCCGTCAAGAGGAAGCTCAGCCTCCGCGGAATCGAGCTCGGGCTTCGGTCTCACGCCAGGTACCTGGGTGTCGACGTCGATCGCAGGCTGACCATGGTCAGACACGTCAACCGTTTGGTTGGTCTGGCCAGGTCGGCCAGCTTTTTGCTGCGACCGATCCTCGCATCCAGATTGCCGGTGAGAACGAAGCTCGCAGTCTATAAGACGTACGTTCGTTCCCGCTTGACATACGCAGCGGGGGCCTGGTACCAACTCCTCTCGCCTCCACAGCGGGAGAGGCTCCAGGTCCGCCAAAATGTGGCCCTCCGAACTATTGTCGGAGCAGGCATCTACGTCAGAAATGACGTGATAGCCCGGGACCTGGAGGTGGAATCGATCGAGGAATTCGTCCGGAGGCTCGCTCGAAATATGTTCGAGAGAGCCGACCGGGGGCCTCACGACCACCTCCACGGAATAGCTCCGCTGCACGCTCGGCCGCCTGACGGACGAGCGCTGCCGCGCGAGCTGTTAAGTCCCCCGACGTAGTTCGGAGCGTAAGTCGGCCAGCATGCGAGTCGCGGGAGGGAACTTACGAGTGCCCCCCCGCGGTGCTGGCTTCCTATGTTATCGCGGTTTTACCCCACCCCCCCCTCAGGGACCCCCCACATAAAAGTGGGGCTTTTTCCTATTCTTTTTTCGGTTTGAGGAGGTGGGTCTGCCTGCCCCCTCCTCACTTCCCCTCCTTATGAGGGCAAGTTCACCAGCCCCCTCTTAAAGGGTGGCTCTCTAGGTCCCCCTCAGGGACCCCTTCCAATGAAGGGACTCTCCAAGGGGGTTTTTAGTTTTAATTTTTAGTTTAAGAAATCTTAGATTTAGGCGTACCCGCCTATGTCCGTGAGCTGGCGCGGCTCCCTCGTTCTCTTCTTCACTTTTACCTATATCTATACTTACTTTGTTCTCTTCCTTTTCTACTCCACAAGGAGGGAACTGGGACCGACGCCCCCCGGGAACGGGACGGGGGATACTTTGATCCCACCCTCTCGTTCCTAAACGGTCCCAGTTCCCTCATACTGTATCTTTTCTATTCCTTTCTTTTTATTTTTTCACTCTTAATTCTATTTGTATATAGCTGATTCCTTTTGTTGATGTTGTGTTGTTTGTTTGTTTGTTTTATAGTTGTGTAGTTTGTAAATTAATGGTATATATATATTGTAAATAGAGTATTTATAAGGAAAAAAAAAAAAAAAAAAAAAAAAAAACATAAAACCAATTAAAACCAAATAAAAAAATATACAAAATGATACAAAATGAAAAAAAAAAAAAAAAAAAAAAAAAATTTGTACATATAATTAAGTCCCTTCAAGAGGGAAGAAGAAAGAAGAGGGGAAGACGTCGCGCCGGCCAGCGTCCATGGCCGGGTAAAACGGCATTTGTCAATGCCTGAATGTTGTAGCCGTGTAATCGGTTTGTCTGCTACTGGCTTTCGGCGGCTAAAGGGCTTGCACCTGATTACCCCCGCCTCGTAAGACGGGGTGTCTGGCCTGGGCAGCGGGGGACATCCCCAAGGCCCTAAAACCGTGCCCCTCTCCGAGGGGCACGACGACCCGCTTCGTAACCACCCCCGCATAGAGGCGGCGCACGGCGTGGCTGGGCCCCCCGACATTCGGGAGCAACCGACCGAGTTGGCCGGCCGTCCTCATCAATCGGGGGACCAGGTTCGCGAAATGGGCCTGGAAGGTCCAACGGCTGTCCAACAGGAGGCCGAGGTACTTCAGCTGCACCTCGACCTCAATAATAATAATAATAATAAAAACGTTTATTCCAAACAAACACAGTATTCAAAACATAACAATCTGGACGCCTCCAACCATTATTTGGGCGTCGACAGGTGGCGCAGCCCCAGCCCCGTGGAACCACAGGGCCTGGGATTTGTGCCACAGCCACGTCAATGGACCACTCCGCCATACTCTGGACTAACATGTCCTGAGCCCTGACGGAGCGGTTCAGATTGCCTTGAAGGAAGCTAAGGGTGCAGTCCATAAGGCTGCGTTTCCACCAGAGATGTACGAGGATGCATAGCGAGGGATGTGTTTGTAAAGAACCAATAGGATCGCTTCATTTACCTTGCCTCGGTCAGCACAGCTCTGGTGGAAACGGCTCAGCGGAGCTAGATTTTTGCGCATACAAAACAAGCGCGGGATGTGTACGAGGGAAGTGTGCGAGGAATGTGTGTTGAGAAAGATGTCGTCGTTGCGCCTGCCAAATCTCATATGTGGTTTTTTTTGATTTTTCGTTTTTTCGCAAAACGTGATCACCGATATTTTCTCCATGTACTGGTAAACTTTTTTTTTTCAAATTCCACCGGGAAACCATTTTGCCAAATACCTTTTGTATTTTGACCGTTTAGAAAATGCCGGTATGTGGCAAAATGCACATGCGGGATTTGTGTTTTGCCGTCTGTCGCTCGCAACTGTCCGACTCGTGAGGATGTTGTGGTGAAAATAATCGTATAAAAATAGTTTTACTGTGTTTTAATTTGAGAAAAGCGGTTGAGATTTACTCAATAATAAACTACGTAATACAACTCGCCGCGCGGTCCCGTCTCACTGTTATTCACATACCTCCTAAACAAAAAGAGATACCATTCTAATTCTTTTTACACTATATAAATTTTATTATTCACTTCCGGTTTAAAGTTCGAAAAAAAAAACAAATTTCGAATTCGATTTTTTTTAGCAAAACAAAAAAATAATAATAAATAAATAAAATACCCAATACTTATTTAATAATAAATTTATTGAAATTATTCCAAAAATTCTTTTCGAAAAAAAAACGTTTCTCTGTTGATTTTTAAATCAACAAAAATAATAATGCAGATTTTTTTAACTTCCGTTGAAGTACAAAACTTCCACCTTTCATCAAAATCCACCTGACATATTTTTCGTTGTCCGCTTCACATGAAATACCCCTTATGAAAACCATAAGTGTGATATTAAAAATAATTACTTATAATAAAGAGTAACATTGATCTCATAAAATTTAATATAATAATTGTATAAAATATAATAAAGCATTTTTTAAATAATTATGTTTGTAATAGTTCATACTCATTGAAATGTATATTTAAAGATATAATATGTTCAGTAATAAAGTGTTAAATAACTTAAATTGCTATATTATTCAAAAAATAATATTTTTTTATGGTTTTTACCATGGAATTATTACCTCTGGAATCTACATGATGAACAACAAACTGAAGTATTCGAAGCTTTGTATGTGTGTGAAAAATGTCTATGTGTGGAAAACTGGGAGATGTCATGTTTTTAAATCTCCCCAAAAATCGGGTACTTTTAGTGGTGATTTCCCGTGTAAACCGTAGAATACAGATTTTTTTCGTGACAATGGATTTCTGATACGACACATTCTTAATCATTTTTTTAATAATAAACACATCTTCATAATTTTATGAATGTAGTGTTTCAGGGTATTGATACATCAAAAACAATGTTGAATCATTGAACTTATTTATTGTAGTTTAATTTAAAATACAATTACCTTAACACAGTTTTTGATGCGGACAGCGACGTATTCATTGCGTTTTATACTCGTGATAGTAATATATCTCCACGAAATGTCTCCATTGGAATAAAACAAAAAGTATTTTACTTCTACATTAATACCATTGATAACATAGCGCTTAAATTGGATATTTATTTATTTATTTGGGAAACCAACAGAAACATACAAATTATAAACAACACAGACAGTTAAAGCGTTATCCAAAGACATATGTGCTAATTTCAAACAAACAAACTGCAGCTTTATAAATTTAGTAGTTTCAAAATATTTTATGATTTGTTGGCGCGTGAGAATATTAATAATATGAATTTATTGTGAATATTATATTATTATGAATTTTTATGTACGTCACTAAAACACCTTAGAAAAACTACAACGAAATCATAACATTCATCCAGCAAATATAAAAGTACCATTTACACATTATGTAAAAACACAAAAACTGAAAGTTAAACTGGCCACACAGTTGTTAAGTCAGTCCATAGCTATTGCCATTGAAGTCAAACAACCAAATTATATTAGCAAATACATTCGTTTATTTTTTAATAAGATAAAATGGGAGATTTCAAAATTTTGGTTGGTAACCCTTTGAAATTTGATTATGTCAAAGTTACAAAATGTCAAGTGTCAGTTAAGAATACGTTAAATTTTACAAACAATAAGAATTGTTTTATTAACTTTATAAAATGGAAAATTGTTTATACTTACTTGTGGAAAGTGATTCTGTGACGCTTATTGTGTGTTGTTGAGTGGTTTCTGCAGAAGCTTACAACGCAGGAAGGCATGATTCAATCTTGTCTCAACTATAGTCTCAACAGGCATTTTATGTTAATACTGTCAAATAAACGTCAATGTCATAGGCATTTTAACATGTGTATGTACACGACTGGCACGACTTGGCTAAACTTCACCAACTTTGTTCCCCATGTACGTTCCTGCGGTAATAATTCTATGGTTTTTACACATTTAAATTTTAATGCTTAACAAAAACTTAACAAATCACAAGTTTAACCTAGTGATAAAGTGTTTTTTTTTTTTTTTTTTTTTTTTTATTTATTTTTTTATTCCTACTCCCCAGTATTACAGGATGTTACAGGGACCTTATTTATCTTATATTTATTTGTATATTCTCGTTCATTCCAGTTCTCTCTTTTGTGCTCCTTTCACACTGCATACTTCACATTTTCTCATCCACATTCACTGCTTTTATGCCGGTGGGATGCCGGCCTATCATGTGTACCTAGCTACGCTATTTTCTTATTTCTTTATTAGACACAGGGATAATATTAATTTACACATTTTCTTATTTTATTTACATTTCCTGAGGTTTGTCTTTATTGAACAGCTTTATTGAACAGTTTTATTCTCATCTATCTTGGACCTCTATGGTTACATTTCTTTATATTTTACATTTTCATTTTTAGATTTTTATATTTTGCATTTTACATTTTACACTTTGTGTTTCACTTTTCCATTTTTGAGTTTTACATTGTACATTTTATATTTTTTGCTTTACATTTAAGGTTTTATATTTTACATTTTCCAGTTTACATTTTGCATTTCACATTTTACCTTTCACTTTCTGTCTTTTACATTTTATATTTTAGCTTATATTTTTACACTAATAGCAATTACATATCCTAGCAGTTGCGTACATTACTAATTTTTATTATTTCATTTGTCTTAGTTTTTTTACCTAATTTGTTCGTTTGCGTGTTTTACAGGTTTATCTTACTTTATAATTGTATTGTTCATTTTGTTTCTGTTTTAATTTACTAATTTTATTATTAGTTCAAAAAATTTTTTGACTTACAATATGTTCCGCCTTTATAGCTTATTACATTTTGGTGTTAATTATTGGTTTTAAGTTTATTACATTGCATTTTTACATTACATTTTTGCATTACATTTGTTACGTTAAATTTCTAATTTTTTGTGTATGTATTTATTTCTAATAATCTGTATTTATTGGTTAAACTGTTTATGATAGTTTGTTTATCCTCGATCATATTTCCGACGATGTCTCAGGCATCCTCGGTGCATATGTTGAGTTTTAGTTATTTGTGGTTTCCAAGGTTCCAAATCCCTGCGGATGTCTCAGCATCTTTGGGTAATTTCTACCTTTTTGTTTTTCTGATGTTTTGATTGTCACATCCACGGTGTAGATCGCGAGGATTACTCCGGTGTGAGTCTCATTTGTGGTGGTGATTTCGGTGGTGGTGATTTTCTGTAGTTTCCGCTTCTGCTAGGATTTAATTGGTTATCATTTGTTCTAGTTTTGCCCTTAGCAGTAGGCCACCCTGGCTCTCGCCAGGGCGTCCCACTTCTGGCGTTCGGGGCATTTTCTGTCAAAGGTGTTGTGGTTCATGTCAGCGGTGTAGGGTTTGGTTGTCTTCATGCAGTTTACGCACACCGGGGGGGTACCTTCTTTGTACTCTTCGCAATCCACTCTTGTGTGGTTTCCCCCGCAGTGGCTGCATACCGGCTCTTCCGCCTCGCACCTCGACGATTGATCACGACAGTTATGATTTGTACTTGGATTCTTATAACCATATATTTTTTTTTTTTTTGGACGGGAGGAAATCGCCGGACTTCCACTCGCCCCGCGAGTGGGGTATGTGGGTGTCGAACCGCACCAAAACCTCCCGCCTCTCACGCTCGACATCCGATGTGGTAGGGGTGACAGGACGCGTTCGCGATCGACGCTTACGTATCGCCCCGTCACCCCCGGACGTCGAACCGGCAGCCGTCGGTGAGAACGACCACCGGCTCACTCGGTAGACGAACCTTATAGTCCGCCGAGATGGGGCCGTGTGGTGAAGGGTCTCCCTCGGCCCAAACCGGCCCAGGGCCAGCCCGGGTCGGGGAGCACGGCTTGCCATCCCCCGGTTAGGTGGCACGGAGGGTGCGCGCTGATGCCTAGCGCAGCACCCCTCGGGTCCGGTGTTAGTGGACCCGGTACACTTAGGGGGCCAGATCCCGGGACACATCCCGGGGCCGGCCCCCCGCTCGACCTCGGCGGCGACGGGTTCGGTCGGGGAGGGAAGAGCTCTCCCTCACCCGCCCCGCCGCCTCCTTCTGCGAGATGGTGGACTCGCAGAAGTCGAGCATCGCCTTCCAGGACTCGTCACTGTCGAGCATCGATGCCACGACGCCCGGCAGCGACAAGTCCCGTCCTACTTGAGCGACCAGGACACGGCGCTGCTCCTCCCATGCGGGGCAGACAGCGAGCGTATGCTCTGCCGTGTCCAAGTCGCTCGTACAATGATGACACCTCGTCGTCGGCTCAACCTGTATCCGATGCAGGTACTTCCCGAAGCAACCATGCCCGGTCAGCACCTGCACCAGACCGCAGCGGAAGCAAAGTTCCCTGCGGTCAACCGTACTCGTGCACCTGGCGATGCTGTGCCCAGTGCCGAAGCACCGGAGGCACCGCCAGGCGCGCGACTCCAGCAGGCGCACGTGGGCCGCAATCCAGCCCACGCGCAACCTGCCAGGGTGATTTGCCGGTCTGCCCGGCGGGGGAGTGGCCAGGGAGGTGGCCGTCTCTACAGGGCATCGCGCCCACACCGAGCTGGCCCCGGAGAAGCCGGGGCGAAGTTCGCCCACGACAACGTTCTCCGGGGCGCATCCGCCCTGGGCCGCGATAGCCGCCGCCACCTCCTCCTTAGTGGCGCAGTCGTCCAGGCCGGTGATCCTGATCTCCGCCATTTTCACCGGCCTGTGGACACGCACCACCTCTTCCGGCCACACCGCCCGGAGGCCCGCCATCAGACGGTCCGCGATGCCGGAACTTTCGGCACCGGGACACTCCAATAGACGAGCCCCGTTGGCGGTCGTGCGGAAGCGGAGGCCCTCCCCCGCTCCGATCTCCTCCAGATCGATAGCCGCGCGCGCCTGGGTCATGACATTAGGGTATGTCATGCCCTTGGCTTCGCCGGCTGGCAGCAGCGTCACCACTACTGCCGCCGACTTCGGCGCGCGCGGCCCCTTCTTCTTCTTCTCCTTCTTGTTCTTGGCGGCCGGTGCTCGACCCTGCTGGGGAGCAACCACGGCCGCCGCGGTCGTAGTCCGGTTGTTGGGGGTGGCAGGTGCTCGACCCTGCTGGGGAGCTTCTGCCACCGCCCGCGTCGTAGTCCGGTTGGTGGGGGTGGCAGGCGCTCTACCCTTCTGGGGAGCCTGGGCTGCCACCGCCCGCGTCTTCGCCGCCGCCTCCCTGATCTCCGCCCTCGAGCGGGGCGAGGGGTGGCGCCTGGGCCCTGTCGCCTCCCCGGGAGGGGGCAAGGCCGGCTGTTCTGCACTAGTTGGGGCGGGAGGGGACTGATGCGCCGCTGCATCCCCCGGGCTAGGGCCCGGTGTCGGCGTGCGCCGCTCCCTCCGCAGCGAACGCGATGTCCCCCTCCGCTCCAACGCCGCCAGCCTCACCTTGAGGGCGGCGACCTCTTCCTTTTGCTGAGCGGCTTCCTTTCGGAACCGCTCAGCTTCGGCTTCTAATGCCGCGGCTCGGCTGATGATCGCCGAGACCACGGGCATTAGTTTTTTGGCAGAGACTGCGATTCCTCGCAGCCTCTGCGCTTCCGCCTTTACTGGGGCTCGGTTTGCCCTCGAGAACGGCCGAAGGGCTCTCAGAGAGCTCTCCGCCACTCGGAGCAGAGGCCGCGGACGCCGCGGGCCCCTTGTCGCCGCCCTTGACGGCCATCCTCCCGGACCGTCTCGTCCTCCGCGGCTCCTCGCCGCCGGAAGACGTTCCGCTCCCCGAGGTCCTCCGCGCAACGGACTTCCGTTTGCGGAGGACCCTTGCACCTTGCTCTCCAGTGCCGACATCGCTCGCGGCAGTGCTCGCCAGCGATGTCGGCTCTGGTCCCGCATCCATGTGCTCCTCTTCTTCCGCCTCCGAGCCCATCTCGTCCGCCCAATTGAACGGGACGGTCTGGGCCCGGGCATCGGTAGCTTCGCCACTCGCAGGCCCGGCTACCTGCGAGCGCCTTCCAGGAGTCCTCACCGTCGTAGGGGCCTGGTTACCCACCCCTACGCGGGCTTCGGTCGCATACTTCGCGCTCGCGGGCCCGGATACCCGCGAGCGCCGGGTGCCTGGGGCCGGATCGTCCGGCAAGGCGCTCTCTTTATTTAACTTTTCCATTGTTACGATTTTATTTGGGTGATTACTCACACCACTTACCCAAGGTGGTGCGGTCGCACTTTCTGGGGGGGATTTAGTCCCCCAAGGCTCGCGATCGCCTGGGTGCAGGTTACCCGCCGCCTGCGGTTCGGCGTCCTCCTCCGGTGGCCCACCAGCCACCCTCCTCGTCCCCGAGGGCACCGCTTGCTTAACAAGCGGTGTGGGTAGAGGAGCTTCTTGTGGTCCGCTTAGTCGCGGCACCCTCTGGCCAACAAAACACCCTGCGGGGTGCGAGGGTGCACGCTCAAGCCCACCGCCACGACAAGGCGGGACCACCGGGTGGGGGCTCTAACACACCTTAGCAGAACTTTTTCTGCGAATTTCAGGAATGTGGAGCGTGTGTCTGATTCGGTCATTATCGTCGGGATTGCGGTTTCGCTCAGGTTTGTATCCATTTTCCACTCACATTCGAGTCGCTCCAGTTCATACTTTGGACATTTCAATAAGACGTGCGATACCGTTTCTGGAGACTCATTGTCACAGTCGCAGTTCGGGTTTTCATTAAGTTTGAATCTATGTAAGTAATGTTTTGTTCCACAGTGTCCTGTGAATAATTGTGTCCTGATAGGGGTTTTGGCGATTTTCGTTAGGATTTTGTGGGCAATTAGTGCATCGGGGAAGAACATTTTTATGTTGCTTCCTGTTGGGCTGGTTATATAGCGGCTCTGCATGATTTCCGTTGTCTTGCTTCTTATTTCAGCTTTTGCATAGCTCAAAGGAAACCTGTCATAACTTGGAGCGACTTTTAAGGTAAGTGCTGCCGATTTTGCCAGCTCATCTGCGCGCTCATTTCCAGCGATTCCAGCGTGAGCTTTGACCCAGAATAAGTCGACGGATGTTGGTTGCTCTCTCATTATTTCCCCGATCTTGGCTACCACTGGATTTTCTGTTTTGGCGCTACAGATTGCTTCAAGAGCTGACCGTGAGTCACTCAGCAGACACGCTGTGCTCCCTATCTTTCTAGTTATATTTAGAGCTTCAAGAATGGCCATTAGCTCTGCCTGAAAGACAGAGCAGTATGGGGCAAGTCTCAATTTCTTGGTATGTATTTCGTTGCCGTCTTGGTAACAGACAACCGCTGCGCCCACTTTTCCTTCTGTTTTGCTGCCGTCCGTAAACAGCTGTACCTCATAAACGTCCTTGAGGACTCCCAAGTCCTGTCGCTCGTAGACGCATCTGAAAGTCAGCTGCTTGCGATCCGCTGGGTGGGGCAGCTCACTCGGATGTATTCGTCGTTCTGGTAGTCTTCCTGGTAAGCTGGGTAAGGGTTTACCTCTTTTGACTTCGTACATTTCTGCGCATTCCCTCAGCCGTAGATCCAGTGGGATGATGCCGGAGATGAGGGTCGCCGCTGAGAAGGAGCAGGTGCGGTGTGCTCTACTAATCTTGATTGCGAATATTCTTGTTAAGCTTTGCAATTTTTGTCTAACGAAGTTCTTGTGACTCGATTTCCCCCATACTCCGGCTGCATTGAGAACCAGTGGTTCTACTGCTGAGGTGTATATTAGCTTGGTGATCTCCGGGTTGAGTCCCCATTGTACTTTCACCGCTTTGGACAATTTCCTAAATACAGTTGTGACTCTTAGGCTCATCTCTTCCAGGTGTCGTCTGAACGTTAAGGACCTGTCAATGACGAGCCCAAGGACTTTTATGGAGTTTTGGAACTGGAGTCGTTGGTTATTGAACACTACGTTTGGGAGGTCATATTTCAGTCTTCTAGTGATGACCATTGCTTGTGTTTTATGAGCAGCAAATTTTAATTTGTGGTCTTTTCCCCAGGTTAGTATTACGTCCAGTGCTTCATTTATCTGCCTCTTCAATTCTGGTGTATCTTCAGCACTTGCTATGACCAGAATGTCATCCGCGAAGGCTTGGATGTGTGCGGTTAGGCATTCTGCTCGTTTGAGCAAGGGGTCTAGCTGAAGATTCCACAGTAAAGGCCCAAAGATGGATCCCTGGACACATCCCTTATTTGTTTTGCGTACTATACGCTCTCCAAGATAAGGGAGCTCTATTTGTCTGTTTGAAAGGTAACTGTCTATAATTCGTATTGTTGAAGGGTCTACTTCCTTTTGTGTTATTCCCTTTAAAATTCCCGGCCACCAGCAGTTGTCGAAGGCGCCTTCAATATCGAGTGAGATCATAACTGATATTTGTTTCCGATTAAGGCTACCTTCGACACGCTGTAGCGCGTCGTACAGTGCATCCTCTGTGCTACGCTGTGGCATAAACCCGTACTGGCGACCGTTCAAAAATCCCCTTCCTAGGTGCCAAGTAAGCCTTGTGACGATGAGTTTTTCCAATGCCTTCCCGAGCACTGGAAGGAGTCCTATTTGTCGATACGACTTGGGAGTTGTGTAGTCGTCTTTTCCGGGTTTCGGGATAACCACAATCCTTGCCGTTTTCCAGAGCTCAGGGAAGTAGCCCAGACTCAGGCATCTATTAAAAATAGCAGTCTGAAGTTCCGGGACAGCTTCATAGCTTCGTTGGCAGATGTCGGATGTTAAACCGTCTGTGCCTGGAGACTTTTTTGGGTTCATTGCCTCGTATACTCTTCGTAGTTCTGTCACTGTAAACTCGGGGCATTTGAGACTATCCGTTTGTGTTTTTTCCAAAAAGTTCAGCACTTCCAATCTAGTTTCCCGGTGTTCTGGGTTATCAGACTCTTCATCGTCTCTAGGAAAGAAGGTTTGTGCCAAGAGTTCCGATGACTCCGCCGGAGTACAGAACGAGCTTTCGAGGTTTGGTCGAAGGAGTTGATCGTTTTTACTAGTGTTGCATAGTTTCATGATCCTGTAGGATCTTTGCCAGACTGTTTCAATTTCCTCCTCGCAACAGAAGGTTTTCCAGCTCTTGGTAATAGCTTCTTGGATCATATCTTTGTACTCCTGCCAAGCCATTAGATACTCCTGGATAACTCTTTCCTTTCTCGCCGGATTCGCCTTGCTGATTCGTCTTCTGTGCCGAATAACTTCTTTCTTTTTGGTGTCCAGCTCTTTGTTCCACCAGCGACTTGGGCCGTGCTTCTTGTTAGTTGGTAAACGGGGAATCCCGCTGTCGCATGCCTCTTTAATTGCTGCCACGTATTCCTCGACTATCTTTTCCAGCTCTTTCGGCGATTTCGTTTGTGTAATGCGGTCAACGTTCAACTCCTTTGTGTCCAGTGCTTCCCGAAGGTGTTTATCGAATTTCTCCCAGTCAGCTTTCTTTGTATTATAGCAGCGTGTGCTGCTTGATATATTTTCCTTAGGTATTTGTCCCACTGTAAGGACAAATCCAATTTGGTGGTGATTCGAGAGTGTGACAGAGGTGTCATCCACATGCCAGTTTTGGATCCTGTGCAGAATGCTGCTAGTACACGCGGTTACGTCGATGACGCTAGAGCACAATTGATTACGTCGGTAGGCGTGGAAAGTTGGGGAGTTACCTTCATTTAGGATACTTAGGTCCCATTGGGCTAGGAGCTCAGCGCATTTGATTCCTCTAATGTCGTCTCTTGGACTACCCCACCACGTGCTGTAGGCGTTGAAATCTCCTCCTATTATTACGTCTCGAGTACCCAATCCCTGTAGTATACTGTGAATCCTGCCTAGGTCTTCTTCGATTTCCGTATTTTTGTCTAGGTAGACATTAATCACTCCTAGTCTTAGATTCCCTAACCGTAAAACACATGCCACAATGGATTCGGTTTTTTTTTTTTTTTTAGTTGGAGGAAATCACCGGATCCCCGCCCGCCCGGGCGGGGTATGTGGGAGTTGAACCGCACTAAAACCTCCAACCGCTCACACTCAGCGTCCGAACCCCGGCTGAGGCCAGAACCCAGCACGGGGTTTGGAGGGACGGCGCGACGCGTTACGCCATCTCTCTCTTTCCCGTCGCTCCGTCCCCGGACGCCGAACCGGTAGCCGCCGGCGAATACGGCCACCAGCTCTCTCGGTCTCTTTTACCTTCTGTAGGACTTCGTTGCTAGAGTGAGTTGGGTCCACCAACTCGAGTAAAACCGGATATCGGGGACGCATCAGCATTTCACTGTACGAAGGTCTTGTTGTAGTAGTGGGAGCAGCAGGTTGTACGGTTGCCTCCACTGACATGGTTGCTTGGTTTAGTAATGGTCTGGTATTGGCTTCACTCTTAAGCTGATCTGAAAGCGCGCGAGTATGCTGAGTACATTCTTGTACCTCTTTCATTAGGGCTCTCATCAGCTCAGATGGCTCAGTGTTGTTAAAACTTTGGGTCTGTGTCTGAGTTCGTGTCTTGGTGGGTGTGGTATTTGATGTTTCAGTTTGCACTGATATAGAACGCATTTCCACATTGTCTGTTTGGATTTCCGCTGTACTGTAGATATTTGGTGTGATTTCAAATGTTTGAGAGTTCAAAATGCTTTGATTGATGTCGCTGTGTAACAATTTCAGCCAGTGGCTACTGTTACTTCACCAGCTGGCTCAGGGTAAAGAAGAATGAGACTGCTCAAGGAATGGGTTAATTAAATAAGACACTTAGCAACAGGCTACAGACATATATTCAATAAGACACACAAGTTATAAAATTAAATTAACATAAAGAGTAAAGTTAAATTACGATTAAAATAGGGAACTGGCTTCCTACAATGTTATGATGAGATGGTCGTAGGTTACATAATAAAAAATATGATACGTAACTTAATGTACGATCAGGATGGTGTGATCCCGAGACAATTCACATCTTATCATCCATTCCAGGACGTCCACGTACGCTCCATGGAAGGCAATTCACAAATACAACATGTCTCGTATAGTGTGAGACCTAGGGGTGGAACCCTAAAATAAAATTATGACATTGTTGTATATCTCACATATTTGAATACACACTTTAAATATACTGCCAGTTAAATATATAATAAAACAATAACTCACCGAAGGATCCACGGGCACACTGAATTTACTAACCCATCACGGGTGTATACTGAAGACTATTTAACCATTTTAAAAAATTATCTCGGAATGAGAAATTAATGTGTGCGCTCGGATTTTATACCTTCGGAGACAAAAGAATGCAACATACATCCATAACTATGTACCGGTTTAGTGAGGAGACACGGAACCTAGTGAAGCAGAAAGGGGTCGATAATCGATATCGATAAAGTTTGTGTATTTAATTAAAATATATTAAAAAATATGTTACACAACCCCTTTCGCTATATAAAAAAAAAATAATTTAATTCGTTAAATTATTTTTTTTTTTGCTTATTCTAAGTTACAAACTTAAGAATAATACAGAAAAACTTTAAGTCTAAGTCATTTCAAATTAGGTATACTAAACAAAATAACTAACTTACGTCATATAAGTTATACAAAAAAAAACAGTAGGTTAAAGTTTAAAATTTAAAAAAATAACAATATAAATTACACTATTTATAACAATGCAACATCCTACACAACAAATTACCACCAAGATTTCGAAACCGAAATCTCAGCCCGCACCGAAGATAACTTCGGGACAAAGAAATGGCATGTGGAGTGTTGTTGTAGGGTGAATAGTCTAATAAAATACGTAAATAAATTTGACTAAATAAATAGACAAATGTATATTGAAAATTATCAGCTTACAAACCACTCGGTTATTAAAACCGTAATCCTGATAATTTTCAAAAATAAAAAATAAATAATGTAGTGTGTTAATAATAAATACAAATAAAGTAATAATACATACACTACATTATATAAAAAATACGTGTCTTGAAAAGAACACAATAAACAAAAAATCACAACTGATGGTCAATGCAAATGACTCATCAGGTTGCATAACGAGTTACCCGATTTTAAAATCGGTGGGTTCGTATAACCCAAGAACAAAGTAAAGATTACGTGTCTATATATATAGAACACGAAATAAAAAAAAATAAATAATTTAAGTGTAAAAAAAAGTGTTTCAAAAAAATATGTTTCTAAAAAAAATTAAAAAAAATTTAAAGTGTCTATTTTAAAGATCACATGTAAAAGTTAAATTTAATTTGACGGTCTTTATAAGGACTCGATCAGTTTGCAATGGGACTAAGTTAAAAGTATTCTATTTATCTACACTGAAGCTATCGTCATGTGTCTATAAAATAGTAGACACATATAACTGTAGATGCACCAGCCCGTGGAATCTTGTGCTTACGTCAACGACGCAAAAATCGATTGTGACTATTCAAAAGATCACGAATCTAAATAGGTCATTAGCGTGCCTCATAAGAGGAACACAAAAAAAATACATCTGATGGATCACATCAGAATGCCTATAAAACTAATGACCTAAAAAGCACAAGTCAACGGATGCGCCTTATAGAAAAAGGAACGCACATAATACATCTGCCGGTCATTCAACGACACAAAGCAGATGTATATGCAACTACAAATTACTAAAACCTCAAACGTAAACAGCGAGATATAACAATAGATACGAGGTAAAGTTAATACATAAATGTATTACATACATAATATAAACAGATACATACATCTAGGATACATATTGTGTGATGATTATATAATGTGAAATGATCGTGTACATCTTTCATCCTTCACTTTCGCTTATTTCATCCTTCACCTTAAAACTTCTTTCATTCTTCCCACACAGAGATACCATAGTACTTTCATTCTTCCACTAACACATACTTTCAAAATTATGCACACAAACATTTCATTCATCAGATTTTAGGATTCCTAGACGCAAAAGTTATCCGAATATATCCCATGCAAAACAAAAAAATATTACGCACACTAAGTAACAACTATAAAATAAAAAAAATGTGTGCGAATATAAATGAATAATTTGACCTTCATCAAGTTCGATGTTAAGTTGCTTTAAAGCGGACACTACGAGTGGTATTTGAGGAATATCTACCCTCGCTAATTGATATCCACTCGTACGATATGACGTCGCGTAACAACTTAGCGAACGAAACATTGAACCGAGTAATATAATAACGTGGTCATTATATAACAATAATGCAGTTGGAAAAATTGAAATGATTGAATTAAATAAATACTGCATTATTAAAAGAAATACAAATTGAAGTTAATTAATAAATTGGATTGAAATATTATTGTGCTTTAAAATGTAAAAAATAAAAAATAAGTTAATAAAAAAAAACACAACAATATTCAATCCTTTGACGAATGACATTACAAAAAAATTAAAAAGTCAAATTTCGTCAAATAAAAAATAACACCATCCTATTACGTTATGTAACCGGTATAAAAGAATGGGGTTACTTTCACAAAACGCATAGGAATATATTCAGATAACTGAAATCCTAAAATACGTTCCACGAAAGACCCATACATACTTTTGTGAAGTATTTGATAAATACGACCATACTCCAGTCCCTCTGCCATCGCCGATGTAGACCTCGACGTCGGCTTCTCAATCCCGATGGCAATCTTCATCACATCATCAGATGTATGGGGTTCAGAGTTTGGGCTACATGCCACAAAAAATACGTAGTCACTGAAAACACCCAAATACATATTAATAAATAATTTAAATAAATTGCACTGAGATGTGGATGAAGATAAAAATACGAAGCTATAAAATTTAGAAATTAAATAAAACAATAAAAATTATTAAGTGCGCTTGAATATTACTGCCGTGTTGCTAAGTGAGAATCACGCGATCATGACCTTCACAAGGGCATGTCACCGAGCCTCGAAGATGGGCGCCATTTTGTAACAATTTCAGCCAGTGGCTACTGTTACTTCACCAGCTGGCTCAGGGTAAAGAAGAATGAGACTGCTCAAGGAATGGGTTAATTAAATAAGACACTTAGCAACAGGCTACAGACATATATTCAATAAGACACACAAGTTATAAAATTAAATTAACATAAAGAGTAAAGTTAAATTACGATTAAAATAGGGAACTGGCTTCCTACAATGTTATGATGAGATGGTCGTAGGTTACATAATAAAAAATATGATACGTAACTTAATGTACGATCAGGATGGTGTGATCCCGAGACAATTCACATCTTATCATCCATTCCAGGACGTCCACGTACGCTCCATGGAAGGCAATTCACAAATACAACATGTCTCGTATAGTGTGAGACCTAGGGGTGGAACCCTAAAATAAAATTATGACATTGTTGTATATCTCACATATTTGAATACACACTTTAAATATACTGCCAGTTAAATATATAATAAAACAATAACTCACCGAAGGATCCACGGGCACACTGAATTTACTAACCCATCACGGGTGTATACTGAAGACTATTTAACCATTTTAAAAAATTATCTCGGAATGAGAAATTAATGTGTGCGCTCGGATTTTATACCTTCGGAGACAAAAGAATGCAACATACATCCATAACTATGTACCGGTTTAGTGAGGAGACACGGAACCTAGTGAAGCAGAAAGGGGTCGATAATCGATATCGATAAAGTTTGTGTATTTAATTAAAATATATTAAAAAATATGTTACAGCTGGAGTCTGCCTCTTTCGTTTCAATGACCATCGTAAGGAGATCAAATAAGCTTCGATTATTGCGGATCATGGCTTCCTTGATGTCCCTCCTCAGGTTACCAGACTGGTCCATGGCATCCTGCGAGTTCTTCAGTATATTGAATGCGAGGTGTTTAATTTCTTTTATATTTAATAGAGCAACATTTTCAAGTAAATGGATTTGTACTATTTCGTTTGCTGCTGTTGGCTTACGGGCTGGTTTCTTAATTGGTTACACATGATGTTACAGGGACCTTATTTATCTTATGATTATTTGTATATTCTCGTTCATTCCAGTTCTTTTGTGCTCCTTTCACACTGCATACTTCACATTTTCTCATCCACATTCACTGCTTTTATGCCGGTGGGATGCCAGCCTATCCTGTGTACCTAGCTACGCTAGTTTTCTTATTTCTATATATTCTTTATTAAACACAGGGATAATATTAGTTTACACATTTTCTTATTTTATTTACATTTCCTGAGGTTTGTCTTTATTGAACAGTTTTATTCTAATCTGTCTTGGACCTCTATGGTTACATTTCTTTATATTTTACATTTTCGTTTTAGATTTTGACATTTTGCATTTTACATTTTACACTTTGTGTTTCAGTTTTCCCTTTTTTGAGTTTTACATTGTACATTTTACATTTTTTGCTTTGCATTTTACATTTCAAGTTTTTTATATTTTACATCTTCCATTTTACATTTCACATTTTGCCTTTCACATTCTGCCTTTTACATTTTACTTTATGTTTTTACATTAATAGCATTTACATATCCTAGCAGTTGCGTACATTACTAATTTTTATTATTTCATTTGTCTTAATTTTTTACATAATTTATTCGTTTGCTGTTTTACAGGATTATCTTACTTTATAATTTTCTTATTCATTTTGTTTCTGTTTTAATTTGCTAATTTTATTGTTAGTTCAAAAAAGAATTCTTTGACTTACAGTATATTCCGTTTCTATGGCTTATTACATTTTAGTGTTAATTATTGGTTTTAGGTTTAATACTTTACATTTTTACGTTACATTTGTTACATTAAATTTCTAATTTTTGTATATGTATTTATTTCTAGTAATCTATATTTATTGGTTAAACTATTTATGCTAGTTTATTTATCCTCGGTCATATTTCCGACGATGTCTCAGGCATTTTCGGTGCATATGCCTGTTATCGAGGACAACTAAACTTATTCAGCGTATACAAAACGCCTGCGCTCGATTTTGCTTCAATATCCCAAAGAGAAGTCATGTAACACCATTTTTAAATCACAATAATATACTCAAAATGGCTTACAGAAGAAATATTCATCTAGCCAGTCTCCTGTTTGGTGTAGTAACGACTCAAACACCTAGTTATCTGTTCAAAAAACTTATCTGGAGACATAGTCGCTCTGAACATGGTCTTAGATATTTCGTCCCGCCACTATGTAATCCTGTTCACCGAACTGCAGCATTTCGAGGGAGCTTTAAATTTGCAGCAACACGTTGTTGGAATGATATACCACCACCAATTCGCGACCTCGAGACTAAGCATAATTTTGTCACACAACTTAGAAAACATTTCCTAAACTTACAAAAATCCTTGTGACACTTGCTGTAAATTAATGATTGGTTGATGCGTCGGTGATGTGATATTTGTAACTACTTAACATAATAATGGTAAATATTTAATAATAGAAATAATTCTTAACTGTCGCGTTTATCAAAATCACCTCCACAAATATTAAACGGGTTCTTCTTCTTGATGAGCAACTTGAAGGTGTCCGAGAGGAGAGAGACAAGTTGCAACATATATTGGAACACTACGACGAGTTCAGCAGTCAGTACGATCAAGCTCTGCAAAAAATAAGTCACCTTGAACATCAACTTGCTGATGCCTACAACGACATGCAAAGACTGCAAGCAGAACAAGCACAGCAACTTACTGAGCCACCTGTTATGAGGACGAGTTTATACGAGGAATTAGATAACATGGACCTGGGTCTATTGAGGACGGATGCAGACAAAATATATGCTAAAACAAAAGAGCAAGGCCATATTAGCAAAAAATCAATGGCAAAAATAAATAAAATTATAAAGAAGACCAGACACTCAATAAAAAAAACAAACATCATGCTATAAACACTAAGCTGAAACAAAATAAAATCTATTTAGAAAAACAGATAAAAGTTTTGGAGCAGCAAATTAAAGAGAACAAAAGAGACTGGGACAAAGACAAGGCTGACATTGATAAGTTGACTGCCGAATTACATGAGTTCAATTTATCAATGATGCAAATACATGATCTGGGCTTGGAAATGGATCAACTCATTGACAATAACACTACGAGACTGGAGTCGATGAGGACCAGTGTCGCCGAAACCACAAATGTTGACTGCACTGATATCACTTACACAGAGCAAATCAACGATGATTCTAACGAGACGAAGGATCACACCATCCCGACCGCCTCTAATCACTTGGAATGCGTGGCAACGTCACACTCGGCTGACGAAGCACGTCCCGCAGCGAGTCGCTCCCGTCGCACTCGCCGTCGCCGTCGCCACGCCTCCCCTACACCTGCGTCGGCGCCTCGCGACACCGAGGACGCGCGGCCCCCCGCGCAAGCACCGGCTGCGTGTCCTCGCCCTACATCGCCTGCGCGCCACATCACAGCAGAGGAGGCACCATGCTCCCCTCTGACGCAACAGGAAGTGGTCCCGGTTGTCACCGGTACTCCGACGTCGACATCGTGTAGAAAGACTGTAGTGCTATCAGATAAGATAGGTGTCAATTTTGGTCCAATGCTATCAATGAGCCTTAAGCAAAAGGTTGTTAATGTGTGTTACCCAGGTATGCCCTTCTGTAATATAGTTGATAAATTGAAGTCAATTCATTGTGACGCTCTAACTACTATTGTAATAATGGTCGGTAGTCATGCCAACGTTAGCAAAAAATCACTGGACCACAGTATCCAATTTCTTGTTGATTTGCAATCGGAAAAAAAATGTAAAATTATTTTATGTACATTCCCATATTGTACTAATTTAGACAAAGTACACAATCAGTGTATTTTCAATATAAATATGTTCATGTACAATGCTACACATCATTGTAGCGGAATCTTATTAATGGACATTAATAAATTTGTTAATAAATTCAGTCTGACAAAAGATACTATGTATGTATCCAAATTTACAAAACGACATTTAGCTACTTTAGTAGCGTATAATATTAATGACAATGTTAGTATTAGTACTAACAATATTTATTTAAAACTCGGTAATGCTTCTATTGAGCAGAAAAAAATTGTGACATATGATAATTTGGACTGTGTTCCAAGTAATTTAAATTAATTAACGAGACAAAGGAGTTACACTCTTGCATTTATAAACCGATTAACAATAAAAACTCTAGACTGTACCCATCAAAGGATGTTAATGTTTCAATTAATAACATACTAAACCTGGTGCATCAAAATTTACAAGGAATGATGGGTAAAGAACTAGAGGTTGAAATGTTTTTAAATCTGAACAATGTTAATGTATTCTGTGTAACTGAGCACTGTTTTAAAAACTATGAATTATTATTTAATTTTAATGATCACCAGGTCTCAAGTTCTTTCTGCAGAGAGAACGCGATTCGCGGTGGCTCTTTAATTCTAGTTAGAAAATGTTTGAAATGTAAGGAACGAAAGGATATAGTGGCCCTCTCTGTAGAGAGAACTATTGAAATGTCCTGTGTTGAGCTTGAGCACCTCATTGTTGTATGTGTGTACAGACCACCTGATGCGTTATATGATTCCTTTGAAAATATTTTGGAAAATGTTTTGATGAAAATTACTGTTTGTAACAAACATATTTTAATTTGTGGTGATTTCAATATTAATCTACTAGAAAACACAAATATCACTATTAGATTTAAAACATTGTTGAAATCATATAATCTTATAAACTTATTTTTAGAGCCCACTAGGATAACCAGTTCATCGGCAACTTGTTTAGATAACATTTTTACAAATTTTAATCCATTACAAAAAAATGTTATAAATCAGTTAACATCTGACCACTTGGGACAATTAGTGTCTTTTGAATATTATGTGGCTCCTGAAGTCAAACCTACTGTTAAGTTTGTTCCTGTAAATGGTAAAAGAATAGAAAATTTTAGAAATAAAATTATACAAACTATTTCAGAAGTTAGTTATAACCGAGAACCAAATATGTTATACCAGAATATGTTTGAAAAAATTAATTTAGCGTTCAAAGATGTATTTATTCCTAAAACGATTACTATTAACAATAAAAAACGTTTTAGTGAGTGGGCCACAGTTGGAATTTATAAAAGTAGGCAGACTTTGTATGACCTTTATTATGAAAAATCTTATAACAATGATGAATCATTTCATCAATACGTCAGAAATTATTCAAAATTATTCAGGAAAGTTTGCATAATGGCAAAATCCTTACATTTAAGTAATTTAATAAGAAATGCCTCTGACAAAATAAAGATGACTTGGAACATCATTGGTAAAGAAACTGGTAAAGTCAGAAATAACCACCAAGAATTCTCATTGAGAATGAATGATAACTTGATAACTAGTCACGAAGGTGTGGCTAATGCTTTCGAAAAGTTTTTTTCTGACATTCCAGTTTCAACTACTTCCTCTTTAAATTCATCCCCAATAGAAGCTGAAAAATTACTAAGGAAACATGTTAATATATGTAATGTAGTATTTAAATTTAAGAAAATTAACTCAAAAGATATTATGAAGAGTTTCCATAGTATTAATGTTAAAAATACAGCTGATCTATGGGGAATATCAGTAAAGGTCGTGAAATGTATTATAGATGTTATATCTCCTCATCTTACTAGTATATTTAACGATTGTATTAGATGTGGTGTGTTTCCTGACTTAATGAAACACAGTAAAGTGATTCCCCTTTTTAAATCTGGTAGTACTGATGACCCCTCTAACTACAGACCTATATCAGTACTACCAACATTGAGTAAAATCTTTGAAAAAATAATATTAGAACAACTTTTAGAACATTTTAAGTCAAATAACCTGCTACACAACAAACAATTCGGGTTCACGAGGGGTCGCTCTACTACTGATGCAGGTGTTTATTTAGTCAAAAATATTTTTCAAGCTTGGGAGGAGTCTCAGGATGCTCTTGGAGTATTCTGTGATTTATCCAAAGCATTTGACTGTGTTGACCACGAAACATTGGTGAGGAAACTACATCACTATGGTATTAGGGATGGTACGTTAGCGCTTATTAAATCCTATTTATCGGGCAGAACACAAATAGTCGATGTTAAAGGAAACCGATCTTCCGGCGCCGAATTGAGTATGGGTGTACCTCAGGGTTCCATCTTGGGTCCTTTTCTATTTCTAATATATATAAATGATTTACCTAGTTTTATTGAGACCCGACATGATGTCGTATTATTCGCTGATGATACATCTTTATTATTTAAAATTAAACGACGAATGATCGTTTATGACGAAGTGAATGATGCGATTTCTTGTGTGGTCCATTGGTTTCGTGTTAATAATCTCTTACTAAACGCAAAAAAAACCAAATGTATTAAGTTTAGTTTACCAAATGTAAAACAGGTACATAGTAATATAATTGTTGGTGGGGAGTCAATGGAGCTTGTTGAGTCAACTGTTTTTCTTGGTATAACAATGGATTCCAAGCTGCAGTGGGGACCCCACATAAATAAATTAGCGAGTAAGCTCAGCTCTGCGGCATACGCGGTAAAAAAAATTAGGCTGATTACTGATGTAGACACGGCTCGTTTAGTTTATTTTAGTTATTTTCATAGTGTCATGTCCTATGGCATTTTGCTATGGGGCAATGCAGCCGATGTAGAAACGATCTTTATCTTGCAGAAAAGAGCTATACGCGCTATTTATAATATGCACTCAAGGGAATCCCTGAGGGAAAAATTTAAAGAAATTAAAGTTCTCACTCTACCATCCCAATACATTTTTGAAAATTTAATGTATGTTAGAAAGTATATTGAGGAATTTCCTAAAAAGTCTGACCTACATAGTAGAAACACCAGGAACAAACATAAACTTGATTTACCGATGAGTCGATTGCATAAAATAAGAAATTCCTTCAGGAGCTCGGGGCATTTTCTGTCAAAGGTGTTATGGTGCCCTTCAGCGGAGTTGGGTTTGTTTGACCTGATGCAGTTTGCGCACATCGGGGGGGTACCTTGTTTGTAATCTTCGCAATCTGCTCTTGTATGGTTATCCCCGCAGTGGCTGCATACCAGCTCGTCCGCCTAGCACCTTGACTTGCTATGCTCGAACCCCAGACACCGCGTGCACTGTATCAACGGGGACTGGTCGACAACTCTAACTTTTTTGATGTCGATACGGACTTCTTCAGCCCCCGTTAATTTTCCCCATAATTTTGGAGAAGTCTTTAGCACGACAGTGGCCAGGTGCGGGTTTCTGTGTCTTCTTCTAAATAATATTTCTACTCTGTTGTTTTCCTTATCGATGTCTTCAAATATACTCCTATTTTGGGTTCTTAATCGTTCCAAAATTTCAGCATCTGTGTTGCATTGCAGGACGCCTTGCAGAGCAACCAGAGGATCTTTGTTCTCTAATTCCTTGACTTTTAATTTTATATTTGTTGCTCTTTCTATTTTTTCTTTGACTTTTGCCTTTCTTTCCGTGTCTTGCATCCCACGATCACCTTTCCATTCTTTGCTTTCCTGACTTTCTCCACTGTTGTTTCACCATCATCCACACCTATCACTCTTCTGAAGCGGTCGAGAACTTCGTCTCCCGTTGCCAATCCGTCGGTGGATTCTACAATGACGGAGTGTAGAACCGCCCCTACCCTGGGTTGCTTGTGGGTTATAGTTTGGTGCGAGTTCGCCACCACTGAGGCGTAAGTTCTTATCTCCGTCATCTGCGCCTCCACCGATTCCTTCAGACCTTCCATTCTGTTGTTATTCTCTTCGATTAGTTTTTGCTGTCTTTCCATCATATCTTTCAAATCCTTGCTGTTCTTCTTCATCTCTTCTTCTCGTTCCTTCCACAATTTGTTTCTCTCTTCTTCTATTCTCTTCTCTTCCTGGTCCCTGCTTCTTCTTTCTTCTTTGCCTTCCCCGTCCTGTTTTTCAGCACCTTTCTGTCTATTTATGATTTTGTCCAGTTCCGTTAGATGTTTAATAATCCGTTTTTTATCTCGGTCTTGAGATTTCGGGATTCATGGACCAAGGATTCAATCCCCTTGATGCAACTTTTGGCTGAGTCGTGCCAGTCAGAGTTCTCCGTAGGTGTTATTTGAGGTCGCGCCGGCTTGGCGGTTGTATGTGCCGTGATGTTGGGTGGTTTTGCGACATTTTCGTCAGCCCCTCTCCTAGCTGTCGGGGCTTGTGGCGGTCCCGAGAGGACTCGCGTCTTCCGCCTCGCAGCCGTCGTCACCGTCGTCGCCGTCGTCGCCGTCGTTCCCTCCTTCTCGAAGTTTGAGCTCAGCCTTCAAACGTTCACCGATGCTCCAGGCTCCGGCGTCTGTTCCCTCTCCGTAGTGCTGGTCCGTAGTTTGCCCACAGGCGGGGAGCGAAACATTGTCTCGCTGGGGGAGGCGTCAATGTCACTATATTTGTAAGTAGTCCTTATGGTTAAGTTCGGGTGTATAGGGCCCGCGTCTTTTTCTACTTAGTAGTACGGTATCCACGTCCGTCGGTAGTCTGTGTCAGTAATAACTATGTCTTGTCTACGTCCTTTTCAAATAGTAATATATTAATTGTCCTAGCTTTGTTCCAGGTGGTGTCAACAATATTTGTCGTCGGTAAGGATAAGTATTAGTTATATCTGTGTGTGTGTGTGTGTGTATGTGTGTGTGTGTCTGTGTGCGCGTGTATGTGTGTGCGTGTGTATGTGTGGTTGAGTACCTGTGAACGTTTACGTGTGGGTGTGTGTATATGTATTTTTGTATTTGTGTATGTGTGTTAAGTGTATTTATGCGATTCGTGTGTGTGTGTGTGTCGCGTGAGTGGGTTTTGCGTGTGTGCCTGTGTGTTTACAGGTGAGAAGGGAGGCCGGTTTCCACCGGAGGAGGGCGTCGACCAGGTGCAGCGATGGGGCTCTCCGAGTGCTCTAAAATGAGCCCAAACTCGGGGGGTCTAGGATGAAAAATGCGTTTTCCCGCCAAAAGGGGGGTCAACTTACACCAGAAGGGGACGCCGTCCAGCCACAGCCACCGGTCTTCCCAGGAGCTCTAAAATGAGCCCAAACTCGAGGGGTCTAGGATGAAAAATGCGTTTTCCCGCCAAAAGGGGGGTCAACTTACACCGGAGGGGGACGCCGTCCAGCCACAGCTACTGGTCTTTCCAGGAGCTCTAAAATGAGCCCAAACTCGGGGGGTCCAAGTTCAATAGCCACCAAGTTGGCGTAGGTGGGGGGGAGGGGGTCCAAAAGTTTTGGGCTGTATAGCGGATGGTCCAGAAAACCCGAAACGATCACTCTTTCTCCGCTAGGTCTTAAAATGGGCGTCTCCTGAGGGGTTTCTGCCGGAAGGGGGGGGGGCGGGTGCGATTTTTTGTGTGGGGTGTTTAAAAGGGGGTTTGTGGGGTGAGCAAGTAACCAATATATTAAATTTCCAAAGAAAAATTTTTTTCTGGTGGGGGGGGTAACCAAGATCGAAAATGGTAGGGATCTCTACACCGTTGTGTTGGGGGGGTCGGGGCGTCTAAAGTGAGCCTAAACTCGGGGGGTCTAGCTCCAAAAATGGCCAAGCTGTTGGAAAGTTCAGCCACTCGCCACCAGGTGATATAAAACCCCAACTTCTGCCGCTCTCCACCAGGCGGCGCTAAAATCGACAGCAAAGGTCCTGCCACTCGCCACCAGGCAGCGCTAAAAACAGCAGCAACGATTCTGCTACCCGCCACCAGACAGCGCTAAAAGCAGTAGCAGTAGTTCCGCCACTCGCCACCAGGTGATATATAACCCCGTACCTCTGCTACTCTCCACCAGACGGCGCTAAAAGCAGGCCGCTACTCCTAGAGAAATATCAAGCTCCAGGAGCCAAAACCACGGACCGCTACCCAGCACCAGGCGGCGCTAAAAGCAGTAGCGGTAGTCCTACCACTCGCTACCAGGCAGCGCTAAAAGCAACGCGCTTGCCACTCGCCGGCAGATGGCGCAAAACCAAAAATCTTTAAGGAGAATTTTTTCCCCGTGCAGTTCGGCTATCGGGCGCTAGATGGCGCCAACGGTACAGGGCCCTCCACTCGCCGCTAGATGGAACTAAAAGGAATTTAGATTTCTGGTCCCGCGGTGACTCCGCTATCCTCCGCCAAGCGGCGCTAAAAGCAGCAGACGCGTAGTTTCCCCTCCGGACACTGGAGACGCTACTAGTACTGTACGAGAACAAATTATTCGAAACTATGTAATTTTGGGTGAAAAATTTTGCTAACTATGTAGTTTCGAGTGACTACAACCAGGTTTGACCTAGTTTAACTTTTATGTGGGTCACCAGCTTAGCCGACCTCTTGGAAAAGAGGAGGCACTCGATTCTGCAAATTCCTAAGATTCCTCGTAGACGCTGTAGGCGCTACGGCACTCCGCTACGGTGCTACGATGTTGCTCCACCCACGCTTGCCGCTGCTACGTTCCGGTGCTATCGCCGATGTCGTATGCTGTTGGGGGTCACTTACCGTGTCTTGGTCTTTCTGCTAGCGGCTCGTAGCAGTCTCGGCTACGTCGTTATGCCAGCTACGGCGAGTCTACGAGAGGCTACAGATCCGAGGTCGTAGCACTGGTGCCGTCCGTGAACGCGGCCAGCGGGTGACGTCCTCCACTAGCGCCCGCTCGTTGTTGGAAATCTTATTTCTAGTTAACTTTTATTATGTACAATGAACTATGCTAATGTTAAAATCGACAAGACTTGTGAATGTTTTTCTAGTTTTACTATGTATATATTATATATTTATCACCTGGAACCTAAAATCTATTATATACTAATATCTAGGGCTTAAATCTAATTTTAGTTACGTTCGGTCTGGTGTAGTGATTAATCTAGTTTTCCTATTCTAAAGCAAGTTAAAACCTTGATCTAATGTGGACCAATGATTTCCTAAAATTATGTTTGTAATTCAAGGTACGGCCAGCCGCGCTTTGCAAAACAAACACGTTCGAGCTCGCGCCCCGCTTCGGTTAGCAACAGCTGACGTCACCTGCCTCAGTTCGTTCGACTACTGTGTTATGTTGTGTAATATGATTTAAGAAACAATATAGTTAATACTCGCTTTTAATTTTAGGTAGGTCAATGTGTTCGATAACTAAGCGTGTTAAGTCACTTATAAGAAGCTAATAAACAACTAATATTTATGCGTTTTGGTTAGGTTAGGTTAGGTAAGTTTTTTTTTTTTTTTTTTCCTATTTAATACAGATTATCGCTACTATTAAGTTGGCAGTGGTTGAACAAAGGTTACTTTATTATCGTTGCATATATAAAAGAATGAACAAAATTTTTTTTTCTTTTTACACTATACTCTTTAAATCACTAATTTTATTTACACTATTTACATTTTCAGGTCATATTGTGGAGCCGTTACTCCGAGCGCACCGTAAAAGTGCGGCCTCGGCGAACTTCATGAAGATTCGTCTCGCTTCATTGTTGGACATGATATCAGGCAAGTTTGCTTTATTGATTGCAATATCCATTCTACACTCTGTTTCGATTCTGCTGAGGGTGCAAGATGTGATCTATGGTTTCCTCAGCTTCGTCGTCACAAGTGCAGAACGGGTCTGGGCAGAGTTTAAACCTGTGTAAGTATGACTTGGTGCCACAGTGTCCGGTAAACAGTTGCGTACGTATATTGGAGATTCCTATATCTTGTATTATTTTGTACCCCATTATTGGGTCAGGGAAAAACATTTTCGTTACAGTGCCTGTTTCGCTTTCAGTGTATCTGATAGACCATTCCTCAAGAGTCTTCTCTCTTAATGTTTTACGGACATACGACAGTGGCACCAAGTCATATGCAGGCAATACCTTAAGCTTTAGAGCTGCGTCTTTTGCCAGGGCGTCTGCTCGCTCATTGCCCTTAATGCCAGTATGAGCTTTTATCCAGAATAGCTGGGGCTTATTGTCCATTTTGCCTATTGTATCTTGGATACCAGCTACCACTGGATTCAATGCTGTCGGGTCTGTTAAGGCATCAAGGGCTGATTGAGAGTCGCTAAATATGCTTCCGAGTTTGCCAGTTTTAGCCAGGTGAGTTACGGCTTTTTGTATTGCAATTAGCTCGGCCTGGTATACGGTACAATAGTTGGATAGTGCGATCTTCATACATTTGTACTCTGTTGTTGTTGCCAACAGGATATAGCTGCGCCGACTTTGCCTTCTATTTTACTTCCATCTGTGTATATATGGGATTCATTTGGAGTACAAATTTGGGGTAGGTCAGAGACGTCTTGGATTTTTTTGGTAAGATAAATTTGGGCTTTTAGATGGATGAGGACGTTGAAAGGGGCTCACTCGCTGCTCTAGGACTGATCCAGGCAGGCCGTCTATTGCTTTACCTCTTTTTGCTTCGTACAGATCACTGTTTTCCTTTAATCGGAGATCGAGAGGCACTATTCCAGCTATCATAGCTGACGAGACGAGTGATGTTGTTCGATGAGCTCTGCTGATCTTAATAGCGAACATCCTCGTCAAATCGTTCAGCATAACTTTTATGTATTTCTTGTGTACAGTGTCCTGCAAAGCGCTGGCTGCATAGAGGATGACTGGCTCGACGGCTGCTGTATAGATAAGTTTAGTAATGTCCGGATTTAGACCCCACCGGGTCTTGACAGCACGATTTATGGATTTGTAGAGAGTAACTGCTTTTAGTTTTACTTTATTCATGTGTGTCTTAAAGGTGAGGCCTCTATCTAGCGTGAGCCCCAGAAGCTTCAGTTCTTTTCCAGGCTCCAATTGTACCCACTCCAGTTCCAGTTTGGGTGAATCATACTTCAGTTGATTTGTTACGACAAGGACCTGTGTTTTATGCGCTGCAAAAGTCAGCTTGTGAGCT
Organism: Trilocha varians; assembly: GCA_030269945.2. Classification (NCBI taxonomy): domain Eukaryota; kingdom Metazoa; phylum Arthropoda; class Insecta; order Lepidoptera; family Bombycidae; genus Trilocha; species Trilocha varians. The sequence continues at coordinate 12,479,541 of AP028282.1, read as the reverse complement.
CTCCCCCACTCCGATATAGGCCTCTGCGCCGCGTTTGCTTTTCTTGATAGTTCAGTGGAGTTCTTGGCGCTCGCTACCACGAGAAGGTCGTCAGCGAACGCCTGTACATGAGCCTCGAGCCCGTCAGCCAGTTGAAGTAGTGGATCCAGTTGAACATTCCAGAACAGGGGACCGCAGACCGATCCCTGGATACATCCTCTATTCGTGCTCCTGGTGACTGCTTCACCGAGGTACCTCAGCTCGATCTGCCTTTCGGTTAAGTAGCTCCCGATAAGGTGCAACGTAAGCAGATCGATACCCCGCTGTATCAGTTCCTCGATTATAGCAGGCCACCAGCAGTTGTCAAAAGCACCCTGGATGTCCAGGAATATAACGGCCACGACTTCCCTGTCTGCAATTCCCTGTTTTATTATACTGAGGGCGTTATATAAGGCGTCTTCAGTACCTCTTTGAGGCATGAAGCCGTACTGTCTCCAACTAAGCTTTGTTTCACTCCCCAATTGCCACGTAACTCTAGTCGCAAAGAGCTTCTCTAGTACCTTCCCCAGAACCGGTAGTAGGCCTATGGGTCGGTATGCCTTTGGTGAGGAATAGGTATCTTTACCCGGTTTTGGGATGACCTTTATCAGAGCTCTTTTCCATCTCCTAGGGAAATACGCCAGTCTACGACATAAATTAAACAGCTCGAGTTGGATGTCTGGAGCGGCTCTCATACTCTCGTTGCATATGTCAGAGGTTAGTCCGTCGTGACCTGGAGCCTTCCTGGGGTTCATCCGGGCGTAAACATTGGCCAGTTCTGTCTGCGTGAAATCCGCGCCTGGTTCGTCGAATGTTCTCCCGAAAGAATTGTCCAAGAATTCTCTGGTCTCTTGTCTGACTAGACTTTGTTGCTTCGTGTCCGTTGCCTCATCATCAGTGGGAAAGAAGGTGGTCGTCAGGAGCTCTGCAGACTCCCTCGCTGTTATGTACTCGTCCGACGGAGTTGGTCTCAGAAGGTGATCTTGTACATTGTGGTTGGCCATTTTTATCATTCTGTAGGATCTTTGCCACATTTTCTCCTGGGTTTCCGTGCTGCAGAACTCCTTCCAGCTGTTTGTGATGCTGTCCTGGATCAGTTTTTTGTACTCTTCCCTCTTTGCTTTGTATTCGAGGACTAGTCTTTCCCTCCTCACTGGGTTGGCCTGCTGAACACGTCGCCTGTATCTGTTTACCTCTTGCTTTTTCTCGGTAAGCTCTTTGTTCCACCATGTGCATTGCCTGGGACGCTTTGTTTTTCTTACTTCGGGGATGGCTTCCTGGCAGGCGCAAAGAATGGCCTCCTCATATGTCTGAACGATGTAATCTATCTCCTCTGGAGTTTCGATCATACTCATCGTTGCGACCTCCAACCTGCGCTCTGCCAGTTGTGTTTTGAGGCTTTCCGAGAACGTTCCCCAACGGGCCCTTTTTGTGTTGAATTTCCACGTGGAAGTTTTGGCCGTGACGTCATGTTGCTTGCTGATCTCTAGTTCGAATAGTATCAGTCGATGGTCTGACAACGTTTCTGTTACCTGGTCAACTCTCCATCTTTTAACTTTGCCAAGAAGGCTGTCAGAGCAGACAGTCACATCGACGATACTAGAATACAGCTTTGTCCCTCTGTACGTGTGAAAAGTTGGGACCCGTCCTTCGTTCAACACATGTAGGCCCGCTTGGGAGAAATATTCGGAGCACCTGACTCCTCGGTGGTTTTCCCTGAGACTTCCCCACCATACGCTTGACGCATTGAAGTCTCGGCCCACAATTATTTCAGAAGTGCCCATTTTGTAGATGACTGAGTTGAGTTGTTCCACGTCGAGATCGATCGGCTGATTCTGATCGCAATATATGCTAACCAGACCCAACCTATAATCCCCAAGACGCAGAACACAAGCAGCTAATGTTTCAGAGCATAGATCGTCGTTTACCTCCACAACCACATTCGGATCTGGTATGATGATCGCTGCTCTCACAGGATTTTCTCTGTTGCTGGTGCTTATTTGGACTATCCGCATGTTCCCGGCTACCTGGGCTTTCACCCCAACATACGGCTCTTGCACCAGCAGAGCAGATATCCTGTGTTCCAGAGCGTTGTGCAGGCATTCCTTTGTGGCGGCGTATCCCCTGCCAAGGTTTATTTGTGCGAATTTTATTATTTTGCTATGATGGTCCACGGAGCAGCCCTTAGCAATATGAGATACTGACACGCGCCACCCGATCCCATTTCTGCCATTCCGGACAGGACTGACTGTACGCTGGGTGCGTGACGTTGTCTTTGTTTGCTGTTTTGCAGTTGCCACAGCACGGAGCTGCATTACGGCTGTCACACTCACGAGTGTCATGGCGTCCGGCGCAGTATCCGCATACGTGGTCATTGGTGCAGTCTCTGACAGTGTGTCCAAAAGAAAGGCATTTGTAGCACTGAACAATCGGAGAGTAGTCAGTCGCCGGAACAATCTGGTATCCGACGTGCACTCTCCGATCCTTCAGTGCCTGCCATGTGGTTGGGTCCACTACCAAGATAACGTTGGTCATTATGTCGTTGCGTCCCTTTGTGCGTCTAGCGACTCTGACGACCTGGTGCTCGGGAGCAGATGGATGAAAGAGCTTAGTGTTCTGCTTCTTTATCGCTTCCACTAGCTTAGCATCGTCTAAGTCGCCAGCTACGCCAGACAGTTTTATAAGGGGATATCTTTGTCTCAATTGTGAAACTGTGAGTCGGTCAGCTTTTTGTTTTATAGCAGCTGTGAGCTTGTTGCGATCGTTATCCGAGCCGCAATCAACGACAACTCTTTGTCCCTTGACGTTGCGAACTCCAGTAATAGCCACTCCGAGTCCCACAACGTCAACCTTTTCTTTAAGACTCTTGAGTACTTCCTGGCTGGAGTGCGTCGGGTCTATGGACTCCAGCAGTACTGGGTAGCGCGGTCGCATCAAGACATCGCGGTACGTGGTGCCGCGGGCCGAGTCGGTCCTGCGCTCCACGCCCCGCGAGCTTTCAGCCGAGACCTCAACCTCGTCACCTGGTCTGGGTTTTTGGGGTACTACGTAGGTTTTGTCAAGTAGGGGGGTAACAGGAGACTTACTTTTTTCTATCTCATCTCTGAGAGCGCGTGTGTGGCGGGTGCACTCTCGGAGCACACCCATCAGTTGCTCCATAAGCACGTTTGATTCTGACAAAGTTGATATTTCGGTGGTCGGTGGTTGTGGAGTCAACTTTTCGGGTGTATTAGATTCATCTGTTTGTGTTTCAGAGTTCTTTTTATTACTACGGTTGCTAGTTGTCAGCCCTTGCAGCTCTAGGGCATTGATAAGGAGGTTGAATAAGTTTTGGTTATCATCTAAGATGGTCTGTTTAATGTCTCGTCGGAGGTTTCCGGATTGCTGCATTGAGTAGCATGTATTTTTGAGTATTTTTGAAGCCAGTTCCTTGGTATCCTGTTGGTTGAGTTCTTTCCAATTGCTTGGAAAGGAGACTGGTGAGTATTGAACTACTGTAGGAGCTTTCTTCGGTTTAGGCTTGGGTTGGATGGATAGGCTTGCGTCGTCGGTGATAGGCTCTAAGTACGTCATTGGCAATGGTCTCAGCCTGACTGTTGGGCTCTGAATCAAATCGCAGTCAATTTCAGATACTTCTGCAGCTTGCGACAAATGTTTACTTTGCGAAAAGAGTTCCCTTCGTCTTGGCATTTCGTTATTTAGGCCTGGGTCTGGCCTTCTTGGTGGAGTTCGCGCAGTGCAGAACATATTGGAGACGTTAAGAAGAGTGACAAAATTGTAAATTAAAAAGTTTAGAATTTTTTTATGCAAAATTTAAAGGTGCTAGGAGGCTTTGAGATAAAAGGTAAAGCAGCTAAATGGCAAAAGAATAAGATAAAAATATAAAAATAAAATGTGAAATTTTTCAGTATTGAAAATCCAGATACCCCAGAGAGAAATAAATCCGTATTTTTCGGTTTTCTTTGAATATTGAAAAAACTGTTGAGCGGATTTTAACGTTATTGGTGTCCAAAGATAGGGGAACGAGAGGCGCTTCCTAAAATGCAAACTACGAGTGAAAACCAGGAGGGTTACTAATAAAAATCGTCGGGGAAAGAAAAATGAAAAATCGAGTTTTAGGAATTTAACTATTTTAGATGTTATAAACAATTAAATGTAATGTTTTCTTTTTATTTTTCAGGTGCTGAAGGCAAACAAGATGCAGGAGACTACGAGAACAAGAAGCTGAACTACGAGAAGAATTTAAAGAGCAAAGAATCTAAGTTATTTATACTGAATTTACTGAATTTACGAAAAATGTTAATTTTTATACTGAAAACGACAAGAACTAATGAAATACTGAAATGAATTACTATTTTTGATTACGCGGAATACTAACAATGAATTTAAAAGCAAAAACGAAAGGGAAAACCTATAGAACTTATAAAAATTTTCGATGGTTAGGTTAGGTTAGGTTTTTTTTTTTTTTTTCAAGAAGATTGCAGAGACTTTTGCTATCTATTTTTCATTTTATCTTTAAAGATCATTTCACAGCATACATCACTTTCATCCGTCCTCATTCATACTTTTGCTGGTGGGGTGCCAGTCTGTCTTCTAGCTGAGGTTCATTTTAATTTCTATTTTATATTTTCTAGATTATTGCTGCAATTATGGTGTTTTATTTATCTGGTGTTTGTATACGATTTGAGCTATTTTATAACATCAAGTACGGTTGTGAATCATAGGTTATTTTCTTTGGGTTTTTTATTCTATTATTTATTATTAATTATTTAAAGTTTTATCCTGCGTTGGTTATGTTGATATACTCGTACATTATATTATTTTCTTATATTTATTACTTATTTTAATTATTTACTTAGGTTTGATTGCCTGGCAGTTGCGTTGACATTTCGAAATTTGTTTTTCCATAGCTAATTGTTCATATTTTACTAGACTCTTTATTTACATTTATATTTGTTATCAGTTCGTTACAGTTCTTTCAGATTTTACAATTTAGATTATTATTTTGTCTTAGCGTTTGTTACTATTTATTTCTACTTATTATATTTTGCTGTTATTATTAAATATTATTTAAGTTCATTCAGTATTTTGTTTTGTTATGGTGTTTCTATTTATCTTCTATCAATTTACTGTTTGGCTTTATCTATTTTCTTCATTTGTCGGACGATGTCTCAGGCATCCTCCGCGCAAATGAAGGGAGTTTTATTTTTGTTTCCTGAGTTCTAAACTCCTGCGGATGCGTCAGCATCTTTGGGATGTTTAGTTCTGGCTTCACAGTAACGGTGTACATCGCTAGGATTACTCCGCTGTGGAGCCCTTTTTCCGGTTTCCAGCTAAGGTGGTTTTTATTTGTGTTTGTGTTTGTATCTATGTATTGTGTATTTGTTTGTTGTTGTCTATTAGTTTTGTTTGTGTGGGTCAACTGTATAATTGATTTTTTGCATTTTACGCTTCTGCCAGGATTTGGTGCTCTGTATGTGTTATCATTATTGTCCTTAGCAGTAGGCCACCCTGGCTCTCGCCAGGGCGTCCCACTTCCGACGTACTGGGCAATCGCTGTCGAAGGTGTTGTGTGCCTTGTCGGTGTTAGTTGGCTTTAAGCGAGTACAATTCGCACACTGTGGGGGTGTGCCTTGTTTGTATTGTTCACAACTTGATCTTGTATGATTTCCCCCACTTTGACTGCATGTCTCCTCCTTCTCCTCACACCTCGACTTACTGTGCCCATACGCCAGACACTTTGTGCACTGTATTAACGGGGACTGGTCGACAGCTCGAGCGTGTTAAGTCACTTATAAGGAGCTAATAAACAACTAATATTTATGCGTTTTGGTTAGGTTAGGTTAGGTTTTTTTTTATTTTATTTTTTTTTTTTTTTCTCTAACTCCCCCGCCTTACAAGTAGATGGCAGGGCCCTTTTCTATCTAATCTTTCATTTTGTCTTCTTTTGTGCTCCGTTCATGCCGCATACGTCACTTTCATCCGTCCTCATTCATACTTTTACTGGTGGGATGCCAGTCTATCATCTAGCTATTTTCTACTTTTATTTCTATATACAGTAGGACCTCGATTATCCGGACTAATTGTTGTCAGTAGGCATCCGGATAATTGAAAGTCCGGATAATCCAAGATATGAAGAAAAACGGGCTTTTTGCATATGTACATATGTAGAGTCTGTACCATACATATGTAATGTTAAGTGTTTATTTAAAACAACAAATACATATGAGCGAAAATCAACGTTTATTAAGAAATTGTACATAATGTTATTATTATTTATTTGCAGTTTTTATTACATGGTAATTAGTTTTACAAAGTTAATATTTTACTACTTTTACGTTTTCTATAGCTTCTCATTACATTTGGGTTTGCTTTGGTTCTTAGGTTTTACAGTCTCATATCGTTACATTTGTTTTCTTATTTTACATAATCGCGCTATAGTTAATTTACAGTTTTCCAATTACATATGTATTATGTTATCTTTCTTTTAAGTGCATAATTTATGTTTGTATATTCTGTTTCTTACATCTTAATAGCATTTACATATCCTAGCAGTTGCGTACATTACCACGTTCATTATTTCATTTGTCTTTATTTTTACATACATTTTGCATTTTACTCTTTATGTTTACCTTTTGCATTTTATGTTTACATTTTTCATTTTGGGTTTTACATTGTACATTTTATATTTTATGCTTTGTATTTAACATTTTGAGTATTACTCTTTATCTTTTACATTTTAAATTTTATGTTTTACCTTTTAAATTCTAATTTTTTACATTTTATGCTGTACATTGTATATTTTGAATTTATTGTTCTACATTTTACATTCTACGTTTTCGATTTTGTATACATTTTACACTTTTTAACTCATTCTGTATTTACAATTTTTACTTATTTGTTGCGGCTTGTTACTATTTCATCTATGTTTATTGGTTAACTATTTATTATTTATGCTATTATGCTTATCCTCAATCATATTTCCGAGGATGTCTGAGACATCGTGCATATGTTGAGTTTTGGTTTTTAGTTGTTTTCAGGGTTCTAAATCCCTGCGGATGTCTCAGCATCTTTAGGTGGTTTATCCCTTTTTGTTTTTGTTTTTCTGGCTCTTTGAGTGTCACATCCGCGGTGTAGATCGCGAGGATTACTCCGGTGTGAGTCTCGTTTCCTATTTGATGTTTGTTAGGTGGTGGTTTCGGTGGTGGTGATTTTCTATAGTTTTCGCTTCTGCTAGGATTTAGTTGGTTATCGTTTATTCTAGTTTTGCCCTTAGCAGTAGGCCACCCTGGCTCTCGCCAGGGCGTCCCACTTTCGGCGTATAGGGCATTTGCTATCGAAGGTGTTGTGGTCAAGTTCAATGATGTGGGCTTGCTTTGACTTAGAGCAGTTCGCGCATATCGGGGGGGTACCCTGTTTGTACTCTTTGCAGTCCGCTCTAGTGTGGTTTTCCCCGCAGTGGCTGCATGTCGGCTCTTTCGCCTTGCACCTTGATTTGCTATGCCCGTACCCCAGACACTGCGTGCACTGTATCAACGGGGACTGGTCGACAACTCTAACTTTTTTGATGTCGATACGGACTTCTTCAGCCCCCGTTAATTTTCCCCATAACTTTGGAGAGGTCTTTAGCACGACAGTGGCCAGGTGCGGGTTTCTATGTCTTCTTCTAAACAATATTTCTACTCTATTGTTTTCCTTTTCGATGTCTTCAAATATGCTCCTGTTTTGGGTTCTTAATCCTTCCAGGATTTCGGTATCTGTGTTGCACTGCAGGACACCCCGCAGAGCAACCAGAGGGTCTTTATTCTCTAATTCCTTGACTTTTAGTTTTACATTTGTTGCTCTTTCTATTTTTTCTTTAACTTTTTGTCTTTCTTTCCGTGTCTTGCATCCCACGATCACCTTTCCATCCTTTGCTTTCCTGATTTTCTCCACTGTTGTTTCACCGTCATCCACACCTATCACTCTTCTGAAGCGGTCGAGAACTTCGTCTCCTGTTGCCAGTCCATCAGTGGATTCTATGATGACGGAGTGTAAGGCCGCCCCTACCCTAGGTTGTTTGTGGGTTGTCGTTTGGTGCGAGTTTGCCACCACTGAGGCGTAAGTCCTTATCTCCACCATCTGCGCCTCCACCGATTCCTTCAAGCCTTCCATTCTGCTGTTATTATCCTCAATTAATTGTTGTTGCTTTTTCATCATGTCTTGCAATTCCTTACCATTCCTCTTCATTTCTTCCTCTCGTTCCTTCCATGCTTTATTTCTCTCTTCATCTTCTCTCTTCTCTTCTTGGTCCCTGCTTCTTCTCTCTTCTTTGCCGTCCCCGTCCTGTTTTCCCGCACTTTTCTGCTTATTTATAAGTTTTTCTAACTCCATCAGGTGTTTGATGATTCCATTTTTTATTTCGGTCTTGAGGTTGCGAGATTCGTGGATGAGGTATTCGATCCCTTTGATGTAGTTTTTGGCTGTTTCGTGCCACTCGATGTTCTCTGCGGGTGTTATCGGAGGTCGCGCCGGTTTGGCAGTTGTTTGTGCCGTAGTGCTGGATGGTTTTGCGACATTTTCATCAGCACTTCTTCTAGCTTTCGGGGCTTGTGGCGGTCCCGAGAGGACTCGCGTCTTCCGCCTCGCAGCCGTCGTCGCCGTCGTTCCCTCTTTTTCAAAATTTGAGCTTAGTCGTCGAACGTTCACCGGTACTCCAGGCTCCGGTGTCTGTTCCCTCTCCGTAGTGCTGGTTCGTGGTTTACCCACAGGCGGGGAGCGAAACATTGTCTCGCTGGGGGAGGCGTCTAGGTCACTATATTCTGGTTTGGGTGTAGAGGGCCCACCTCCAGGTCTACTATCCAGTAGTCTTCGTCTAGCGTCAGTACTGTTAGTAGTTCGTTTATACGTCGTACGGTATTTACTTCCGTCGGTCGTCTTGTCAGTCAGTATTTGTGTCTTGTTTGCGTCAGTTCCAGGTATATATTATTCTCTTATTCTGTTCGTCTTATAACTATTCTTGCGGGTGTATAGAGCCCTGTCTTAATAATTACTACTTGTTCCAGGATGTGCTCCCTACGAGCACCGTTCGTCAGTCGTGCCGCGTAAACGGCGTCCGTCAGTCGTCAGTGCCAGTAAGTAGTCTTTCAAGTCCTCTCCAATTATACCAAATCCCTATCTTGTTTCAGGTTTGTCAGCGGTATCGTCAGTCGTCGGTAAGTTCTTTCACTATTTTCGTGTATCTATGCGCTTTATGTGTGTTTGCGTGTGTATATGTGTGTGTGCTTGTGTGTGTGTATTTGCCTGTGAATGTGGGTGTTTGTATGTGTGTGTGTGTGTGTTTGTACTTCTCTGAGTATATAAGAATATGTGTTGATGTATTTCTACATTAGATCAGGTGTGGTGCTCCAGGCTAGCTATAAAAACGTCTCAAGTGTACTGACAGTAATTTGAAGTGAAATTACTTTACTGGTCAAAATATTATGTTGAGGTAGTTGTTCTTTATAGTAATGTATATTTTGTTTACTAACAGGAATGGTCAGAGTTTATTATCCGGATGTTGTTCTATAAGTTCAGTCTGTGTGCTATGTTGTAAATCTTAAGTTGAAGACAGAACTGTTGTTCAGATTATAACCGATTTTAAAACTTTAGATGTTCGGAAATCATTTAATGTCTGTGTGAATGTATTAGATATGTATAGATAATTGTATGTATATTATTAATTGGAGTATAGAGTAGTCAGATGCTGTATTTGAAGTTATGTTTTATAGGTGTATATATTTTATATAGGTATGTGTAATTTTATGTACGTATGTGTATGTGTATGGTTCCGTGTTGTGTCTGTGTATGTACTATGTGTGTAGTTTATGTGTATTTAATAATGTGGCAAGATTTAAGATATGATTTCTATTTGTTTATCTTGCAGTTTCGAGCGACCGACGAAGGATCTTTGACCTTTAACGAGCGAGCCGGCTTTGTTTACAAACAAACCGGCCGCTAGCTGCGTCGCCGCGTACACGGAGTAGGAAGGTTTGATTTTTTAGGTAATGAAATGATGCCGTCCGAAGTATCGCACGAGCGTGGTAAAATTTTAATGATATTCTGTGTTTTAGAACTGATTTTGTGTGACAACTGGTTACTGTGATTTACGTGTATTATGATAATGATTATTATATAGAGGTTTTTCGATATTTATATAAATATATAATATGTGTATACTGTATGTGTATATTGTGTTTATATGTGTAATATATAAGAATGTTTTCTGTATCTATGGTTACACCCAATTCGGGCAATCCGGTCAAGTGCTGAAACTATTTTCTATAATTATTTGGTTTGATTAACGTGTACTGTATACTAATGTATTAAATATGTGTGGATAAGTATAGTGTGTAATAATTTATAAGTATAGTATGCCTATGTTATATGTTGTGTAACCGATATTGAACAAGTAGCCGTAATGATAATTCTTGAAGGAACACCGGTCGTCGCCCGCGTCCTTGAGTCGAGCGAGCCGAGTTTGTTTACAAACAAACCCCGGCGGTCGGCGGCACACGACCGATGCTCGATTCCTGAGTTTTTAAGATTGTATTAAATGAAACTATGTATGTATTTATTCCCAAAGCGATCGCCGAGTGCAGGTGCCTTCCTGCGCCCGGTGTGCGTGAGTGTGACGTAAGCGTGTTTGTGTTTAAGAATGTGTGTGTGTTTCTGTATTTATGATGTTTATTTTAGGTAAAAGTGAATCAATAACTAACTAATAATTAATTAATTAATTAATAAACTAAGTGATTTGTTTATAATGTGATAGTGGATACTGTAGTTATTAAATGTTTGTTTTAAGATATGGATTATTATATTTAGGGTTTAATAAATAAATAAATGTGTTTATATATGTATATAAATGTGTGTGTGATTAAATATATGTGATTATTCTGTGTGTGTTGTTTTATATATGCTTGTGTAATGTAATATACTTAATTTAAATTTAAGATTTAAGATATTTATAATAGTGTGTTATTAGGTTTTAAGTTTAATTTTGTAATCAAGGTGATATATTTCTATTTTGTTTTGCAGTTCCGTGCGACCGACGAGAAGGACCTTTGACCTTTAGCGAGCGAGCCAGCTTTGTTTGTAAACAAACCGACCGCTCGATACGTCGCCGCGTGCACGAACTAGGAATATTTAAATTCCAAAGTAATGAGATATTTAGCCACGTGCTAAAAGAGTGTTATAGTTTATTGGTGTTTCTGTCTTAGTTATGTAGTTTAGTTTGTTACTTGGTACTGGGTGTTTATAAGCCTATTAGGGATAGTTAGGTATATGGTAATATGTAAGATATTGTATTATGTATACTTGAATATATATATATATTTATTTGTTTTTATTGTATGTGTATATATTATATGTAATATGTATTCCAAATATATTTTATAAATATGATAGGTATACAGGGTGTTGTTGCCCGGTGAAACAATACTTTAAGGGCTTAATCTATATCACATTTCAAATCATATACACATACTTTTGAAACAGAGATAATGACTTTATTTTCCCATACAAAGTTGAAAAAATATTATTTTGTATTAATTTTGACAACCCTACCCTGACCTACATGTAGCGTGCTATATATATATGCCATTTTCACGCACACAGGCGCATCCGATCGCAATTTTAGAGTTCCGTACTATAATAAACTCCTACTAATAGAAAATTAACACGTAGTTTTGATTAGTTATAACTTATAATATATTATGCCTAGAAAACCCAGACTTGGTGGATGGCTTCTACATCAAGTATGCTATTTGCTGTGAAAGTATTGTTTCATCGGATTTTAACACCCTGTATACAGGGTGGATCTGTAACCTTGGACATACCGAAGCGGGGTGAATGTCCTATCGAAATACAACCCGGGAAAAATGTAAAAAAAAATATCGGTTAAACTTTTTTTTTTAAGTATTAAATATTAACCCGCAGTCCAAATAGTACAAAACGCCGCGCAATGCAGCGCGCGCGATTGCAGTGGCTCGTTTAAAAAAAATAATATGGCGGCCGTGACCTTGATTGACCTCTTTTTAATCAGTACAACGACACGACAAGGTGGTTGATATGTATTACACACTTTTATTAGGTAACACAAAGTGTATGTTAAGGAAAATAACTCACCATAGTAAGATTGTCGATCCGATTCAAAATCCAGTTAAATAGCACTTATAAAATAAGTTAATGTAATAAGTTACTACCATTAGTTTCAGCAGAAAATGTTTCTTTTATCTAAATGGTAATAGCATTGAACACCTTGACACTTGAACACTTGAACTTTGAATACAATCAACTCATTTTGTTTTAAAGCCCATTAAATTAAAACAAGTTTTGTCTAGTTAACACAGCAAATATGCAAAATAACATCTGTTTTCCACAAGTCATCACAACACACGCGAACTAAAGCGACAGCGCAACTAGTGATCTCAAGTAGACCTTTTAGTATGACTATTTAGACGAAACTGAATTAAATAGTAAGACAGACGCAGTCGCCTCCTCGCCCCGCTATCCCTTCCGGCCCCACACGGAAGTAGAAAGAAATATCATACTTCGAAAAACAAACAAAAGTTAAAGAAAAGTTTGTTTTACTTTAATAATTACTTGTTATTGATGGTCAACATAATGAAAGTAATAAGATAAAAAACAATTTTAAAGACAACGCCATCTATCCGACTGTGAAGCAATTGCATTAATTTTTGCCATCTGGCGGAAAAATATCACTGAATAATTTACATTTCGAGCACGTTTTTAAAAAGTTTTATCTATCCTCTAATTCAATTCTTCTCGAGTTAACTAACTAAAAATTAAGTAGCAATGAAGTACCCTATTTATGAAACGGTTTGATCTATTTTAGAAATCCATTACTTTCTTACTTTGTCTTGTAATGTTCGGTGAAATTTGAATTCTCTCGGTTTAAAAAAATACTTTTCTCTTGCGTTGGTACGACTGGCAGTAGAGAGAAACTGAGCCAATCACAGGAATTAGGAAGTGTCGGCACCATAAACGCAAATTCGGTTTGATCAAATGAAAATTTTCGGCGCGTTTCGTCGTTTTAGTCAAAAGAAATCTTTGTTAATTAAAATTGTTTAGTTTTTTGTTTTGTTTTTAAGTTAGTTTTTATTTGTGTTAGTTTGATTGTGTGTGTCAGTGTTTGTTTGTGTTTCAGTTATTAGTTTAAGTGTTCATTTTGTTTCTTTTATAATATTCTTGTTAGTTTGTTTTTTTTTTCATCTCTTCTTAATTAATGTACAAACATGCCGAACACATACTCGTTAGATGCAAAACAAACGTTGCATTTGTTTGTGTTAACTAGACAAAACTTGTTTTAATTCAATGGGCTTTAAAACAAAATGAGTTGATTGTATTCAAAGTTCAAGTTTTCAAGTGTCAAGGTGTTCAATGCTATTACCATTTAGATAAAATAAACATTTTCTGCTGAAACTAATGGTAGTAACTTATTACATTAACTTATTTTATAAGTGCTATTTAACTGGATTTCGAATCGGATCGACAATCTTACTATGGTGAGTTATTTTCCTTAACATACACTTTGTGTTACCTAATAAAAGTGTGTAAAACATATCAACCACCTTGTCGTGTCGTTGTACTGATTAAAAAGAGGTCAATCAAGGTCACGGCCGCCATATTTTTTTTTTTAAACGAGCCACTGCAATCGCGCGCGCTGCATTGCACGGTGTTTTGTACTATTTGGACTGCGGGTTAATATTTAATACTTAAAAAAAAAAGTTTAACCGATATTTTTTTTTACATTTTTCCCGGGTTGTATTTCGATAGGACATTCACCCCGCTTCGGTATGTCCAAGGTTACAGATCCACCCTGTATATAGATTAAAGTAAATAGATATTAATAATGGTTTTGATGTTTTGTGGACCAGGTATCGCCTATGGTCGGTCGATCCACCTGCCACGCGCTCGGAGACAGCGGCCGTGCAGTGTATGACGTCAGAGCGCGCGCACCTCGCCCCGCGACCCCGCACGACAAGATACCTCACCGTCCGCCTCACGCGTCCGTGATAGATTAGGGCTCCTGTTTTCATTCCTGCTCCTGTCAAAACTATTTTAATATAATAACAGCTATATATTATGTAATGTTGGACCAGATGTATAATTGGGTAAATAAATAAACAAGCTGAATCGATGTTTTATTTTAACCTGTAAGGGAAATATTATTTATTTAATACTTTATTGTACACCAGGTAAAGAGAATTACAGTGACTTATAGTAATTAAAAAATAAGCACAAAAGGCGAGCTTAACTCAAAAATGAGTTTTCTACCAGCAAACCTAAGAAAAAAAAAAACTGATATGACATCTTACAGAGAGGTAGTGAAGTGTACTAAATAAACTATACAAATTACATACACATCAGCAGTCTTAGCACTGCCACTATATTACAATAAAAAAAAAAAAATCAAAAATAATTAAACTAAACACATACCTACTGCTACGCTGATCATTGATACAGACATAAAACGTTACAAAAATAGAATCAAAAAAGAATCATTGACAAAAAAAGAAAAATGACTTAAATTACAGAACAGAAAGATAATTAAAAAGAAGTGAGAAAATGCTTTTTGGTTCCCTCCTTAAAGACGTCCAGTGAACCACTAGCCCGTATGGGGTATGGGAGAGCGTTCCAAAGGCGCACGGCCTTTACAGTGAAAGACTCGCTGTATCGGCTGGAGGAATGTTTGGGGACCTTGAGAAGAAGAGAGGTTACAGAACGAGTTTGTTTGCCGCTTGATGCCAGGAATTCAAACCGATCACGAAGATAAACAGGTGTGTTCGGATTGTGAAGAATATTGAAAAGAAGAGAAAGGATATGACAGTCGCGCCGCCGGCAAATCGGCAGCCATCCTAGCTCGGCCCGATACTGCGAAACATGGTCATACTTTCGAAGACCGAAAATAAAGCGAATGCACAGATTCTGCAGTCTTTCCAGTTTGTCCAGGAGTACTTCATTAGCATCTGAATAGCAGACATCAGCGTAGTCGAGTAAAGGAAGTAAGAGAGTTTGCGAAAGAAGAATTTTAGTTTTGAAAGGCAGAAATTTTTGAAGACGCTTAAGGGATTGGAAGGAGAAGAAAATCTTCCTATATCTTCCTTCAGCTATATGTTTATCCCAAGATAGATTACAATCTATTATTAAGCCGAGATTTTTGACACAACTTGACAAATTTAGTGAAACACCATTATAAAGTAGAGGAGGAACAGCGCTGAGGTCAAGATGATTGCGCATGTGACGGCCACCAACAATAATTGCTTGAGATTTCGAAGGATTCACTTTAAGTCCGAAAGATTCAGCCCAATTATTAATTTTCTGCAAATCATTGTTAATGGCAGAGACGGATGCGGCAATGTCAGTTAAAGATGTGTGTCGATAAATCTGCAAATCATCCGCGTAAAGGTGAAAGGAAGAAGAGAGAAAATGAGTAATAGAGTTTATGAAAACAGAAAAAAGAAGAGGAGAGAGTACACCACCCTGAGGAACGCCAACACTAAGGTCAAGCCACTCCGACTGAGACTCATCGCAGCGTACCGACTGCGATCGTCCGCGAAGGTATGAGTTAAACCAAGAAAGTACTGGAGAAGAGAGATTAAGAGATGATAGAACGCCCAGGAGAATATCGAAGTCGACAGAATTAAAGGCGCTGCTAAAGTCCAGCAGGACTAGGATGGTAAGTAACTTGCGCTCCATAGATAGCCGGATGTCGTCAGTGATTTTTACCAAAGCAGTTACAGTGCCATGACCAGCCCGGAAACCCGATTGGAATGGACTCAGCAGGTTATTAGCAGAAAGAAAGGATGCCAGCTGATTGCATAAGATACTTTCAAGTACTTTGGAAAGAATGGGAAGAATTGAAATGGGCCGATACTGTGTCATCGAGGTTGGTTTGGAATTTTTGGGGAGTGGTAGGACAATTGCCCTTCTCCAGGCAGAAGGAAAAGAACCAGACTCAGTAGAGAAATTAAAAATATGACAAATAATAGTAGTTAGTTCTTCTAAAACTAAAGAGAACATCTGCAACTGCAGACCATCATCCCCCACCGCTTTAGATGTTATCGAATGAAAGGATTTCTTGATATCGCCTCCAGTAATGCAGGAGAAGGAGAAAGCAGTACCTGATGGCCTCGGAAGGTTTGAGAGATATTGAAGAGTAGATAATTTGGAATTAGCATTGAGTATAACCGGTGGTTTGGCAAAATGGGAATTAAGAGCATTGACATCCACCAAGACAGAGGTATTGCCACTGCTCTTGCCAACTCCTAGTGATTTAAGAAATTGCCATACTTGTGCACCATGAAGGTTATTAATATTATTATGTATGTGGCGTCTCTTTGCGTCCCTACACAACCGATTGCAGCGATTCCGAAGTTTTTTATATGTTGACCAATTAGCTTCACTAGGCATCCTTTTATAAACTCTTTTAGCCTTATCTCTCTTGGACATGATTGCCTTAATTTCATTAGACAGCCATGGGGCAGGCAGATGCCTCACCCTTACCCTTCTCACTGGGGCATGTTTATCATATAATTCGACAAGACGATCATTGAAATTCGACACCTTCGAGTCGATATCACCAGCAGCGTAAACAGATGACCAATCAATGCAACTAGCATCCCTCCTCAACTGCTCCAACACTATATTTTTGAAACTACGCAATAGAAGAAATTTAGATTTACGTCGAGGACAACCTAGTTTATATGTGATATAGATTAAGTCATGATAAGAAAAGGACGCCGAAAGTTGCCCATGCTGCAAGACGTAGGAAGGGTCTGAAACCAAGATAAGATCCAGCAGGGAAGGTGTGCAGTGGGGTGCACGATGCGTCGCCTGCAAGGGAAGGATATGCATGTTCACAGAGGAGACGAGAGACAACAGTCGACGCGATCGTGCATCGTCTTTTAATAAACAGGTATTGAAATCACCAAGAATCATTACATGATCGTAAAGTGGGATAAAATTTTCGAGAGTAGTTTCGAAGAGAGAGAAATAATCAATCTGACAGGAAGGGGAGTAAAATACACCTAGTAATATTTTTACATGTTTAATAGTAATTTGAATTAGAAGGTATTCGGCAGATTTTGAGTACTCACTCGGAGATTGTTCAATAATGACATAAGGGAGCCCCGAACGAAGGTAGATGGCAACACCGCCTCCTCCACATCCAATTCGGTCATTACGTATTAGTTCATACCCCGGTATGGAATATTGAGCTGTTGGAAGTGCTGGTTTAAGGATGATTCTGAGATTAGTATGGCATGAACAAGATTAGAATCGAAAGAGGTTAGCATATCGGGATAGGGAGCATGGACACTTTGGGCATTAATATGGACAATATTAAGAAAAGATTTACAAGGAGAAAGTTTCTTGGACAGCCGTTCACGTAAGTGAATTGCATCATCATCACTAAAGGCACTAGAGTAGTGGTCATCAGACGTCATAGAAGATGAGCACGAAAGAAAGTCATCATTGGTATCACTTGACATTACGAGTTAAAGATTCAATAACGCAGAACAGTATAACAGCAGAATATATATAAAAAAAACAGTTTAACTATTATAAAATGTAAACAAAGCAAAACTATTTAAATCTAAAAAATAAAAATAAAAAAAAAGTAACAAAATGAATTTCAACTTAGCACTAACTCCTAATACATCAAAGACTTAGATTAAACACAGAAAGTAATGAGATTATTATGTAACAAATATGTAATGTCCGACAAGAACAAAAACAAAATAGTAAATAATATGGAAAACATGCAATTATTCAAAACAAAGGCTTCGAACGCACACACTGGCTAAAGTTGCAGCAATAAACATCGCAAAGACGCACAAAAGAAAATAAACAGGAACAATATAACAAAACTATTTTATTTTTAGTGCGCACATCGTCGTCGGCGCAATGTGATGTGCTGTGAGTTGTGATCGGTGTGTTGATAATAGCTTGAATCGGTATCGTTTTTATTTTAACTTTATTTTCCTGCGATATTTTGTGCTCACAAGCGTGATTGAATACAATTTTACCTTTATAACGCATAATTTGAGACTGTATACATTATATGCAGCACATCAGTCGAGAATAGGTACAGAAAGATAACGAGACACCGCACCGCGCTTAAGTATAGTTGTGTGTGTTTCGATGTCAGATGAGTGCATCTAAAGAACTTGGAACTAGGCTTTGATAAGGAATGTAAGAAAGAAGAATCTAACGGACATTACAATATGTAAAAGAAACGGGGCTGTTAAAATCTCGTCTGTGGTGGCTTCCGAGTTCTCTTTTCTGGTACAGCTCTGGCCTGCGATGCAACAGCCTTCACATCAGGGGCTGCACTACCTGATGGGGGCTGCACCGGAAACAGGGCCATTAGAGGGCGAAGTTCTCCTGCAGTTTCGATTTTGCGGCGTGTTTTGTCCGGTAATTGGATCACAATTTTGCCGTCAGATGTCCAACATTGTTTCATGCCAAAGTGCTTGCGAGCGTTGACGAACAAGGTATGCCTCGGCTTTGTCAGAAATTCAGACAAGGTTAATCCAGATCCCCTCAACGCAGTTTTATTTTTCCAAACCTCACATTTGTGACGGTAGTGCTGGAATCTAATGAGAATGGGACGTGGCCTACTACCATCCGCGCCAAGTCTGTGACAAGTCTCAACATCTGAGAGAATGAGCTCAAGCTTTAATGAATCCTTCAGAAAATCTGATACTGCTGTTGATGTTTCACTTCCGTTGTCCACGCCATGCAGTAGAAGCACCTTACGGCGAGACAACATTTCATACCTGTCCATGCCTTTGGCCAGTAATTCAATATGTGTCTTGAAAGTGTTTAAAGTTTTACAAACAAATGACTTAAAATCACAAAACTCACGCGATAAGTTTGCCATTGTTTTTTGAGTGATTTCGGTAGTGGTTGCACTTTTCAAGTCTTCTTCATGTTGAGCCATTCTAGTGTTGAGAGACAAGGATAGATCCTCCAGTTGAGCGAAAAGCTTCGAAACCACGTCCATGACGATTTGATTGATTTTATAATTTTATAAGATGTAGCAGAGGAAAAAAGAATATTGTAACTGATGTAGAAGAAGTCAGAGAATTATTTGAGGTTAGTGGAACATATTAAAAAGTCTTTAAATTAATTAAATTGAATTAAAAGATAGGAGCTTTTTTATTATGTGTTTACACTTCAACTACCCGCGTAAAAAAAAAAAAGTATTATGTAATGTTGGACCAGATGTATAATTGGGTAAATAAATAAACAAGCTGAATCGATGTTTTATTTTAACCTGTAAGGGAAATATTATACTGGATTTTCGGCTCGAAATATCAGCTGGGTCAGCAAAGACTGCTGCGGTCCCTTACTGCAGGATGGATCGGCTACCTGCCGCGCGCTAGTTGGTCCAACCGCTGCACCACGTAGCACACAAAATGTACGCTACGTTACTGCTACGCTAGAGCTACGTCGATGCTACGTGCGTCTACGAATGTGTGACGCAAGGTGGTCACTTACAATCGGCTGCTTCCTCTTGCCGATAACCCAAAGTGCAACTATTTTTATCCACAGCCCGCTCGTAGCGGCTTGGTGATGTGCTACGCTGCCTGCTACGCTGGTCCACGCTTGGCTACGACAGTGCTAGATGTTAAAATAGATTTATCACACAGGGTGATAAGGACGAAAGATGTATTATCGTCTCTTTCGCACCACCGGCCTCTTATGGCGGAACACGCCACCGGTGACGTCGTTTGGTCGCGCGGTCGTTGTGTGCGACTGATGCTCCAGTGGAATGCAGCTAGGTTTTCACTGCGGTTTTACTTATTCTATCTTGGTTTAAAAATTTGAAATTTTTGTTTTTTAATTGGTTACGGATTTGTTATTTACTTTAAGTCTTAGTTATTTTAAAGAGGGGGATTTGAGTTTTATCAATTTATTTAAAATTTCTGTAAATGTCAAAATTTTGGTTTTAAGTTTTGATGATGTTTACTATTATTGGTCACCTGACTAGGTAGTCTAGGTATATTGGTAGCCCAATATGTAGTCAGTTTAGATTTACTCTTTTTACAGGGTCAGTCAAAAAACGTTCCAAATATTATATTGAAAGTGAAGTAGCCCAAAAAACGGCGAGTCATAAAAGTCAATTTAAAATAAAAATTTTGTAAAAATAAATTTTTGTCGGTTGTTAATTTTGTGTGTATATATTTTCGCGGCTCGGCCGCATGGAATGTGAATGACGCAATGTCTTACTATGTTTACTTTTTTAGTTTTTTGGTTGTAATTTGGTTATCAATAATAGTATCAAAATTTAAATTAGTGGGCTGGATTCTAGGTTATTGACTTTATGTGTTAGCATAAAATTTATAAAAAATTTTTTGGGTTTAGGTTTTAGGTATTTTCTCCAAAAGTATGGGGTTTAAAAATCCAAAATATGGATGTCAGGTTAAGTTATGAGTTAGGCTATGAGATTATGATTTTTAATTTGATGGTAAAAGATAGTTTCGCGGAGATATTTACGATCGAAATTTGTCGGGAATTTACGAAATTTTAAAATACTAATAACTCAGTATTTTTCTGAATAGAGAGGATGTAAAAATAGTGTGCTATGCTGACGATACGGCAATTCTTTTCTCGGCTGAAAATTGGGAAAAAGTTTTCGAATTGGCTGAGACAGGATTGGCGTCGGTGGCGTCATGGTTGGACAACAATCTTTTAACATTAAATCATAGAATTATTACCTCAGGAACGTACATGGGGAACAAAGTTGTTGAAGTTTAACCAAGTCGTGCCAGTCGTGTACATACACATGTTAAAATGCCTATGACATTGACGTTTATTTGACAGTATTAACATAAAACACGCGTTGAGACAAAGTTGTATTATGCCTTCCTGCGTTGTAAACATTTGCAGAAACCATTCATCAACACAAAATAAATGTCACAGAATCACTTTCCAAACGTAAATAATCATAATATCGCCGTTTTATAAAGTTTTAAAAACATTATTTAGTATTTCAAAACATGACATATTTTCAACTGACATCTGACATTTCGTAACTTTGACGTAATTAAAATTTCAAAGGGTTACCAACCAAACTTTTGAAATCCCCCATTTTAATTACCGTTTTGTTAAATCTTCATTTATTAGATTTCCACGTGATAATGAAAATAAATGCGGTTATTGATTATTAATTCTTATATCACCATTTTCTTCCAAAAATATAATTTAAAATCGGAATAGTAGTTCCTGAGATTAGCGCGTTCAAACAAACTCTTCAGCTTTATAATATTACAGTATAAATAAGGTGACTGTGTTATAGATTACATTACAATAACCACTCAACTGGGAACGTCACTATTCGCTAGATTGCGAAACTGGGGACTTCGCTCGGAATCAATACCGTGTTTGAGCCCCTTTTTAAAAACATTTTTTCCAATAATTTTTAATTTTGATTTTTAATTAAACCTTATATTTTTGTAAATCTTTATTACTAAACGACGCTGTATTGCATTTTCAGCGAAAATATATCATCTCCGTAAAATGTGAGACGATTAAAAAATGTAAACAAAACAAGTTTTAGAACTGTGCTCAATTTTGGCTCCTGCCACAGACTTGGCAAAAGTAAACAAACCAATTTGGTTGCCGGTCCCAGTTGAGTGGTTAAATAAGTTAAATGATTATACGTTTTTTTTTATTTATGAAGATGTGATTAATATTAGAGAAATAATTAAGAATTTGTCGAATCATAGAACCATTACCACGAAAAAAGTCTGTATTCTACGATTTACACGGGAAGTACCCGATTTTTGGGGAAATTTTAAAACATGACATCTCCCAGTTTTCAACACATAGACATTTTTCACACACATTCAAAGCTTCGAATGCTTCCGTTTGTTGTTCACCATGTTGATTCCAGAGGTAATAATTCCATTAAATGTTGATAAAACTAAATATTTATGTTTCCATAAAACCCGGAGCTCGCTACCACAACGTGTTAGAAACCTAAAAATTCATAAATGTAATGCTGACGAGCGACCCACGTGTTTTTGTTCGGAAATAGACAGAGTTCAAAACGTGACGTACTTAGGACTGAAGCTGGATGACCGCTTATCTTTTAAAGACCACGTCAAATTTATGGCTGGGAGGGCGAGGAAACTTATACACGTTATGAAGCTCCTCAGAGGGGGGACTGATAAGTCAATTATGAAAATGGTCTACGTCGCCTTGTGTGAGTCTATAATGACGTACTGCATAACAGTATGGGGAGGTATCGCCAAGTCGTCTCTGATCACACTAGAAAGAGCTCAGAGAGCGGTCCTTAAGGTCATGCTTTGTAAGCCCATGAGGCACCCTACAAAACTACTCTATGATGAGATACAAGTTCTAAGTGTAAGAAAACATTATATATTGAAAATAGCCCTCAATTATCATACGAAGTTCAAATCAACCCTTACATCTGAGCAGTTAACACTTCGCCGGCTTAAAGTAGCAATCCCTCAAGTACAAACAGCCTTCGCACGACACTTCAGTCTCTTCCTTTCCCCAATTGTTTATAAGCGTATCCTAGATAAATGTAAAATTACTCCCATGTTGTCTATTTTTCAAATGAAACAAGAAATAGTGAAATGGCTACTATGTCTCAATTATGACGAAACAGAAAAACTAATTAGTCCTGATGATTGAAATGTACCTACTTTTTAAATTGATTTCATATTAAATGTTGATAATTTTTGTCTTTTATATTTTTAATTTTGTTTTTTCTTTTGTTTATTTTATATTAGTCAAACAAATGATAAAATTGTATTGATGTTAGGTATATCCTCCAAGATCATTTTCTGTGTAAATCTGTACGATTGCCTGCAACACAGGTTCGACCTAGTGCGGGAATCAATGCTAATGTGTGTATTGTAATTGGTGTCTTGGTTAAATAAAATATTTTTTACTTTTTTTTTTTTTTACTTACTTGATTTGGAATATTTTTTGATGGGGTTTTTTAGAATAATGTATGAGTCCTTTATCACTAGCGAACTGTGTATTTTATTTTAGTCTAACTTGAAAAAGTAATTTGTGTCTTAACACGTGGTTTTTATATTTTATGTTATAATTCACTGAATTTAAAGGCTAAAAATCTGAAATTTTTTATGAAAATAAAAGAGATTAATTGAAATAGATCTGCACTTAAAAATGTTTTTATTTGTAGAAAATGCGCGCAGCGTCTGCGCGCAAAGTTATGCTTTTCCGAAATCTCGCGATTTTTTGGGTCAAATGAAATCGTATTTTCAAAATTCACCACTGGTTAGAGCACGCCAGCGCGCACACAACGATATATCACACTTATATATTTAGTTTAATTATACCACTTTTGTCAATTTTTTACGGTTTTTGGCTCACGGAGCGCGTTTTAAAGGGCTTGGGTGCGTGCGTTCGCTAGCGCGGTTCGAAGCAGACTGGGTTAGGTTTTTTTTTTTTTTTTTAATAAGAGTTATTTATCGCTACTATTTATTTTGCAACGATTGTGTCCTGTTTGTTAGTTTTAACAGCTATACATACGTTTAAATCTGTGTTTTTTTTTTTTTTTTTTTTCTTTCAGCGAATTTGAGGAATGTATTACGCAAGTCTGCCTTGGTCATTATTCTTGGGATAGTGCTTTCGGTTAAGTCTGTTTCCATCTTCCACTCACATTCTAGCCGTTGGACTGCGTATTTGGGGCATTCAATTAAGACGTGGAGTACTGTTTCTGGAGACAGATCATCACAGCTGCATTTAGCACTTTCTGCTAGTTTAAATCTGTGTAGATAGGCTCTTGTTCCACAGTGTCCTGACAGTAGTTGCGTCCTTATTGGTGTCTCGGCAGTTCCTTCAGTATTTTGTATCCTATAATTGCATCCGGGAAGAATGCCTTGATGTTACTACCCGTGGGGCTAGCCTTGTACTGCTCCTGCATGTTCTCTTTTGTTGTGGCTCTTATTTCTGCTTTTGCGCAGCTAAGGGGGACATTATCGTACTTTGGGGCAACTTTTAGGGAGAGTGCTGCCGATTTCGCCAGCTCATCGGCACGCTCGTTTCCCAGAAAACCGACGTGAGCCTTGATCCAGTACAGTGCTATCTCCGACGGGTATTCTTCAATCTGCTTCTGGATCTCAGCCGCAATCGGGTTAGTGGTTTCCGAGTTACAGACGGCCTCCAGAGCCGACCGCGAATCGCTCAGCACACACCCTTTTTCTCCGACTTTGTACAGTAAGTTGACCGCTTCAAGAATGGCCGCTAGTTCCGCCTGGAACACGGTACAATACGAGGCCAGTTCAATTTTTACAGCCCGCAATTCATCCTCACCGCGGTAGCACACCACCGAGGCTCCCACTTTATCTTCGATCTTGCTGCCATCAGTGAACAGCTGCAGTTCATATGTTTCACTGATGGTACTGATGTCTTGGCATTCGCTTATAAGACCGAAGGTTCGGTGAGAGCGCTTGGATGGGTGAGGGAGCTCGCTTGGGTGCACTCGTCGTTCAAGCACTCTTCCCGGAAGGCTAGGCAGCGATTTGCCTCTCTTGACCTGGAACAGTTCCGCATTTTCCTGCAAACGCAGGTCCAGCGGCACTATGCCGGAGATGAGGGCCGACGCCGAGAGGGAGCAAGTTCGATGTGCTCTACAAATTTTGATTGCGAAGATCCTTGTCAGAGCCTGCAGTTTTTTCCTGGCAAAAATCTTGTGGCTCGTTTTCCCCCATACTCCGGCCGCGTACAGGACGACTGGCTCCACCGCTGCTGTGTAGAGTAATTTCGTGATTTCGGGATTAAGTCCCCACTGAACCCTTACTGCTCTTGCCATTTTCCTGTACAGGGTGATAACTTTTAGACTCATTTCTTCAATGTGCTGTCTATACGTGAGTGACCTATCTATCACTAGGCCAAGCACTTTTATTGAGTCCATGAGTTCAAGCGGTTTTCCATTGAAGCAGATTTTGGGCTGGTCGTATTTGAGGCGTCTAGTGACCACCATTGCCTGGGTTTTATGTGTGGCGAATCGCAATTTGTGCTCATTTCCCCAGGCCAAAATGGTCTCCAACGCCTCGTGAACCTGCCTTTCGAGTTCTCTGGTGTTGTCGGCGCTTGCAATTACCAATATATCATCGGCAAACGCCTGAACGTGTGCACTCAGTTTATCGGCTTGCCTTAATAATGGGTCCATCTGAAGATTCCAGAGCAGGGGGCCAAAAATTGATCCCTGGACGCAACCCTTGTTGGTTTCCCGTGCGATGCTTTCCCCCAGGTATCGAAGCTCCACACTTCTGCCTGAGAGGTAGCTGTTGATGATGTGCACGGTCGACACGTCTACGCTCTTACCGATTAGCTCATTCATGATCCCGGGCCACCAGCAATTATCGAACGCCCCTTCAATGTCAAGCGAGATCATCATCGTTATCTGTTTCTGTATGAGACTATCTTTCACTCGCTGCATCGCATCATACAGAGCATCCTCTGTTCCGCGTTGTGGCACAAACCCATATTGGCGATTGCTCATGAGGTCTCTACTCAGGTGCCAAGTGAGTCGCGTGGCAATCAGCTTTTCGAGGGCCTTTCCGAGCACCGGCAGTAAGCCAATTGGGCGGTAGGCTTTTGGGGATGTGTAATCGGTCTTTCCTGGCTTTGGTATAATTACAATCTTGGCAGTTTTCCAGAGTTTCGAAAAGTAGCCCATTTGCAAACATCTGTTAAAGATGGCTAGCTGGAGGCCGGGGATCGCCTCACAGCTACGCTGACAGATGTCTGCAGTAAGACCGTCTGCACCTGGAGCCTTTTTAGGATTCATGGTATAGTAGACCTTAGATAGCTCAGTTGCAGTGAACGGAGGGCAATCAGCACTATCCGATCCTGTCTGCAGGTCTTGTAGAAGTCCCAACACCCTACTCCGAGTCTCCTGCTGTACAGGTGAGTCAGTTTCCGTGTCGTCCTGTGGAAAGAAGGTGGATGCAAGGAGCTCCGCAGATTCCGCCGGAGAGCAGAGCGTGCCTTCAGGGTTGGGACGGAGGAGTTGATCGCATTTTCGGGTGTCACATAGTTTCATGATGCGATATGTCTTTTGCCACACTGTCTCAAGTTTCTCTTCGCAGCAGAAGTTTTTCAAGCTAGTGGTGATTGCAACCTGGATCATCTCTTTATACTCCTGCCGTGCAGTTACGTATTCTTGGACGATTCTCTCTCTCCTTAGTTGGTTCGCTTTTTGGATACGTCGTCTCAATCTTGTCACCTCTTTCTTTTTGGCATCTAGTGTCTCGTTCCACCAGCGACTCGGGCCATGCTTGAAGTTTGTTGTCAAGCGTGGAATTTCCTTGTCACTGGACTCTATGATCGCCGCTACGTACTCCTGAACTAATCGTTCCAGCTCTTCTGGGTGCTGTACTTGAGACACTCTGTCAATGCAAACCTCCTTAGACACCAACTCCTCTCGTAGTCGCCGATCGAACGCTGGCCAATTTGCTCTCTTGGTATTATAGCGCCGCGTACTGGTCGTGTGGTTTCCGTTGCTCATCTGGCCCACAGTGAGAGCAAAGGATATCTGGCGGTGATCGGAAAGCGTAACCGCCCTCTCATCCACTTCCCAGCCCTGGATCCTATGCAGAATACTGCTGGAGCAAGCCGTGACATCTATGATGCTAGCGCAGCGTTTGTTGTTTCGATACGCCTGAAAGGTTGCAGCACCACCGTCGTTTAGAACGCTGAGATCGAGTTGAGCAAGGAGTTCTGCGCATTTCGTGCCTCTGCTATCGTCTCTAGGACATCCCCACCAAGTACTGGAGGCATTAAAGTCTCCTCCGAGTACCACGGCTTGGGCGCCCAGTCCCTGCAGTATGCTTTGTAATCTTGTCAAATCTTCTTCGATATCAACGTTCTTGTCAAGGTAGACACTGACGACTCCAACCCTCAGGCGCCCCAGATGCACAACGCATGCAGCCATCGATTCGCTTAAGAGTTCGGCATTGACCACAATTACCTCGATTCTTCTGTCCAGTATGACGATTGCCGCTCTGACTGGTTTTTCCCTGTCGGTGGTCTAGTTTTGGATTGTTCTATGGGAACAAACCAAATGAGCTTTGTTACCCACATACGGCTCCTGGAGAAGTAATATCGATCTTCCATCTGCGTATGCCGCTTCTAAGCATTCTTTAGTGGCAGCGAAACCTCTGCCTAAGTTTACTTGACCGAACTTGATATCTGCATTATTGTTCCTGTGAGTGTCCGTAGAGGTGCCCTTAGCAGTACGAGATCGTGGCTCTTGCTAACCGGTCCCACCGCTGCCATTCTGGACACGAGGAGCTGTACGCTGGGTGAGAGCAGTCTTCGGCCTTGGCTGCAGCACAGTTGTTACAGTGAGGTGCTGTGTTCCGGTTTTCGCAAGAGCGAGTGTCGTGACTGCCGGAACAGTATCCGCATGTTTCGCCTTTAGTGCAGCTCTTTGCAGTGTGGCCGAAGGACATACACTTGTAACATTGTACTATTGGTGTCTGATCCATCACTGGTATCACCTGGTATCCTAAGTGAATTCTCTGGTCTTTGAGGGATTTCCAGGTGAGTGGATCCATCTCCAGCACAACGTTACTGGTGACGTCGTTTCTGCCCTTGGTGCGCCGTTGTACCTTAATACTCGGCTTCGTTGCCACGTCTGTGAGGAACAGCTTTGAGTTCTGGGAGATTATTACGTTGGTCAGTCGGTCATCGCCCATGTCCCGAGTTACTCCGATCAGCTTCAGCTGTGGTCTCCGTTGGATGGGCTGCATGACTGTGATCCTGTCTGCTTTCTCTTTGACTGCCGCAGTGAATTTGCGCCGGTCCCCGTCCGAGCAGCAGTCTACCACTACTCTTTGGTTCCGGGTGTTGCGGACTCCTGTAATGCCAATGCCTAGGCCCACCACATCGACCTTTTCCTTAACCTTTTCCAGAACTTCCTGGCTGGAGTGGGTGGGATCAATTGATTCCAGCATCACCGGGAAGCGTTGAAACAGGAAATGTAAGAAACGTTGATACTAAATTTGCGTTAAAAATTAATGATAAAATAATAAACACGCAACAAGAAATTGCTAATATATTTGAAAATTATTTTGCAGATATTCCAGTTTCCACTACAAAGTCTCTTATTTCTTCTCCCACTGTTGCTGAATCGTTATTAAAAGAACATGTTAATAAATGTGGAGCTAGTTTTCAATTTAGAAATGTTAGTGCTATGGACATAATGAGAAATTTTAAACAAATTAATGTTAAAAAAACTCCTGATCTTTGGGGAATATCGGTGAAAGTAATAAAACCTATTATTGATGTAATTGCACCGTACTTTGCAACAATATTTAATGATTGTATAAAATTGGGTGTGTTTCCTGATCTAATGAAATATAGTAAAGTGATACCATTATTTAAATCCGGTAGCACCTCGGATCCCTCCAACTTTAGACCAATTTCAGTACTACCTTCGCTAAGTAAAATTTTTGAAAAAGTGATCTTAGAACAGCTACTTAATCATTTCAATTTAAATAACCTGCTACACAATAAACAACACGGTTTTACTAGGGGTCGTTCTACTATAGGCGCAGATACAAATTTAATAAGACATATTTTTGAGGCTTGGGAAGAGTCGCATGATGCTCTTGGAGTCTTTTGCGATTTATCTAAGGCTTTTGATTGCGTTGATCACGACACATTATTAAGGAAACTACGCCATTATGGAATTAGGGGTTCTTCGTTAGATCTTATTGACTCATATTTATCCGGAAGAATACAGAAAGTTGATGTTAAAGGAAAGCGGTCTTTTGGCGTACCTTTAAAAATGGGAGTCCCTCAGGGATCTATTCTGGGTCCTTTCTTGTTTCTTGTTTATATAAACGACTTACCTAGTTTTGTGGAATGCCGGCATGAGATAGTATTATTTGCTGATGATACATCCTTACTTTTCAAAATCAAACGTCAGATGAATGACTATGACGACGTGAATAATGCTATCTCCCGCATACTGAACTGGTTTAGCGTCAATAATCTTTTGTTGAACAGTAAGAAAACTAAATGTATTAAATTCACCTTGCCAAATGTAAAACAGGTCGAAAGTAATGTTATGGTGAGTGGGGAGGCATTGGAGCTTGTTGAGTCTACAGTTTTTCTTGGTATAACAGTAGATTCCAAATTGCAGTGGGGCCCTCACATATGTAAGTTGGCTAGTAGGCTTAGCTCAGCAGCATACGCGGTTAAAAAAATAAGATTATATACAAATGAAAATACTGCTCGTTTAATTTATTTTAGTTATTTTCATAGTGTAATGTCCTATGGTATTTTATTATGGGGTAATGCTGCCGACGTTCAAATGATTTTTGTTCTACAGAAAAGAGCCATTCGAGCACCCAAGAGAATCCTTGAGGGACAAGTTTAAAGAAATAAATATTCTAACGTTTGCATCCCAATACATTTTAGAGAACGTAATGTTTGTAAGGAAAAATATTGATGATTTCCCCAAAGTTTCAGACTTGCACAACTTTAATACCCGGAACAAACACAAGCTTGCTTTACCAGCAACTCGGTTCGGCAAAATCAATAAATCATTTGTGACTTTGTCGATATGCCTTTACAACAAGATTCCACTTAACGTTCAAAGTCTTAATACGCATACATTTAAAAAAGTTGTGAAAAATCGTTTGTGCAGTAAAGCTTATTATACAATTAGTGATTTTCTAGAGGACTGCACTAAGTGGGAATGAAGCTATCGTTTTTAGGTCAAATATGTGTAATGAAATGATTTTTCATTAATTTAAATTTTGCCGCGCTTCGCGCGTTCTTATTTGTCAAAGCTAATTGACAGATAGCGCATCCCGCGCATCGGAGCGACGCTTGAGACAATGGCGTTTGAATCTAAGATTGCTTAATACTTTATAATTTAATACTTATTAAAAGTAAAATAGAAGAGTAATTAGTGAACATTAAATGTTGTTTCTTTATGTTTTAGGTGAGTGTGAATAACATAGTTATAATGATTGTAAAATATTAGGCGTAACAAATAAAAACTATTTCTTTATGTTTTAGAGAAACAACCTGCTGTTTGCTTTTTGAAAATCCTCAACAATATACCTTATAAAACAACATTTTGTTAACTAAAAAAGATGGATCGGCTACAATTCGAATTTAAGATGATAGCTTCAAGTGATGGAAAATCCAATGTATTAGCCATAACCTCAATATCTACAGAAGAAGGAAAATGTTAGTATTCTACCAAAGGAACTTAAAACAATAGAAAAGGAAGACAAATGGATAGCTGATAAAAAAATTGCATTAGAGAATTCAATAAAATCACACAAATACAACAAGAAAATATTTGATAGAAACAGAAAATCACAGGAGTTTAATGTAGGAGACAGTGTTTATGTCGAAAATGGAAATAGGTTGAACAGAAAGAAATTAGAGGAATTAAAAATAGGACCCTTTAAAATACTAGAAAAAATTTCAGACTCTATATATAAAATTGACACAGGAAACAGAAAAATAGAATCAACATTATTTCACATAACAAAATTGCAACCTGTCACAACAGAATCTGAAACAGAAGACAATGAATACAAAGATAACACATAGGTATAATACAATATATTATTTTAGAATTTTCACCCTGAGTGGGGAGATGTAATGAAATGATTTTTCATTAATTTAAATTTTGTTGCGCTTCGCGCGTTCTTACTTGTCAAAGCTAATTGACAGATATGCATCCTGCGCATCGGAGCGACGCTTGAGACAATGGCGTTTGAATCTAAGATTGCTTAATACTTTATAATTTAATACTTATTAAAAGTAAAATAGAAGAGTAATTAGTGAACATTAAATGTTGTTTCTTTATGTTTTAGGTGAGTGTGAATAACATAGTTATAATGATTGTAAAATATTAGGCGTAACAAATAAAAACTATTTCTTTATGTTTTAGAGAAACAACCTGCTGTTTGCTTTTTGAAAATCCTCAACAATATACCTTATATAT